>CM060831.1:121672500-122367500 GCA_030762175.1 Metallyticus violacea
TTACAGACGCTCATAATTAGAAAAATGCACAATGCTAGACTTATTCCACATAGCACATATATGCTAACGAGAACGGCTGAAAAAAGGAATATAATTTTACGTAAGATAAACTTATGTTTACTCTCAACTTATAGAATACAGTGCTATAAAAATTATGAATGAGGATTACAAAAATATATTACGTAAATTTCTAATATAAATTTATGTAAAATCCGAGCATTCTAATGGGAAGCTGTGAAGGAAAATGTTCCAATACTTTGTAAAATAACACTTCATACATATTTCTATTTTACTTATACTGTATTTTAAATTTCAATTTTATTCTCTTTTTTTTTTTTCTTTCATATATAATATTGTCATTGTCTTTTATTTTTCCTGCTTTGAGTGTCTTCACATTATCCCATTAGTTTCTTCCCTTTAGTATTTAGCACTTAATTGTTTTACGCTTTATTAAAGTGCTTAACTTTATTGTAATTGGTTGCTGTATTCTACTTGTGATATTTTAAAAAGAATATTGCTATAATATGTTTACTCAGTGCTTGTCAGAGGAATTCCCTGTAATGTTCCAAAATATTCCTAGAAAGCAATTCGAAATACTTCGCTAGTTAATTACATGTCATTAATTTCAACGCGTTAGACATTATAAAATCTTAAACATTCTTTATCTTCAATAGTTCTGAATCAACTGTACAAGGAGTTACAGCTGCAAACTTTTCTTAGCAATCCAGAATTCTATCTCACATCTACGTGCAGAATGTGAAGCAGAAGTTTCGTTAAAATGGAGAACCTTCCACCGTTTTACAGAGGAATAAACAGGAAACTTCTGAGAGAAAACCAAGAGACTAGTAGCAGCAAGTTATCTTCAGATTTATGAAAACTACTCACTATAACCAAATCATATCAAAAGTAGTAACATGGGGGAAGTGAAAACAGAATTGGACTGTGAAATATCTCTTTTATATAGGTAGAAGGGAACCATCAGTGGTAATTTAGTATGGATTCAAGAATGCGCGTCACATCCTAGGGCAAGTAATGTAGTTTGATTTTGCTTTATGTTGATAAAAATAGCATTAAATGTCTAGTTTTTGTCTGAAACTATATCAGACTACAAATTGTTCACCTCCATAATTGAACTCTATATGAAAGCATTCCTAATAAATCAGAGGTGCAGGAAAGCATTATATTTATCGACCCTTTCAAATTAAAATCATGTAGTTCTATGAACCAGAATTTTCTTAAATTCAGTCACTATTCTAGCATTATTCAAATGAGTTTTTAGAGTTTGCTAAGTGTAAAATAGTTTTTTTTTCAGGAAAAGCGATCAAATATAGTACAATACATACAGAGGGTGCCAAAAATATATACACAGTTAATGCAAAGAAAAAACTGTGTTAACATAACAAAACTGAATTAACACAAACAGAAAATGATGAGCATTAATCATATTAGACTTTTACAGTTACAACAGTTGCTCAAAATGTCCAACATCGGCGTCGAGTACGTTGAACTACTGATTGAGCAACGTTTGCGAAAGTGTCCTCAGCGATTGCAGCACATTCAATTTCAATTTCTTCCCGAAGTGCTGCCAGTGTAGCTGGTTTTCTACGGTATACAACATGCTTAAGAGTTCCCCATAGGTAGAAGTTCAACGGAGTTAGATCTGGAGAACGCGGTGGAAACTCAATCGGACCTCTTCGTCCTATCCAGTGCCTTGGAAAATTGTCATCAAGGTACGCACGTACATCTCCGTGGTAATGTGGTGGTGCACCATCCTGTTGGAAGTAAAATTCCTCACTTTCCTCATTGTGAATCACATCTGTTTACAGAACATCATACTACATATTACTGTTGTTTTTTCGGTCGAACTTTGAAATATATTAAATAGACATCTACTGTGAAAGTGTGTATACATTTTTTGGCACCTTCCGTATATAACCTAACTTATGACATTCAAGGGTGGAAGGCAAACTTCTTAATGAAACATTTGTTCAGTTCTTGTAACAATGAAAATGGAATTTAAAATTAAATATAGTTCTGTTCCAAAACAGCTTAACATTTAGCTTTTTGGGTAATGTGCGAAGGGCATTATTTTAGATTAAAATAATAATAATAATAATAATAATAATAATAATAATAGTAATGGTCACCATGCTGTTGACAATACTTTTTGTTACATATTTTCACAATACAACGAGTTTCCTTCTACCAAAAGATTATTTTACTTTAACAAAGGCTTTTATTCATTTTATGGCCCTCCATATTTACAGCATTCATGTATTGCTTCCCGGGCTTTCTTTCTTCTCTTTTCCTTCTGTTTGCCTTTTCAAGATTTTCTCTGGAATTCTTTTATAAGGAAAAAACCAGGCATGCTTAAATGGTTCAATTTAAGCTTGTAGAGTTCATTACATGATCCTAAAGGAATTGAAAGACTTAAGACTGCTATACTCGTACAAAGCGATTAAAATTTAATGCGTGTTACCATTCAGAATCCTGATCAATTAAATTAAAATTCACTCGGTTACAAAAGGTGAGCATTGAAGAGACCTGTAACCACTCAGTCTGTCTTCTGTCAACCAACATCTTTGAATGAATATAACGACTAGCTTCACAGTTTCCTTGGCTGTAACACATTGCCGCAGTCTTTTTATACTTCTATTCTACGATATTTGTTGTTTGTTTCTCCTCCTTGGATGATTGCAGCCGTATTCTGACTGCATTGATACTTCGGAAAATCCATCATGATTTCCTTTCGGTATACCATATAACGATGAAAAAGATATGGTATGTATAGAGTTAGTGAAAAATATCGTAAGAGATTTAAGAACTTAGTACACATTGGTTAATAGTTATCTTAACACAAATTACATAGTTAAAGGAATCAACTGTGGATTCATTTGGTTTTCTTTAACCTTTAGCGGTAAATTTAATGCAATACTTTTGTCCCCGCATTTATTGAGAACGGCGATCACAGCAGGGAAAAAGGCATTTTGTTTGTCAGAATTAGATGTCGGCAAATCGATAGCTATGTTCATCGGTGAATGGTTTAAAGACTATGATTGCCTCTGAAAAATAAAAACGAAGGGCGCCTAACCACACTATCAATCAATTTGGAACGCAAGCAGCGTTGTTTTCTGATGCCACAAAAAGTATTTGGAAAATGCTTTGAAACTATACTAACTGCAGCAACTTCAAGCTCAGGCACAACCGCCACGGGTGGCCGAGGTCGTTAAGGCGTGGACTAGTGAGCAGGAGGTCTGGGGTTTGATTCCCACCAGGACCGTCCTTCCTGACTGAGGTTTTTTTTTTTCCAGATTTTCCTGTCCTCATAAATGGCAAATGCAATGCAATGTAGGTACCTAAAAACTTAGAGCCCTGGAGCGCCTCCTTCCTTAAAAAATATCCTTCCCCAATATATCATTTCATCTCATATATCACCAGTGTTCACCGCCTGTGGTGTCTCAGTGGTAAAAACGGGCGTTAAACACCATTAAAAAAAATAGCATCTGCAAATCTACGGCAATGACCTCGTAGATAAGGGTTTAGTTATCGATCGTATTTGCTGATTAATACACCTTCCACATTATTTGCTAGATTCTTCCATAATCATTGCATTTTGTGTTATTTCTCACAATATGGCTTATGAGTCGTTCTTACTCAGGGAAAATCTGTAATTCTGTAACATGTTGAGAGGCAGTGATCAACGGCTCTTGCCTTGGCCTCCGCGGTCCCCAGTTCCAATTCCTTGCATGCGAGAATACACTAAAACGCTGTCTTTGTACCATCCTTGCTTCTAGCTTGAACGTTCTTAGAGTGAGCACTATAAAGGACATGCACGCCACTGACGACGGAACGAACTCGATTGTCGCATTAAAGTCTGCGGTGTGACGGATGGCGCGCATATTGAACTTCTTTAGAAGTCCCACCCCCCGTGGTTACTGTTACAATTGGTACTAACTAAATCCTTGCAAGCTCAAAAATATACATGTAGTGAAACTGTAAAACTGCGGAGAGATGTTTATGGCCTAATATTTTGTAAATTGAACTAATATTGTTTACATTTGACTCCGCAGCTCCGCCCTCCAGTTTATAGCCTCTCGTTTCGTATACCTGTGACCCGGAATATAACTTAACTGTCTATCCCTCGTCACCCCAACCTCATTCAGCGTGTCGCTTCCCAGTATCTGGAACTCCCTTCCTCCTGAAGTTAGAGATTGTCTGAATGGTGTTTAACGCCCGTTTTTACTACTGAGGCACCACAGGCGGTGAACACTGATGATACATTGAGATGAAATTATATATTGGGAAAAGGTTTTTTTTTACAGGAAGGAAACGTTCCAGATCTAAGTTTAGGATACCTCACTGGCATTTGCCATTTATGAGGGCTGAGGAAACCCTGGAAAAAATCTCAGGAAGGACGATCATGGCGAGATTTGAACCCCAGACCTCCCGCTCACAACTCCGCGCCTCAACGACCTTGGAATTGTCGGAGAATGAAGTCATTAGACGTATATTAAATCGTCATCTCCTCAATTCTAGGAACAGTTAGTCTATCGCCTCTTCTTCTTGCTCTTTGTCCTCCTCCTCTTCCTCTTTTTCCTTCCTTGTTCTGGAGAAAAATTATTGAAGAACAAGTCGAATTCTAACACTATCTTTATCCTTTCTAGCTATATTAAAAATATAATATTTACATGCAGTATATATCTTTAGTTTGGCCTTTTCTGCAGTCTATATGGTTTTATTTGGCTGGTACAGTGGAACAGAAGGTCTCATTACCTTAACTCTTGCCAGAGTATATAAATGAATAAATATAATAGAACATACTCGTTATGGAACTTCTTATAGTATGTGAAATATTATTTGCGAACAAACAATTTCCTTGCACCTTACTTCGGCGGTTACTGATTTCCCAATCCTGAAAGAGGAAAGATGTCTTAGATGAACAATATTATTGGACGCCACTTCCAATTACGAAATGTTGCTCTCAACACTCCAAGGTGCTACCTGAGCTGGTTTACATCACTCGCCGTCCATGCTCAGCATATGCAGCACACATTAGCAACACCGATTTCAGACGATTCGCTTATAAGTTCGGTAGGCTATGACATTTGTTCTGAACCCATCAGGTAGTTCCACTTAAAAGTGTTACACTCTTTATACTCCCTTTTGCCAGTCTAAAAGCTTGCTTTTTCAGTTTATGCTATGTAAATGCTGTTAGTTTTTCTTAAAACGTTTAAATAATGCTATTTAAAAGTTTAGAGACCGAAAAGCCAAAGGCAATATTGGTGATGCCCTTGCTGTTGGCACTATAAACCCATGTTTTATGATAATGATATGAAAATTTCAGCAGAGTATACCGCCCACTGCGTCTAATGGTCCCTCAGAAATGAATGTGTTAAACCTTGTCAACGACAGCTTCTGTTATTTACATCCGAACGTGCGTCCGGCGGCAGTGAACATGTGGTGAGATCTCTGATTGCGTATCTAAAACAAACAATTGCAAAAGTGTTATAGGAATCGCCTTATGTGTTCTCGTTTTGCTGATAAATGAGTGTCCTTCTATTGTCTTCAGAACTACACTCGTCCATAATGAGCATAATCCATTTAAAAACTACTTTTCTTATAAAATGCTACACTTATTCATAAATTGCACGAAATGTGGAATGCTATTCTATAAATATAACAACTTAAATGATATTCTTTTACTCATAATAATACCAACAGGTGTGTAATATTTATTTAATTATAAAGGTTCAATTTTTTTTCAAATAAGTAAAAAGTATAATAATAAGTTACACCATTCTCCTTTTACGGTTTAGGATAGTTTTTTTTTTTCCTTTATTTATTGTCGCTTTGAATGCATTTGTCTTTTCGCGACGTGTGTAGATTGTGGAATGAATGCTATAGGTGTAAGTCTGTAGGGATGAATGAAATGGAACAAATTGATAATGGCGCAAATGAGCCCGGAATCCTTGGCGCCTTTATGCTACATTCACCTTTTTAGGATAAGGAAAAACTCCGAAGAAGAAAAAAATTGGCCAGACAGCTTCACTTAACTGAGAATGGAACCCAGGACTTCCGGTTTAATAGTCCCAAACGCTACCACTAAACTACGAATGCTGTCTATTAAGTTATGTTTTTTGCCTCACAATTTCTTTTCACCTCATTTTAACTCATCCAGTGCTTTGGCATCTAAAAATATTGATAACCAAACGTTATTTTCAGAAATCTCTCTTCAGACGTTCTGTCTAAGTAGCTTGTTATTTCCCGCTATATTCTGTTAATTCGTCAATAATCTTATCATTATTTAATTATTAATGAAATCTTTTCTAGCTTTCCATATACCTTCACTAATCTCAGAAGCTTCATATATGACTCAATTCTATTTTAAACCCCTAACCTTTTCACTACCACAGGACGTGACACCATCGTAATCCAGTGGTGGTATTTTTCTCCTCACACGGCGGGTCTGGGTTCGATTCGGTTTTAACTGGTGTTTTTTTCAGGAGGGTTTCTTCAGTTATTTGGGTGATAATCTGGGAAACTTAGGCCACAAAGTTTTCTGAATTCATTCGGCAAAGTTATCATCTATTATTCTTCATAGAAACAATAGACCTTCAGGTTCCGGTGCCGACATCACAAAAAAAAAGTCATAACATTTTTAATTATACTTTGACTTAATATTTTATTTTGTTTTTAGTCTTTTGTTATGAACTGAAATATTTTGACATTTACTTAATATTATATAAATAACACTATTATTATTATTATTATTATTATCATCATCATCATCACCATCATCATCATCCTACATGCTACGGCCGTTAACATTCTGTAAAGGTGAGCTTTAGGTGTATTAAAAAGAGAGATATAAATATGCTGATATTTTTGTAATTTTTGTACACCCACATTTAAAAAATAATGAAATTGTGAATATAAGTGTAGAAACAACATAAAGGAGCCAGTTATTTGTTTGTAGTTACTTAAAATACTTAACTTTTGTGAAAGGTGTAGAGAAAAATGCTCATTAATCTCCAATATTCTGTTGAACGTCATAAAGATTTCTTACACAATTCTTATAAAAAGGAATACATCAGCGTGATCCAAATGGTAGTTCAATGCCGCACAGCATGGCAGCCGCTATTCAGCTGAGCGCATGCTATCCAGATGGCGCCTAACGTACTTAAAAGGTTTTCTTGGTGCATTAGTGTATTTTAAACCAAGTGAGGTGGCGCATTATAAATGTATACTTCATTCTATAACTATTTTCTATTTTTATGAACCGTTTCTTATCAGTAATGGAATCCGTATGTGAAGCTCATGATGGTTTGAAATAAAATATCCAGTATCAATATACCATGCGGTCAGTTATGTTTTCCACGGGGGTGTTTTAGCTATGGGCGAGCCGGCCAACCGGGTATCGGTGATTAGTGGGAGGGTAAAACTATAAAACAAACCAATATAAGAGGCTCATTATTTACCAAATTATTAAATGAGATGTTGAAATTGCTCGCCTTCATTCTCTACACGCTTTTGACATCTCTTTAGGAAAATATTAATCACTTATTGTATTAATTTTGAGAAATTTCCTGAGTTCTGATATGGTATACGGGTTTGTCTTGTACACAGCATTTTTAAATTTTAAATAATAGCAGAGTGTTAAATCGGGGGACCGAGGAGGTCACAAATTCCTACTAATAATTGTCTTGTGGAACATATTGAATTGCTCAGGCAGTGTGAGCACTGGCAAAGTACTGTTAAAATGCATGCTCACGCTCCTGTCGGTTAATTCTCTGAAAATAAAAAAGGAGTTAGTATGGATGTATTCATATAAGTAACAGAATAAACTGTATGCTCAGAAAAATTTCGTTCTAAGATTCTTTCACCACTGAGTTGCACATATGAATTATACATATGTGGCGTTGTAAACACAAGAAATATAATACACAGTATATGTATACTGTCGGAGACGATAAGAAATGTACAACACAACACACACTCGGGAACAGCTGCGCTACGACTGCGACAGTCAGCAAGGTCAGCAAATAAACAAACAGGGTTGCTATCCCCTCCATAGTGCGACAAACCACTGGGGGCTCGCTCATATGAAAAATCCCGCTGCTGGGGAAACGCATCGCTGATCACACTGTATATTCCAAACCGCTTCTCTGATACATAAAGTTGCGAATAAATTCTAAATACGAAAAGTGTATATATGCATAGCCTAAACAAAAGCGAAGACTTCAAATGAAATTGCCTTTCGATTAAACTTTTGATTCCCTCCCTCTGACTCTCCCAATAAACAGGTGTTTCGTTCAGTGGAAGCGGCACCATCAACGAGGTTCTAGTTCTTACTTATCATCCTTTTAACTTTTGCAGCGCCTTAAAATAAAAATCCTGGCGCCGCTAAAGCGTACATTTTAACTATGTAATTAATTTAGTTACTGGGTGTTAAATGTTCGAAAAATTATAATTTTAGCGTTTACTTCATTAGGCTAAGTGCGCACGTTATTATGCTGGGTGAGCAATGCTTGACGCAACCGCGGTACCGGCCGGGCTCTATGTTGCTATATGGGCAGAGGCGGGGAGTAAATTTCTCCTCCGCTGAACGAGGCTTCAGTGTGAATCCAAAGAATATTCTCATTACAGGAAGTTCATTACAGGTTTCAAGATAGAGTTATCATTAACAAGCCCCGATTTAACCCCCTGCTATTTATATCTCTGGGGAGTATTAAAAGAGAAAGTGTACGAAACAAATTCACACACTTCAGATGAACTTAAAACTAACATTCGTCAAGGAATTGCTCCTATTTCTCAGAGGGAACTGCAGAGTGTAATGAGCAATTTCCTAAGCAGGTGTCAGAAATGCTTGAACAAGGAAAGGAGGCAGTTCCAGCATCTCCTTTTTTAATACATGCGAGTTTATTTTTAAGTGTTTATGTTATGTATGTAAGAAATAACTTACGCGACAAACCGTTCTATATTTACTGCGGATTTCCTGCCATCCGCACCGCCGACGCAGTCAGCCTCACCGGCCTGCCGCACGCTGCGAAATCGGTGGCGTGAAGAAACGTTCACCCCGTATTTAATGTTTTGATGTTCCGTAAATGAGAGACCGGACAGTGTTATGCAATGCTGGACTACCGATTGAATCTCTCTTTGTTACAATATATCAGAAATAAATAAACATTATGTGTTCTATTGATAGTTAAGAGCGAGAGCGCCATTTGGAAATTAATGCTGCAATTACTTACTATGATGAATTCCTTCTGCCTGGAAGAGTTTATCGAAGTTCATCGCCCTGACTTCTGCATTCATGAAGAAAACAATTAAACATAATATCTGGAAAACATAAATCATGAAGTTAATTATTTTAATTGTATATATATATATATATACAATGCTTAGATAACACCTAAAGGAAATTACCTTGTAATGAAAAAGGTAATCTGCAATTGTATATAATGCTCTTGATACTCTGTTATAGCTATTTGAACACTTTGATACATTGCGTGTCCTTCGAGTATGATACCCAACTTTTTGACATGAACTATTCATTGTGAAAAAACATTATCTTTAAAATAACATTAAAAAAACATTATCTTTAAATAACATCTTTAACCTCAGTATTTAAGTACTGTATTCAATGTATAATGAATATAAAGTAGATAGGCGTGATTTCTAGAGCACGTTTTGATAAATAAGATTTATTTAAAACATTTTCGTTTTACTGCTTATATAGCAATACTTTGATCTATCCTTCAAAATGTGCAGTTTTACTCAATAGCTTGGAACTATTTTGCAGTGATATACATTTTTTTTTAAAGATGATTAAGATCACTGACGAATATGAGCGGAGAATTCGTCCCGTCTGTGAGGAGGGGGAATCATTCTGGCTGAATGTAAAGGTACGGAAGAATGGAGGGAAAAGCATCTACAGCATTCCTTTACAGTATCGAACAGAGGGAGATGCCATACTGGGCTTTCCTGGCAGACAAGGAAGGAGAGGAGTGAATTGGTAAATTTCTGATGAAAAGTGATACTGCACAGGTCTGAAAAGGCTGATAACTGGGAAGGGGAACTTTTATTGATTTATTTTTAATGTTGAATATGTATTTTTTATATTTTATTGTAATAGAATGAATATGTATGTTTTATATTTTATTGTAATAGCTTGTGCTAAATCAAATATACCTTGTGTATCATAAAAGCACATACGGTTGAAGTTGTTGTGTATTGTATCAGTGCCTCTGTAATAAATAAATACTACTACTACTACTACTACTACTACTACTACTACTACTACTACTACTACTACTACTACTACACTACTACCACTACTATTGCTACTACTAATACTACAACTACTAATATTACTACTACTGCTACTACTGCTACTATTACCACTACTACCACTACTACTATCACTACTACTACTACTACTACTACTACTATTGCTACTACTACTTCTAGTACTACTACCACTACTACTACTACTACTACTACTACTACTACTACTACTACTACTGCTATTACTACTGCTACTACTACTGCTGCTGCTACTACTACTACTACTACTACTACTACTACTAATACTACTACTACTACAACAAATGTACTGCTCCATCCAACATTTCAATTTTAGCCCCAATTGTACTTCCAGCGAAATCTCTCTCCGCATTGTGCAATTGTCTGCTGTCTATCCATATCCCCCAAGTAGTCCATAATCTTCCTCCATGCGCTCTTTATTTTCCTGACCAACCATCCAAATGGAACCCATTCCTATTGTTTCTAGTCCCTTTCCTACTTTAGTTGCCCATATCTTGTTCCCTCTCATTCCCAGCTGTTCATGGTAGCACAATGCCTAATTAAAGTTTGGTTTTCATCAATAATTTGTAGCATTTACTGCTCTACTCCGATTTTACAGTCTATGGTGTCGTTATAAGCATGAATTCTCTTTTAATTCCACAATTCGCTGTGTCCTCTCCAGCCCCAAAACTCCTTTCAGAAAATATGTCCTTGCCAATCTAGGTTCGCAATCTGTTTCCATCCCCAAATTTCCGCTCCATATGTCATTGTAAATCTTACTAGTGCCCCATAGGAGGTTTCCTTATACGTACATTATATGTGTAAATGGAATTATATAAAATAATGTTTGGTGTCCCTCCCTTTTCCTCTGCACAATTTTCAATAAATGTTTATCGACAACTTTATGAACAAACCTTACTTTACCAAGAGTTGGCTAGTATATGGAGATAAAGGAAAAGCAAAAACTTTAAATAAAATACAAATTTAATATACAATTTTACACAATCATTAAAGGTGACATTGGAGACTTCCAGGAAATTAGCATTGTTAGCCGCTTTTACCGCAGTAGAGCTGCTTAGTGCTTTAGATTATAGCAGGTAAAAATGTCTGACAAAAATATGCTAAGGTAATGAATACCATCCGAACTCTGTCACAAGCATAGATGGTATAATTAACGACTGGCACAGGATGATGTAGAAAATTGCCAATATAGACTAAATATTTGCAATTCAATTACAAAAATTCGAAGGGTTATAGGAGGATCACAGACACACATTCTGAGAGGGGCAACTTAAGTCTATGAAGCCAAAGTTAAAGCATATTTTGTATTTTTGAAACTGCCCTTTGATAGTGATGAATAAAATTAAAACCTGTCTCTGATTCATCGTTAAATAGTTCATTTATCTTTCATTAAATAAAAATAGTATTAATATTTACTAAACAGTTATTCAGTTATTGACTTTGCTATTTTGTAACATTTTCCGATTGACAAGGATACTCACGCCAGTGATATGAACTTATTGCAAACTATGTCGGGCTTATTACACCACTGTGTTATACTGAACGTAACAGCGTGTCAACCTGGTGAACCCCTTCATAATCCCTTCATAGTCTCTTATTTCCCTGTTTTTCAATGTAAATACGTAAAGTGTATCATTTTATTTTAAATGTGGAACCGGTTGATAGCATGGGTGCTGCAGACATCCTGCATGAAATGTAGGGTCAATGAAGTATTATGTTAGGTGTTACGTATTACTATCAAAACTGCGCATGCTCAATTGTCTCACTGCTGATTGATATCCTACCACTCTTATCCGTTGCGCCACAGGCGACAGAGAGGGTTAACGGGCAGGCATGTGCAGCTTAGCGTGGCGTGTAAGTTGAATTAGTAACATGCAATCAATTAATGGATTTTACGCCGTTGCACGAAACGTTGAACCCGCAAACCCCACTTCCCTATCTCAAAATTTTCGCTTAGTATCCTTCCACAATTCTTCGAATTTGTGTAGCAGAATTCTGTAAATGTTTCGTATTTTGACATTGAGAAACCTACAATCAATGATTTCTTTTAAGTGTTTAACGCTCGTTTTTTTATTGCTAAGGCACTATAGGCGGTTGGACATTAAAGATACATAAGATAAAATCAATTATTGGGAGAAAATTTTTACTTTTAAAGGAATAAAGCGTACCAGGCCTATGTTTTAGTATACCTCCCGGAATTTTCCATTTATGAGGAATGAGGAACACCTGGAATAAAATCTCAATCGAGGATGGTCCTAGCGGAAATCGAACCCCAGATTTCGCGCTCACTGATATACTGTCATTTAATGAGATTTTTTAAAGTCCTTTACAATTTTATAAGAATATAATTAGATTTGCAATAGGAATGATGCATCAATTGATGGCGTGCTTCAATGACAGGCGATAAAAGCTTTCTTGTTTCTTTTCTTTGCCAGATTAATCCTAAAATAACCTTGTAGCTTGTACGAAACATAAAGGAAGATTCTTCACAAACAAAGTAGCTCCTATTTGCATGAAACGCTAAGCATTGCTGTAAACGTGATAGATTTAATTAAGTCGTATGCATTGAACTGCCTTCTTTTCAAAAACACTTTTTAACAGTTTTTTTCGCATTGAAAAGAGATAAGTATCCGAGGAGGGCATGTTGATTTGTCTTTTTGAATTGAAAAACGAAGTAACGTGTTTCCTTTCGGAATTGAAATCTGATTTGGTTACGTATTTGAAGAATGGATGAATTTGTCAACTAGCTTATTTTACAGACCATTTCAACAAATGCATCATCTCAGTTTTCAATTGCAAAGCTTCGACAAGAATACTTTAAATAAATGAGAGAACGGTTGTAATAAAAAACTTTTATTTTGAATTGGCTGCTTTAATAAAAATAATGCTGCAACATTTCTATCTCCTTTTGAAGACGTTTAGCAAATTGAAGTTTGTTAGAGAAATTATCAAATGCCACCTGCAAAACTAAAACTCCAGAATACAGTTTTTAAATACTTTCCTGAAAAGATAGCTAAGATTGAAGTACAACTGTTTTCTATCACGGCTAGCAGCTCTTCTGAACTTCCCTTAAAACTTAGAGATTACCTCTTGGAAATGTCAGGATTACTGAAAAAACAGTTTCATTTTTTTTTTATTTGTGCTCGCAGTGAGTACGAGGGACTATTTCACATCTCTGGTCATTCCATTGAACTTATTTTTGGGAGCAGTGTTTGTCTGCATTGACAACAATCTAAATGAAACGCAGACATCGCTTGAATTCTCGGAATGAGTTCTTATGCTGGCAAAATTTCAGTCACAAACAGAACCCACGTGCCGGAAACAGACGTCTCTTTACTAGGTCAAATTCTCATTAATGTTCATTTAATAGTTTAACGTTGCATTGCTATAATAATTATGTGCAAAGTTGTTACTTTAATTATTTATTTAATCGCTTTGTTCTTACGACCCTCCAGGATGACTGATGTTTTTCACACCGTTAATGTTATTTCGGACCGAATATTATGTTGTTTTGGCACAACATTTCCATAATTCAAAGAGACACTTTACATTTATCGTGCATTACATCAATTACAAAAGAACCGTTTTCAATAGACTTTTTTAGAAAATAGGAAGGCGACTTGGGGCAGCTACTGGTGAGGTTTTCTTGTGCTAATACTAAAACGTTTAAAACGAATGCAGCATCCATTTTGAAAACACGTACTTAAAGCTATTAACGCAATGAATATTTTTAGTATATTGAGACTAGAATTAGATGTAAATTTGCAAACAGCATGAATCCAACTGTTTGAGACCATTATTGAAAATATAATGAACAAAAATACACATTTTACATGAAAACTGCGGATGAAATATTTCACTGACTGAAACGATTTCAGGAGGACAATAGTAACACTAAATATGTGAATATTACAATAATGAAACAAAACAAATGAGAGCATCCTCTCTATAGATACCGTTAAAACGTTGATATCTTACAGAGCTAAGATAGAGAAACATGCGAAAATACAACTTAGGGAAAAACAGGATTAAGAGTGTACGCTTCTTATCGACTGCAATTTTTACATCGCACATCTAAGACCTAGACCATCGGTTTTGATGACTTGTTTCTTGGAGTACATACAACTTTGCTTTCTGAATTTTCAGCATGGCGCAATAATTGGACTGCTGCAATAAAAACACAATCATCTAGTGGAGCAAATAGCAACTGGATCAATAGATATTTGAACCTTCTCTATATAAAATATACGGAGACCGCATAAAGACCAATGGGACTCTCTTATTTGAAATTTATTTGAAATTTATATTGTCTCTGTAATGCAGTTTTCTACATTAACTTGAAAACTTTGAACTGAAATTTTGTAAATGTGCTATTTTATAGCTCTCGTTCTGTACTACAAAATGATACAATGTGATTTTACATAGCTGCTCAAGAAGAATGAAAATCGTTCATTTTTATGCTTAAGAAAAGTGAAATTCATTTATTTTCCGCCCAATTCATTAACAAAAGATGAAATAAATAGATAAAAAAGGGTACTAAAGCACCAAAGAGAGGGTAAAAATGGTATAAATATGCTACTCTTACGAAAATGTGAAAAGGTACAACAAAATATGTCTATTTCGCTTTGTTCCTTGTCCTAAAATTCAAATCTCAAACGATCGGTATGAAAACTAAAACTGCTGCACCTTAAAATCCGTTTTTTAGTTATAATCTTATGGATTACGAAATTCTAGTGGTCGAGTCGTGTCAGTCGCGCCAATTTGCACTGACATCGGCAACAATCAAATTTCGCCTTTTAGTACGTATATGTTATTTGGCGGAAAAATCATCATCAGAATAGCTCACTTACCAGATTACCATATTATAACATATCATTTTTTACTTTAGATATAAACATTTGTGGTCAAACACGTACATATAAAAAAACATAATTAGAACTTTGAAATAATATTGATTAGAAACTGAAATAATTATAAAAACCATTAACATGTAAAATGACTTATTATTGGAAAGCGTGATTCTTCAACTGTTTGTTGTTTTTCTAATCGCTATAACTGATTGGCTTATTCCGTCTATACATTCGTTTCAGGGGGGGGGGGGAGAAGGATGAACGGCCTGGTTTAGACTGGGAGGTTGGAAGGCTAAAAGAAATTCTGGTAGGAGAATCTTCCAATTTTGAGGAGGGGACTTTCTTAAGACAATTAGAGGTCAATGGCATGCTGAGACGTGTTTTTGTATCACACTAATTGGCTGAATATGGATATTATCCTAGCCGAAGTACGCAAAGCTAGAAGCAATTTACTTTCTGATTACAACGCAATAATTACTGTAATTGCAAATAATATATAAGTTGTTTCCCCTCATATATCTATAAATGCATTTTCTCCTTTTTGATTTTTATTTTTACTAATTTATCAAACATATTTGTCATATATAGAATTGTATAGTACTATCACCACCACCATCACTACAACCAGATCAAGGTGGTGGTTATGTTATCAATCATTTTATCAGAATATTTAGAAAAAAGCACAGCTTTGATTGGCTGGAAATGAAAGCATTCTAATACCACATTGGCTCAGAGATATACTAGGGTAGGTCCATAAGTTCCAGCCTAACCGTTTTCTAGTTATGATAAAGGCTATCATAAAGGCTAAAGGGTAATTATATTTCACTGTTCAATATAGTTGCCGTTTATTGCAATACACTTCTCGCATCTTTGAATTAACATTTCATTCTCCCCCCCCCCAAAAAATAGTCAGAAGTCTTGTCTGCAAAATGGGCATAAACAGCATCCAACACTTCTTCGTCACACTTTCTAGAATCCTTCTTGAGTTTCGAGAAGAGGAAATAGTTAATGGGAGCTAAATTTGGGCTATAGTGTGGTTGGTCAATCTACTTGAAGCCACATTTCTTCACAATTTTGCAACAAGAGCTCTGTGCACAGGTGCGTTGTGTGAAGAAGGCGCACACCCCACTCAGCTTTCCTCGCCTTTTCTCTTTGATGGAAGCACGTAGTCTGTGCAGTAGGCCAGCATAGTACTCCCCATTTACTGTGGTGTTCCTCTCCTTGAAGTCAATGAAGAGTATTCCTTCACAGTGCCAAAAGATTGTGGCCATAATCTTCTTCGTTGACTGAGTGATCTTGGTCTTTAGAGGGTGCTTCTCCAGGTTTAAGTCACTCCATATTTCTCTTTTGGACAAGAGGTCATAGAAGAGGACCATAGTTTCATCTCCTGTAACAATGGTTTGCAGAACTTCTCTCTCGTTGGTACTGCAGAGCTCCAAAAACGCCTGACAACAGATGAGTTGTTGCTACTTTTGGACTAAGGAAAGAAATCTAGGCACCCATCTTGCACTAACCTTATTCATATTTAAATGTTCATGAATAAATCGAAGGGCTATTGTTTTAGAAAGACCCAATCTTGCAGCTATTTCTATAGCTTTGAGCTTCCGATCTTCCATAATTTCTCCTTCCACAAGAGCGATGTTTTCAGTAGTGAGCACCTCCAAGAGCCGGCCGAACTGCACGCTCTTAGTCTTCAATTCTTTCTGGACCCATTCGCAAAAGTTTGGCCCATTCTTTTACGGTAGAATATGAGGGGGATGCTTCCCCACATACACCGTCCAATCGCTGTTTAATTTCATTTGGAGTAAGTTCTTCTTTGTGAAGGGCTTCTTAACAGCTCGAAATTCCATTTAGAACATGTCACAATCTTCTACACATAGCCTTCTTTATGCCACTATATCTGAACAACTGAACACAGCGGAGCGGAAGTTACTCTGCAGTTATTTACTTAACATATAAGATAATAACCAGAGGATTTTGTGAAGGCGAAAATTGTTATCGGTGAGGCCGTAAACTTATGGACCTACCCTCGTATGAATTAAGCAAACGATTCGAAATAAAATTCACTTAACATTTTTTTTTTTTTTTAAATTTTGTAGCACATGTGCAGTACACAATCAGTTTTTCTAGACACGCTTAGAGTAAAGAAATAACTCACGTTCTTTCTTATCTATAGGTACATGATGAGAGCAGAAAAACCTAATCTACCTCTCGCCCAGCATAAATATAGCACGACTAGTTAGAAACAGACATGGAAATATTTCAACTTTCTAAAACCCCGTCTTTCTGCTAAGGAAAAAATTCGTAGATAAGGAAGATATTCCCCACCATAGCCCTATACCATTTCTCCTCACACCAGCATTACAGTAGTGTGGAATATGTATGAACACATTTAAATACATTAAAGAATGTTAAGTTTGACTTTATAGTTACGAGTACATAAAATATGTGTAAACATATGATAATTTAAAGCGTATAATTCATAACACGTACAGTTAAACAAACAAAATACTGAACAAAACGCTATAAATGTATTCACAGGTGCGAGGTTTTAGAGAGGCACAACGGTAATGCATAGTCAATGCAGACTGCTTAACTACCCCCACAGTAATTGTTTGTACCGTATGACTAGATATTACCGGATTACACATTGCATGTTGTTTCCGCATGTGTCACATTTATTTTTGATAATTCACTTTTGCCATTATTTAATATGTGAAGTGTATTCAATAATGATAATGTTTGGTCCGTATTAAACAATTATTCAACTATTAGTTTGAAAGTATTATTCTGCTTAAGATTTTACCATATTTTATAAATTTAATAGCAAATTAAACACCTTTTAGTTATTTTTTTTAAAAATATGATATATTTTCAACTTTTGCACACTTTAGTGAACATGTCGTATATCTGCATATTTGGCAGAGTCATTACCACTATATTTCATTGCAAGGAATTTTGTACTTCCCTTGTTTAAAACTGTGCTTTCTTTTACTTGTAAGATAATTAAAACACATTTAATATGTATAATACTTTTAATAATACAAAATTCAGTTCATAAAGAGTAATTAATCTAATGACATTTGCTATTTCGGCCCAGAACCTATGCTCTTGGTGGAAATCTTGGTTTTACATGCGTTTCTTTATAAAACTAACACAACTATAAGCAAAAGCAACATTAATATGTATAATTCAATGATCAAAACACCCCAACTCCTAAAGAGTACAGACCAGGTTCAAAGCACTTGAACGCATTATACATAAACAGCTGACAGATTATCTTAATGAGTATGACCTTCTTGACCCTTATCCATTTCATTCCCCGTTTCTGTGGTATTTTGATATTTGACACTATTTTGTCCATAATATAAGTTATAAGACTTAATTCTCTGGTCTGCATATATATCAGAATATAGGTCAGCAATTGTTTCTCGAGGTGGACGGTGTAACCTATTTTTGAGTGCAGAAGATACGAGTTTCAGTTTCATTGCAATAGTATCGTACTATCGCATTTAGATCTCTTTCCTCTGCCCTAGTAACTTCCTTAGATACGTAACGCTCACTTCAACACCACCGCCCTTGCGTCCCTTTACCAGCATTGTTAAACTGAAGCATAAAACATGCTCCTGGGATGTCAAGCCGTGAAGGCCTCAGTTCTAATCAATAGAGGACAAAAATCAGACCTTTCGGTCAGGCTATTTGAAGGTTTTCATTAAAGTTCTTTGCTCAATGCAAACATCGTATTAATCTTGGTCAACTGATCTCTAACGCTTTAATTTTGATAACATGCTATCTTTTAATTAATTTGCACATGATTATGAGCATGCAAATCCTCTTCATGAAAATTTAAGCTTTATTTATGTTACCATATTATGCAGTTATCATCATCATCATCATCATGTTCCACATTTTTATCTCTAACAAAACACGCAATGAAAAGAAACTCTGTTAAAAGAAATTCTTCTATTTTCTACTTTATATATATACTAAACGATAATGCTAATATACATTGAAGAAATTTTATGATAGTGAATCACTTCTCTTAAACAAATTTCAGTTATTACAACATGTTAAAAGTATCTATTCATAAAGAAGTAAAATTCTTGCAATTTTCACATATAGTTGCTCAAAAGTGAATTATGAATTGATCTATCGTTCAAGTTAATAATTAAAAGGTACAGGTACTTAATGTTAATATCACATTTCTTCTTTCATTGTTTAAAATATACTTATATTTTTCTTAGAACAAAATGTGAATGGAGAATAAACTATTTGTTTGTTATTACATTTGAAAGCAAGTTTTAAAAAAATGTACAACTGGTTATTGTTATTTTAAATAACATAATATAAAATGTCATGATGTGAAAATATTTTTCACTGTAAATAAATCTGATTTTATGGATATTATCCAGGTTATATTCATTACGTTTTACCTCAGTATATAAGAAAAATTTAAGGCCTCAAATCTGTAATAAAAGTGAGGAACTTCTTTCACATTTCGGTAATCTTTGAGAATAGGGAACTCCCACAATGCACTAAGGTTTGTTTACGTTTGTGTGAGTGAAACTGCTGGAGTCAAACGAGAATCTATGTTCGTGTAACAGGAAATTAAAAACAAGCGGGAAATATTCGGAATAGCTGTGAAATGAACTATTTGTGGTGTTATTATTCTGCCACATGGTCTGTATTGTAGACGCATTGTGTTAAAGCCTAAAGTCGTAGAAATTAAATTGAAAATTTGTGGAGGGAGAGGTCATTTGGGTTTTCGGGGGCATTGAAAGAGGAACGGGAAGATGGTTTCTTGTTGAGGAAGCAGACAGAAAGGCTTTTCTTTGACGAATTTAATTTGATAGTTCATACTACACGGGACTATTATTATTTCGGATGGATGGGCGGCATACGCTAATATTTCGGACATCGATGGAGGGATTTATAAACATGATGTCACTGTTCACGAGAAAAGTTTTGTAGACCCAAACAATGCAGAAATTCATACATAAAACGTAGAAAATGTGGCTAAGCGCAGGATTAGGAGGCACTTTGGACGCACTCTTAACGCCCTATCTTCACGAATTCCTGTGGAAAAATTCATTCAAATATTCGAATGTATTTGCGTCCTTTATAATGTGCATTTCCAGCATCTACAATGTCAATGCCAATGACTTAAATTCTTGTCTCGATATTTTAAAATCCCTTTTGGTTAGAAAGGTATTTAAAATTTACTGCCACTATTCCATCACTTCAAGTTACCATCCCTCCACCAAAAAAAAAAAAACCTGCAACTGCCCTTTTACTTTAACCATTTCACAGCAATGGCGGCAACGGCCCCTTTAGGAGCCACCAAATACTTCCCAAAAAGGCAATACTTGTCTGATACTGGCAGCTTAGTTTCGATGGTTTTCCTTGTGCGATCTGCTCAACCCCTAGTGTTAAATCTGGTAAACATAAAACAAATGAGCGAGTTTCCCATGCTCAAAGATTACCCACATTTCTCTGAGCATGCAGAAGATTATCATACAGGAAACATCATGTCATCTAAGAATATAACATTTAGGGTTATTTAATACAGGTCTAACAGATATTTTTTATCGTTCTAAAATACTATAATAACCTCAGTATGCTAGTGTTAGCCATTTTTAAGTGAAAGTTGTTGTTATAAACTGCTTAATTTAGGTGCTTATTTCCTATAAATTGTGTTTTCGGACTAGCAACACTCATGTACTCGAGCTTCTTATTCCGTTAACTAACTCAATAAAAAGGGAAAATATGTACCTGTTATTTTTTCACATAAAATTGCATATTAATGTTTTGAAAAGCAGCAATGGGATTCCCTTAATTAAAACTTCTTACTTACCAAGTTATAAATTGCTGCCAGAATACAACCCCCTTCCAGAGGTGTACAATCACAACACAATTCGAACAGATTAAAACTTTTAGACTGCGGAACATTAATAGTTGATAATTCTAACTGTGACGCCATTGTAACTATTGCACGTTGAGCAAAGCCTTCTCTTCTGTTTACAGTATTTTGTCATTGAAATTCATCAATGGCGTATTGGGTAACCGATAAGCACTGATGTTAACATTGCACTAATAGCGTTACGAAATTCACATCTCAGTGATACTACAGAATATGGAATTCTTTGTACGAATGCGTCAGTCAGTTTTATAATATTGTTGCACGTAGCTGGCCGCATGCATTCATTTACTGCCTGCTCTCTCAAGAAGCCATAGAGTAACAAACGAAATGTTGCTGGAATTATTCTAGTTTATTCCTTACAATAAATAACAAGATATTTCCTTTTCCAAATATACAAAGTTTAATACCTCATGTTGAAACATAGATTTTGAATACTAACATCCAAAATAATAATTTATACCTATGGAGAAAATCAAAACCTCAAGTAATATTTGTTTGCCTATTTTGCCAATAAATATGACCAAAAGTTCATTTAAAATTAAACATGTTTTAATATTTAACAAAAAAAAAATAAAGGAAGCATTATCTGTTCATGTTTGTTTTTGTTTTGTAGTCACTGCTTCTGTAGATATTAAATGTTCTGTATGTATAGGTACATGCGAGTATAACACAGTATATGTGGTAGGGACCGCTTGGGTATTTCGCGATATTGAAACCTGAGTGCGCATACTACAGTTATCAGGAATTTGTGTGTGTTCAGAATGCATTCATGTCCCTTTACGATATTCTTCTCTCCTTGTCCTACTTGATTATCAAATAAAATTGTTAAATCAGAAACGCTATAATTTAAAAATGTTGTTTTACTTTCTCAGCTAAACTTAAAGTAGGAATTTAGGGGGTAAAGAAATAATAGTAATGCTTCTAAATTCTTGATCGTCATTCAGAAATCACCAATAAACAACCAAAACCGAAAACCTGATTAAAACTACATGATTTACCCACCTTAACTAACGTAGTGTTCTATATAATTATCTTTTATTTCAATATCAAATAAGGGAATTTCACATATATTTTGAAAAGAACAAGCGCATTTTCATTACGGTTAGAATTTTAATGAACGAACCCGTAATTTCCATATTTACAGCTGACTGCTAAACACAATTTAGATATAGTAATAAAGTGTCATCTATTGGATTCATTGAGAGCTATACCCAACTCGAAGTCAGATTTTGTGAGTAAGAACATCAAAGTTGCCTACACAAGCTATCGCTCCTGCATATGCTGTGACAATAATCTAATAGCGGTATTTTAATAGTGTTTAAACGCCCCCTTTTATCGCTGAGTAGGTACTTATAGACATAATTCACTTCATATATATTTTATATATTTATATAATGTTTTTTATTTTATGCTCACTATACATAGGTACTTCTTCTACTATTTAATTTTAAATACTTTTCACTTCAAAAATAAAACCAATTATTATTTTATACAATTTTTATTTAATTATGCTGATTTCCGGAACCTTGCAGCCAACCTTACCTTTAAGGACGGATGTGACGCAAGTAATTAGTGGCGAACCGAACGGCGATGGGCAGATTTCTGCGGTTCTTCGATTTCCACTGCCATTCATTCCATCTTCACCTTCATTATCTAGCGTAATGCAGTCCGCAGGCTTCCGGTACGCGGAGTTGTAAATGAACCATGCTTCTATCTTCTACCGCGCCAACAGAACTCCAATGTCTAGTGGAGAAGTGAATTAGCTTCAGTGTACGTTATTATTATTATTATTATTATTATTATTATTATCATCATCATCATCATCATCATCATCATCATAATCATCATCATTATTGTTGCTGTTGTTGTTTTAAATTTTTCTGATTTAAGAAAGTGGTAATATGGTTATCGACTGATACAAATCTTATATCATAACATTACAAGAATAAACGTTTTATTACTGAACAACTATGAGTAGATTACATATGGTGCAGCTAACTTAAAGTGCCCCACCTCTCCGCAACATAGGAGAGTACAGTCTAGCGATGAAAAGAAGGCGAGTGTGGGTTGAAGTGCGAGGGGAGCCTGAACTGTTTATTTGCACACGAAGAGTGTATGTGGGATACACATGTTGTCACATGTTAGGCGATCAGATTCAGGCCCAATGAACTTCCAACCATGGTGAGTATCTGACAACACCGTTAAAGTTTACGTGGCACATTCCTCTCACTTGCCTTCTCCTGATCGCCGGACTATAGCTTGTAGAGACTGTACAGGTATGCAATAAAATGTGTGTTATAGTATAATCGGCCAGTTACTTGTCACTCTTCAGTGGTAAGTACTTGGGCAGCTGTTTCAATATTGTTTGCGCTCAACTGTAACAAGATGGCGTAGTATGAGCACTTTAGTTATACCTGATGCATACTTTAGTGCATTGACCCTCTTTGCAAGAAAGAAACTAAATGTTTTAATAGTTTTGTGTTAGATGCGCTAAATATGATTAACAGCTACTTTTATTTTTCTAGTTTTCTGTTCTTTTCCTAGAAAAATGTCGTTGTAAATCATTTTTTGTTAGACATTTCATGAGACATCTATATTTTTAACTTCTTAATCTAATAATATTTATGTGCAATTTTCGCAAAATAAATTAAAAATAGTTTAACGTAAGAAATAGTTGTGCTTAAATTCCCTTTTCGATTAAAATAACTATAGGGTTCTGGAGTCATTGAGAATGTATCATTCCACAGCGGAGGATATTTTTTTTTTTTTTTTTTTGTTCAACACATTCCACAGAAGTAATTGCATACAAAATGGAAGCTTTCAGGCGTGTAAACTGAAACATGGCGTGTTCTTTGATCTTCTGTGAGAGCATTATTATTCACAGTTTTTTCGTTTTCTGCAAAACTTAATTTTTATTAATGTAATATAAATTCTCAAATTGCAAAATATGCATTTAAAAATCAAACCCATGTTCTTTATATTCTTAGTCACTTTTCTAGTATGAAGCTAGTACCGAACGCTTGTGTAAGATATAAAGAACAATGCCTAAACTATATAAGAGTATATTTTGGAATTACAAACAGGACATAATTATTATAATTTACAATATTTTAAGGACACCGCAGTGGTCCAGTGGTAGCGTTTGCGACTCTAAATCCGGATATCTTGGGTTCGGTTTCCGGACAAGAAGATGTTATGAAACCTATTTTGATTTGAAGATTCTATAAGATGAAAATATTGTTAACAGCATGCAATATTTGCCTTAAAAATTTACCAGGACCTTTCTTTCCAATTTTTTCGAAATACATTACATTTCTATGTTTGTCTTGTACTGTTTTTTTTTAATTGTCGTTTTGTAATTTATTCTTTTTTTCCATGATACTATCTCTTATTCGGTCCTACTCAGTAATAAATTGCTTATAGTTTTCTTGCATGACAATCCAATTTATTCACAAATTATTTTGGTAATGTTCATGTAATATTATTTTAAATGAAATTTATAAAAATATCTCATTTAACAAGCAAAACAGCAGTGGCTTCTGGTCACGTTCTCCAGAGCATTTTTTTTTTCCGTAGTATATATAAAAATGTCCATAGAGTATTCTCTAACGTACATAAAAACAAGACTTTATCGGGAAGGAAATTTAAGTAGCAGTATTTACGATATGGGAGAAACTGAGCAATTACTTTACATAACATGAAGCTCCTTTTCCAGAGAATGTCTTCGTTGTTGGATAGGCTTCTGTTTATCCTGGTGTTAATACTGTCAGATGCTCTTCTGTTTTTGTTCTCTTCCTGAAGAGCAGCATATCTGCTAGTAGATGGCAGCAACTGCTTTATGAGGAGGTCTTGTTATCAATAAGAATGAAGCTGTAGGCAGAAAGGAGCTAAAAATTCACAACACTTTCTTTATAAACTTTGCTTATACATTTCCTTATATTTCAGATAGTATTAAATATTAACAATGTTCATTTTTTTTCCATTTGTATATATTCGGATCGCGTTACTCTGCTCTTCTACTGTTTCTCTTGATTTATCTGAATATGCTTGCTGGCCAAGTTATCGCTGCCAAGTTTGCGATTGTGCGGATAAAACACGACACCGACAAGCAATTCATTCATTTGTTTTGAATTACGTATATCTTAAAATTAAACTGCGTTTATAACGCTTTAATGCCGAACATTAATTTAACATATATTCTCAATGTCTGATGCAAACTAAGTACAATTTATTTAAAAGTGTTACATTTTAATCTGTTCGCTAAAATAATATCTCAGTTATTTATAATTTCCTTTCGCCACCTTGTAGCAGCATTGTCAGCACCTTTTCTCACTTTACAGATGTTAAAAAGGGTAAATTAGCTCATTTATATTTAACTTTCTAAAAGATTCACCGCGTATGATTCTTTTTATCTCTGAAAACATTATGAAAATTTTAATTTATATAATAGTAACGCATTGTAATAGTATTACGTATACATATATTGCATATTTGCAATATTAACTGCCCAAAAAGTCACAGTAACATGGAATGTCAGTGATACATATTTTAAATATTCGCATTTTGCTGCACATAATTAAAAAAAAATAAATCGTTAGGAAAAAATAAGCAGCTGAACATTTCAAGTGTATTATCTGCGATATTGTAAACATGAAAGCGGAATAATGCAGTAAATTCAGGCATATATGGAATGGTACTTTACAAACAAAAGTTTAATTTTTTATGGTTAATGAATGTTACAGTAATGTATTAATTAATGAAGCTGAAAACTAAGTTTTTGTAGGCAAAAGGGAACGTTAATGGACTTATACAGCTAGAAAGATTAACTGTTTGAAGCTCTGAATACCTATTCAATATGCAGCGGGATATAATATAAAGATGGAGTATCCACATAGGAAGAATGAAAATAGCTTATCTAAAACAGTTGTAAATAACAAACAGGAATGAGCGAACATAGAACGTCGAGGAAAGAGTGAAGTTTTCTGTGGTCTGCTGCACAAAAGAATTTACTTGTAACTAACACAACTTAAGAGAAATGAGTTCCATTATATGTTTCTGTATATTTATGATTTATTATTCCATGCTTACAAGATACAAATGACATAACCATTTATGAAATGTGGTTTAATATTTTGGGAAACTCTGCTGAAAGCAAACGTGTTTTTACATTACAAAAGACAGCAATATGAATAATATGTAGTACAAGTAATAGAAAATAATGTAAATATCTTGAAAATTAAAATGTATAACACTTGTTGTGAGCGTATAATTTATCTTAAAAACTTTTATATTAAAAATTAAGAGTATTTCACAGTCAGATTCATTCTATAATTTTCACTCTCGTTTCTAGATCCAAAACTTTGTTTTATCTTAACTGATAGTGAAGACCTAGAGGGGTGAGGACTGGCTTACAAGCTTCAATGTTGCTGTTATTTTCCAATTTGGCCAGTGTCAATAGAAGCGCGGTAGTTATATACTCACGATTTCGCAGTTTACCGAACAAGACCCCGTTTTAGACCCATAAAATTACAGCGCACAGATCTAATTTTAGCGGGATTTTCACGATTAATTACGGTAAAAGTTAGTGAGTAGAAAGACCATGGGATAGTTCGGAAAAGCGTAAAATGGAGGTTTTACTGTATATGTGTACATTAGCGATGGTCGTTCTCGATATATTGTCTTGATTCCGCCTGAAAGACCGAAGAAACTTCTCGTTTTCAAAATCGTTTTCCTCTTAAAAGTTTAACACACGCTCTATCATTAAGTTTCCCCGAAAATCACTTTACTCGTCATTTTTCACCGTAACCACTTCCACCTTTTGAATGCACTGGATGTCAGAGTCTGCCAAACTTCAGCATCATTTCATCAGAAATTGTTTAATATGATTAGAAACAATACGTTTAGATTAATGATGTTCCATTACAGTAATTTATATTTGTTGTATAAGGTATCATATTACCGTTATTCTTATTGTTTTTGTTATTATGTTAAAGTTTTCGCTCTTTCTTTCTCAGTGGCACATTCATTTCCCGCATATTTTATATTTTAAATAGACTTCTGTGTGTATGTGCTTTCACCTTGTTACTGCTTATACTATTATCGTAGTATTGCCAATGAACATTGCTATAATTATTTTTAGGATGATAGAGCAGAAGAGAAGGCCTAAATGCCTTACTTCTACACAATAAATAAACATCTCATCTATTTACGAGTGAAACTGTCCTAGATTGCCGCACACGTTTTCGAAACTAATATCTATAGGCCATAAAAATATGCTTTGAAGAAAAACTGATAACATATCCATTTATGAATAGCATTTGGTCCGTAATAGGTCCTTGCCGGCAGTTTGTGATGCTAAACAAACCCGGACCTAACAAATAATTTTGGTCAAGACAATCAGTATGATCACGAAAATGCATTCCATATCCTGGGCAATAAATGTATATCAAAACGAAAGATTACAGAATACATTTCCGCGTATTAGCGTTCCATCAAATATACTTCTTATAATCGAACTATGATTTCTAATGCAGAATAACATTATTTTTCATTTTGGAGAAAAGAAATATCTTACGTCTAAGAGTAAATTTGAGAGGGTCGAGTAGAAAATTATTTTCGGTTCGCAGAACGCCTGCCGAAGTGGCGCATATGTGTGCTCCTTCTCTTCCCTCTTTGTCGTTCTTTTCCTACCTTCAGGCTGGCCCAGTATATGATGTATCCCTCCGCAACAATCGATCTCTACTGGGGAACAGAAAGGCCATCTGGATGGAACTGGGTGAACTAAGAACAAGCCTCGGATTTCCTGCATTCCTTCTTCCTTTCCGTGCGCTGCTATTCATTCGTTTGTTAGTTCGTTTATCATTCATTCGATAACATCAGTAACTAAATCAACGATAGCATATGGTGCTGCTTTGAAAATATTACACTTCCTGAAAACATTACCATAGGTAAATTGTTTTAAAATTGTACAAATTTTAAAACTGGTTTAGTATTTATTTGTATTCGACTTCAAGATAAGAAAACCCACAGCAATAAACATATCTTACAAATAAACACAAAATACATAAAAACAGTTGATAATTGCTCATCTGCGCGATTGTCAGTTGTCCCAATTCTCAATGAAAGGCCAAATCGCTTTCTCCAATAATTTTAGTGTGACCACAGATTAACCTATAAATCAGTGAGAAACACTGCTTAGTAATCAAAATTCATTTACCATATTTCTGTTTTGTTCTTCAGTGTGCGGAACGACTGAACTTTAATGTGCAAGAGTTATACAATAGTTTTCATGCTATCATAAATGCCTGTGGTCATAGTTGCATTTGCTGAAAATTACAAATTTGCTCTACGGTTGGGTTGATTGATTTGAAGAATGTCAGTAAGGTTTTACAATTGTTTATAAAAGTATTTTTGAAATAATAAAGATAAAGATAGTCTAATGTATTCCTTAAAGGGCAAAGGCCTCGTAATAAGCACAGGGAGATTGATTTTTTCCTAATGCGATGAGATATTCCATGCTAATTCGTGTGCTATATAAGATGCTATGTCTATTTTGCTCTGTGACCTTCAAGGAACATGTGATCAACAGTAGCAAGAGGAAGAGAAAAAATGGAAATCTCTTAAGCAACACTTGTGCAGTGCATTCAACTATAATTTGTTTCTACTTATATGTTAATGGAACTGAATCTGAAAATGATGATTCATACAAATATTTTTCTTTGATGAGCTGCTTTTACCATACACAGAGTTCTTTATAGTAGCATAAGACGACGAAGCATTTTTTTTTAATCAAGACATTTTTATTGAACCCACTATTTATAACGGATGGCTCTAGCCGTGACGCTGGGACTAGCATTTGGGAGGTCCTGGGCTCAAATCTCTTGAATCAGGCTATCCTGATCTTTTGGTTTTTCGGATTTCCCCTGGCCACTTAAGCAAATACTGGGATGAATATTTACTTTCCACGAACTGTACGCTCTTCCATTTCATAGAAGAGTATTCCGTTGGTTTTGTTATAAGGTCTAAAGTACAGGAGAGTTAAGCGTATGCCATGTGACTGTAGCCTTGCTTCTTGGAAAGGTTTGTGCCTCGACAACTGGTATGGAAGCGATCTTTCTGAGTGTCGGGGTATACTGCCTGGAAGCAACGTCAATTTTCTGAATTCTGCCTACCCGATGTCTGCTTCAACTCCACCGTTCGTCTCGGAGGTGCCCCGACTGGGGTCGTAGGCACAAACGGCCACACTTTAAGCTACGCTAAAGTGGCCAAAATGCCTTCTCGTCCCAGACAACAATACAATATGAACTCCAACACATATAGGTGATGTTGATGTAGGAACCAATTACTGAATGTGTAATTAAGTATGACAACCTGATGTTTTACCACCAAAGACAATAAAATATGTACCGTAGTCTATACGATGATCTTTGCGAATGTGTTCTTTGGGTCCAACTATGGAAGTTTTCTCTTAGATGTTTGATGGAGAGAGTGTACACCTATTGCTCATTACAGAAATTTAGAAATGAATTTTACCACATTGAAAAAAGCAATGAATACGGGATGATGGGTAGAGGAGAATATCGATCATTAAAGTCATATATTTTTCTCTTTTTACTCACTCCAGCTCCTTGAGTTAGACTGGGTTATTGAACATGCAATGAATGAAACAATAATTCAATTCTTTATTTTTATCTTTCTTTCAAGGTCTGTATCTTTCCTTTTCAATTTTTCTTCATTTCATTTTCTTTATTCCTTCCCTCCTCTTCTTCTCTCTGCCTGGATTTTTATGAATTTTAACATTTCTAAAATCTTTTGCTTTCTTACTTTTGTCTTTATTTCTCTTACCCATTTCTTGACTTTCTGTCATTTCTTTCTTTCTTCTTCTTCTTTCATATTTTTGTCTTTCCTCGTTCTTCATTTCTTTATTTTCCTTTTCTTTCTCGTATTTTCTTTATTCCTTCTCTCCTTTTCCTCTCTTTGTTTTTATTTATCGTCTTTCATTTCTCTCTTCCTGAAATCTGTTGCTTTTCTACTTTTGGCCTTTATTCTCTTATCCATTTCTTTTTGTTTTTCTGTCATTTCTCTCTTCTTCTTTTTATCTTTCTTGCCCTTCCTCGTTTTTTTTTTTTTTTGTTTCTTATTTTCGTTTTATTTCTCGTCTTCCATTTTTTTTTTTTTTTCTCTTTCCTCCCTTCTTTCTTTTCTGTTTCTTTGATTTGCATTTCTTTCTCTCTCATTCAACGAATATATGCAAGTTCATTATGTTGTGTGATACATTTTGAACCTCCAATTGCATTCATCGGATACAGATCCAACTGAAGTTCACCTGTTATCAGTCATGCAGTTCGTCCGTAGTTGAGACACTGGCAGAACACAAAACTGCTCGACCGTCTCTTTGACGAAGTGGGTCATGTAAGAGTTTGCTTTCCCTTGGAAGATGTCGCAATATCCAGATGAACATCTTTCGCTAAGGAAATGTTTGATTTTTTATTTAACAGGTACTGTATGTTCCCTTTTCTGCCTTCCCAACAAAACGTATCTTCAGTAATATTTGTGTGTGTATTTACTTTCCTAAATTCTGTCATTTAAATCAAGAAACACCTGCTTTCGAGCCATAGTTGAGCATTCCACGCAAAATTATAATTGTGTAGGTGTTTGTATGACTTCACAGCTATTTATATATCTGAACGTTCTGTATTAAGGGTTTAACATCACCTCTGGTTTCTCTAGGGCTTGTAGGCTTGAGTTTGCTTGCGTCAAACTTCGGAAATATTTCTCAAAGCGAGCATTTAACAATACTAAGTCCTAATGATAACGCCCTTAATTGATAACAAACAAATAAAGCACTTGTTCGTACAAAAATACTTGATTTTCTGATGCCCATGCTATTTAGTAAAAGCTCCTATCTTGTTTAGATAAATTATATTCTAAGAGAAATTGGAATTTAAACTTTCTGATTAATAAGCACTATGAAACGCTTTTATTTAGCCCATCCTGTGAAAGCTAACAAGAAAATCATCTTTGAACTAATTTTCAATATAAACGAAGCATTTGCAAAAATAATTTATGCGAGCAATATACGTCAATGAGCTCATCTTGCTGTATCTGAGAATATATGGACATTTCCTGCGCTGATTTTGCAACTGCCTTCCCTCCGTCTCATTTTTGAACGGCCCCATAAAAGTATCTTACACATCCTGAAACAGTAAAAATGGCAGGCGGGCGAAAAGGCCATTCTGTGGAAGGTGTGGGTGTGCAAGAAGCGATGCTTGATGGCAAGCCACTTCAGAAACATCGAAACTTGATACTCTCTCTTCATATTTGCTCTTCGTGTTTCTTATTTTCACGAAGCATAACCCTCGCTTCTGTGGGAGGGCTCATTGCCGACGTGCCAAGAAGCAACAAGAATTTGTCATGCGTTCACGTGGAACAGAAAGGCAATGACAGTACTTCAAAGGGAATTCGTAGTCTGTGTAAGCTTATTTTCCATTCTAGTAAGTTTAAATGCTTGCACAATATAGTTCACTACTTTTCGGATTTAAAAATGTTGAATGAAGTAACCTAAAGATTTTACTCTTATAACAAACAATGTGTAAGGTGTAAATATATCGCATCTTATAGTGGAAGTAAGGAGACACCTACATAGACGTTTGTTGTCACTCCTAACTATCACCACAATATGCTCAACTAGTTCAGGGTTTGGTATTATAGCTGGATTTTTCAGATTGACACTTCTGGAGTGAAAGGAGTGTGATTTTAAATATAACAAAATCACAATGGATAGAAATCTACGGAATTTATTAATTTTTGTCATTAACACACAACAGTGCACTTTTCTGATTACGATATGCTCTGAGAATATTATTAGATGCAGAGGGAATACGAGACAGACGTGTTATAATTTATGTTTCTCTCCCGAAACCGGCGATTTTACGTCCTGTTGTAACTCGTATATTATTCAGAACAAATAATAATTTTGTAATTTATTTCAAGAAATATTAATCGCCACTTATCTTCACGTAATGTTAAAATGCTGCTTCCCTTTACGGAGTAAGAACCACGATTTCTGCTAACGGAATTTACAACACAACTTCTTTCTACGGAATCCAACGCATAACTAATCCATTTTGAGATATAAACAGTCAATTATTACAATATGATTATAATAATACTATACATTACAATGCATTATATTTTCAACATGCGTACACTAAGCGAATGAAATTCGTTCGTTTCTATTTAGTTGCAATAAAATTGTCTGTCTCGTGTTTCATTCTTGGCACACATTATTAATATTGTTGTTACGCTTGTCATTGGTTGATTCACTTAATATTACAAATTTATTATCTGTAGTTTTAATCTTTTCATATTCTTGGCTATGTATGAGTTCCTTTGAACCGTTACATTTTTATATTATAAATATTGTCATGAACGCCAACAAACAGACATTAAGACATACATTGTAATAGCGCTTATATGATACATGAAATCTATACAAATGAGCATGCTAGATGTATACGATTTAAAACGTATTACCAATGAATATTTGTTATTTGAGTTGAAAATTAAAGTCCCATACCTAACATAAAAACACATGCAAATGAACTTTTTAAATTCATATGATTAAAAACACATTACCAAAGATGTTTGAAGCTTTAAATCGAATATTATGGTCTTTATCTTACATAATAAATATGCAAATGAACTTAAGTTAACATAACGAAATAGCTATTACTGGCTTTATATTGAACATTATATCCTTTACCTAATATAAAACATATGCAAATGAACTTATTAAATTAATATAATTAAAATGTATTTCAATGAACATTTTGAGTTTCAAATCAAATATTATAGCCTTTATCTTACGTAATAACATAGGTAAATGAACTTATTAAATTAACATAGCTAAATAACTATTACTATTAAATTTTTATGGCTTTATATTGAGCATTATAGCCTTTACGTAATATACAAACATGTGAAAGTGAACTTATTAAAATAATATTGTTCAACAACTGCTGTTAATGAGTGTTTAGGGTCTTAAATCGGATATTTTCCGTTTCAAGCTATATTGCATAAAGTCGAAAGGTAAAGCTAGACAGCACATGCTTTATGATTCTTTCTAGTATAATCATGCACTAAATGTATTTCGACGCTCAATACAGAATATTAATTACATCAGCAGTAAATAAGAACTGAATATATCATAATCGTATTCGCAAAATGCATTTCACATTCAGTACCTTTAGTGATTTGTAGCATTTATTTCTTGCTAAATGGATTAGGGGATGCGTTTCTCTCTCCTGTCAGCAGCTAATGTCTTACACTTTCAAATTAAGCCTGAATCCGTATCTCAGATCGTTTCTAAGAGCTCAATTATTATAAAACTGGCTACAGTAGAAAGACAAAACACTATTTTTGAGATTTTAATATTCAAAATGTACACAGTGATTCACATCTCAACTTTCTATTTTTACATTTCAATGCAAAAGTCATAGATGGAAAAGTAGACGTTTTGACAGAAAAATGCAATGCTTTCACGTTCTATTCTTTAGTTCAATTCTGAAATATCTTACTTTACATCAGTCTTAAAGATGGCATTATTTTACATAACGCATTTTATGACAAGGAAACTATAAATCGAACCAGGAATATTTTAAACATAAGCTAAAATATAAAAAATAAACTTTAAAACCTTTTCTTCCATAGGTTATCGCTATAAGGTAGTGTGCTACTCCATAATACCTGTTTAACTTCTTAAATAAAACACGCAACTAAACTTCTAAATACTAAAGTTTATTTATACGGGAAGCGGTTTGATTTACAGCATATGAGAGAGAGAGAGTATTTGCAAAGCGTTGTCGGATTGTTCATCCTTCCCTGCCCTTCGCTGTACTATCGTTTTGTTCACTCACAGTAAAATGTGTCTACTTTTCAGTGCCAATGATTTCTAGTTCATGCACAGTAATAATAAATATTGTGAACGATTACATTCATAATAATAAATGCACCACAACAGAAATATTACACGTATTGAAATATGTAATTATATTTAAACGCTAATTAAGGTAATTACTTTAATCCAGTGGAACTACTAGAGACTTTTTATTGTTGATTTTGATATCATCAGAGTCATCTATGTTGACATACTGTTCATTTCTACCCTCGCCATCAGAATCTTGTAAATTTACAATAATTGACTGTAAAGTTTCATCACCTCCTTGCAGTTTTATTGTACAAACATACGGAATTTTCCGTATGCATCACCTTATCTTTCCAAGCCTTTCCTAAAAGTGTTATTTCTATTTGCAAACCCCAATTTATCAACAAAGTATATTTGATTGTAATGTTCATAATAAGGGGTAAATTATTACCTCATGCCCCATTCATTGATAATATGATCGAGCTCATAGATTTTGCTTTTGAGTTTTGAACGATGGGGTAATATAATATCTCAGTTTTAGTTTCGATAGACAAAAATGATATACCTGTCTGTTGCAGCCAAGCAATAATTTGAGATTTTCTGCTAGATATGTTTGATATTTTGTGTAGAAAGATAGAGTTAACAGTGTTATCCATTATTGATATTATGCCATTTATTTCTAAATAAGTCAGAAAGCTGTTTAAAAACCAATTATTAAATGTAGCATCTATCATTTATTTTCATTAGAAATTTTCGTCAATGATTTCTCTATCTGTAACTGAAAACTAAACTTCTGAGTTTTTTTTAGTCAACAAACCAGAGCTAATATATGATTTTTTTTAAAAACGATTAATTCTTTTATATATGTTGAAGATTTCTTTGATCACGAAAGTCAGAAACATTTCTTTGCACATCTTTTTCAAAATCGCTTAAATTTGTAACCTCTTTGGGAATCTACTTTCGTGGTGACAGAAAAACTGGAGTAATGTTAGACTCTTACTGCTTGGTTCCGCAACATATGCATGACACAGTAGCATTATTTTTGTAGTGACGACATATTTTGTTAACCTACCACTACAATTTTTCTGTATCTCTTCGTCTATGGAACACTCTTTGAAAAATTACAAGCTATAAAAATGACACAACGGTATTTTGTTTTTGTATCCCCTGCACTGATTTCACAGCTTGTACTTGGTCTACTTAAGGACGTAATGTAGGTCTACTGAAACGTGTTAAATAAGTATAAAGGTATTTAACGCAACAAAGTGCTTATGCTGACCAGCTATAAAATTGAAATATTGACTAAAATCTTTTAAAACAAATTTAAAGTATCTCTCTATGACCTTTTTAACATATCAAAAAGCGTATTTTTCTGATTTAGACACTAATTAATTTAAAACATATTTTTTGTTATTTAAAAGTCTTTGTACTGCCCACTATAGAATTATAGAAAGTGATACAGAAAATGAATAAGAGAGAAATAAGGTTAAGTTGAGATTAGTGATTATTGTTATAGCTTAAAAGTAATGTTGTTAACATCCATATTATCTGTGATGATAAAGAATGTTAATTTTTTTAAATTTAAGTCGTGCGCTGTGTAATATTATAAATATACTAAATAAATGTAGTAGCTACACTGTTATTATGCGTAATTAATTATTAGTATTACAATTTACGGATCGTGATATCATGAAGTTCACTAAATTTTTTCGAATTTTAACGTAATAAACATTACAGCGAAATTTACTACGGATGGGTTCTTTTAAAAAAGTTACTAAAATACTTAGTATCATTTGTACAGAATGCTTTTCTATCGTACAAACATATTCTCACCGTTGTGTGATATGCATCACCAGTTTATCGTCCTGGCAACCACAGCATCAAACTGCTTCTACAACTGTGTCCCTCAGTAGTAAAAACAGGAGTTAAACACTATTTTTTTAAAAAAACACTGCTACTCTGTTATACAGTGCAGAACTGTTTCACAAAGTTCATCTAGACTATGAGGAATGAGTGTGAAACACTGTTCTTTCAATATTCCCCACAAAAATACATCATACTACGACGAATCAGGACTTCATGAAGGAGATGGAAAAGCGTCTAGAAATCAGTCGACCGAGAAACAGCTGCTGGAGTAGACGCCCATGACCAGTGTCGAAGATAGCCCCATCTTGTTGAAACTACTTGTGTATATCAACATTTGTTCATCATAGAAATTGTGTCAAAACACCCTGAAAATGTTCCATAACCTGTTCCTTGAACACTTATGATGTGACGCTAATTCTGTTTCTCTTTGTATCCTAAATGAAGGTCGGACAAATGATACCGTGGGAAGACACACTGTCATTTTCTCCAAATGTAATGGTCTCTGTACCTGTTCATCCTGTTTTTCCCATACTCGAACATATCACGTGTATTTGATTCGTGTTATGAAATCTGGCACCTTCAGCTTATGAAATACCATGTATAATATTTTTTTAAGAATTACTTTGCATATTATTTTCGATTTTTTTGGCCACCCTGTAGTTTGTTCACTAGAGATTTAAGAAAATTTATTATTTTATTATTATTAAATTTTAGTTATTAAATTGCAATTTTATAAGTAGGCGTTGAAGAGGGAATTAACACAGAAGTGATTTGTTACAGTACCATATGCATGAATATATTGAGAATTAATGAAATACATCACAATAATTCAGATACTGTAGAAAAGTCCTAGAAAACAAATTAGAGAAAGGAATTTATGGTTTGTCGGTTCAAGTTTCTAAAGAACAATGCCACTGATTAATGAAACTTCTATTCGAAATTGCACAACACAATAACGAATAGACGTTGTGGTGTAGTGGATATAATACTGGCATCAAGTAAAACGGATCCTTGTTAAGAAGTTAATCAATTTGTTTAATTCTTTAATGTATTTACAGAGTTGCATAACATTTAGGCCTGCTTTACTTTTGATGTTTTAAATTAATTACTGTTCAGTTCGGTTTAAAATGTTCAATTTATTTAGTTAACATACTTGTTTATAAAAAATTAACTTACTCACCAGAACCTGAATCTACATTATTGAAACGACAGCACATTGAACCACACTATCGAGTAGATAGCTCCCTAAAGACTAAGCTACAATATATAAGTTCCATGCTGGCATGTGCTTAGTCCGACATTTCAGAGATTATCTAGCAATAAATTTTGAAAACGATGATAATGATCTATTGAAAGTCGGAATTTTCTGACTGGTAAAGTAGGTTTTTAAGACCTACTTTCGCTTTAACACTTGTATTATCAGCATCTAATTTCAGCACCCTTATCACTATATAAATCCGTTATTTTTCATGGTGGATAATAGAGCCTTTATCTGAATTGCATCATTTAGTTCTTAAACACCATAGATATCAAGTATATAATTTAGTGAATACATTACAATGTACAGAATCAACCAAATTATGGGAGTATTCAGGCGGTCATCAAGTTAGGATTTTGTCTACTTGAAAATCTCCAACCATGACTTATTGCGTTAGCTTTGAAAGCATTAGAGACTGCCACTTTCTTTTGTTATTTATTAATTGGAGAGCAATGTACAAGCCTGGACTATAATTTTCAAATTTTACCATGTAAGAAAAGTTGGCATCTCACATTTACAAGTTGCTTTGAAGCAAATGAATTGCAATATTTATTTTCTGTGTCACCAAGAGATTGATCACCACAGATGAGATAACTTTTGTAAGGCTCTCAAGGGCAGAATTCAGGGAAATCCACCAATAGAAGATTAATATTCCACAACTACCATAAGGAAGGGTTTCAAGGAGCACCTTAAACTTAAAACATTTTGAGAAGAGATACGTGCAAAACAGAACTGAGTGCAAAAATGCAATAGATCATAAGATGAGAAAAACATTACGACAGAGAAAGAATCTCAGCAAGATAAAATTTTCGAGTCTCAAGGTGCTAAATCTGTGAAGACTTGCTGATGAGGGAAAGCTCCTCTGGTCTCCTTCCTTAAATGCCAGGATGAGTACTGAGAACTATTTGATAATGTTCTGGAATTCGCCTCTCAAAGAGGAATGAACGGGTCTTCCAGCAGGATCCAGTTTTTTCAAAGGTTGCCAACAGGTCACATGAATCACCCAGAGGAAGTATTGCAGTGTTCATCAAAGGACGATTGAGTGCTGTTGATCTCGATCTTAGTACGCTCAATTCCATATGATCAGAACTGCAAGCTCTTGGTCAGAGAGTAGAATGATGTGCTCCAGATTGTCTTGCGATGCTTGGATATCAAGAATGAGATATTTAATTTTCAATTCTATGAATGGTATTAATTGCATTGTGTTTAAGTGTTTTATTGCTTTTTTGTTTTTATTTTTGCTGTGTGAGCTGATAGTATGCAATTGCAGACAAACCTGCAACTTGGCTTTAGAAACCACTGGAGTAAGCGTAAAATACCAACAATCCTCTCGGAGGACGATGGTGATCAGTTGATTGTTACAGCTGTCTGCAATAAGTCCAAGTCAACTGTGTTTTCAGCGTTACCTTGGTAACATGGTGGCTAAGGGATCATATGGCTATAAATCGTTAGGAAAATTAGTCTGTGCTGCAGAGCCATTTTCCTGCTTAACTTTGTAAACAAATGTTCAGAATTTCGTGCATTAATAAAATATTACTTTTTAAAAGAAGCAACGCCTGCACAAACTAATGCTTAGAATGGCGTATAAATGATTTGGTGAGTTCAAATGCACCGTCTGAGCGGTACAAGCAATGTGGACATCTGTTTCGAACAGCTGTCAATGTAACGACTACCGAAATGATTGGAAAAGCAAATCTACGACATGATGCCGAGCAATCGGAGACTGAAGGTACAAGAGATTGTTGAAGCTGTGAGCATTTCTGGAGACCGGGTGAATAATATAATTGAAAAGGCTATCGCGAGGTGAATACCGCGTTTGCTAAGAGAACAAATTGTTACTTCTGCGCAGAATTTGGAGCTGTTTAAATCAAATTCAATTTTGGAGACGCTATGTGACAGTCGACAGAACGTGAATCCACCACTATACGCCCTAAATGTAAGAAACAGAGGGCTCAATCGGAGAAAGCGCTCCGAAGAACACAAAAATAACCCCCTCAGAAGCAAAGGTCATGGCGATTGTGTTTTTGGTTTGCCACGGCGTAATTTTAATTTAATTTTTGGAAATGAGCTATGCCATAAATGGTGAATATTGCGCTATGCTACTGAAGCAATTAAACTTTTCCATTACCATAACTCGCCGGCGCACAAGTCTGCGATTGTGACCTCAAAATGATTGAACTTAAGATGTGAAATCCTTCTTCACTCCCCCTATTCTCCGAATTTGGCTCCCCGAACACTTCCTGTTCCTCAACACGAAGGGAAGAAATTCGCATCAAACGAAGAGAGGAGACTGTCGAGAAATATTTTTTTTTCAAAAAAATATTTATGCATGAACTCATAAAACAGCCTTCGTAAGTTTTTATTATGCCATGGTTAAAAGAGGAGTAAGTAATGGTAATGTAATGTTCTCTGAAATGTCCTTACTCTCATATTAAAGTATTAGAAATAAATTATTCTTTCCGCCGCTTTCTTGGTTTTTTCGGGATTGTATTTTCCTATTACTTATACTCTAATACGTAATTACTTACTCTCTGACAATTAATTCTTAAATGTATTTTATTTTGACTAATACCTGGTTGAACAAAATTAGAGAACAGTAGAAATGGGTTAGTAGATTTTTGGGTTAAAATTGAATATTATGGAAGAGGCTATTGGAGGGAAGTGAGATCAAAAATGGAAGATACGGATAGACAAGTTTTATTTGCCCAGATAGGGAGAAAAGCTCACTAGCATATTATAATAAATTAAAAGATGACCTAGAAAACGAGAAGCATATATTAATTTGCAAGAAAAATGAAAGAGAACGGATAGCATGGTTTCCATTAGGTGTTTGGAAATTAAGGGAAATGAGGAGAGAATGTTATTCCAGGAATGTGTCCCATCTGTGGAGAGAAGGAAAATGATATTCATATTATCTTCTAATGTAAAGCCACAAATGTTTGGAGGGAAAGTTTAATTAGTAAGAAATGGTTAATGAAGAATAAAGAAATTGTATTGAGGAAGAACTTTGAAGATGGTGAGCAGATACCCAAATTAAGGGAGTTTTATGGAAGGTAAAAATGAAATGGAAATGGTCAGTTGAAAGATATGTAATTTAGATAAATTTTAGATGATAAAGAATACCTGTATGATTATGCAAAAATGTCATTGGTTAGGGAGTGAAATTATATTAAATTTATTGAATTATTCAGCTTGGGATATTGAAAATTGCTCTAGAAAGTGAATACATGTACCATTACAGTTGGCATTTGATAAATAAAGGAATTTGTAGTTGGCTGACAAAATAATTTGTACAGGTAGAGTAAGTGAAATATTTATTTTAGTGCCTTGGTTGGGTGAGAACCTGGTCCCTTGGAATTCTAGTAGGTTGCTGCTGATGAACCGGGGACTTGGAACTGACGCAATCAATGTGGAAATTTTGTACTTTGTTTAACTATCTAAAATTTAGATAAAGATATTTGTATAAATGTATTATTTTTTCAACAAATGTAATTGTGAGGGGGTCACACCTTAAGATGGATGGAGGCTCCGTTGTAGTGTTTATTTGAATTTTTCTTAGCACTTTATAAATTTCAAATTTCATTAAAGTAGATGTTTGAGAAATAAAAGAATTGATAGTTTGTAGAGACTGTAGTTAGCTGATAAAATAATGGTATAGGTGGAGTAATTCCAGTAGACTACTGCTGATGAACCGGGGAGCAGGTCTGATGCACTCAAGGTGGAAATGTTGTGCCTTTTTTAATTATTTAGAATTTAGATAATGGATTAATTTAAAATCGTTATTGTATTAAAATTTCTGTAATCCGAGGACCACCTAAAATGGCCGAGGCCAGATAGGTGGAGACTCCTTGTAGTTTGTATTTTTCTTAATACTTTCAATAAATTTCAAATGCAATGTATTTTATTTAGATTTTCTTACTTGATGTTCTGTTCCCGTTATGGTCTAAATAGACTGACAAGTTATTATGAGGTCTTTTCAGTAGAATTTTTTGATTGATTTATTTATGGACGCTCTTTAACATCTCAGGTCATCAGCGTCCCATTCAACTCAGGGCGTGAAACGGCCGACAAATTTTGCTCAGAGGCCTCTCTTTCAGGCTTGAAGTTCTTTTTCGTGCCGCAAATGTACGACACGGGACCCACGGCTTTATTTCCCTTCCGAAGGAAGCCATACTTAGGATTTTACGCCCAATTTTCAGTAGAATAAAATAGGTAACCTACTCTTGAGAATAAAGTATAATATATACCAACAATGTTATTATAGAGTCCAAGTAAATAATTATGCATGCTCGATTTATGGAAGAGTATTTCTATATTTGTCTCACAGCACTCGGACACTAATTTGCCCTTACGAGCTCTTATGCAGTTTTGTTCTGCGTGAACGCCTTTGTTATGATAACAAGTACAATTTCACATATATTATATTGGAAATATGCCACATCGCCAGCATTTGCACGAACTTTTGTATCATATACACAAAGGCAAAAACGGTTCCACCTGGAGCGGAGTAATGGATCTGTCCGCATCCTCATTTCCTTCGTTAATCTTGCTATGTCTTTTCTGCCGTTTTCTTCCTTCTGCCCCTGTGGTTATTGATTCGCGTAGTCCAAAGACTTCACAATCTCTAATACCGACTTTGACGATATTTTCATTATGAAATATTTCTCTACTCTACTGTGAATGTCTGACATGTTGAAAATGTGGATTTCAAATTTGATTTTGCTATTATAATTTCAATAAACTTAGCCGAAAGTGCTCTAGGGTTATGTTTTTGATACACTGTAACTACGCATCTTCAAGTCATAAGGTTTTGGTAGGTTCCTAATGTGCAAAATCCATTTACCTTTCTTCCCTTTACCCTCTCTCTCCCTGTGTGCATACATCTTAACTATGCATTGAGCTATTTAATATTCGCCTATTTTATGTATTTATTTTGTACGGAATTATAATTTTTGACCTGTAAAATTGATGTTCCAATTGCTTATAAATTAATCGTAATGTATCAAGATTATAAGTTTGCCTTTTTCCTACAAATACCAAAACCTGATGGACCCCATTGAGATTTTACTGAGATAGACTTTCGAGATGGTACTAAAAAATAATGATGTTTAGTTATGTTTCCCATTTCGATGACGTTAGTGCTTTATTATTTTTTAAATGGAAAGTAGCAACTTTTTGTTTTAGGACTAGCACATTCCTAGAACACTGTCTTTACATGTTTAATGCCATTTTTAGATCCACCAGATATAAGAAACATAAGTTTCTCAGTGAATTTCAAAAAGAAGAAACTTTCCTTCTCAAATGTAGCAAAAAAAATCTAATTCTTAAGTTATAAAGTAGATGGCTTTACCAACATTGCAGAAAATGTTACGTAAAAAGCATGTAGAATTCAGCCTAACCAAAACCAAATGATACATTTTTTTTTTTTTTTTTTTTTTCCACGATCGAAGATATTTCTCATTACTGCAGTACTGCTAGCAAAGATGGATAATAATTCTCACAAATCAGTAAAAATGTTCCTTTCTCACAGAGAAAAAAAGTAATTGTAAAATTATTCCCACTTTTATAAAATTTATCATTAAAATATATCAATAAATAAATAAAAATTATGAACTTAATATAGCACATACAAATTTTATATGAAAAATTTACATCTAACAAAACTGAAAGTGCACAGAGGAAATACACGATTATCGTTTGGGCAAAGGGGTATCGAAATATTTACGTTATACATTTTAACACGTTTCACTTTAGCATTGTAATTAACATTAATAACCGTACTTTGCAATTCATTTCTTGCAATATGAAAATACAAATTGGCATTGAATGGCTTATTTCCCAATTTATTTCTCTATTTATCCTCAAGAACATAAAAACTCCTCTCTAGCTTAGCATTAGAATGAAACTATGCAAGTTGTACAAGTTTTATTAACTATTCGCAATCAGTTATAATATCCTACTCTTTAATTTCCACTATCTCCCACCACTTTTCACCACAAGGTAAGTTCCTTATATTACGGGGAAACGTTATTATAAATATCTATTAATGTTCTCACATGTTCAATTTTCTCCAATTTTACAGCCTCTTCGATAAGCCCTAAAGTTGAAATTTATATTCGTATCTAGGAATACTTAGCAATGAAAGAACAACGTGGTAAGGAAAATAAATGGACATTTTTAAAAATACTATAATAAACTACTGATATGCAAACTAACTTAAAATTTCCATTTTAATTCTTTTCTCCTATTTATCAACGTACAAAACTTCTGTACAAAAATTCTATAAAATGGGAAATTTCTCAAGGTTCGCAACAATATACGACTGACAGTTGCCAAATCGGTGTATTGTTTCAATATACGAATCTTTACCTAATTATAAACTAATAGCAGCTTTCCAGTAGTGGCTTCAAGAGTACAAAATATGCTTGCACTCGTCGGCGCTGGTGGTGTAGTGGTAGCCATGCTTGGCTCCTAAGCCCAAATCGCGGATTCAAACCCGGCCATGATCGATGGATTTTTTCGGGTGTAAAAATCCTAAGTCTGGCTTCCTTCGGAAGGGAAGTAAAGCCGTGGGTCCCGTGTCGTACATTTACGGCACGATAAAGAACCTCAAGCCTGAAAGAAGAAGCCTCTGAGCAAAATTTATCGGCCGTTTCACACCCTGAATTGAATGGGACGCTGATGACCTGAGATGTTAAAGAGCGTCCGTAAATAAAGCAAATCAAAATGCTTGCACTTGTAGATAACTGTAGTAGATTACAGCAGTTTATCTGTGCTGTTGAAGAAGGATATAAGCATTGGGCGTTTAATGCTCTGTGATTACTGAGAAGTTCCAAAAAATATCTGAATCACGTAAGATTGTTAATATATTTATTAATCACGTTATCGTTCTGTATTATTCAACTAATTAATTAGTTTTCTGTGTACTAAGACTGCTGAATACTTCAAGAGTGGAACTGCAGTATCCGCGGATACTTTTCTCTCTTTCTCACTGAGGAAGACTTGTTTAATCCATAGCATTCTCTTGCTCCTTGGTTACACTTGTTTGTCAAGTTGAGATAGAAGTCTTTTCCAAACGCTTTCTGACTTTGATGACTTTTCTCCTTGGGCAAACAAATGAAGTTGCCTACACAGTGCGAGAAAGGGAGGCTGGAATCTTTAAAAGCTATCCGTTGGGAAGAGCACTGTTTGCTCTTTGCACGTACAACTCCTGAAATTGCCGCTCTTACAAAGTCTACAGGGAGCTTCGAACTGAGCGCTGTTTCAACAAAGGAAGAGAAAGCATGTACATCAGCTTCTGCATGGAAACTAGAAGAGAACTGCTGTAAATATAGCAAGCTAGAGGAACGTTAACAGTTTGGCACTTTTACCGTTAATGAAGCCACTATCCTATACGAGATATTCCGGCGACGGATTTCGAGATAGAGCGCATAGGATTACTTGCAAATGTTGAAAGTGTAGTGTTTTAAATTTTATATACAAAACAAATTCTTGGAAAGTAAGCAGACCTGTAAATATGGATAGGCTAATTTATTCACGATTTCTATTATAATTATACGAGGGTAGGTCCATAAATTTCCAGCTTAATCATTTTCTAGGTATGATAAAGACAAAACCTACATTTCACTTATAGTTACCCTTTATTGCAATACACTTCTCACATCTTTAAATTAACATTGAATGCCTCCCCCCCCCCCAATAGTCAGAAGTCTTGTCTGCAAAATGGGCATAAACACCATCCATAACTTCTTCGTCACACTTAAATTCCCTTCCTGGAAGGTTCTTCTTGAGTTTTCAGAAGAGGACATTGATCTTGACTGTAGGGTGGATGATCGATCTCCTTGAAGCCACATTTCTGCACAGCTTCCTTGCAACAAGAGCTGTGTGTACAGGCGCGTTGTCGTGAAGAAAGCGCACACCGTCACTCATCTTTCCTTGCCTTTTCTCTTTGATGGAAACACGTAATGTGTGCAGTAGGCCAGCATAGTACTCCCCATTTACTGTGGTGTTTCTCTCCTCGAAGTCAATGAAGAGTATTCCTTCACAGTGCCAAAAGATTGTGGTCATGATCATCTTGGTTGACTGAGTGATCTTGGCCTTTAGAGGCGGTGCTTCGCCAGTTTTACGGCACTCCAATGATTCTCTTTTGGGCAAGGGATCATAGTAGAGGACCACAGTCTCATCTCCTGTAACCATGTTTTGCAGAACTTCTCTCTCGTTGGTATTGCAGAGCTCCAAAAACGCCTGACAACAGATGAGTTGTTGCTGCTTTTGGACTGAGGAAAGAAGTCTAGGCACCCATCTTGCACTAACCTTATTCATATTTAAATGTTCATGAATAAATCGAAGGGCTATTGTTTTAGAAAGACCCAATCTTGCAGCTATTTCTGTAGCTTTGAGCTGCCGATATTCCATAATTTCTACTTCCACAAGAGCGATGTTTTCAGGTGTGCAAAATATTAGGGGGGTGCTTCCCCATATACACCGTCCAATGAATGTTTAATTTCATTTGAAGCAAGTCCTTCTTTTGTGAAGAACTTAATAACAGCTCGAAATTCCACTATGAACATGTTACAATCTTCTACACACAGGCATCTTTATGCAACTATATGTAAACAAATTAACACAGCGGAGCGGAAGTTACAGGTGCAGTTATTTACATAACAAGATAAGGTACAACACGAAGGTTTTGTGAAGGCCATAATCCTTATCGGCGAGACCGGAAAATTATGGACCTACTCTCGTATATTGAAATACCTTGAAGAATAAGTCCAATTCATTATTAAAGCAGCATCGATTGATCAAAATTGAAGAACAATAGTAACTCTTCTTAAAATGTGAGCAGCATACTTCAATTGGGTTTTACTCATGGCAGTGAAAATTATTAACGCTTACCAAATATCTCAAAGCGAGTACATCTTCATCGTAAGAGAACTGGTGAATCATTAAAAACATCGTATTGCAACGCCCTACCAAATAGTGCTCATGATACCGAATCTTTAACAAATATGGCACCAGGAAGTTCTACCATATCTTGCTTCTTCAACCTTTTATTTCCTGTCAGTTAATGAAAATTGGAACAGAAAATGCTAATAAAATTCTCAAGTTTAAACTGACACCCTTCCTTTCACTCTTTGTAAATATGATTTTGAAACTATTTTGCTTTATATTTACTTCCATTTCCTTGCAGCCCCATAAATAAATCAGCATGGTTTTATTTTCTTGTTGTATATTTTTAAGATAATAAAGTGCACAATGTTTGACAGTATACTCAAACAATAGTACATTTAAAAATATTTTTGAGAATAAAGCGCAATTATATGCATTTTATACAATGTTTCACTTAGAAGTATCAAGGAATAAATGTTCACCGTTTAAAACCATAGGAAGATATTGTTATAATTTGCATACTACAAGGTCCAGAAGTCCTTCAAGTTTATACAACAATGGTGCAAAGGATATGCGCGCGTGCTCTTAGCATGTGTATCATTGTTTAATGCGAGGACAAGCCTGCCGCTACTCATTCAGTAGAGCTATTGAAAGCTACGGTAAGTGTATGGACGCCGAAACAAAAATGTTCAGTTCATGCTGTGGTTAGCAGAACAGAAATATGTTACTGCCCCACATTCGCTGTGAATGAAATAAGTGGAGTCTAGATGTCTGCAGGACAAATATGTCTGCACGTTATATTAACATTCTGTTAAACTTGGAGAATTTCCGCATTACGAAAATGTTGTGCTAATAATCATTATCTGTATTTCAGATTATAACTTATTTCTTGATACCTCAAGAAGAACACTCCGTATAAAGCAACGAAATTAAAAGCTTCGAGACAATTTATATAATATTTGTTCATTTTTCCCTTGGAATTAATAATATGCAGTACCTACAGCCACTTTTATTTGAAAAAGTATGATTAATCAATAAAAACCATGTAAATGCATTGGTTTAAACCAGTAATGAAATATGATTCTCTTAATTGTTATTGTTATTACTATTACACAATTATCTCAAATACAAAAATAAAATTCATTAAGTATGTATAAATAGCTTTGTTGTGCTATAAAACGTCCAACATTTTAAACGGAAGTATCAAAACGTAATTCTATTCAAGTAAATCATCATTTTTAAATTCCGTGGTTCAGTTGCTTAAGTACCCCCCCCCCCTTTCTTCTTCAGCTATTCGTTCGGATAACAGTCTGGGTTCATCATTTTCACTGAAGATGGAGACCATCTTCTTCATTTTTAACTTTTTCATGAATATCTTACAAAATTTGGACTAGACCCTCTAAGTATTTCTAAACCCGCTGTTAAAACTGCCACAAGTCTAACTTTATATTTAATGTTCAGGTATTTTATGATCACCTTCTTCACTATTTACTTCCAAAAGTGACAAGTTTTGGTAAAGTAAAATTGCAACAACACTTTATAATCTTTAAACATTACGTGTTTAATATAATACACTTGGCGTTGGCTCTTAAGCTTTTCAACCTGTACGTCGTATTAAATGTACGATTTTAAAATAACACACATGCTACTTTATTTTATATTACTGCTTCATATACTGTGCGTTCACCGACGTTACCGATTCGCCAACAGTTGAATGAAATACACGACACTTTGCGCTATCAGATGACTATATACATAATCTGGAACTAAGTATTTATACTGGAAATGTCTAGCCCAAATAATCCAAGTAGTAAAATGCTTAACAATTAAAAGTAGAAAAAACATTTTTTTTTTATTTGTATCGTTTTGTTTACTTTTGGTTTAAGAATTAATATATTATAAATTATATATTTTTTTTAGAATGTTACTCCTTGTTACTTATGATCACACCAGAAACTGTAAAGAAACATTTGCTACTATAGTGTTCCGTATTTAGCTATTTACGAGGGTATCTCCATAAGTTTCCGGCCTAACCATTTTCTAGGTATGATAAAAGACAAAAACTATATTTCACTTTTGAATGTAGTTACCCTTTAATGCAATACACTTCTGGCATCTTTGAATTTATATTTCAATCCCCCCCAAAAAAAATTAGTCAGAAGTCTTGTCTGCAAAATGGACATAAACAGCATTCATCGCTTCTTCATCACAGTCGGTCCTGGTGGTGTAGTGGTTATTTCCTACACCCAACGCGGGTTCGAACCCGGCCAGGACCGATGATTTTTTTCGGGCGTAAAAATCCTAAGTATGGCTTCCTTCGGAAAGGAAATAAAGCCGTGGGTCCCGTGTCGTACATTCAAGGCTCTAAAAAGAACCTCAAGCCTGAAAGAGAGGCCTCTGAGCAAAATTTGGCGGCCGTTTCACGCCCTGAGTCGAATGGGACGCTGATGACCTGAGAGGTTAAAGAGCATTCATAAATAAATCAATCAAAAAAAAAAAACTTCATCACACTTAAATTTTCTTTCTCGAAGGTCCCTCTTGAGTTCTGAAAAGAGGCAATAGTCACTGAGAGCTAGAACTGAGCTGTAGGGTGGATGGTCGATCTCCCTGAAGTCACATTTCTTTACAGCTTCCTTTGCAACAAGAGCTGTGCGCACAAGCGCGTTGTCGTGAAGAAGACGCACACCACCTTCTCGCCTTTTCTCTTTGATGGAAGCACGTAGTCTGTGCAGTAGGCCAGCATAGTACTCCCCATTTACTGTGGTGTTCCTCTCCTTGAAGTCAATGAAGAATATTCCTTCAAAGTGCCAAAAGATTGTGGCCATGATCTTCTTGGTTGAATGAGTGACCTGCCTTTAGAGGCGGTGCTTCGCCAGGTTTACCGCACTTCATTGATTCTCTTTTGGACAAGGGATCATAGTAGAGGACCATAACTTTGAGCTGCCGGTCTTCCATAATTTGCCCTTCCACAAGAGCAATGTTTTCAGGAGTTAGCACCTCCAAGGGCCGACCTGCACGCTCTTCATCTTCAATGCTTTCTCGACCCATTCGAAAAAGTTTGGTTCAATCTTTTACGGTAGAGTATGAGAGAAACGCTTCTCTGTATACATCGTCCAATATCTGTTTAATTTCATTTGGAGTAAGTGCTTCTTTTGTGAAGAATTTAATAACAGCTCGGTACTCCATTCGAACATGTCACAATCATTTACACATAGTCTTCTTTATGCAGCTATATCTTAAAAATTGAATACAGCGGAGCGGAAGTTACAGCTGCAATTATTTACTTAATAGAAAAGGTATGAGGACCAGATAAGGCTTTTGTGAAAGCGATAATCCTTGTCGGTGAGGCCGGAAACTTATGAACCTATCCTCGTATTTTGAATTAACGCTGTGAAGTATATAGGGTCAGACAAATACCTTATATCGCAATTTATTTATTTGTTTGTACACACTAATCATAACCGCTTTTGGATTCCATCCAAAGTATTATAATGTCGTATTCATTTCATCGCTTGCGTTTTAATTCCTATTTTAGGTAACATTCTTGTAATGTGTTCTACTATCTGTATCTGGCATTTCTATATAATAGGCAAATGATCACTGTGAAATTTTATTTGCAAAAAATAACATCAGAAACATTTATGTTGCAGAGAATCATGGACTCGGCGGAGCAAGCAGCCTTGTCACACAAGCTGGACTCGGGGACGGGTGGGCCAGTGCGATATTACAATGCGAGGCATTTCAACGAATACGGCCCGGACGGTCGTTTGGTTGAAGGCGCTCGCGAGATGACACTCACGCCAAACCGACATTTTGATCAACTGCCCGTCAACACCAGCTTCAGCTCCGTCCTCTTGCCGCCAGACGTTCGAGACTCCGGTAGGCACCCTAAGTATAGTGCATTGATCTATGTATTCTGGCGTTCTGAAAATTAAATTCTAGTTAACTTCTGTCCATGACAGTTAAGGCAAGAGAAGTTACGCATCGATCACAGACCCTCTTACGCCTAGCATTATAGACTATATGCAGAAATATATGTCAGAGAATTTGTCTAACTATCTTGCGGTAAATCGAGTCTGTAAATCGCTCAAGCTGCAGGAAACTTTCAAATCAAAAGATAAAATATCGACAAATGGCGTTTTTAAAGTCTCGAGTTTTTCCTTTCAATTTTATTATTTACCATAATAAAATATTGAATAATATTATTTTATTACGGTAACACATCTAAATCGGTAGTAGCTGAGTGCAAAGGGCCAATTACATATTTTATATATAACTTTCCTAACGATAAGCACTAATATGTTAGAACTTTTCGATGCTTCTTAATAGCTGTAACTCAGTGGAACAAATGCCGTAAAGTTTAGTGAATCAGTTTTATTGGATATTTAATCATGAAAAGAATTATTACGAATATTCTGTATACTTGAAATTTACAATGTTATATGTGTACAAAATGTGAAATATATAGATAAAAATATTTACTTCCACAATGGGATGAGTATATAATTTATAATAATATTTAAATTATTTTCTGATCATGTGCATCATATTTAGCACTGAATTACTAAACACATTTAAATGTACGAGTAGTCAGTTTTTTTTTTTTTTTTTCTGGTTTAGATCTCCTTTAATATGTTGCGAAAAATTTGTTGTTTTAAAGGAACATTCAATTTATTGTTAGCTCAGGAGTAAATTATTTGCTCGTCTAATCCATATGGTGTTCCTAATTTGGTCATTTATGCCTCGAACATAATCTTAATCACGAGTGCTTTAGGTGCTTAATCTCAATTAATTTGTAGTTCATTTCGAAAAAATTTAAATCAGAATATTTCATATTCTTTGCGACAAACAGTATTAGTTCCTAAGTATCTGCAGCAATATAACTGGTTTTGATAACTGTTACAGACCAGGATGTACTCAATGCCATTAAGTGGTCAGAACACTTGGACCCTCTGTTCGTTAGTAACTACGAAATGGACCCCTCCTTGTCCTGGCAATACTACGGCAGCTCCACCGGTTTCCTTAGAAGATACCCTGGTAAGTCACCAATAACACAAAACTCCATTTTTTTAACACTGCGCATGTTTACTTACAACTTACTGATTTTATATGTCCGTCTCTTGTGTGCGTAGTAAAACATCCAATAGGCTGTTACAAAAGCCTTATTTCAGTGTAATTTTTTTAACGTCCGTTTTTACTACAGAGGCACCACAGGCGATGGACACTGATGATACACGAGATGAAATGATATATTGGGAAAGGATTTTTTTAAGGAAGGAAACGTTCCAGGCATAAGTTTAGGGTACCTTCCCGGCATTTGCCATCATGAGGACTGAGAAAAACCTGGAAAAAAACCTCAGTGAGGACGCTCCTGGCGGGATTCGAACTCTAGACCTCCTGTTCACGAGTCCGCACCTTAACGACCTCGGCCACCCGTGGCGGTATTTCAGCGTAATAAACCTCTTGAAAGATCATGAATTAGTTGATCTGAAAACATTTATCGGTGGTTTAATTATAAAAACTTTGCATGTAAGAAATCCGTATATCGGAATAGTGCTTTTAAACATGTTATAGCATATACCAGACTTAGAAATGGGTATCTATAGCAACTACTGATTACCATACAATCAATATATCTGCCTCAATTTTAAGATTTTTTTTAATTCAGAAAATGTTTAAGTTATTTCATGTTCTGAATGGTCATATTTTTTTATAAGCTGTTTAAATAGATCTGAATAATTTTTGCTTTAGTGTGTATTCAAAATGAATGGTATAAATTTATATTTTTTTTTCTACGAAATTAAAATTTCAATAATTTTTCCAATGAAGTAGACTTCTTTCCAGGTGAATTTAGCTCTACTTTTCCTTCGAAACCTTTATTATTTGGTAGGGCATTTCCAGTACTTTATAGATATTAATCCTAGAAATGAGTAGTGCTCTTATTTCATATTCTTAAATTGTATTATTGAATTAATGTGTAGCACGTGTGAACCCTGAGAATCGTTCTATTTTAGCTATAAAATGGCCGCCGGATGAGGCATCAGCGCGCAGTGGACAAGAGCTGTACGATTTCCGGACGAGCTCGTGGTACATCGATGCAGCAACAAGCCCCAAGGATGTGGTGATTTTGGTAGATAGCTCCGGATCCATGACCGGCGAACGTCGGGAAATAGCCAAGAGTGTCGTCAATGCCATTCTCGACACTCTAGGCAATAATGACTTCGTTAATGTCTATCGATTCTCAGATTCCACCGAAGAGGTCGTCCCTTGCTTCAAAGACATGCTAGTGCAGGTTTGTATGTCGACGTTCACCCTGCCGGAATGACATTGCCTTTTGTATTATTATTATTATTATTATTATTATTATTATTATTATTATTATTATTATTATTATTATTATTATTATTATTATTATTGTTGTTGCTGCTGTTGTTGTTGTTGTTGTTGTTTAGAATTAATAATAATTATCATGGAATAATATCTGCCTAGTTGTCATTATTTTCCAATAACAAAGAAAATCTCAAAAAAAAAAATACTAGTAACAGTAATAGCATCTTTACAATTGTGTCTTAGTACAACAGTTGAAAAAATGAGTGTTGAGCACCATTGCTGTTGTGTGTGGAGGCATCAGAAATCAGGGATTTTTATCATACTTTTTAAAGATGAATGTATAAAAATAGATAAATGCATACATAGATAACTAATTAGTACCTAGATTTGTATGTTTATTTGAATAAGATACTTATTGATATGCGGCAATCATTAATCAGTTTGGCATTCTTGTTTGCATCAAATAAATACAATTTTCGTAACTTTGATATTAAACACTCTTTTCATAAGTCTATTTAAATTTGCAAAGTCTACATAAACATTAGTCAGAAATAATTCTAAATGTAAAAACATGCAGTTCTATCTTTTAAACCATAATTCATTAACTGTCTAAGCTGAACATGAGTAGATTAATAGAAGAAAATGTAAATTTCTGTCAAGAGTAAGATCCAAACTGTTTAAGGACACAGAGGCATTCATAACTAGTTATGTACTAGTTTCATATTGCATTAAGATGATTATTTTCTAATCATGCAAAATATATATATTTTACAGGCAAATATGGAGCATGTGAGAGAGTTGAGACATGCACTGGACTCCATGAAAGCAGAAAATATTGCAAACTTCACTTCAGCTCTTGTTGCTGGTTTTGAAATTCTACATAAGGTAATTCAACATTAGACAAGAATCATATGTTTCTCTGTTAACATTAGCATCCTTCTGTTTGTAATAGGTAAATAAATAAATTATAAGCAAAGCAATATCAAGAGTTATAAAAACCTAAGCTTACATAATTTACTCTTATCTCCATCACCACTTACTTATTTAACTTTTAGGTTATTGAAAGTGTTTAGAAGGATGAATGACATTAAATAAGTTAATACTTTTAAATCTGCCAAGTCTTAATGTAGTCTACAGTCAATAGTGTCTAACTAAATAATTTATTCCAATGAGGATCAAACGACTGTCACCTTGATGTAGTGGTAATCATTGCTGATTGCTAGCCGGGAGATCTCCAGTACCTGGTTAGTAATTTTCTAACACAGATCTGAAATAGGACTTCCCAGTCTCTCTTATGCACTAAGCCTTGGCCCTCTAAGCTTAGGGTTAGTTATTTTATTTTTTTTTTTAATGGGGGTTGGAGCTATACCCATCAGTTTGCAAGTTACATAAGTATTTGATAGAATAGAATATTTATTTCAATCTTTCATTACAAAAAGTAATAAATTTCCTACATTAGAGACTGACCCAACTTTTCTTAAGGCCCTAATGTGTCATGACTCCCTGGTCATCTACATGAGTTAGAACCCTTGTTTCACCTACTTTTCCTCTTTTTTTTCTCTTACTTTCCTAATCCATTTGTCCCTCACTCTTCCTAAATATTTGCCCATATTCCTATTTCTTTTCCACCCTCTGGCAACATTGTTATTGTTACAATATGGTTTTCATTTTATTTCATTTTGGATCCCATATACCTTCCCTCCAGTTATTTGTTTCCTTGCACTGTGCCAAACAATGAAACATACCCTCTGTTTCCCTATACATGACAAATATTTCCATGTTGCTGGGTCTAAATCATTTAAGATACAATGCATCTATCCACTCCATCAATATCCTTCCTTCCTTTGCTTAGCACAGCTATCATCATAATTCTTTCTACCCCAATCTTTCTTTAACATCTTGTTTTCTCCCTTCATTCGTATATCACCCATACTGATCTCTTCCAATATTTCTCTCAGTCTCTTTCACCAATTATTGTGCAAAACTGTTCCTTGATATTTTATACAAGTTTTAATTACATTATCATTCTCTAGTTTCATATTCCTATACCAGTATTTCAACCATCATTCCTTTTCTATCTGTTCTACCTAATTCTGCTAATGCTACTCTCCTTGGCAAAGCTATATTCGATAGTGCAATTACAAATAAAAGAAAAAAAATTTGGGGTGCAGGTTAATCCCAGATTTTACTTATTTTAACCTATTATTTGAGATTGAGAAGATGACTGAACAAAAATAGGAGAGTGTAATGAAATTAAAATATGTCAAAAACTATAATAGTATGTAGCTATTCATTTTTAATATTTTCTTTTTATGATATGCATTATTCACAAGTTTCATAAAAATAAATTAATACTGAAGCAAGGTATGTTTTTGCTTTCTTCAATGTAACATATGTGGTTATAATGTAAGTTGCATAGTTAGATTAAAGATACATTTTCTTCCACCTTACATTGAATCTACATATATCTTTACATAATTAAAAACTATAAAATTATTCAAGCACACATCTTCTCACTTCAGAAAGTTTTATCATACTAGGCATTCAGGGATTTAGAGTTCTATCAGGCTTGTCAACTTAATAATCACCATATTTCTATCATTCTAGGAAAATGTGATAACTTATATTTATAAATATAATATTAAAACATAATGATTTCCAAAATTGACTTTTGAAAAACAAACTTTTTTCTTTCTTTATATGTCATCAGATACTTTAGCAAAGTTGGCTAAAATAAAAATGTATAGTATCTAAGCTGCTTAACTTGATTTAATGTGTTGTTGGTTTTGTTTTTTTTAATTCTTAATGCCTAATGTTGACTGCCAAGGTTCTTAAGAAGATGAATGCACTGAATGAATGATACAAAATGAGTCCAGAGTTCATCAGCATAATAAATTAGCCAATATTTACCGTTGCAGAGTGAGGGAAAACTACTGAAGAAATATTAAAATCTGCTCCCTTGACTTTTTCAGTTGATTTGCAGGCCATTGCTCTAGTCAACTGGATTGTGAAAGTGACTGTGTTCTATGTATATATCAATGCTGAATAGTACCTAACAATAGAGAGAATTCATTGACATCTTTCTTATGCAGAATATTTATATATTAAAATATTTGAGGATTAGAAAGGAATGGCATTTATGGAACTAATAATTTTGATAATAATAAATTATTTTAAATCTCAAAGTAAAAATGATTTCAAAAGCAACTTATATTTTACTGAAATACATTTTCCAATGAATTTCTAACTAGTTTTAATACATTATCTGTTTCAGTACAATCGCACAGGACAAGGCTGCCAATGCAACCAAGCAATTATGCTCATTACAGATGGACCACCATACAACTACCAAGAAATCTTTAAGCAGTATAATTGGCCGCATATGCCTGTTAGGGTGTTTACATATCTCATTGGTCGAGATTCCTCTGGTGCTGAAGAAATGAACTGGATGGCTTGCAATAATAAAGGTAAGCTAGAAATTATTTTAATATTTATCTTTATAAAAGTTTTTTGAAAAATGGCTATTTATGAATATTGTTTGTTACATCTTAAAATAAATATAATAAACTAATCAAGATGTAGAGTTCAGATAGTCCAAGTTCAATTTCTGCATGCATGCATTATTTTGTCTGCTACTGTAAAAATAGGTACTTTTCATAACTGTAGATGCAAAAAATCAAGTTCATATTTTTTTGCCATTTGTGCCTGAACTTGTTGAAACTTTAGAGTCAATCCTCACTTATTTAAAAGATACAACTGAATAAGTTCAATGCTGATCAGTCAATAATTTTAGTATATAAATGTTACTTATAAAATTATACTTACATTTTAGAGTGAAAAAATTATAATTTTAAATTCTGGCAAATTGCTCATATACATTTAGAGTAAGACATAAGGGCCTCCCAAGATTTAGCATAACTTTTCCAAACATTTGTAAATTTATAATTCAATTCATGTATTTAAGACTCTACAAAGTTAAAAACCCAATTGAAAAAAAAAATGTTTTTAACATTTATGAAGTTCTCACAAGGTCTTAAACATATAAGTAAAAACTTATATGCTAAACATAGCATATAAATTTATGCTATCTGAGTGCTCTTATCTTTTGAATAAAAGTAGCACTATAGAAAAACAAAAACATTTATTTATTTATGACACAAACTGTTTGAAATGTGAGAATTACTATGTGCAAACCTAAAGCATTTAAAATAATTGGATTGAACAGAAATTATTTTTTCATAGACTGTATCGTGACAAATATACAAATAAAGTCAGTCAATGAGAAATTAGATGGCTAGATTAAAAAGAAACTTACATTTTAAGTTAAACAATATAAAGTTCCTCTTGGATTTGAGTATTCAATAAAAAATGAATTTCCTCCTTCACCTCCATCTCCAAATGTGTCCTTAACACATATTAGTAGGTAGATAATCTTAAAATCAGGAAAGTCAGTGTTTCAAAAAAACTAGAACAAATATAAAAAAAAACTTCTAACAGTTCTCCATCAAAATGTTCAGTACTTGTCTAATAAAACAAGTATTATTAATGTAATGCTCAACAATTGCAAAGCAACTTTAGTTGAACTCACAGAACTTGGTCTTTTAGATAATCAGATTAAATGTTCAAAATTAATAGATTATATCTTAGGAGCTAATTTCAACAGGAAAGACCATAAAGGAGGAGATGTAGCAGTATATGTACAGAATAATATTGTATATAATTCTCAAAAATGGATACAAAACCACTGTGTTGAAATAACTTTAAAAAACTCAGTGATTAATTTATAAACAGAGATAGATAATATATTTATGCTAGGAATATGTAGATTCACAAATTCAAGCGTAAGCAATTTTTTAAAAGGACTTAAAGAGTTATTAGGTAAAATTATGATAAAATAGCAAAATATTGTCAAATTGGGTATTAACATAAATTCAAATTGCAATATCATTGAGTACAAGCAACTGTGTGACTTATTAATAAGCTATAACTTTCATGATGTAATAAATTACCCGACTAGAATAACTTCCAAATCTGCTACTTCAATAGACTATATGATAACAACAAACATACAGGTAAACCAGTTCTCTGCATTTATAAATGAATATCTGATGTGCACAAATTATTGATATAACTCATTTTAACTTTGAGGCAGAAAGGGAGGTACACATCTAAAAGAAATATATTAGTTAAATAAATTTTAAAAAGTTAAGAAATATATTAGAATTGGAAAAATGGGAATCTGTCTACTGAATATCAGACTCAAACATGAAATATTATGAGGACTGAGGTAAATCTGGAAAAACCTGTCAGGTAGGATGGGAATCGAACCCCAGACATTTCACTCACGAGTCTGTGCCTTAAAGACCTCAGCCACTACGGGATTTGAAATGGGATGCTTTCCTTGATACAATGCACCAACATTTAAACAAAGCAAGTCCAGTAAATGTAAAAAAATGTATTAAGAAACAAAAAACAGAAAACTCTCCTACCTATTGAAATAAACATGCTAAGAGAGGGGAAGAAAGGCAAGTATGAATGAGCTCTATAAAATGACAAAATTGAACTTTATAAAAACATTTATAAGCCTTAAAATGGATTATACTAAGCTCTTGCTGGACTGATATCTGTAACATGCAGCACAGAAATTATAGAATCATCAAACTAGGTGAAAACTGCATGGGACATTGTAAATAGGCAAAAGATTCAGAATAAACCAAACTAAAAATATATCCCTCAATGTGAATGAAGAAATAATACACACACCACGAGAAATAAGTAATATATTTAACTATAAATAATGGAACCTATACAAAATCAAGCGAAACCTTTAAATTTTTAGTTTGCATTAAATAAGCTGTGTTTATACATAAAATACAGAAATAACCAAAATAGATTGATGGATTAAAACATCAGACTTCATCAGATTGAATGAGATTCCCCTAAGATTCTTAGGTACTATAAAACTGAACTTATAGACTATATAAATTATTAAATTGATAAAAGTACCTTTCCTGATTGCTTAAAGATAAGTATAATCAGGCCAACTTTAAAAATAGAGATGAGCACACTATTGCAAACTATATACCTATTACTCTTACCTCTGAATTTTTAAGTGCTAGAGTATTAAAAATAGTTAGTACTCAGTATGGCTTTAGGAAAAGTCACTCCTCTTAACAATTATGACAGAGCTTTACCTTGAAATATTTGCATGTTTAGACAACAGAGATAAAGTGATGGGACTCTTTCATAATTTGTCAAAAGCTTTCAATAGCGTGTCTGTCAACTATTATTGACAAAATTTGAAAACTACAGAATAAGGGAAAAAAATATTGGAATTACTAAAATCATAATTGACAAAATGCAAATATTTCACCAGATAATGAGTAAAATTAGTAATAATATTAAAATTTATTTATTACAGTAAAATATGGAGTACCTCCAGGTTTGGTTCTTGATCTTCTTTTATTTCTTACATAATATGTGAATGATATCCCTCAGTCTGAGAAATATAAAATCATTTTATTAGATAATACATCACAATAACTTTAAGATAAGTTTATAAAGCAAGTATGAAACAGTCATATTGAAATATCTTGAAGATAATAGTTTAAAAATAAATTTAAAACTACAATGTTACATTTCCAACATTATAATAGCAATTATAACCCAGCATAATGTTAAATGTGAAAAATCATAGAATCACTTAATAAATTAATTTTTTGATCTCATATGCAAGAAAACAACATGGGATTTATCTATTAAGGAAACTTTCAAAGCACTTGGATATGGTTCTATTGAAAATGGCATATAAAAAGGGCATAGAACTCTGGGGTAGCACAGGAATCAGTAACCTAAATAGGTTATTAATTTTACAGAAGAACTGTGTAAGAACTACTTACAGACTTAATATATGGACTTCATATCAATATATCTTTAGAAAATATAATATATATATACAGTAATCTTATCACTGGCTGTAATAACCACACATGAGGAAAAGATAATGTGCATCATCTGAGAAAAAATACTGTTCAAAGCTTCTGAGCATGTATGAAGTTGCCAAAAGGAGTTCCTAAGAATGTTGCAAACTAAGAGGCATTTTCAAAACCATTCCTATGTTTTAAAGTGAATATGAAAGAGGCTTTTCTAAATGAACCTGATAATGGCACCAGAGAAGACACCTTGGCATGTCACCATGGTCAGCAATCTGCTTATCATTAGTATTGTTGGATCTCCTTTAACATTCTTTGATCACAAAAATTATATCAAGATATCGCCTCTTCAAACACGTCATTCTGCCCCGAGATGAAAGGTAAAGTTTGCAACTGGGAAGAAGAAGCATTAAGCATGCCAGAAGTGTGGTAGATTTTTTAAAGCAAAGTTGATGGTGGTGATGGTCCTTGAAGCAGACTCCAGGTGATTCTATAGGCTGGTAAATCAAGAAATGTGTGTGTCAAAATGAGCAAAGATTTTTTGCAGGAATTTTGCATGTCTTTCTTCTCTTTGTTTCATCTACTCAATGCACATTTTGAAACTGTACCTGCTTCTTCATCTCTACCAACTTTGCAGTTCCAATCATCTAAAGTATTAGCAGATTTTGTCAGAATCTATTTATTGTTGTTTGAAGCATGTAGCAAAAATCCTTGATATTTACTATATTGGTAATTGCTGTTGGTATACTTGCATTTAGATAATAATGGCCTGCCTTTATTCTTATGTGCACAAAGAACCTAGGATGAATATCAAATCAAATTCCCTTATATGCAATTTTCTTAGCACAAATAAAGAAATTATGTGCACAGTTCATTTATTGCTTTATAAATCACCAGTAATCTTGTTATTTGTTATTACTAATGATTATCTTTATCATGTTTTTAATTATAAAATCTAATGCAGTAATTTAAAAAGGTTTTATTTATGACCAGGCTTACTCTGCAGAATAATTTATTATCTGTGATTTGTCAAGGGCATAAGTTCCTGTACCTTTTTTTTTTTTCTAGAAAAAAGTCCAGTTATACATATTAAGAGTGATATACTTTTGCATTCAATAAAACACATTTATGAATGAGGATCCATACCAAAAATAAGATAATGCTATATAATAATCTATAGAAAAGATATAAATGGTGCATATAAAACTTAATAATAAAATTCTATTTTTTATTCATAATTTAATATTAATGTTCTTTGTAAATTGTAAATACATGAGCTGCTAATGGTGCTTGAAATTTATATATGAACATTGTTATTATTGTCTTTGTGATTTTTGTTGATATTATTAGTGGGTATTCATACATCATATTTTGTCTCAGTAATTCATAAATATAACTTGCATTGAAATTCTTGAATGGAGGTGAACTGTTTTTCCACAGTTATAATATTTTGCTTAACTCTGCTATCTAAATTTGAGAAACAAGGAATCTGATTGTGAGATTTAATTCCTGTTAAAATAAGCAAAAAAGCATAGTAAATAGAAATACTATTGATGTAACTACACTTTTCTTCCAGGTTGTTGTGCTGTGGTCTGCTGGAGAAGAGAATTCCAGACATTTCGTCTGCAACTGTGGCGGACATCTTTGGTGGCATGGACAAAGTCTCCTCAGAGAAGGTATCACTGCATCTGAAGTGTTGGCTTTCAGAGTCACTATATTTATACTGCCCATGCACTATGCTGGTTGGTCCAATGTCTGCCAAAGTTGCAGACAAAACATCTGAAAATCTCTTCTCCAGCAGACCATGGCACAACAGCCTGGAAGAAAATTATAGTCACATCTATGACTCGGGCCGTGAAAGTCTAAGTTCTATCAGAAGGACTATCTTTTGAAAATTTTCTAATTAGTAATTAAGTTTGTAATCACATCAGCTATCTCTAGTATTTTACAAGAAGTTTAGGTTTAGCCTAATTGAAAAGCATTAATGTTACAGGTTACTATGTGCGAGTAAGCAGTACATCAGAAGCACGTAATAAAGTACTGAATTATGTCTCTGTAATGGCACGCCCCATGGTCATGTACCAGAATGATCATCCTATCCAGTGGACTCCAGTCTATGCTGGAGGGAAGGTATGAATATGAGACTAAAGAAATGACCATTACTGAAGGTCTCCAAAATATAAGAGAACTATTCCTTTTTTTTTAATTTTAATATTACAAGATAAAATTGCATTCATTCTTAGTAATATGATAAAATTGTTTTTCATTACTAGTCAGTGCTAAAAAAACCTTAATTAGGATTCTTTGGAAGTTGGTCCACATATCAAGGATTAGGATATGTGAAGTTTCAAGACTTTTAACTGCATGCTCATGCTCTGACTATTTCTTGCTTGTTTCTTTATTTATGCACTATTGATCATCATTGCAATAGATCATGATATATGCGAATAGATTTATTTGAAGTGGAATGTAAAAACTGCTATTTCTTTAGCTTTATCCTTTTATGTGATATGTGATATGTTGGAATATTTCATTGTTTATTTTGCTAATAACATTATTTTTAACAGCCAATTAATGTTTATAGAGCTTTTAAAATATCATTATGCTTTATACCAGATTTTAAGCCCTCACATTGAACATTTGCCCTATTTTGCTAATTTTAATATATTTATAGAATTAGAAATGCTCTGCTAATTAATTTTCAGTTTACCATAATATGGAATGTTCATCTTAGCACTATAATTAACCTTAAGGATTAATGAAAATAGCCCTTTTCCTTTGGACATTGGAACCAAATTGACTTTCTTGTGACTTTGAAGGTAAAACACGCTAATAAATGGGCAAAGTTGTGACTTATTGTTGCTCCCACAGTGGAGACATTCTGGGCGAAGAGTACACCATGACTCTTGTGTGATGCAGGGCAACACTCTCTTGAGCAATGGAGCTGAGAATCTGGATGGTCAACTGATGACCTCTGTGTCAACTCCTGTCTTTGATCGGCGCAATCATACAGTGAGCATTCTTTAAAAAAATTATTCTCTTGCAAGGAAACATTTAAATAAATAATATGCATGAGAAAGATTATCTCAATATGCATGGCATGATTATTATGCATTTAAAATGTTTCACTTTAATTAATTACTTAATCAATCAATCAATTTTATTCCTGTATTTATTTAAAATTACTTTTGCCATTTTGATGTTGCTATAGGTAATTATCAGTTCTACAACTTGCAGTAACTAAATGGGAGGAAGGATGAATACATGTTTAATATATACAATTAAGACTTTCAGTCTGCATTCTTGACTTAGCTTTTTCATACTACTCCAGCATCCAAAAACTACTCCTCTGTTTCTCTGTTTTATATTATGTACATTTTCAAAGTTTGGAAGTTTTATTTCACTGAGGAGCTTTGTAAATATTACAAATGACATTCTTTCTATTTTTGCAGGTGAGAGTGGCAAACCTGTTAGGAGTGGTTGGTACAGATGTTCCCATACACCAAATTCAAAAATTAGTCCAACCATATAAGGTATATGTAACACACTTTTCTCCTATTTGTTTGACTTATTATGAAGAATAGTTTGAAAATGTGTAGTTTAATTACTACATAGTTGCAATGTATAGAAGAAGTATTATTTATTTCACATTTCATATGTATATCATAAATATATTACAATATAATATGACCGCCATGGGTGGCCGAGGTCATTAAGGTGCAGACTCATGAGCGGGAGGTCTAGGGTTCCAGAAGGGAGTCCTGGAACCCTAGACCTTCCTCCCTGTCCTCTCTGACTGAGGTTTTTTCCAGGTTTTCCTCAATCCTCATAACTGGCAAATGCCTGGGAAGCACCCTGAAACGTTTCCTTCCTTAAAAAATCCTTTCCCAATTTTTCATTTCATTTCATGCATCATCAGTGTCCACCGCCTGTGGTGCCTCAGTAGTAAAAAAGAGCATTAAACACCATTTAAAAAATATATATAATACCTTATAATATTTTAATTCCAAATAATTCAATCAAAATTTTTCTAATTTGATTAGCTCAGAACTCAGTCCCCAGTTCATCAGCAGCTACCTACTGGAATACCCAGGGATCAGGTTTCGATCCAACCAAAAACACAATATTAAAAATATTTTAAACATAAGCCATTATGTTAACATAATTTCTACACAGGTAATTCCATTGTTTTAAATTACCCATTTACCCCTGGACACACCATCATGAGTGACTGAGGTCATCAAGGTGCAGACTCATGAGCAGAAGGTCTGGGATTTGAATCTCATCAGGACCATCCTCCCTGACTGAGGTTTTTTCCAAGTTTTCCTCAATCCTCATAAATGGCAAATGCCGGGTAGATACCCTATACTTAGGCCTGGAATATTCCCTTAAAAAAAAATCCCATCCCAATATATAATTTCAACTCATGTATTATCAGTGTCCATCGCATGTGGTGCCTCAATAGTAAAAAAAAGGCATTAAACATCATTTAAAAAAAAGGGACCAACAAACAAAATACCTAAAAATGTAACATTACCAAAACTAATATTAACCAAAACCCTTCAACTAATCAATCGATTAAAAATCACTATACCTAGTTGCTGAGTTCTCTTGGAGGCCCCAGTAACCCATAAAATAGCAGTTATCTAGCTATTGGGCCCTATTTTCACTTTAAATCTACTATATAATAATCTTTGTTACTTTCATCATTAATTTGCTTACTAATTTTCCTCTCTTACTTTACCTAAGTAACTTCCTATTTCTTTATTATCTTTCTTGATTTTATGCTCATCATCTTTTTCCCCCTAATATCTCTTGGCAAATTGGACTACTTCTTCATTTCTAGTTTCTCTCTAAGAATTTTGGTTTCTTCACTTCTAACAATATGTACCAATTAACCTTTCAGTAATAGATTCAGCATTTTTCTAAATCCCCCCCTTACTTTTATCCCTTTCAATTTCATAACCCCAGTTCTAGCCCATGCATAACCTTATCTTGTTGCTTTATCACACTGATTAACATAATCTTCTCTACTCTACTATGTTTTTAGATCTCTATATATACTTAATGAAGTTTTGAATTTAAACCTAGCAAATATATCCTGTCTTTCAATACCTTCAATGCTTAATAATTTCTTTCCAGAAAAAACTTTCTAATGATTCTGTACTTCTCTAAACTTCTCCAAAACAATTTTTACAAAATTTCCTCATTCCTATTGAGCCAAGTTTCTCCTTGATTTAACCTTTCCTGGACTTTCAGGCACTGGTATTAAGCTATTTTGTTTTATCTAAATTTCTAATATTAAACCACTATTTCAATGCCGTTTTTAAAATTTTCCCTTTGCTAATAATTTTTTTCTATTCATGCTATGCCATGGGTGAAGCTCTAAGCAAGCCCAAGATTTCATTACAAAAGTTTCTATGGATCATATTCACATTTGTCCACCCATCCTCTACAGTGCAGATCTTCACTCCATAAAGCATCCTAACATCAATTACTACAATTCCAACCATTTTATTTGCATCTCTGGTACTTTTTTTTACATGCTTTTATGGCTTTCAATGAGAGTTTTCCTTTAGCTAGTATTTTTTTCATAATTTTTTATCTACTTATGTTAATTCTTACACTCCCTTTCCTACAAACATATTTGGTGCTTCAATTTCTATGATTAATCCAAGTTTGGTTACTGACCCTGCTGCAAGATCATCTGCAAATAGCAAACCATGTATTTCTTTGTTGTAATTACTGTAACATGTCTATTAGCTATATCAATTGCCTCTAGAATATCATATGAACAAATTAAAAAGTAATACAAGTTTTAGTTTACAGTCTTGCCTTAGCCCTATATTATTTTGAATAGTTTTAGTCACTTTGTTATTTGAAATCTTAAACCATTATCTGTATATATTCTTTGTAATATTTTTATAAACCTACTATTAAATACTTTTATACCTTCCTATTCAATTTGGTTCAAAGAATTTCCTGATTTATTGTATCAAAAGCCTTTTTAAAATCCACAAACAACATATAAAACCTTCCTCTTTTTGTCGCTAAATATTTATTTACCATTGCAGTTATCACAAAAATATTATCTACCGTCTTCCTATTCTTCCTAAAACTTTTTTGGCATTTTGATAACTTACCCTCTTCTTCAGCCCAATTTTGCAATCTTTCAGCCAAAACCCCAGTGTATATTTTACCTAGTATAGACCATAAGCTAATAACCCCTGTCATTTGTTGGTTTGTTCACATCCCCCTTGTTTTTAAATATTGGAATCATTATTGCTATTCTCCAAATCCTTGGAACATTATCTCCTTCAAATATGGAGTTTAATGTTATAACTAATAAAAATCAATCTATTCTCATTTAACTTCAGCCTTCTAAAATTCCCACTTGCTTTGTTTCTTTTTAATGTTCAATTGCTCTCTAACTTCATTTATTCCTATACAGCTATCTAAATGCTATATATATTGTTAATTCTCCAGTGGCCATATATTTTGATCAAGCAAATGACCTACTCCAAATAAATTTCTATAACAGCTACACCAATCTTCTGATCTTATAGTATTTTCCCTTACTTTACCCATGTACATTCTCTTCACTAAAGATCATAATTATTTTATTATCATTTGTTGATGGCTTATGTTTCTTCAGGCTCATATTTTCTCCATATTCTTTCTTTTTACTTTCATGGGGCATTTATATCCTCAACTTTCAATCAAAAATTTTTCTCTTTTCTGCTGTTTCCCTGATTACTTCCAATTTCTCGGCTCCCATATGACTCTTTCCTTTGCATCCTGCACTCTTCATCATGCATCCATCTTGCTTATTAATTGAATATTCTTTCACCCTCATTTTTGCTCCTGACAGTTTCACCATCTCCTCTAGCCTTATAATGGCTTTCTCACTTTTATTTTCTTTCTCTCTATCTATCTCAGCCTCTCTGTCTGTATCCCTAGCCTTTTAAGACATATTTCTAATTCATTATCTCTCCATTAGTATTTTTGAATTTTAATTCCTCCTGGGTCAGGAACTTTTCTCTCTCTCTTCCATGTACTTTGAAATTTAGTCCTTACTGGAAAATGACTATTTGAACATGCTATATTCAACACTTAAAAATCGATAAGGGCTATAGTTCTGCTGTATAGTAGAACACTCCCACCAGCAGTGAACAATTTATTGGAGTTTTAAAGGTTAATAATTAATTACTTATAGTATTTAGTTCAGTATTCACACAGCAATCTTACAATTTTGAGACAATGAGGAACAAGTGCACTTATTTGCAATACTGATTTATACTATAACACAGGATCAAACATGTAATTTATTATGAAGCACACAAGAGTACCAGTAGTTGATCACTTCTAACCAGAGAATGATCAGATTTTGAACCAGTACCTGACAACTGCTACAATGATGAAATAAACAGGCACAGGATCCCAATTAGCAATTCTATTTTACGCCTTTCACTTTTAAAACACTGAATATGAATTGCAAATTAAATTATGGATAGTTACACATACACTCACACAAAATAGGCATAAAATCAATATGTTAATTGGTTCAAATAGGACAAGGCCTGTTTGTTTTCAGTCTTAATGAGAAAACACACTAAACATTGAAGATAAGTTAAAATGTAAATTGGAACTTGCACAGTGAAGCTAATCATATTAATTGATATCATTGCATGATTCAGTTGAACTACACACTCTTAAAGCTTCACTTACTTTTCATAAATGTATGGAACTGGTTTCAAGAACATTTAGTTCCCTCTTCAGCCAGGCTAATTGAATGTTGAATCATTCGTTGAGCTGTGGGAATGTGTATTCTGCTCTGGTGGCGGTGTGATAAACTTGTAGTTTATGTTTTCATCTCTGGCAATGTCGAAGTTCATTAGATTGTATTGTCTTTGTATTTGTAGATATAGATTTTTTCCCAGGTTGCTAGTACCATAGGTCCTTGTACTGATTTTAATAATTTTGCTTTATTTATTGTGTTGTGATTTTGTGTCCAAAATGATATGCTACTGCTGATTTCTCTATTTGTTTGTACTTTATGTTCCTGAAATGTTCCTTTAATCATGTGCCTATGTATCTCTTTGTTTTTCCAACTGAATCATACAATGATATAAATTAATATATAATTTAATTTATAATATTAATATAAATTGATAAATATAAATTAATTGAAGATACGGTTTGGCAAACATTGATAGCTTTTTTCTTTTGTTAATACGTTTTTCTTCTGTTCACTCCAATGACTATTGCTATTCAGTCTGATGCCTAAATAGTAAAATTTATTAACCACTTAAAGTTCCTCTGACCCTTTCCAATCACTAATTTTTAATTTTTCTGCAGCTTACTTTTTTTTTTAATACCATGATTTTTTATTTCTGAATATTTATTCCTTACAAAATTTAGTAATTGCTTCAATTGATTTCACTAAGCCAGTTACTGACCATTCCCATTTCTGACCCTTCCCAAACACCATTTTTTTTATTTGTCTCCTGCTTACTTTTTTTTTAAATATCATGATTTTTTATTTCTGAATAAATTTATTCCTTACAAAATTTAGTAATTGCTTCAATTGATTTCAATAAACCAATTATTGGCCCTACTATGTCTTTGACAAATAGTAAGCTAGGAATCTAAATATTATTAATTGTTGGATTATGCCTTTTATCAGTTACTTCTAAAATATCGACAAATGAACAAATTAAATAGTACAGAACTTTGCTTGCACCCTTGACTAAGAGCAATTATGTTCAGATTATTAGCAGTCACCATTTCATGTGCAATCTTAATACAATATTCATTATCAAGTATTTATTTTGTAATATTTTATAAACTTATCATTTACTTTTTTTGTGCTCAATTTAGGCCACAGTGAATTGGAAGTAATGGTATTGAATGTTTTTTCAAAATCTACAAAAGTATATATATCCTATCTCTTTCATCATCTAAATATTTATCTATCATTGTATTTATTATAAAAATATTACCCAGCTTTCTCATATTTGTCCTGAAATCTGTTTGTAGTTCTGGTAGTTTATTTTCATGTTCTGCCCATTTATGTAATCTTTTTGCTAATTGGCCAGTTTATAGCTTCCCTAGTAAAGATAATACGTTAATTTCTCTATAGTTTGCTCGGTTACTTATATTACCTTCTCCCTTAAATATTTTCACTATATTCACTGTCCTCCACCCTTTGAGAACTTTATCCTCTTTTAATATTGAATTGAATATTTGTACTAATAACATCCCTCTGATTTTCTCCAGACCCCAAGCCATCCATAAATACTCTGATATGCCATCAAAACCATATGCTTTATTTCTCTTTTGAGTTTTTCCTTTACTTCATTTAACTTGAATTATCTATCTAAATATTCAACATTTAATAAGGTCTTAATTGGTCACAAATCTTGGTAAAATATCTCCTTAGCCCCTAAAAGACCTCTAAAGACCTCATTCCTCAGGACCAACATTATTTTCGGCCACTCACCCTTTCTACAATCCATAATGTTTTACTGTCATTTAATCTTGTTCTCTCCTGAATTTTCTTACTAAATTTCTCTCTTTATGTTTTTTTTTTTCCTTCCATAAGAAATTTATATCCTCATATTTCATTTATAAACTATCTCTTTCTTTATATATTGTACTTATAAAGCTGTTAACAATGGAGTGGTAATATATCCTAAACTTTGGTATTCATTTTTTAACACTAAACTCCAATTACTTACATAAAAGTAAGACGCATTTCAGGAGAATCTCTCCCATCTTCAGTTGCTTACCGAACCGCCATTACTCGAAATGATGGCTGGACACTCAGATGTTTCTGTGGTGGCCTCTGTTGGTTGAAGTAGGAATTTGCTGAGTTCATCCATAGGAGGAAACTCATTAGGTTTTTTCTATTTTTTAATATAATTTTTTTTTCCCAAGTGGATAACTCCAATGGGTTGTGAAGATGTTTCAGCAGTTTAATTTCTGGTTTTATTTCATGGTTTTTGGTCCGAAAGTAAGCTGCTACTGCTGATTTATCCACCTGCTTAAACCGAATATTGCTAAAATGTTCTTTCCTCCGAATTTCCAAACTTCTCTTTGTTTTGCCTATGTAGCTCTATTCACAATCGGCACATTTTATTTCGTAAATTCCTGATTTCTGTTCTGTTGATATGGAGAGCATGAGACCAATAATAAACAATAAACAATATCAATTCACCCACATACCAGGTAGCAAAACAATTTATCAAAGTCTTCAATTCTTTTAAAAGATTCCAAAGTTTGAGCATTAAAAATTCAGTTGAGCTAGTTAAAAAACTTAAAAATAGTAGAATTATGACTAGAGATATAATGGTTTCATTTGATGTAAAAGCCTTATTCCTGAGCATACCTACAGAGAAACTTATGTTTATGCTAAAAAAAATGGTTAACATCAATAAATTTAAAAACAGAAGGAATAGGAGATTTATTAAAACTTACTAATATTTGCATTAAATAAAATTACTTCAACTTCAACAAAAAATATTTACAACCCTAACCATGGGAAACCCTTTATCATCTTTTATAGCAGAGTTATTCACAAGTTCATTTGAAACACATATCGCAAAAGCCTTTCCTTTAATTTTCAAGTCATGATATAGGTATGTAGATGTATGTAGATTTTTGCAATAATACCGAAGAAACAGTCAATAGATGCTCTGAAATTTCGTAATTTACAACATGAATCTATGCAATTTACCATAGAAGAAGAAAGAAATAGTTGGCTACCATTTATAGATTTAAAAACTATAAGAAATGGAGATTGTTTGAATTTTGGAATTTACAGAAAAGAAACACATACAGAAAACTACATAAAAATGAGAGTTATAACCCCATTCCACATAAGTATGCAGTGTTTCACAATTTGGCACACAGATTGATGAATATTCCACTCACAGAAGCAGAGTATAAAATAGAATATAAACAAATAATAAAGACAGCTACAATCAATGGTTTCAACAAAGACACAGTGATAAAAATTATCAATAAATCTAAAAGACAAAAGGGATAAGGGAAGTTTCCACACTGAAAAACACAAAAGAAGAATACAAATTCAAAAGTTTCACCTACCATCCAATTTACCACAATAAGTTCAAGAAAATTTTCAAAGAACATGGGATAATGTTAGCCTCAAAGAACAGATATAACATCAAGAATTTATTAGATTGCATATTAAAAGACTCCATATCAACAGAACAGAAATCAGGAATTATGAAATAAAATGTACAGATTGTGAGCAGAGCTACATAGGCAAAACAAAGAGAAGTTTGGAAATTCCGGGGAAAGAACATTTTAGTAATATTCGGTTTAAGCAGGTGGATAAATCAGCAGTAGCAGCTCACTTTCGGACCAAAAACCATGAAATAAAACCAGAAATTAAACTGCTGAAACATCTTCACAACCCATTGGAGTTATCCACTTGGGAAAAAAATTTTATATTAAAAAATAGAAAAAACGTAATGAATTTCGAGTTTCTTCTTATGGATGAACTCAGCGATTTCCTACTTCAACCAACAGAGGCCACCACAGAAACATCCGGATGTCCAACCATCATTTCGAGTAACGGTGGTTCGATGAGCAACTGAAGATGGATTCTCTTGAAATGCGTCTTACTTTTATGTAAGTAAATGGAGTTTAGTGTAAAAAAATGAATACCTAAGTCTAGGATATCTCTTTCTTGTTGTTCTCCTATTTGTCTCCATTTTCTTAATTCTCTTTCTACTCTTTGTTTAACTGCTCTACATTCCTTATCATACCAGCCCTCAAATGTCTTATCATCACTATCTCTCACTCTCACCCTATATCCTACTAGTTTAACAACCTTTCTAGTTACTCAATCATTTCACCTAATTTCCTTTCCTTCATTAATGCTTATATGTGTTATCCTTAAATACTTTTCTGAGATTTGATTCTAGCTCCCTAATAAAATCTTCTAATTGATTATCTTTCCACCTATATCTCACTAACTTAAATCCCCTTATCTCTTTTCTATACTTATTTTGAAATTTCAATTTTAATGGAAAATGGCTGCTGATACTCACTAAATCCAAAACCTCATAATCTGCAAGATAGATATCTAAATTGATCATAAGCAACATATAATCAATAATGCTTTGACCATTAATATTTGCAAAGGCAAATCAAACCCAAGGAGCTTTTTCTCTAGAACCATTGCAAATTATCAGATTACATTCCTCACAAAAGTCTAATTGTCTTGCTTATTATAGATTTTATCTTTACTACCCTTTTCTACCCTAAATTCTTTCTTCATATTATTTTCTAAATCAACTTATTGTGACCTGTTTTATTCTAACATTAAAATCACCCATTATTATAAAGTTGTTATACCAATATTTATTTTGTAGGACCTCCATATCATTTCCTATATTATTTAATAAATTTGCATTATAAAACTCAGAGATATGTATTGGTGCAAGATGCGTTTATATCACATACTTTACCTATTTTGTAACATAGTACTGAAATTCCACCTAACTATTTGAACACTTTCACTCACAAACTTTCTCTTCTAAACACACCAATTCCCCCTGATGTCCATGCATTTCCCTTCATCTTGATACTCTCTTTTCCATAAAACATAAAACCATTGATCTTAAAATTAATATTCTTATCCAACCAGGTCTCTATTACTGCCATCATATCACATGCCTTTAATAACTGTAATACTTCCCCATTCTTCACTTCTCTCATCAACCCATCAACATTTCAAAATATAATCCCCAATTCTTTTCCCTATATTGAACCCTTTCTATCAAATCTAGACTCTTGTAATTTGGCCCTGCTCCTGGTCATCCTATCAGTATGCACTTCTTCTTTCTCATGACCACGAACTTCCATTATGTTGCCTCCAGTGTTGGCACAATGCTTAGGCCAACATTTCTCCATATGTCCAACCTAGCAGCTGCTCCCAAAATCATTCTGTGCATATCTTTTACCAGCTGACTCTCTGACATCACTCACCTAGATGGTGATGTCATGTATATACTTCTCTTTTCACTTTACTTCATCCTTTATCATTCCTTTCTTCAGCATCTTTCGTGTGTTCTCTCCTTACCACTGTCTGTGATGTCAGCTTTAATTCCTGTTGATTTAATTTCTAACCTGAATTCTGCTGACTAATTTCCTGCTTCCTACCATCTATCCATAAATATAATGCTTTAACCTATACCTTTCTTTCTTCTTTTGCTATAATTACCTCTCTCAGCACCCTGTCTACTTTCCTATAATCATTTTCAATCAATGTTTGATCCTTTCAACTTCTTAACATTTAATAAAATTGTCCATAGTGGCAAGCTTATTTATTTATTACTGGTTTTGGATTAGATCTCCTTTTGCCAACTCTGAAAATATCCACAGTAACCCAACCCACCAATTGAATATCTAATTTATCTGCAATAATTTCTTCAACTTTTGCCATGCCCATTTATCTCTTGTTTCCTGAATTCCAAATATAATCATGTTCATTTTCCTATTTTTTTCTTCTAACCTTACCAAACATATCACCCATCATTTGCATTCTAGTTTCATTAGTATCTGTGCTATCGAATTTTCTATAATATCCTTTAATCCATCCTTCCTCTACTTATTTTCTCATCCATTCTATTTTCCATCACTTTGAATTATGTAAAACCTTCCAAAATAGCTTTCAATATCCCTAGAATCTGATCCATTTCTGGCCCAGGATATATTTCAACTTCTCTATTACCAGCAGTGTAAACCATAATGAATGAGTACCAACATAGAACTGTTAAACAGTTGCTTGTCGCATTAAATAAGTCAATTCCCCTGATATATCTCAATACTTGCATCCATGTTCCTCTTGCATGGGAGAGCTTTTAGAACATGTCTACCTCCTTCCAGCTGCAGTCAGCAACTCAAACATAATTAGGAATTAAAATAAAATGGAACAGTATCATACTTGGCAGTGATAATCTTAGAGAAGCTGCTATTTACTTCTTTACAATAGACAAAATAAAATCAATTTGAGCAGCATAAAATGTTAAATTTTTCCTTTGAACAATAGAATTCTGAATTGCTTTGGGTTAGCTTTTTACAACACATTTTTATATAAAACATACACCTGCAATTAATATTGTAGTTTTTTTTTCTTTTCTTTCTTTTCAGCTTGGGGTCAATGGCTATTCATTTATTATAAATAACAATGGCCATATTCTGTATCACCCGGACCTCCGCCCATTGGTGAGTATATCCTTTTAAGATTTTCTTAACATTATTTAAACTTATCTGGCACCATTATCTAACACCAGTTTTATCATTATGTTTCATGCACACTAGATCAAAAATTGGAATGGACAGGTAATAGGCTATTAATCACAACCAGCTATAATCCAAGATAAAGTGTAAATATATGCAAAATATATATAAAATATGTAATATTTTACATGTAAATTCATTTATCATGTTAATTTAAAACCTAAAGACTTTTAAAATGTTATATTTTAAATATTCATCCATTTCCTAAACCTTAAGTAGGGGGGGAAAAATTAAAAATTCTTGTAATTTTAATAGTCCTGCAAGAGCAAAATTAAAAAAATTCATGAGTGCAGAAGGGTAAAATTAAATCATGATATGTATTAACAGAAAGGTTATATCAACACTTAAATAATAATAATAATAATAATAATAATAATAATAATAATAATAATAATAATAATAAATATAAATAAAAATTTTTAAAAAATCTCCTAGTAAGCTTCGAATTAATTATCAAGAATTAGTTAAAATAGTCTATCACATATAATCACATATTAAGCCCAAATGATTAAATAATAGCATAAAAAATAAAAATTAAAAGATGCAAGTACATATAAACTAGGATATGTTGCATAAAAAGCTCTACTTCAAATGTACATAAATTATAGCATCCAAAATGCTACAAGTTAATGTAATATATAAAAAGAGAATTGTAAATACCCATTATAAGCAAACTTGTGCTCTTGAAAATTACAGAAGAGCAAAAAGTTTTAAAACATTTGCAAGAACAACCAGAGTGGTGGAATTTGTAAAAATATTCGCCGACATGCATTCCAGAATAATGCACGATCAATTCAAAATTTCCAAACACTTGATAAAAATGTTCAGATCAATACGGTAGAACCTCGATTCATCGTCTTTGGAGGGACCAGGTTAAAAAAAAAAAAAATAACGATGAATGCGGGAAAATAATAGATGCGGTAAGTGCATCAATCATGTTTAAAAATAAACCAAGTCAGAATATTAGCAAACACTATATTTTGCGTCAGTTTGACGTGTTACCATGTACACATTTTACAAGTACGTTGTTCGTCCTGATGGTATAGTGGTTGCCATACTTCCCTCGTAGACTCTTGGGGTCGCGGGTTCAATTCCAGCCATGGTCCATGGATTTTTTCGGGGGTAAAAATCCTAAGTAAGACTGCCTTCGGAATGGAAGTAAAGCCTTCTATCCCGTGTCGTAGATTTACGGCATGTAAAAGAATCTCAAGCCTAAAAGAAGAGACCTTTGAGCAAAATTTATCGCCGTTTCACGCCCTGGTTTAAATGAGACGCTGATGTCCGGATATGTTAAAGAGTGTACGTAAATAAAACAAATCAACAAAAGTCAATTCGTTTGTCACTTTCTTTGGAAAAGGTAGTTAAATTTTTTTTCTCTGTTTTCATTTTTAGCGAAACAATGAAGTATCTACATTCAATACATTATGTTGCTCATTACTCTCCATATCGTCATTGTCATGTGCATAACTATACGCTCGCATTTTCACTCAGAGCTTCGGCAAACGTTGGCGCTGTTTCGGCTGTTGTATGATTTTCCTCACTCCCCACCACATGTCGCAAACACTTGCCACTCCTCCCACCTCGTCGTACACTTCATGAACACTTTGAACGCCACAAGTGACAATTTTCTCGTGGTCCTTGTCCACTGCCAAGTAGGAGTCAACTCCGGCCCATTCTTCGAATCGGCTATCATCATCCCGGTGCTCAAAAGTATCGGCATTTACGAAGAGTCACGCTTGATCCGACAAAGCGCGAAGCGAACTCCTATGTGCGTGCGATCATTACTTCAATTATTCCAGTATGAAAACGATCGTTCGAGGATTGAATTTCTTTGAGGCTGGACTTTTTGAATGAATAATACAGGAAAACGAACTTCGAGGAACAAAGAATGCGGGATTTATTTACTTAAGTTATAATGTAAAACGTTTGGAATCGCATAAATTGAACGATAATCCGGGAAAACGATGGATAGTTCGAGGTTCCACTGTATATAGTTTTATAAGCTAACATAACTTATATGAGATTATAAACACATGTACCATTATATAGCATTTTATTTATGGGAAATCACTCAACGTTCACTAAATTTTTTTCCACTTACTTGGACGTGTTTCAAAGGCTGTTGCCCCCATCATCAGCATGGTTTCACTGTCACCTTCCCAGTGGTATTAAAAATATCCTCTGTGAATTTTACAAACTTAGTGATGAGGTTACTGTTGTTTGGGAGGTGAAAATTAACCAAATTTTCCTTGTTTTTGTTTATGAATATGTTTTTCCTTATTGTTAATTCTATGGGTTTTGAAGAGCTTTTAAGAGTTTTGGTTCCTTTTGGAATTCCTAGTTCTTTTGCCTGAAATGGTATGCTATTGCTGATTTTTCCTTGTGTACATATTTTACAATAATAACTGAAAAATAGAAATAGGCTGCAATTAAACTACTCAACCTACAAGACAGTACTATTAAATTCAGAATGGAAATAGAAAACAACAAATTTCTTCTCTTCCTGAATATAAAAATTATAAAAAAGATGGCAATAATGTGGAATTTGGCATATTCAGAAAAGATACCCATACATATAACTGTATAAAAAACAACAGCCACAATCCAAAACAAAACTTGCCATAATCTACAGTCTCACATTCAGATTAACAAACCTACCAATAAGCAAGATATAATACAAACTGGAATACTGTAAAATCATAGATATAGCTCAGAAAAATGAATACACAATAGATGTAGTCAACAAGTAAATAGAAAAATTCAAAAATCAAAAACAAATAAAAGACATCATCTCACTAAAAGACTACAAAGGAGATCATATATTCTAAGAAATTCACATTCCTCCTATGGACACAGCAAAAACTCCAGAAGATTTTTAAAGATGCAAACATTATTTTGGTTCCAGTAAGCAAATGCAGTTTAAAAAACCTCCTAAAAACCAACACAAAAGACAAAATTCTGCCAGGAAAACAATCACTCATTCACAAAATCAGTTGCAAAGACTGCAATATGAAACATTTATGCAAAACGAAAAGAAACATTACCGTACAGTATAAGGAACACATGAGAAATGTAAAATATATACACACGGAAAAATCAGCAATAGCATACCATTTCAGGCAAAAGAACCATGGATTCTAAAAGGAACCAAAACTCTTAAAAGCTCTTCAAAAACACGCAGAATTAACAGTGAAGAAAAATATATTCATAAACAAAAATAAAGAAAATTTGGTTAATTTTCACTTCTCAAACAAGAGTAATCTCATCATTAAGTTTGTAAACTCCACAGAGTGACATTTTATGCTGGGAAGCTGACAGTGGAACCATGCTGATGATGAGGGCAACAACCTGCGAAACGTGTCCAAGTAAGTGAAAAAGTTTTATTGAAATTTTAGTGATTTTCTCATAAATAATTTGCTATATTATACTATATAGCACTCCGAAAATTCCCACTATTCTAAACTACTTATATGTAGCATTGTAAACATAAACTTCACCAATAGATCTTCCCTACAAATGGTGCAATTTATAGTCATCTATCTAGAGGTACATAGTGTTAAGTACTGTTTTGATGCCCTAAGTACTGTACTACACATCTTTCTGTGCCTAGGAGTATGCATATTCATATAAGAATATATCTTGTGAAGCCATTGCTTCTTTTGCTCAAAAAAAAGCTAATGAGTTAATTTTCTTATTTATTTATACTGGCAAAGTTAAGGCTGTAGTATACTTTCTCCCACTCAGCAAATCTTATAAGAATATATACATATTAGCTACATTATTATTGCTTACATTACTAGAGATATTGGTGTAGTGATATTGAAGTAAATGTTACAAACATAAGAAAAGTTTACAAATATACAACTTAAGAAATGTTATACCATATATTCATTAAAAAACTCTTAACTGTTGTTCAGAACTGTGAAGGTTATTATGTTTGTGTTGGTGATAGGAGCTATTTAAACTTATTTTTAGTTCTTAAAATGTTGTGTTGGATGAAACTATCACAATAAACTTGCTAGGACTAGCTCACCTAGTTAGTGACTAACTGAGCTCAAAATTTTAAGAACTATCGAAATTACACAAATTCGACAGTTCTAATTGGAACTAAACACTAACTGAGCTCATTCTGTGACAGCAGAAGGCCTTTGCCCTTATGGGGTTCTACAAGCATATTTATTTACATTCAGCTAAGGAAAGTTTGGAGTTTTCAAGAAAGCACTTTTTATGTAATATTATAATATTAATTTAATTTTAGGAAACAGGTCATAAGCAGATATTGAACATATAAGCTCTCAGCAAATCCCTTTGAAATTAAGGATACTCAACCTAAGAGGGGGGGGGGGGGGTTTGAAGATCCTCAGAGTAACAATTTCTGATGCAACATTGAGATTTAGAGAAACAAGGGCATGCAATGCCAAAAAGAAAAGTATGTGATCTGCATTAACAACAAAACATGAAAGAATTACTATAGTTATAAAGCAAGTGGAACAGATAGAACTTCTTTTAAGCCCATAATAAAAGTGATATTAGCCAGCATGGTACAGAGGAGACTGTGGGAAAGCAATCTGTTAGGAGTGTAGTTGTGAAGAAATCCCTTCTTGGGAAAGTAAATAAACAGAAATATCTTCATTGACCTTTGGTACACAAAAACTGGACACTTGAGGTACTTTGGCCCCTCTATCCATTTTTCATGTTTTTGGAAACAAATGACAAACTTTATGTTAGATGATTCTTGACTGAAGTGATGCACTCAGAGTGTGACACCAACACTTAAATATGGAAAAGGGTCTTTATAGTTTGAGGCTGTTTTTTATTCAGTAGTGTGGTGCTCTGCACAGCATTAAGAGAATGTTAAAGTGTTAAAAAAATACAATTTATGTTTGCAAAGTTGGTACTTGTTAGAAAGAAAATAAATCACGACAATTTATCTTGTTCAGTTGTTATTAAAACAAAAACTTGTGTTGTTCATTACTAATTAAAATTCTGAAGGTTTAAAAAATAACATGTTATGGGCCCAAGAATGGTTTAAAACAAAGCAGAAGAGAATACAAATCCAGAAAAACGTATGTACCATTTAAAAAAAAAATATTAATAAAGAGCGTGGTTGGAGGAAACCAGGACAATGAACAATGAATAAAATGAACTATTAAACATCCCTTAACTTAAAATGCTGAAACATTTCCACTGTGGGAATTTGAAATGAAAATTATGTTTCTTTCAAAACAACTTTATAAAAATTGTACATGGTGATGATGTTTTGCTGCAACACGAGAGAGATGAAAAGGTAGGGAAACCTGGAAAATGAAAGATGCTAAAGCTCAGTACTACATACTGAGAACAGTCGGTCTTCAAGTTAAGTCACACACATTAAATTGTAGTGTTTAATGCCCATTTTTACTGCTGAGGCACCACAGGCAGTGGACACTGATGATACATGAAATGAAATGATATATTGTGAAAGGATATTTGTGTAAGGAAGGAAGCGTTCCAGGCCTATGTTTTGGGTACCTCCGCTGAATTTGCCAGCTATGAGGACTGAGGAAAACCTGGAAAAATCCCCAGTCAGGAAGGACAGTCCCGGCAGGATTCGAACCCCAGACCTCCCACTCACGAGTCTGTGCCTTAACAACCTCGGCCACCCATGGCGGTGTATTAACTTCTGAAATATCAAAAGAAATGTATGACCTATTAAAGAATATATATAAGAGGTAGTCAGCACAACAGAAGCAACAGTTGCAAGCAGATGTCTTTAACTATACCTCAAAAGATATGATAGCTAACATTAGTAATATACAAACCATTGTGTTAGACTGATCTGTCTAAATGAAAAACTCAGTGATGAAATGGTAATAATAAGGATTCTGACTATTTTGCCTGGATAATTTAAACATTTTTGAAGTGGTTGGGATTCAGCTCCAGCATCGGACAGAACCTGTAAAATCTTATAGCTAAACTGTCAGAAGTAGAACAGTTTTGCACAGAGAACATCAAAGAAGAAAGAATTATATTTAAAGCTTACAGTCAAAAGGGTAAAAATAATGGTAATAGAAAGAATAACAACAAAGTAATTCAAAGAGTGTTACAACTGTCAACAATTTGAGCATTTTAAGAGCAAATACAAGAAGTGAAAGCAGTGCAGGTTCTGCAACAGGACAAGTCATTCTGAAGAGAAATGCTTATTTGAGAGCAAAGAAAAGGAGTACCATCCCTGCAGTATCTGGAAAAAGACTAGTCACACAGAAGAAAGTATTACTTCAAAAATTAAAAGTCAAGAAACAACAGTGGTGACAAGGCAACTTTTCTTCCAGAAAAAGTGTGAGAAGAAAGTGAATAAAAGTGTAAGAGAGTTTGTTATGTATACAGGGTGTAGTTGTCACATGACAAATTAAGAATATATTTAAAATAACGTTTAGCAACATGAAGATTCAATTGTGATGTAGCCAAATAAGGCAATCCAATGGTTGGAAACTTATTTGGAAATGTGGATACTGACAAAATAATATCAACTGATGTAACTTATGTGTCAGAGTTAAGCAGAAATCTTCTTTCAGTTAATGCTGTTATTGAAAAAAATGGAGAAATGTTTTTCCAAAAAAACAACAGTGAATATAATTAAAAATAATGAAGTAGTGTTACCACAAAAATGAAAATGATCTGTATATTATGGGCCTAAACACTCAAACAGAGGCCCTAACAGCATTGCAAACAAATGTTTATATGTGGCACAAGTGATAAGGGCACATAAGCTTTAAAAAGTTAAAGATATTGCCTAACTATGCAGTGATATACCTGAGCCGAGTAATTCTGTCAGTTAGTGCTCTGAAATGGAAAAATGTGAAATGTGCATAATGGCAAAGAATTAGAAACCCATTTAGGAAGTAAGGTATCTAGCAAAATGACCTTTATAAATAAGCAAAATAAATCCATCTACACATGATGGCAACAGATACTTTTGGACTGTATTGATAATTACATTCACTTTGTTAAGGTTTATCTATTAAAAATAAAAAATGAAGCAGAAGAACACATAAAGGAATGTGTAAGGGAAGCAGAAACTTGTTTCAATCGAAAGGTGTGAAAAATAAGATGTGACAATGGAGGAGAATATACAAGCAATGATTTAAAGACTTGGTTGTAAAAATAAAAGAATTGTTCTTGATTTCACTATTCCTTATTCTCCACAGCTGAATGGAACTGCTGAGAGAATGAATAGAACTCTAGTAAACAAGGAGATGAAGTCCTATGACAGCAACAGAAGTGACTCCAGCAGAACTATGGTATAAAAGAAAACCAGACCTGTCATGAGTGGAAATATTTGGATCAGCTGTTTACACTAAAGTACTGGGCCACCTGAGGAAGTTGGACCCAGGACTATAAAAGGTATACTCATTGGCTATACAGAGAATGGATACAGGATCTGAGATATAAAAAAGGGAAAATATTTGTATCTCAAGTTGTTGTGTTTCTAGGAGTGCAGAGGAAAGAAAATTGTGGAAAAAAAAAAAAAAGATCAGAAACTACATCATGATTCAGTACCTAAAAGGAAGTAAAGAAATTGCTGTAAGAGCAAATGATAATGAAAATACAGAAAAAGAAGAAAACAATGAAAATACAGAGTAGAAAATGGGAATGAAGAAGATGACATTCAAAATGAAGAAAGAGCAGAAAACATCGAGGGAAAAGAAAATATACACCTAAGACCAAGAAGAGAAAAAAATGCCAAACATATTTAAAGACTTTATTATGTATAATAACATGCAAGTAATGGCAATGTACTGTTAAATTACAATGGCTGCATGAGAAGTCAAGGTAAAGAAGAATGGATCAAGGCTATTAATGAAGAAAAGAAATCATTAAAGAAGAATAACATATGGAGATTTATAACTGAAGAGTGTGCAACAGGAAAATGGATTTTTAAGATTAAGGAAGATGAAAGATTTAAAGCCAGATTGATAGCAAGAGGCTGTCAGCAAAATCAAGAAAATTTGGATTTCAGGGACATTTTCAGTTCAGTAGTTCAAACAAGTACTATAAAATTACTGTTTGCTATAGCTGTACAGAAAAATCTGAAAATGATGGGATGTGATGTAAAGACTGCATTTCTAAATGGAGAACTAGAAGAAATTGATGTGAAGATACCATGCCCCAGGAAAAATATGCTTGTTAAAAAAGGCACTGTATGGCCTAAAACAATCTCCATTAAATTGGTATAAATGTCTCACAGAACTTTTTTAAGAAAGAGAGACTTATGCAACTGAAATCTGATTAATGTGTTTTCAAAACTCAAAATATAGAAAAGACAATGTTTCTTGCAATTCATGTTGATGGAATGTTAATTGGAGAAGATATGTCAAACATAAGTAGTAACTGAAGTATATCTTCAAAGCTGTACATAATATACTCAAAAACTGTATAATTTCCTTCAATTTTATGTATAAATCAAATCATCATTATCATGTATCATTATGTATTAATTGCTTATAATTTATATTATTTGTGTGCATTTAATTATTTTCTAGATATGAATGAAGTAACTATTAAAAATTGAAATGTACTACATCATCCATAATAACATCTCTCCATCCATAATTTTGTCAATTTATGTGGTTTTTTTAATCAAAATGTCAAATACAGATACATCATTAGCATAAGACAGCATAAATGAGCTTATTTAACCTGTTTTGTTTACAGTTTCAAGAAACACTAAAACCTAACTATAACAGCGTAGATCTTACAGAAGTGGAGCTGGTTGACACAGATGGAGGTCCAAGGGAGAACAATACCCTTCTGCTTGATGTAAGTTTTATTTTATTGTTCAGAAAAGTTGAAATTAAACATTTTAAGACATCTAATACCGTTTTTATTCTTTGGTGTCTTTTAGCTACGGCATGACATGATAGATCAAAAAGAAGGTGAAACAGAACTCAGTGTGAAGATCCACTATGATGACATGGTAAGTTTAGATGAAATATATATTGTAACACCCAAAAGATGATTCATTAATTTTACCTAATATAACACAGTTTATTTTTAAATTTTTGCTAATGTTATTTGTCGACATGGGGTAAAAAGTTCAGGTCACAACCAGGATTCAAACCACTGATTTTCAGCCTTCCATATTGATGCTCAAAACCAACAGAGCTACTGTGTTCTCTCCCAATTATGAAGCCATGAACTTCTCTTCTCTGATTCTATTGTGTTTCAGTTTGTTTTGTACTTGTTTAAATTGCTAATAAGCATTAAATTCTTCTCGGAACAATTTACTCAGTGGTACTGAAATAAGCTAGATCTTTTTTATATAAAGGCAAATATTAAGTACCTTTCAGCACATACAACCTGTTTTTTTAGATTTATCAGCATCAAGAACATTAGTCTTAAAATCTCAAAATCAGAACATAAAAAAGCATGTATGCATGTTTGCATACTTTGAAGAGAGTTAGAAAAATAGTTATATCATTTGTTCTAATTTTAGTATCTTTAATAAGATAAACACTATTTTGTACTAAGTGTGCAATCTCTTTTCAGAAAAGAGTCACAACTAGAAGGCATAAGTACTTCTATAATGCCATTGAGGGAACACCATTTTCTCTGGGTCTAGCTATACCAGAAGGCTATGGCATGTATGAAGTACTTGGGGAGCAAGAGATCAAACACAGCCCTATAAATGGTATTCTCAGCAAAATGTTAACACATTTTGACAATGTTAAAATATTTTTTCACTATTAAATTTGTTTTTATATTTACTTGCTTTATTATCTTGTGCTTTTGTATCAGAACAGAATTTCATTATACACATTATATTATACAAATGTTTAATAAAAATTATAAATTTGATTAAGGAATTACATTGTCACCTTGCAACTAATTCGTATATTTCTATCTGTCCTGTAGTAACTGAGTATTTCAAAGGATCTAACTGGAAAGTACATCCTGAATGGTAAGATATTTATTATGAAAATTATTATATTATAATCTGTATTTTCAGTTTTGTTTTCAGTGCATACTTTTATTTTCATCAACTAGCTAAGAAGTTTACATAGGCTTTGGAATCTATGGCAGACTTTCAGTAACAGGCATTTAAATTTTTAACATTATTTGTACATGGCTACTCTTTTAGCTTAATTGGCAAAGTCTAGCTCATTAATTAAAATAATAAAATAGTAGGTATATAAAATTATCTTTTTGTAAAATTTTATTTTTTAAAATGTTCCTGTTGGGTACAAATACATTTGATACAGCCTTATTTTAGATCTTAAGATACAGAATTATGTGACAGTCAGTTTTAAATAGCTTATATTCCTTTGCAGAGAAACAGAGAAAAAGCCTTATCATGTTTTCTTTCTTACTATAATAATAATAATAATAATAATAATAATAATAATAATAATAATAATAATAATAATAATAATTTATTGCTTGTAGACTTAAGTCTTGAGTTAATTAAACTAAAAAGGCAACCATATAGTAGCAAAATATTAACATCAAATAATATAGCAAACATAGTATGGGGAATAGTAAAAGAACACCACTTTAACAATAAGCAAGTTGAAAACATAACCTTAGAAGCAAATCATCAAATAGTAAATAATCCAAAGGAGGTGAGATTTTTAATAATTTCTTTGTGAACACAGGAATGGGGAAAAACAACTTGATTAATAATACAACTCAAGAGTGAACTGGATTTTTATGAACCATTTACCTAACAAATACCTCTACAACTGAGTAAGAAAAAATAAGAAATAAATTAAAAAATGAAACATTGACAGGGTGGGACGAAATATCAACAAAAATTCTAAAACACTGTAAATATGCCTTGATTGATATATTTGTACACTTGCTAATAGAGGAATCATTCCCCGGTTGTTTAAAAATAAGTATAGTTCAACATATAACAAATTATTTATGAGGAAATCACTCAAATTTCATTAGTTTTGTTCCACTTACTTGGACATGTTTAAAAGGCAAATTTCCTTCATCATCAGCACAGTTCCACTGTCAGCTTTCCAGTGTGGAACCGTACTGATGATAAAGGAAATGTTAATCAATGTTAATCATTGTGACGACATGATTTTTAGTGTTTTACTTTAAATCAAAATAAGATTAAAGAAAAATGTACTAGATTTCCAGGAAAGAAGCAATGCATTTAGGTTATAAATACCTATTGCCGTCAGATTTTATTTTACAATGCCTCTTATCTTCCCAACATTCATTAACAGGAGTATAGGTTATGGATCTTAAAACATCTAACAATAAGGAATATTTGCTAAAATTGCTACAGTGCCTTAAAAGATGGATCTCTCAATATGCAAGAATTGGATTTAAACAACTGCTTTTTATAGTTGAGCAATTTTAGATACAGTACCATAGTAATTTTCATTGTTTCTGATCAACATAGGTTCTTTATTTTAAATTATAGTGTAGAAATAATCTAATGTTGGACAATGAACTAACATAATAGAAATAAAAAAAAAATTTAAGACATAAAAGGGATATTTAAAACTAAGGCTGAATCAAGTTGCAAATGGTAACTTTACCCAGATCCATATTATATCTTCTAATGTGTTGATATAATGTAATTTACTCTTATCTTTAACTGAACTTGAAATCAAATTGTTATTAAAGAAGCATTGGAACAATTTCAATATTAATTCAATTTGAAATCAAACATAGTGAAACATGCATTAATAATCTCTTCTGAGTCTAAATATTTAGAACTCTCCAAAATTGGAACAATTGTTAATCCTCTCCCCCTTTTTTTGGTTGCATTCGGGGTTTGATGGTTAAGTTACTATTTTCATAACATGTTTCTTGTCATTTCTTTAAACTTAGTGTATATGAATTGATGTTGAAATAAAGCATTTCTTCCACAAATATATTTGATTCATTTTCAGGGTATACTGTGAATATAATTATGCATCAGAACATAGATTCAAATCTCCAGAGGAACAAGTGTTATGGTTCCTTTCTAAAACTGGCAAGCCTGGTTGGAAATGGATGTCATTGCGTCCTCGCTCCCCACTCAAAGATTCAGGACACACAATGAAGAAAATGGAAAAAGATTCTTACTTCTGTAAGTCCAGATATTTTGTATGTTACTGTTATTTGTTTCATATTCATGTTCTGAACATGACCGGGAAAGATGATGAAAACACTAGAAGAAACTGGAAATTTTGCCAAAAATATCTTCAGATACCCAAAAATTTTGAGTATATATATGCCCTCTAAGAACAGGTAACCTGGTGTCAATGCTACTCTGAAAGAAAATTTTCAAAAGTATTTGCCTGAAGAATTCTACTGATAGATTCACCATGAAATGTACCAAAAACCTTTCTATTCAGAGGCACCCAAGTTGATGCTTGTTGTTAGCATGTTATTTGAAACCATTTAACATTTGAACACTCTTTAACATCTCAGGTCATCAGCATCCCATTCAATCTAGTGTGAAACTGTTGATAAATTTTGCTTAGAGGCCTCTTCTTTCAGGCTCATGGTTCTTTTACATGCCATAAATCTATAACATAGGACACATGGCTTTACTTCCCTTCTGAAGGAAGCCATACTTGGGATTTTTAGGCTCAAAAAACCCATCAACCCAGGCCAGTATTAAACCCACAATCTTGAGTCTATGAGACAAGTATGGTTACCACTAGACCACCAGGACTGACCTGAAGATAAAGGACAATTAACATCGGATGCTATAGTTTTATTTTTTTTAAAAAAAAAATAATTTAGTAGTAGATTTTTAAAATTATTGTTTTGAATGAAGAACTGAAATCCAAACATTTTCATTGGAAATATTACTGAAAAACATATTTGGAATCCTATTTGAACTGAAAATCTTCATAAAATATTTAATGCATATCCAACAGTCCCAGAGTGTAGTCACATGTAACAAATACCACGGCATTTACCACTGACCAAATTAAATCATTTTTATTATTTCTAAAATATGGTACAAAATCTGTACATGTTGTGGAATATGGTCAACACTTATTATTTATAATAAGTTTATATGGGTAGTTTTTCTTCTTCTTCTTTGCAGATTTTCTTATAAGTTAGTTGTTTTCTCCCTCCCATCAATCCCCAAGTTTCCTCATCATATCATTCTCTTCTATTATGAGTCTAATATAAGCTAACCGCCACGGGTGGCCGAGGTCGTTAAGGCACGGACTCGTGAGCGGGAGGTCTGCGGTTCGAATCCCGCCAGGACCGTCCTCCCTGACTGGGGTTTTTTCCAGGTTTTCCTCAGTCTTCATAACTGGCAAATGCCGGGGAGGTACCTAAACTTAGGCCTGGAACGATTCCTTCCTTAAAAAAAAAATATCATTTCCCAATTTATCATTTCATCTCATGTATCACCAGTGTCCACCGCCTGTGGTGCCTCAGTAGTGAAAACGGGCGTTAAACACTACTCAAAAAAAAAAAAAATATAAGCTCCTTTTTTTTTTTTTTTTGCTGTTCTTCTTGGTTGCCTATTTTAAAATGTATTAGACTGCATAAAAAATGTACAAAAAATATTTAAGTCAACAGGGATCCATTTATACAAAGCCTACAAAATATTCATTTAACAAATGACATTGTTTTTGTAGATGAATCATAAAAATCCAATCAGACATTTTAGAACACATTTATAAGCACATACAGTATTAGTATTTAGAAAAATAGATTTAATCTAATCTTTTAATTTATTTTTGGGTGATCTATTTTAGGAAATGGTAGTTTATTACATATTGTAACTTTAAGTTAAAATTTGCAGAGCTGACTAAATATACTAAACTCCCTTTCAAAAGCTGAATAAAATATTGCTGACTGATTTAAGTGCATGTATGTCTATTAGCCATGCAATTGTATCATCAATGTAAATGAAAATAGAGCATAATATCAAAATGACAGACATTGTGATGACCTTATGTAGAGTATAAAATTATGTAAGAAGTATTGCACTGTTAGAAGTGCAATGCTCACTATCCCAACAAAATTTTGCTCTTTTCATTTTTATTACAAGTATTAGGGCATAAGTCATGGCAACTATTTTTTTTCTAAAAGATAACTGATGTAACCACAATTTGATTGCATGTCCCAAAGTGTGCCATTTGTAATATGTGATGACGTAAATGGCAATATATTGTGCAAGAGCCAACTACTATGCAGGATGGAAGATACTTGGCATTGACAGCATTCTTATTTGAAAGCAAACATTCCCCAAGGGAAAACTGTCAGAGAATGTCACATGAGCTGGTGGAAATGCCAATAGATGGGATGCAGCATTTTAGCAAGGACAAAATTTAACTAGTGACCTTCTATGTTCAGGAAGACTAGCTGCAGCATGATGTGTCATGTACAGTAATGTCCAAATGTATGGAATCAGACAGTTGCAGGCAAAAATGGTATTAAAAAGCTAACTACTCATGGGACTCTATGAAACAACCTTCAACTGCAGAAATTGCAATGAGGTAAGTATCATGCACCCTCACTGAAGTTTAAAAATGCACATAGTATGCAATATGCTGCAATAATCTGACATACTACCAGCAGGAAGAAGAACACATGGGGGCAATTATGAGAGTGCACAGGGCAATAATGTGTGCATATTTTTTATGTTTGTAACGTCAATGTAACCTTGTGGCTAATAAATGCATGTAGCACCTTAACGCTGTTTTATCAACAATTTTGCACTTCATTAACCCTGGTGCACATGGTCTGCTTTGCTGATACTTTGAACAGTACCATACATTGTCACCTTCCATTTGTATATCTCAAAGTTTCATATTGTTCCCGTATTCTTGAGCCAAAAAAAAAAAAAAATTGCATGACTTATGCCTCATAATTATTTTATATAAAAATTGGGCATTCATTAAATATATTTTTTTGAAAGGGATATTTTACTTAAATTAGTCTTCATATTATTTTGCTTATAATTTCTTCAAAAATATTTAATTATAAAATCAGAATATTTCAGTTACTATAAATCATATTCATCATTGGAACACACTATTGGAAACTAGAATATGTCAAGTAAAATTTGTATCTTAATATTGACTGTTTAATTTTTGATTTGTAGCACATGATGCAAATATACAAAAGAACAAGGCAAATGTAGATTTATACTTTCAGGTGATAAATCCTTGGTGCAATCTCTTGTTTTTGATGCTTTGGTGACAGAAGGAGTGGAAAGGCATACAGCGACCTTAAAAGAGGATAAGAAGTGAGTAGCATATGCATGGTGTACATGCTGCCGAAATTGCCTCTCTGTCCTTTTCCATGCCTTTTCCTCATTCACTCCTTTCCATACCATTCACGGCTTGCATGTCCAGCAACAAGAGAAGCAGATTACACTACTCTACTTTAATGCACATTTTAGTTTGTTTTAATAATTTTATTTTGTTGATACTAATCTCCAGCACAAAATATATTGAAAAAGTATGCAAAAGCTTAATAGAAGTGTTACTAAAACATTAACAATTAAATTTGTGTAGGTTTAATTTGAAAATCTAAAGCAATAAGAAAGCTTCCTTTAATTTTGTTATAAATTTGAAAAAGTAGATATTAAAAGAACTGCAAATTGCCTTATCCCATATGTTTTAGAAACTTTAATTATAATATTGTAATGTGACAGCATGTTAAATAATAAATATATACAAATAGGGTCTTATACTGGAGTGCCTATAATATAGGGTCAAAATAAAAGGTCTCTCCAGAAAGAATCCAGCTATTAAATATTACAAAAAATAAATAGTAGCTTATGGCATCTTACGGTGTTCCTCAGAGACCTCACTGACTGATTGCAGCATTCCTTCAGTATTACAAAACTATCTAAAAAGTTGCCTTTCAGAATAACCAATTGCCTTGTCACATTCTTCTTAAATCTTGGCATCAGTCTGAAATCTCTTCCCTTTTGCACGGTCAAAAGCAGTGATGGCTCATGGCTAAACCATTGGTAAAGCTCTTTTCTCTCAAAATATATTTGCAATTTACCTAATTCAATTGATTCTGGTTTTTCTTGAGCTGTTTTAATTGTAGCATGCACTTGAACTGTTCAGCAGAATGTGAATATTTATGCAATGACCGAATAATATTCAGTATATCACAAAAACCACCAGAATTCTGCACTGTCTTTTTTTATTCCAAGTAATAGACAAGGCCAACAAAACAGTTTCTGCAAGTAACAACTACTGCTCAACCATTCATATTCACTATACCACAAACTTTTAAAATATATGTTGTAGCTTTTCACATCTGTGTTTTCCACAATCAATGCACATTAAGAATTGGTTTTGGCCTCCCTGTTAGTTGCACATTCCTCTAATTACCCTCAGTTCACCATGAAAATGGTGTTTGGAGCGCACTACATATATCATTTTAGGAATTTGTGACAATTCACTAAAAAGTTTTTAAAAATTAAATTATTGATGATGCTTTAATTCCACACAGCTCACAGCAGTTAACCACTCTATACAAACTATTTTCACACACTGAAAGAAGTGACCAAAATTGATGTTAAGAGGATGAAAAACATCACAATATTCAAGGGAAGTGGTGGTTTTCCAAGGTTTGCAAAAGTTTTAAGAATGTGAATAAACTACTGAATAGCCTCTGCAAGAGGCCTGTCTCTCCCAAAAAATTCAGAGTAATAACTTCACCATAGCCTCAAAGCAGGTAATTAAACATGAATATAGCCCAAGCTTTATTTGGTTGTCATAGTAATCAGACATTGAACATCAGAGAGCAGAAAAGAGCTGCATTGACCTTATACCTACAATTGGACAAGTGGCTTTACCTATTGAAAGAAAAGAAACCTTTTGCTCGCTAACTACTCCTTCCCTTTTCTGCCTTGATAACTTCTTCAGGAATAATGACTTTCACTCTTCACATAGTGATTCCAAAAAAAGTTCCTATATGAACAATAGGATATTTGAAAATAAAAATGTTAAAATAGAAACCACAATTATGTTCAAATGTATCTAGTTAGAAAACAGATGCTTCACTAGCTTCACCTGAAGAACTGTAGAAGCTGAGACAGTCAAAGCTAAACACAGAAGAACTCGATATGGGTAATGCAATATTTTGCCTAAAAACTCTGTCTCTGTGCCTTTGAGTGGAGTAATCACACAGTACACACATTCAATGTCCTTTCACTGTCTACAGGAAAAGGATGTTCATAAATGCATTGTAAGATCCCTTAATGGTTGTTAAGTTGAATCAAAGTAGTGACAGATCTTGAGATATTTAAAATTGCTGGATACTTTCAACACAATCTTCTTCTTTTTGGTGGCCATAATAAATTATATTTGAAGAAAATGTGACAAACAGAAAGTTAGATAAATGCTCTAGTTTTATGGTTTCATTTATACAGTTTTTGACATTTAATAGAAATCATTGTAATATGGTTAGATGTAGTATAATACATTTCATATCTTGGGCAAGTGATGGGCAACAAATCTTTATAAGCCTGCATTTATCACATGTTGATTCTCAATCATGTCTACACACATTTTAAATAAACATTATTCTAAAAGTAAAATTTTCTTTAGAAGAAGAGCTTAATACCTTCTACTTTAATATTTCATTTCATTTTAAGTATTCCTTCTATTGATTAATTTCTAATCTCTCCTCCCCTCTTTATTCAAGATGATGCCTGTTTTAAGGAAGTTGATCAAATCACATCAAACATGACTGTAACTTAAATGTATGTGAGTTGAACCTTAGCATGGCTGAAGATGGGAACAAAATGTTCTCGAAACCGGTTCCATACATTTATAAAAAGTAAGTGAAGCTTTAAGAGTGTGTAGTTCAACTAATCATACAATGATATCCATTAATTAAAATGACTGTAACTTGTTTAAAGCAGATAACCTTCTCATAATTTATTTACAAAGTTTAATTAAATTCATCCCATACAGCTCATACAGAAAATAATACTGAACTTTCAAAACCAGGAACCAAGTATCTTTGCGTGCAAATTGATAACTATTTAAACTTAAAATCATTATAGAATATATTTTGCCCCAACTTGCTCTGCATGCTTAGGCTATTTGACCTGTATAAAATATTATTTCTTCAGCAAAGCTATAAAAATATTGTGTATTTTTATTTGATTATGAAGAATGGATTATCTGTAGAAATTGTGTATATATTAAAAAGTTTTAACTTAACAAAAAAATAAATAAATAAGCAATTAAGTAAGAAAAATACCACAGCACTCTTTATAACAGTCTCTCTGGTAAAATTCTTATTTGAGATATAAACATATGAAAACTATTTAGCAAATTTTACTTCCATATTAAGAATGTTTAAATGAACAAATATCTTATAATCTTACAATAATGTGTAAATGTTATGTACAATTAGTGATAATAGATAGATGCATTTTATTACTATTATTATTAATTATTAATTATATAATATTGTTGTTACCATTGCTATTGTAACTTGACCATTTCTATATTTGTATGTCTAATGTGATAGTTATATGAATTGAATACCAAATAGGCTAAACTAAAATAATTGGGTATCTATATACAAAATATAAAAGTAATCATTAGAGCCACTAGAGTGATTAGACTTTGTTACTGGTTTACTGTTTCCAGCAATCATATAAGAAGTAAATTTGGAGATGAAGCAATATAAGGAATACCAAGCAGCAACCTTTAACAATTACTGCACAAACCCAAATAGCATTTGCATAAATGTTGAATAAGAAAATTTTAAAACAATCTATCTATAAATAGATAACATTATTTTGAGTTAACACATATGGGATGGCAAGCAATCAAATGGTTTTATATATTATTAAATTTCAAATAAACCTACTACTGAAGAAAATATTAAACACCACTGTTATACCATGTTCATAACATTTCAAATGGCTACTAACATTCAAAAAGCAGATTCCACGATGTCTTTAGGTAAGTATGTACATGTATAACACTAAATGTTAGCAGTGTTATCACTGTGATAGATAAGATAAAAGTGTTCATCATTAAAACTTTAAAACAGGGGTCACTGTAAATTTCTGACATTCCACAGTAGGGCTATTAAGTTTTCCTACTTCACAATAATGCATGCTCAATATTGCCTCACACATCATTTGGGTAACATTAGTACCATGCACCCCAATTGAAACTTAATTTTTATTGCACTTTATTTCATGTTCTGTTACATCAGCTTTAATTCCAATTTTTACTATATACATTTCTCAAAGTTAATAATTTAAAGAAAGCTATAAAAATGTGTCACAGTTCTGCAATAATTTGAAATTAATGTTCTTATAGTTTGAAACCAATTTTAAATTAATGTATCCTATTTTTAGGGGGAAAAAAAAACCTGAACAGAAATGTAATGTGAGAATTGGAGTCAAAGCTCTTGCAGCCTACAGATAACATTAACATCATATATTATGCTAATAAACATGCGTGTATATCTAAGGTTATTTCAGGTCCTTGGATTGTATTTTGCACTCTCTTAAGTTTGTGCTTTTGTTCCACAAGCACTTATTGCAATGAAAATTTATTTGTAAAGACAGTTTTTTGATTTCATATCATTCTTTATTTCTTCACTACTTAAACAATTTAATGCTTGATGATCTTTATTTCAATGACAAAAATATTTATTAATTATGCTATTGTTATAAATACAATAGGTACTATATTTATAAATGAGATTTGATCTGCATTTCTGGTATTTCTGTTAGTACATTGAAATTTGACATCTAAAAATTATGGGTTATAAAGAAATTATGTGATGTACAATGTAACATTACTTAATGATGTCTAAAACAAAACTGCAAAAACTTCATTCAAATTTGTGTTCATCTGATGGAACTGCTACTTTAGAGTTCAGTTACAGCTATAAAACACCAGTATTTTAATTGTATGTATTTGTACTAACAGTCATTCCTTAATCATGCTTGTGCTGCTGTTGATATATCTTTAATAGAACTCTGTGTAATCAAACAAGGTGCAAAGACCTTAATAGAACCTTTGAACAGCAATAGTTTGTTATATTCTGGCACAAAAAGGGAAATTCTGAAATAAACATTACTAAATTATTGGATAATCCTAAGTACAATCGGTGATATTATAAGAAAGTATGAGCAAGAAGATAGAATAGAATCTTTGCCTCAGATAGGTCAACCAACCACCAAGCTTAGCGAACAAGAAAGACATTTAGTAGCAAGGAAAGTGAAGATAAAAATTTATAACAAAAGATATTTAGTAGCAAGGAAAGTGAAGATAAAAGTTTATAAGCATAAGTCTTAAAGCCTTAAGTGCATCAAAGGATTATGAAAAAAGAAGTAAAAGTAAATAAAATCCATCAAGTGAAAAGTGTAGCATTTGCTATGGAGCTTATTAAAAAGGAAAAGAATGATTGCAAGACATTATTTTTAAAGATGAAAAAAATATAATATATTTCAATAGGATAAAAGAGCTGTTATATGGCATAAAGTAAACAAGGAGCTAAACAAAAAGAATTTACATCAATCAGCTAAACACGGTGGAAGAAGTGAAGGACTTAGTGGAATAAGGGGGTATCCTTCATTTTTGTAAAAAATGATCTAGCTGCACATTATATAAGTTGAGTCCATCTATCATACGGCATTGGATGATCCCATTATATGTTAAAAATAAAAATGTACAAGACCTTTCATAATTCTGAGTCGAATAAGGAGGTATCCAGCAGCCCTTTAATACCTTAGTATTTGTCAGCTCTTTATCTAACCAACCAATAGGAGATCAGCAGCTTTCTTTCTTTAGTTTCCAAGCAACATGGCAGGTATTGACAGTGATTCTTGTGTAGATCAAAAGAAGAGCTTTCCTGTCATGACTGTGAATCTATATGCTTGAACGGATTGGTGTGAGAGCATGGGACACCCATACATATTTGCTGTGTGATCCAGAGTTTGGCAGCATTGACAAATTAAAGTAATATCATGGATGAATAATAATAATAATAATAAATATTAATAATATATCATTATCATTATTGTTATTATTATTAAAACATAATCTTAGAAGCAAATGGTCAAATAGCAAATAATTCAAAGGAGGTGAATCAGATTTTTAATAATTTCTTTGTAAACATAGGAATGGGAAAAACAGCTTGGTTAATAATACAACTCAAGGGTCAACTGGGCAACCATTTACCTAACAGATACCTCTACAACTGTGTTAGAAAAAATAATAAATAAATTAAAAAAATAAAACCTTGACTGAGTGGGATGAAATATCATAAAAAATTCTAAAACACTGTAAATATACCTTGATTGAGATACTTGTACACCTAATAAATGCATTGCTAATAGAGGGACCATTCCCTGATTGTTTAAAAATAAGTATAGTTCGACCTATTTATAAATCAGTCAGCAACACATAAGTAAGCAACTATAGACCTATTATGTTAGCTTCTGTATTTGTGAAGATGTTTGAAAAGGTCCTAAATAACAAATTGGTAAGCTTTTTAAACAAATTCAATGTGTTAAATGAATCACAGCATAGATTTAGGCAAAATTATTCTACAACTACAGCTATTGCAGAGCTTTACCATATAATTCTTCAACGGCTTGATATAGATGAGAAGACTACAAGGGTTTTCTTTGATTTACCTAAGGCTTTCAACATTTTTTCTCACGAAATGCTACTGGTCAAATTGCAGAAATTTAGTATAAAGAGAAAATTTCATGCACTATTAAAATCTTACTTAGCAAACAGAAAACAATTTACAGTTGTGAAAAATAAATATAGGCATATAATAGAATCCTTTTCATCCAACTATGAAAATGTAAAAGCCGGGGTATCACAAGGATCAGTACTCGTGCCTATTCTCTTTCTGTTTTATGTCAATGATCTTCCAAAAATTACACATGCTAAAACAATTTCATATGCAGATGTCATTTCAATAGTGTTTGGGAATAAAGAACTAAATTATTTGGGAAATTTAATAGCTACAGAAATGCAAGAAATATATAATTATCTTACAAATAATAAATTAAAAGTAAATCTTCAAAAAACAAAAGCAGTCATGCTCCAACACCTCAATAATAGGTATAGTAGTAAAAATGTTGTAAATATAACAATTGATGGTAAGTACATTCAGCAATTAGACAAAATAAAATTCCTATGAATTATTATTGATGGAAAGATATCTTCCAGATATCACATTGATTATATATGTAAAAAGATAAGCACAAATTTCTACCTTCTAAGAAACTTAGCAAGATGCTTAAATGCAGAATGCCTGAAATTAAGTTATTATGGAATTATACATTCACATCTAGAATATGCCATTGAGGTATGCTTAATGGATATGAACAGATTATTAGATTTGCAAAAGAAATGTATAAAATGTATAAACAATATAAATAGAAGAGTGTTATGTAGAAGCATCTTTGTAGAGAACAAAATATGTACTGTAGTATCATTTTATGTATATAAAGTAATTATGTTTGTAGTTAGCAAAGACGGATTAGACAAGCTAAATAAGGACTATCATAAGTATCATACAAGAACACAAAATAACTTTCTTAGAGAAAATGTAAATAAAAATACAACTGAAAAAGAACCCTTAATAGCAGTAAAATATTATATAATAGGCTACCAAGTTTCAAATACCACAAAAAGGTAAAAATTTAAATGTGGGTTGAAGAACTTCCTGATATAAACATGTATGTACAGCCTGGATGATTTATAATATCTTAATAATTGTACATAGAAAGGTATTTTTATTAATGACAAACCCGACAACATATAATACTATTATGGATGAATCAATTATTATTATTATTATTATTATTATTATTATTATTATACCCAGCCTGTGTATACATCACATGAGTGAGCAGATCTTATATGACATGCAAAAAAACAGAACCCATCCAATGTATTCGAAATACAAAAAGATGATTTTGTTAACTTAACTCTGTTTGCAAACTAGCTAACAAAAATAAACACAATCATATCTGGCCTAAAAGTAGACATTCAAAATGCATGTGTTCTGAGATCTCAGATGGGGAATAAAGTGAGTGTGCAGTTCACATACCATGACATAGGCTCTTATTTAAATATCAGCTTCCAGAAGAGCAAAGGAAATGCATTGAAAATAGCAGGAGCAGTCATGAAACCCCATTGGGAAGCCAATCAAAGCTGCTAAACTTTCAGACATACTGGCAATGTTAAAGTTTGTACCACCAATTCATGACAATTTTAATTTAAATTTGAGGTCAGAGAATAATGTGAAGTAGAAGAGATGAATAAACATGAAATGTTTCAGTGTAGTTTGTTTCATGTCTTTGACATTAATGCATTATCAAATATTATAAGTAAATTTTCTATAATCAAAATCAATATATTATGCTCTATATCTGCAGAAAATTTGGTCAATAACTATCTAATACAATGCCTTAAATGTTTTTGTGAATCATATTATTTTGCTTAAGATACAGAGAATCTAATAAAATACTATATATCTAAAAAACATACTTTTGTGGGATACCCCCTTATTCCACTAAGTGCTTCAAGTGTTATGCTCTAGACTGAGGTTGTGAATTAACATTTTTCCAAGACACTATGGAAATCTACACTGGAATTGACACAAAAATGCAGACTAGGTCATGCACCCCTTCTGTCACTTATTAAGAAGTAAATAACTTGCATTTGATATGGTTATATATTTTGAATACATTATCTGGATATGACCTTTTTCTTTTCCAGTGACTTTTCACATAACATTAACTTGAAAATACCCCATCAAATTGTAAATATTCAATGGCCAGGAATGCAAACCTCAGTCTCCTGAGCTGCCTGGGCAAGGAGAGATATTCCGCAATTGGGCATACTCTGAGAAAAAAATATATGTGACCTTAAAGTGGATGCAGCAATACTATTAGGTTGCAGATTAACTTGAGAATGTTGTGACCATATAACATTGGCAGGTGAAGATTTATAAGCTCTTCATTCTCTCTGTAGAAGGGATCTTGCTTCAAGTGAAAGAAAGTTCTTAACTGAAGAAGGCAACAGTCAATGCAGTTCATATTGTTGACCCATGCAGGCTGTAAGTTACAATATAAAAGAAAATAAATATATAACTTTAGAAAATAGCCAGCAGTGTTGAAAAAATGTGGCTCTTCAATTTATTAGTTTGTTAAATAAGTGTAATGTTCATTATTTTATAACAAATGAAATGAAATATTTATAAATGAAACATTTAACTCACTGGGCAGAATTGCAGTCAAAAAATTAGGATCACCAGATCCGTGCTGAATATGAAACAGGATTGTAAAGATAGGAAGTAATTTACACTAGATATTTCAATAATTCTCTGTATGAAAAGTGTGAATGTGAAGTACATATGAATTCTGTTGTTTTCTATATGTACTGCTTGGAGCACTTAAATTTCCCGCTTTATTCATGTGCCTTTTTATAATCTTGTGTTAATATGACCCTCCAATTTCAATCTTAATAAGCTATGCTTGAGTGCCCTGAATGCTGACAATCTCAGAATAAGAAATACATTTAAGTTTTACCACAATAACAATTCCAAATATTTCCAAACAAAAGGTCTACATTTATGACCATTGGCTTCTTAAAATCTACCCTTTTAAAAACTTAAGGACTGAATTCAAGACCAGTGTCATGAAAACATCTATAACTGCAAAAGAAGAATTGAGAAAGAAACTGCATGAAGAGTGGAGTAATAATGAGCCCAGTTATATGAAAAAAATTATTATCAGCATGCCAAACTCTTTAAGCAAAGAAATGAAATATGAAGGTTACTCTACAAAATTTTATGTGCAAACCATACATAAAAGAAAGAATTTTTTTGTTTCATGGTGAAGTATCAAAGTAGCCTAAATTTTCAGTTTAAAAAATTGAAAAAGAACATGTAAATGTGTACATTAATTTTTTATAAATGTATTATTTGTCAGATGTTATGTAGTTATCATATAAGCAAGCATATATGGATAATTTTTCTGTACTTAGTTATTCCTATTTATGACTGAATAATTCTTTTTTTTTAAAATTCATGGTGATGATCATGATTATTATTATTATTATTATTATTATTATTATTATTATTATTATTATTATTATTATTATTATTATTATTTAAAGTGAGTTCTTCTATGTTTGCTTGTAATTTCATTCATTTTTGCTAATGAGCCTCTCAAGCAATAACAATAATTATTTTATAAATTATTTAATTTTTTACATACATTTTAAATGTTTATTCTTTACTTTCTTTTCATAGTTTTCATACGTCAACAGTGCAAGATCTTTCAGATACTGAGAGGAGGATGAAGTAAATAATTGATATGATATACAAGAATTGAAGTTCTTGTAAAGCCTATTCCCTGGATGCATTACCACTTGCTATCAAAGTGCTATTGCTTATCTCTCATTGCTTAAACATACAGCTCGCCTTTTTTGCTCTGCACTAGCCATTATATGCTAGTTTTAGCTGCTAACAGCTCTCAATCAAGTCCATGTGGAGTGAAAAGGAGGGGCATGTTGCCAAATGTAGATTCAACTTTTTTTCTTTTGTAGTTGTGTCGTTACCATTCACGAAAAGGTATATCATAGCAGTGTCCATTAAGTTAAATATATGGCATCCTTTTTTAAGTGTGCCAGTGAATGATAATGAAGAGCAAGTATACTTTAATAAGCTGTATTGAATGGTGAACAGGAAATGCATGATATTGAAGCTGATCATTATTTCAATACTACAGAGTTTTTGCCCAGCCCTAGTAGCAAGTCTAAAAACATAACAAAAACTCTAAACAATGACTACTAGAAAAAGGTCAGTAAAGTGTATGACTGTGTTGTGAAGAATAAACTAGGTAAAAGACCCACATGCAAGTTGACTAAAATTTTGGAACTGAATAGATCAACAGTCAGAAAAATTGTTAGGAGAGGGCTATAACACGAAAATAGGGACAGGAACAAAATTAAAATCATTGGGGAAATAAATGTAAAAATAGTTCGTTGAGAAATCTCAGTTTCTACAGGCAAGGAAAACCTGTAACTCTCCAAGAATTCCTAATATGTTTGCACAGTTCCCATACAAAAGAATGTCCCTATGGCACCTTATCAAAAATTTTAAAACACTATTAATATGGAATCCCCTTGAACAGTGCTTTAGAGGTATAAATACTTACAAAATATCAATCAATTGTGATCTGCAGTGTACTAAAAGTGTGCATGGATGAAACTTGCTACAATACAAACAATGTTATAAAGGGCTGATGGAACTCTATCCTGTGTGCTCAACATAATCGTGTTCAAAGGAAAGAGGATAATGATGCTACATGCTAGTGGTGGTGAGGGCTGGGTTCCGAACTCTTTTTGCCTTAACATAGCTGATGTTAAGGCTGACAGCCATGATGAAATGAATGGTAATATTTTCAAAAAAACTGGTTCCAAAATTGTCTACTGAAAGACCTGCTCAATGATAGAAAAATGTGATTGTGCTGGATAATGCCAGTTATCATTTGAGGCAAATTGTGAAAAAACCTACACAGTCCAGAAAAAGATTTTGGCCTTCATGCAAAAATTCAATACTTCTATACCCAACCCAGTTCCAATAAAAACAGTTTTAATACAGCAAATAAAAGCAGCAATTATTAATGAGCAATATGCAATAGCTAACTAACTTTAGTTAAAGCATCTGGGCATGAAGTATTAAGGCTATGTTCTAAACACTGTATTTCTGATTGAACTAGTGTGGACTAGACTGGAACATCACATTTTTTTAGTAGTGTTTAATGCCCGGTTTCACTACTGAGGCACTGCAGGCAGTGGACACTGATGATACATGAGATGAAATGATATATTGGGAAAGGATTTTTTTAAGGAAGGAAATATTCCAGGCCTAAGTTTAGGGTACCTCCCCAGCAATTGCCATTTATTTGGACTGAGGAAAATCTGGAAAAAACCCCAGTCAGGGAGGATGGTCCTGGTGGGATTTAAACCCCAGACCTCCTGCTCACGAGTCTGCACCTTAATGACCTCGGCCACCCATGGCAGTATATGGTAAGACAGTGTGACACCCAGTTAAGTGCAAGTGTTTGTGAACTATTGTATGAGGGTGTCAGATGCATTGATGAGGAGAAAATGCATGGAGAAAATGTGAACAGCACCAATAAACAAAGAATGTGATTGTTATTATGTTTTGGCTTATGGAGGAAGATGGCAGATTCATCATTTATATGGAGATGTGCTGTTATACAGCAAAGAAAATGATTAAGGTAGAGCATTCTTTATTTTATATTGTAATATAAAATCTTTTAAGATTGAATGTAGCCTTTAAATGTTTTAGTATTTTGCATTTCATAGCAATAAGTTCTTGACCTGGAGTCAAGCATTCACTTGTGTAGGTGAGACATGACAACATAGTTTATTAGACTTTATCTGAAATGGAGGCGAGAACCCAAAAACTGATATCTTACTTCAAAGCTTGCCAAGTGGAAAAACATTCAGGGAACAAGCTTTATATGATATATCAACATCTACCTTCTCAGAATAAACAATATTTCCAGTACACAATTATAGCTCAGAATTGCAGATTACAAAGTGTGATACCATCTGTATGCTTTATATTAAAAATTTTGTTGTTGAGATTTTTGTCATTGAAATGCAAAATATGTTCAAACTCTTTTATTTTTCTCAATTCTAAATAATCTGTCTTCTTAATTGATTTAATCTTTCAAAATGACAGTCAAATACATCTATTCATTTTGTTTAATTTGTTATAGACAGATTAGCTTCTTAATTTACATTTGCAACATATTTGGGTGTTCCTTCACAATTTGATTTGCAGCTTAAACTTTTTCCAAAGCACATTAAAAACAAATCACAAAACATTCACAAGAAGTCACTTTCACTCTACATTTCATATTGTATAATAACATTTTATATCATATTATTACACACTTCAATAACTGCACTTCACAATCCAAGGACTATTTTGTGCTGGAGATCAGAACTGTATACATGATGTATTGTTATGTGATGTGTATGTCTTGTTCTGCACCACTAACTGTAACATTGCATCCTGTTTTCACCCAAACAATAGCCCATTAGCCATGCTGATGGCTTTATTATACAGGTAATGTATAGTGAGAATGTATGACTCTCCTTAGCCTTAGACAGTTATAAAATGAAAACAGTGTGCTATTTTTATATCAAGTGAAAGTGATAATAATGTATGCATTGTATATTGCACTGAAGCTTGCAAAAGCATTCCACTTCACCCAAAATTTTCTCATTCTCCTTTGGAAATTATTTAGGTTCAATTATATTTCATTTAACTATGAAGTTTAGCTTAACAGTTAATTTGAAATTTTGAAAATAGAACTAGCTACATAATGCCATACTAAGAGGGAAATTAAGTTATGAATACAGCTAATTGCCATTTTGAGTACTTTCAGAACATTTAAATAATGCAGCAACTTTAAATGTAATTTTTTTGCTATTCCACTTTTTTCTGAATCCTTTTCCCTTTTATACAGATTCAAAGTTATCATAAGATGCCAAAAGAAACACACAACCATTAACAACCTTTAAATTAGGGACAAACATTAAAAAAATACTACTAATTTCAACCAGCAAGAATTTTCTTATCTAAATAATACAAATGAAGCACAAGTAAGATAGAATGGCAATGAGACAAGATTCTGAAGTATCAAGGATGTCTGTACAAGCAATTGTGTGATATATATGATATCTGAAAATGCTATGCAATTACTGAATATTCAAGCATGGAGTATGAAAAGTTAATGCAAAACAAGTAAATGCCTAAAACTCAAGTATCACACATGATACATGTAACCATACTGCAGAATTAATTTGAAATCAGTTTTTTTGTATTGACAAACTTATTGCAACTGCTAAAATGTCAAAGCACATATCCATGTTCCTTCAGCTGTCTACTATACTTAACATGTTGAGATTCCTAGTTGAAAGCCTATGGTTATTGTTATACAAATTTTAACCAGGTTCAAAATGTGATCCAGTCATTTGACAGAAAAGTTATGAAATTGCAATTTAAAACTGGAATATATTAAAGCAAATTATCAGTTTCTTCCTCATTGTATCAATATTTATAAAAGATTTTGAAATAACTGAATCAAGTAGAACATTAAAAAAAAAAAAATAAATAAAATAACATGTGGGGAAAATAAAGAATATATTATAAAAAATATTGTGCATATTACAAACTCTGTAAGATTAGTGACATTAATTAGTACAATTTACCCACAACGTATTAATTAATATATAATATCTGCACTGTAAACAGTTTCAAAATAAACAAGTATATTAGTGACATTATTTTTGAAGATAAAAATTAATTAGATGAACTAATGAATGTTGAAACAATTTATGTCTAGGGTTTTAAATAAGCTCTACAGTTGTTTAACAGATGTGGAAAAATGCTTTTTATTCTATAAGACCATTTTATATAAAATTTAATTTCATCCGAACCATTTAGATAATTCAGAATATATAAGGCCATGTAATCAGGTAAAACATTTTTTCATTCATTAGCTTGCAAACATAATTTGTTGTGCACTGCAGCAATACCTGAGCATTAAATTACATAAAAATACAAATTTTGTACTAATATGTAATTATAAATAATTTGAATGTTTATTTGCACTTGTAAATACAGTGGCTTGAACCAAATAGAAACCAACAGAGTTTCTTCTTCATTTACTTTAGTTAAGCCTCGTTAAGCTTTGCCAGTAAACATATATTTGTTTAGTTAAGCAAATCTGAAATTATAATATTTCTTCAAGAATAGCTGCTAAACACTAAAGTAATTGTGTAATTTCTATGTGTATTCTGTGCTCCAAGCATCTGCATGGGACATTTGCTTGTACAGGAAACACTATGGGACGGCAGCTGTTTCTTTGTTGTTATTCTGTCTTTCAGGTGCTTCATTTGCATTTCCCTATTTATCTATGAGCTATGGGAAGTTATTTATGGTAAACCATTTGAGTCACAAATAAATTATTTGGCATTTTGATGTCCATTTCCCTTGAGATTCTGGTTTCAAGGAATTCCATATGTTGCTGAAAGCCAGCATTACAATATATCCCATCTTCTCATGAGTCTGTAGGAAATGAACTTTATTTGTTTTTCCAATTAGTGAAACAAGATTACAAACAATGAAATAATTATTAATAAACTTTAACACTATTATAAAGAGAAACTAAAAATTGTATGAAAAGAATAATTAACATATATTAAAATGTAAATGGACAGAAGAGTAAAAGCAATTTTTTTTATCAGAAAATCATTAAATTGAAGAAAAACTGTTTCATAATTTCATCACAAGACACCAAGATATGGGGCAATTTAAGAAGGGAAAATTACATATACAAACTCTGGTTTTTAACTGGGCACCAGAAATCATTAGCACCTACTGATACCACTAGTCTTCAGTTTGATAAAATGACAATTTTTTTTAAACTAGTTTTTATACAATGAAATGAACTTATTAAAAATGTTTTAATTTTTACATTTTCTCTCTCCATTATTTAAATATTTACCACTAGCACAAAACCCCTCCCACAATAATTCATTTTCGCATAAATTTTAATGCTGTTTTTCTGTATAAAGTTATTAGATTTGCTTATTTGGTTGCATTTAGAGTTTCCCACTTGAGCCACTACAGTATTTCTATTATTTGAATTAATTTTCCTTTTCAGTTCAAGATGCAGATGCACATTAAAAAATGTTTTAATTTTTATATTTTCTCTCTCCATTATTTAAATATTTACCACTAGCACATAACCCTTCCCACAATAATTCATTTTCGCATAAATTTTAATGCTGTTTTTCTGTATAAAGTTATTAGATTTGCTTATTTGGTTGCATTTAGAGTTTCCCACTTGAGACACTACAGTATTTCTATTATTTGAATTAATTTTCCTTTTCAGTTCAAGATGCAGATGCACATTAAAAAATGTTTTAATTTTTATATTTTCTCTCTCCATTATTTAAATATTTACCACTAGCACATAACCCTTCCCACAATAATTCATTTTCGCATAAATTTTAATGCTGTTTTTCTGTATAAAGTTATTAGATTTGCTTATTTGGTTGCATTTAGAGTTTCCCACTTGAGCCACTATAGTATTTCTATTATTTGAATTAATTTCCCTTTTCAGTTCTAGATGCACCTCAGTAATTAAAGCTCATAAATCTTGTACCCTTCATTAATCTATTTATTCTTTTAACCTGTGCTTCTGTGAATGCATTATTGCTTTTCATATCATGATGCTAAAATACCATAAAGAATAAAAACTGCATTACTCGCTTTTTAACAGGAAAAATCCTACATATTTTGCATTTCTAAATTGTCTAATTTCCCCCCCCCCCCTGTTCAAGTATTAAGCATTATATAGGAAAGCAAATAAAAATATGTTAGTTGGCAGTCAATAATTAAAATCATACTACTTTGCTCTATTATGAAAAGCAGCCTCTCAATCTCTGCAACACAGCATACAATTTCACTTTCATAGGTATAAAGTTAAGCATAATATGTCTGTGCAAGAATTTCAAAATCATAATTTAAGTAAGAAATTAAGCTTTATAAATATGTCACATGGTATATATTGATTGTTTCATATGCAATAAGACATAGACAACCATATTTAATGGCATTTTATGGTTAATTAAAGCTAATGGAATCTTTGCATATTGAGGTGAATTATTTTTAAGAATTTATAACTATCAGTATAGCAACAAGGAAAAGAAGGTAAGCCATTGTAATCACCATTTACAATGATAATGACTTTTTCCTTTTTTACTAGCTCAATGGATTACATTTTCCTATATAATGGTCAGTTCTAATACTAAAATTTTTGTTTCAGATTTCATGAGGATAAACATTTAAATTAATGCACTGGTACACACATTAATTTGCATACTAAAACCACTTAATAACTTTGAAATTATTAGAAGTATTATATAAAAATAGTATGTGCTTTTTTTTTTTTTTTTTTTGGCTAAAATTTGTTAGAACAAATGTATAGCTCAGAGGAGCTGCTCTATATTTAAATTGAACTGCTACTAATGTGTGTTCCTTTGCTCTTTTTATTGCTATTTCTTTGCATAGTTCCCTGATCGAAGTGAACAATATGCTTATATTTATGATCAGGTTAATATTTCTTACTTTGTACTCGCCAAAAGTTTCTTTAATATCATTGTGATGTAATATAATATGATATAACACTAATATCTCTCACCTCAAAATTATATTATTAATGTATTGATCTTAAGATAGACAGTAATGAGCTTTCCCCATATGTACATTGTATACCTCTTTTATAACATAGCTGGTCAGAATTTACAAAACAGACTTTATTTAAGTTAAAATTATTTTGTTTCTTTACTATTTTAAGAATTTAAATTTATATGCCAACTTCATTACTCTGCAGGGCATTGAATGAAATGATTTAGTGGGTCTGTCAGCTCCCTAGTGATCTGGCATTTCCTTTTCTTATTGTAAGCCAGGGGAAAAAAAGAGAAAAAAGTGTACCCAGGCAGCTTGTCTGACAGAAAATCACACCAAAGCCACTATATTACAAGCAAACACTTTAACTGGTATATAAGTATTATCAGAAGGATACTATGACCTATGAAATACTTTACTTATATAACTAGTTATTATACTGTATGTTTTTGTCACGAATATGCTTAGAGCAATGTTCCTTTACTTATTTGCTAATTCAACATTTAAATTAATGAACATTATTGTTGAAAGTTACAAATTGAGAATAAACAGAAAAATCATTCTGATAGTATAATATCTTATTGATATTAAGATATTTTCATCATGAAATACCTGCCTACACCATACTTTTTTCGCTTTTGTATATTTGCCACAGCCAGGTATCAGATATCCCTTGAGATATTAAATTTTGTTTTCCTTACAGCCAATTTTGCACCTCACTCAAAAAAGACATACAACTTGGATTTTTGGCATCATTTGTAATGGGAATTTCTATATAACTGCTGGAAGGTAACCTCTGAGCCACAAATGAAGCTTGGAATTTTGTGACTAATCTAGAATAAAACTCCTATGACTTATTTTGGAATGGTGGAAATTTTCACAGTGAAATAGAGGATAATATAACAAATTATTATTGAGGGAATCACTTAAATTTCACTAATTTTGTACCACTTACTTGGGTAATTTCAAAGGCCATTGCCTTCATCTTCAGCATGGTTCCATTGTCTGCTTCCCAGTGTGGTATTAAGATTTTGCTCTGTGGATTTTATGAACTTAGTGATGAGGTTTCTATTGTTTGGGAGATCAAAGTTTGCCAAAATTTCCAAATTCAAATTTTGGTTAATTTTGATCTCCCTAACAATAGTAACCTCATCACTAAGTTCGTAAAATCCACAGAGTGAAATCTTAATACCATGCTGGGAAGCAGACAGTGGAACCATGCTGAAGATGAAAGCAACAGCCTTTATAACATGTCCAAGTAAGTGGAACAAAATTAGTGAAATTTGAGTGATTCCCTCAAAGGTAATTTGTTATATTATCCTATGACTTAGTCCTTTTCCAGTTGAAAACCTGTACAGCATCCACATGTTTATTGCAGCAAAGTTCAAAATATTGTAAAAAACATAAACCAGTTATCTATGTGAACCAGATCTTGGTGTGTCCAGATGTGCCATTTAGTTTTACCACAACCACTCCACATTTGGTTAAGTTATAGAGCAAATCTTTGGAGTCTTCTTAGCATTATCAGAGATGTGCATTATATTGATCATGAGTATTAACACATTAGCATCCTGCCTATGGCATTTAAAAAGTAATTAATGAAACAGAGATATATAATGGGGTTGTGAATAATGGAAGATCACTCACTGATAGGATGATTTTGGTGGCTCACATGAAATGTAATAGTTCTCAAATAGGATCACAGCAGGAAGTATGTACATATTAGGCTATACCTTCTGTTTCATTTTCTTCCTTCCCACTTGAATTTTAACTCTCTCTATCCCGATCTTATTGCTCACTACAAAATCTTTGTTATTTTTGTAATCATTGTCAAAGTTGTCAGGTTCATCATTTGGTATCTCATGGAATGCTTTTAATAATTACCCTTAAGTCCTGAGGAATAAACATTTAGCTATATTTAAAAATTGCAATATAAACTATGTAGTGAAAAATACAATAATGTATGCAGCAGCACTTTACTCCTGCTTTTTGATGGTTTCAAGAACAACAACAAAATATATGTCATCAGAACACACAAACAATGGGGTGCTAACTTTTCAAGCTTTTTTCTTAGAAACAATATGAAATCACAACAGTGTCATGGCCAAGTGATTAGATTGGTTACTTCTCACCAAGGTGACCTACATTTGATTCCAATTGCCACTATTGTTGTGATGCCTGAAGCAGCATCTGGACAGGTTTTCTGGGTCCTCCCCAGAAAATTCTGTCATTGCTTCATTATTACCCTCATCCCCAACTTCACCATCATCTAGCATTCTGGTGCACAAATGATAAATAAGCTATTCCTCTGTCCTCAGTCCTGCCAGTGTGGAACTCCAATATCTAGTTGGTAAAATGAGTTGGCATTAGCACTTGCTCATAATATGAAGATATATCATTGTTGGAGTGACGTCTGAATGTCTGGTTGAACATAAGTGTTTACAAATGCAATAAACATTATACAATTGTTTCATTTCTTCACTAGGTCAAAATGACCCATGTTCTTTAAGGGAAAACAGACACAGAATGAGTCAAAATGGCCCATCCTTATTTATAGTATTTATTTTACAATGGCAAATGAAATGATTATTTTGTTGTAATCCCTTAATTTACTGATTTGTCAATAATAGTGAAAAATATACTTAAAACTAGAATATACAACACAATGAGTACAAATATAAAGTTTGTAAACTTATTCTTTCCACAGCTTACTGCAAAGAATCATTTGACCAAACAATGCCTGCTATTCCATATTTAACCTGCTTGGGAATATAAGCCATAATAGCTTTAGGTCTTAATTGGAACATTATGCTCAGAAAAGCTTTCTAGCTTAGCAGGAAGTATTGCTTGAAGCTGATAAGAGCCACTGTTTTGTTTAATAGTTAAATTTACATATATATGAACATCTCCCAGAATGCTGCATGTAGCTCTTTAGTTGTTTCTCTCCATTATAAATATTTGACAAGGCGAACAAAGAAAAAAGCATATCAAATATAACTATGCTAATGTAACTATATAAGAAAAATATAAAATCTTTCAAATAATTATAAAATTTATTTTTATACATTTCTCTAGGCATAAATATATAGGTGTTTCTGAGATGATAATTCTAACTTTCAGAGATGATGGAAAAGGGCAAATGTATCAATTTGAGATTAGGAACCTTGGTCCAGAAATAATGGAGTCTAAAGTTATAAGTGAAATTTATTGTGCATAGATGTAATACCTTTATTTATCTGTACAACTTTCACAAGATGCTACATCTACATTCATAACAGAGGTTAAAGTGGCGTACCCCAGCTTCGATGCAGGCATGACATTGTGGCACAAATCGCCACGGGTGGCTGAGGTCGTTAAGGCACAGACTCATGAGCGGGAGGTCTGGGGTTCGAATCTCACCAGGACCATCCTCCCTCTGAGGTTTTTTCCAGGTTTTTCTCAGTCCTCATAAATGGCAAATGCTGGGGAAGTACCCTAAACTTAGGCCGGGAATGTCTCCTTCTTAAAATAAAATCCTTTCCTTATATATCATTTCATCTTATGTATCATCAGTGTCCACTGCCTGTGGTGCCTCAGTAGTAAAAATGGGCATTAAACATATTAAGAAAAAAAATTGTGGCACAAAGTTCTATTTTACCCAGTGGAACAACCCCAATATCGTTCGAATAATATCATAGGCAGTGAGAAGTCTCAGATTTTCTTCAGTTTGGACTGGTGTCTGGAACACAAGACTTTTCACATAATTCCACAAGGAAATATCAAGTGAGGTCATATCAGATGAATGAGCTGGCCATGAAACAGGACATCCTCTTCCCATTCACCTTTCAGGGAACATCTGACACAATAGAATGTGCAAAGTGAAATGGGGCTCCATCATGTTGGAACTACACACATTGACGAACATCAAATGGGATATATTCCAGGACATGGGTTATATGTTTCTCAGTAACACCTTGTACATGGTGTGGAAAGGGGGGAGGAAGTAGATGCGGGCCTATTAGATAATCATTGACTATATCTGTATTGATGACTCATCACAACAGAAGCGTGGGGACTCTCAATGGCCCTTACATGACTATTGTGACTATTAAGCATTCTGTCTCTGGTAAAACAGCTTCATCCAAGAAAAGTACATACACAAGAAAGTTAGGGTCGACCATACCCATTGGCTGCATACGACACGAGGTCCAAAGTCAGCAGGAGTCAAGGCATGCACTTTCTGACAATGGCAGGATTCTTGCATTACTTTTCACACAGTATTGTGTGATGCCCATTTCAAGTGCAACTGATCTAGTGCTGATTGAAGGCTCGGCATTCACACAAGCATGCACTTCTTCATCCATGGCAGTAGTTCGTACATTATGTCAATCTCCTCCTCGATATTTGTATTGTGGTACCACTTACCCTGTTTCCCTTAGCCATTGGAACAGTCATGTAAACATGGTGTGGGTAGAATGTCTCCTACACAGGTACTTGGCCTGATACAACCTGTCAGCTTTCCTACTGTTCCCATTAGCTTGTCCACACATGAGAAGCATACCTGCATATCATTTAACTAGATTGATTGACTATACACTTCAACTGGTAAACACAGACTGCAGTCTACAAACCTTCACATCTGGACTGATCATGTCTGATGCACATCAAGCCACCTGCATTGCATAGTAGAGTTTCCTGTCCCCACCTCTCAAGATGTATGCCTACATGTTGGTTGGGTTAGCAAGTACATACAAAGACATCAATATATTACTTCATATAAACAACAATTTGTAGGTTTTTGTATTCCATTGTTACATGGCATCCCACTAAACAATTTGTAGGTTTTTGTATTCCATTGTTACATGGCATCCCACTACAATGTTTGCTTAAAACTTTCAACTCCATCGTTTCCAGACCAAGGTTCTTGATCTAAAATGATATGTTTACCATTCTTCATTATCCCTGAAAGTTTGCACTGTCAGCTCAGAAATACCTGGTATATATATAGTTAGATTGAAAATTCTGCACATTGAAGTTCTATTGCCCGCATTGAACTGAAATTTTAAGTGCATGCATAATGTATAATTACCATATTTTCTGACAATTGAAAATATTTAAGGTAATGGAACAATTTCATTAATTGGAGGCTGTAAATAGAATTAATGTACATTTTAATTTTTATGGTTTTAAATACGAGTCTTACAATAACTTTAGTCCTATTTTCCAGCATTTTCTCATTTGTTACTGCAAGAACAAAGTTTTCAATACTTTCACATCCTTTGGTTGGAATATAAAGCATTTTAAATAATTTCATAATAACTTTATTGCAGATAAATGTTTTACTTGTCTGCAGAAAATGCGAGCAACCATATTGAGTCAAAATAATAAAAGGAACTTTTCACCTTAGAAAAAGTTTATATTTAAAATATAGACACATTAATACTGGGTTTGGTTTTTCATTGCTGTAGCCATCTATCTATTACTGAGAAATTTTACAGTTCTAATTAGTTTTAACGTAAAAGATGTTCCTTCATACTTACAGTATTAAATTATTTTTAACCTGTCTGTGCTTCTGTTAAACATTTTTGAAAAATGCATTCTTTCATTACACTTTTTAATAATATCAAACCCTTCTTTGATAATTGCCAGTTGTCGATATATGTGTAGCTTAAATGTGATATCAGTATTACTCTTGCACTTATATGCATTGCATTCATACATATGACGTTGTATGATACCTAATTATCATGTACTTGTAAGAAAATAATTACATAGCTAATGTTACTAAGTACTATATATTTATAGGAAGAGATATACTGTTATTTTATAATCCTGCAAAGCTATTAAGGCTGATCTAGTTACTGACTGTTTGTAATCATATTATATTGGTTAATCTGAAATTTTGGGGCAAAATATTATAAAAGTATTTCCCATATTTCATGCATGTCAAATACCTGTGAGCATACATATACTTAACTGTTAATCTGACATGTTCTTGTGAGACTGGTCCAGTATGATTATAGAAAAACATATGTGGCAATGTGATGTAGATCAATGCCATTTTGTGAGCTCAGGGCAAAGAAAAAATATTTAGTAATTGAAGATAATAAGACATTAAAAAAAAAATTAAAAAAAATGTTTTGCTATTTATTTAGAAACTCCATTTTGGCATATTTCTCATTTTTTTTTTATTAAAAAGTAGCATTAATTTTCATGGTGCATTTATTGTATAAGATGCTTTACTAATGCAAGAATAACACATAAAAAACATGTACCAGACAGGCTAACCTCTGTTCAGAATAGAAGTTGCATTATGATCAAGGGTGTAACAAAATGTAACAAGTATCAAAGCTACAACAGTATTTATTCTAAATATACACACAAAGTTGTTGAATTAAAAAAATATCCATTTATTTTGTTTAATGATAATCAGTTTTTTTTTTTCCATGTATAATTTTTTTTTTCATTTGCATCGAAATCACAAGTAAATGTTCTTTATATCATTCAATAACCAATCAATGACAACAAAATATATCAATCAATATGATATAATTCCTGTCAGTTTGCAAAACTTATACAGGAGATAAACCAGTTCAAAACAGAACTAAAAACATGTTGTATTTTGGGTAGCTTCTACACTCCAGAGGAATGTTTAAAAAAAATTTAGTTGTAAAAATGTTAATACCTGTATAATAATTATATGATTAACTCTATGAAATTTCTTTATGTATAAAACTTAGAAAATTTTGTTTTAAATTATAATAATCTATATATAATTTGTTATATATTAATACTATTTTAATGGGTCTAAAAACTTGTATCTGTTTAAATGGATACATCAATTATGTGCCAAACTCAATTTTTTATTTCTTTTCTATGCTATTTTTACACTTGTATATAATGTGGTTTTTAGAAGAGAATTTTTCACACTTAATATGCTTTACAGAACTTTTGTTGTCTGTATTTACACCTCCCCCTCTTCTTGCTCCCAATGAAATACAATGAGTATGCAGATGCAAGTGATGTTTGGAATCTTTCCATAATATTTCTGTCAGTCTTTCCTTTAGGAAGATAGCCTTGTCACCTTATTTTATTTTCAATAAGTAATTCATCAAGAGTTTTAAGTATGAGCCTTTTTGGGCAGAATTTCTGGTTTCCACTCATGTATGTTACCTTGAGTAATACATATGAATTATGTGCAGATATGTCAATTATACTTCAGAATACAACAATTAGTCCCTCTTTGTTTTTTACTTATATAGTATAAGAATTGAAGTCTTGATCTTACAGATTGTCCTGATCATAATTATATTTGTCTACAGCAAAATTCGTTCCAGTTTATAAGAGGTAACAAAAAAGTTGTCACAGCAAATGTACAGAATTGATTTTAAAGGATTAGTAAATTGAAATGAATGTTATGTTCCTTCAACTCATAATGAAATAAGGTCTTGATTCTTTTCAAGAGCACTACCTGATTTTCTTGCAGTATATGAGTGAATGCACCATATATGACTCATTATGGTTACAAACCACCCAAATTTTGATTCCATATTTTGCTGGTTTACCAGACATTTAGTACAGGTGAAATGGGCACTTTCCCTTAAATGTGACCAGGTGTTCATCTACTGTTACTTAACAGCAATTATATAGTTTTTATAACATTTCAATCCATTTCTTCCACATCTCCCTAATTACTAATAATTTTAAATTTATCTTACTCACATCTTGTTCTTTAGGTCTCATGATGATTAAATCTAGTAATCCATGATATCATGTTGAACTTATGTAATTGTAGCAATGATTAATTGAAAATAGCTGTACCTTAATATTCATCCCATAAAGTCTCAGGAGACTCAATGTGTGATTTACACACACCTGCTAATAACAATAGACTTAGGTTGACAGCACCCACACGTTTCCAACTATTTTCATACCCAAGAAGCATTAGAACCAGTCAGTCATATAAACACCATTGATATGAATAAAATAAACCTAAACAGCCTTACGTGTTACTATTATTTCTGCAGGTGTAAAATGAATAATTGATCAAGTTAACTCTTGTGCTAGAAATTATTCGGTCATGAAATGAATAAAGTGCCAGCAGGAAATGTGTGTAAAGAAAAAATTTTATATATGACAATTTAAAGAAACAATGGGTCAAAAAAAGATCCCAACACCTTATGAAAGTTAACATTGCAAGCTGGCATTTCATGGAATTAATTAGAATAGATTATTCATCATCTGTATTACAAAAATACATTGCTTCATCATGTTAGCTGGTAAATTTTACATTTGACTTGAAAATTTACACATCTGCTAAATGTATTTTGAATGTTTCTATAATTTAATAAAGAATATTTGATCATATATTGAAATATCATATATTTCAAAAAGATATATTTGATCATATATTGAAATATCATATATTTCAAAAAGATATTCAAAGAACAAGGAATTATGTTAGCCCCAAAGAACAATTTTAATATAAAGAACTTATTAGGTTGCAGAGTAAAGGACTACATGCCAACAGAACAAAAGTCAGGTATTTATGAAATAGAATGTACAGAGTGCGATAAAAAATACATTGGAAAAACGAAGAGGAATTTGGGAATCCGGAAAAAAGAACACTTCAGAAATATTCGCTTAAAACAAATTGATAAATCAGCAATAGCAGCGCACTTTTGGAATAAAAATCATGAAATTAAACCAGAGATAAAACTACTTAAACTACTTCATAATGCAATAGAACTTTCCACTTGGGAAAACATTTTCATTACAAAAAATAAGAATAATTTGATGAATTTCGATTTCCCTCCATTGGATGAACTCAGCAAATTCCTAATAGAACCAACAGATGCCGCCACAAGAACATCAAGAGACCCAACCGCCACGTTTACCAACAGTTTGTCAACAGGCTGAAGATGGGAGGGATCACTCCCAAAACATATGTCCAAAATTTTATCTAAGTGAATGGAGTTAGTGTGAAAAAAACTGTATTACATTGTTTATATATATACCACTCCATTGTCAACAGCTTCGTAAGTACAATTAATTAAATTTTCTTTGTTTTCGTTCATGAAGATATTTTCCCACACTGATAATTCTATGGGTTTTTGAAGAGCTTTTAAGAGTTTTGGTTCATTTTGGAACTCATGATTTTTTTTGCCAGAAATGGTATGCTACTGCTGATTTTTCCATATATTTATACTTTACACTTCTCATGTGTTCCTTAAACCGAGTGGTAATGTTCCTTTTTGTTTAATCTATATATTTATTATTGCAATCTTTGCAACTGATTTCATAAATGCCCGATTGTTTTCCTGGCAGGATTTTGTCCTTTGCATTGGTTTTTATGTATTATATATTATATAACATGTATTCCTCTTTGACTACTCAATGGAAAACAACAATTCTTGACAATATTTTGACATTTCAGTTATTTTGGATAGTGCTATGGCACTACTGAAGCTGCCTTTAACAAACATAATAGGGAACTGACAAATTGGACTTGCAATCTCTAAACATAATTATTTTTTCAACAGAGATCATAAAAGTAGGGTGCAAATCATATGGCAGAATGGGATGTATGCCAAAATGTGATATTTATTTAGCTATTTTCATTATTAAATGTAAAAATTGCAAGGAAACTTTCACATGTATGTGGAAGTTAACTGAAACTTTAGCAGACCTGTATTCATGCAAAGGGAAATGTTCAATTATTTATAATTGCATATTTTTTCTTGCTGGCATATCTACATGAATTACAATATTTTATATATTTATGAATGTTTTATTTGAATAAAACAGTTTAGAATCCTCTGCACCACTATTGAATAAAGGATTTTTATTGTTAAAATAAGCTTTGCCCAAAATTTCAGATATAGTTATTAAATATAAACATATAAAAGATGTTCTTAATTATCTAGTGAGTCGATCTGATAATCTTATGCTCCACTTACTGTTGAATTATGCTAAACTAGTTTTGCAGGCTTTTGCCTCCATCCTCAGTTGTGAGTCGACTGTCAGCTTTGTTGTTGGTTAGCTGGATGCAACTGAGGATGCAGGCAAAAGCCTGCAAAACTAGTTTAGCATAATTCAACAGTAAGTGGAGCATAAGATTATTAAATCAACTCACTAGATAATTAAGAACTAATAGTCGCTTCACTGTATTGGTTCCGACATGAAATTAAATGTTATATATATATAAGATGTTTTGCTGTTGTTAGATATGTTAAGTCTGCACAAAAATGCTCCTCATGTTTTTGGAAACCACAAACTGAAAGAGTAAACATAGACTATTGCATGATATAAAATGAATACTAATTATGCAATTTGAATGATACTGGTCACATGAATAAATAAAATGAATGATATTTCTAGCCAGAATACATGATTCTTTTCCTGCTTAATCTCTTTCACATTTGACATATACATGAGCTCTTCTTTCACCTTCAGACTTCAGGTTGAAGAGGTCTCTTTGGTTGTTTTTCTGCATAACTTCTTTCAATTTCAACATACATGAAATCATTCTTCTAACTTGAAAATTTATAAGTAAAACATCTGTTTTTGTTGAAAGTACCATTTGAATCTCAAGCACTGCTATAAAATTGTCAGTAATTAAGCATTCTCTCAGTAACAAGGAAAAATGGAACTTTTAATAGATAAAAGAGCTCCATAAGGAGATCTCTGTCTAACAGTATTATACAGACAACATGAGTTCATAATTGATGTTCTGCAATGTTTTCAACAGTGGCTAATTCAAATAATTACTCCATAAATTACAGTTAATGTTACCATTGATACTAGTCTCATGAAATGTACAGTGTTGAGCATTGATGCCTTCACATTCACAAAATTTTTTGTTGTGAGCATTTGTACAGTAGTGCTTAATTAAGTGCTGGATAGTTTGAATACGAATAAACAAAGCCATACTTTGTTTACTTACCTTTGACTTGGGGTATTTCTTGGAATATTTTACTATATTGTAGTAAATCATCAGTATTTCACTATGTTGAGCCAAAACCAGTTCAGTTACAATGATGCTTATTTTTCTATATATTAGCCCTTGCCCCTGTGTCGAGTATCATGCACAGTAATCAACTTCTGAACCTTTCAATTCACTTTAGATTTGCTATAACAATGAATATCATGCCCATAATAGATCATGAATCTGACAAGTTATTGGAATTTATTACTTTCTATGCACTATATCAACCAAGTCTGAACTAATTTAAAGACATTTCTTAAAAGCAAAATGCTTGAAAACAATTTGACTTTCATACATTACTCTGTACTTAGTAAGAATTAGTTATAGCTCAAATAAAAAATGGAACATGAGGTGCAGAAAATAAATTATCAAGTTACATATACTAATGGTTCTCAAAAACATTTTTTAAGTTACAGCTCTGCAAGTATTTACATCATATACAGGGCTTTCATGTAAAAACTATTCCACTTGTAGGGGAAAGAGTGGGGAGCACTAATTGCAGCCAATGGGATTCAAAACACTACACCATGCATGCAGGATATTTTTTACATGAAAGCCCTGTATTTATGCAATAACTCATGTCTTTGTAATAACACTAAAATTCTTTCAGCAACTTTATGCGCACTTATCATTCTATATTTGTTAAATAAAAATATTTTTTTTACATGCTGAAACACAAGGATACATAGGTTATCTATTTTATTCTTAGCCCAACTGAAGGAGTGTATGGCTGAGCCAAACAGTTTAATAGTTAAAAAAGTCCTCACATATAGTTAGCTATTATTCTGCACTAAAACCAAAAGGATGCCTGTAAAAGAAAAATACATAAGTTTACAGAAGTATTAACATTTTTAAAAAATTGAGTCGAAATTATAACATACACACCACTAAAATTCAATAAAATGGAAGACTAGTTTCGGGAGCCATCGCTCCTATCATCAGTTCCTGGTCGACTCTATAGTGCACTATATTTATACAATTTACAGAAGTATTCTTAATCTGAATTAATTTTAAAGTTTGGTCCAAACATATATACATACATACATACATATGTATTTATTTATAAGTGCAAATGATGTCAACATTTCAATGAAAAAACCCAATATTATATTAAATTTAAAGCAGAATATATCTAAATTATAGCAACATGAAAAACTGGCTGTTGTGAAATAATGTAATTTTCATTCCAGACATCCTTGGTTGATGCTCCTCCATTAATAACACTATTTTCATTTGTGTATGAAATAACACTGCAATCATCTTTGCAGACAAGGCTATCAAATGTTTGGAGTGACCTTGTCTTTTATTGCTACACGAAGTGGCTTGCTCAGGTGGCAAGATCATTCCCCTCCAACAGTGAGAGATGGGAGTCAGAACAATCCGTGAGTATATACATAATAGTTTTGAAATTTAAATGCTTATAAAATGCCAGCCATTAGCTGAAATTTCCATATTCTTTAGTTCTTAAAATATTTATTCATATGAGTGTTGCTTTGTAATACATTATCTAGTTAAGAACTTTTTCTTACTTTACTGAAATAAATAGTTTTGTAATGTATTTTTATTTTATGTGAAACATACATATATATATATATATAATATTAATGAAACATAAAAATAAAGAAACACTATTAACAATGTAACAAATTAACACTAATAATAAAAGTAGATAAAGATAAAACACAGAGAAAGAGTCACACTTGAAATTGCTATATTTCGAACTACTGCGAGTTCTTCAATGGCAAGAAGCTAGACTTGAATGTATTATTAGTGTTAATTTATATATATATATGACTGTCATTAAAGCTGTTTTAAGAAGTACACAAAGTTCTATTCAATATGGTTGTGTAGTAATGCATCAAAACATTTTATATTTATTCAGTGATGCAGATTAAACAGTTTCATTTACATTATTGCTTATTACCTTCATAACTAATAGGTTATTAGAACCGCAAGTATTTCAAAAATGTTTCATAGATCATTGATTCAGATGAGCAAAAGTGAAATGTAATGTTAATAATATGAGTTGGTTTTGTGACATTTGTACATCACTTACATGCTTTTCATGCAGACACATTTCTCATTATTAGCAGTAGACCAACTGGTAGATCTGCTCTTTGATAATGACAGAAGGAACTCATTGAATATGTCCAGCAATGGAACTTCAAAGTTCCTAATGTGGTTCTTGTTTTTAATAATACAAAATTATAACAAATGTTTCCCCATATTGCTAATTCCAAACAATTTTTTAAATAGTTTTATAATTTTGTTTCATTGTAATGATTCTTGATATGATGGGCTGCAACTTCTGATTTCCCTTGCAGTCTTTCTGGTCAAAGAATTATGATGTTGATATGGAAATAAAGTTATTAAAACATGCAAATAAGAATTAGCAATATGGAGGAAATATAATTAAAAACCAGAATCATGTCATTAACTTTGAAATTCCATTGCTGAATATATTCAACAAGTTCCTTCTGCTCCATCAGAGAGCTTGTTCTACAGTTGGTCTGTTGCTGATTATGGGAATGACTCTTATCAAAACATCATGTAAAAACCATTAAGTGAAACATAAGTGTCATAAAACCAATTCAAATTAATAACCTTATTATTCTACTTTGTATTTTTATAAAATTTTATGCTTAAGGTGGGTGTTATGAAATTCCAATCATGAGTCTAATGTTTAATGCTATTATTTCCTATATTATTACAACAATGTCAGTGGCCATCTTTCATTTTCCAAAAGAAGTGCTGCCTTTATTTTCCTGTTTTTCTACCAGTCAACCCTTCTGTTTCTCCTGTCCATTATTTCTAAAGTATCTTTATTATTGAACTAGAAAATGGTATCTGTGATAGAACTGTAATAATGCATTGGCATTGTCAGAATATCTACATGAAAATTGTTATTAGAGAGTATATACAATGACATACTACAATTCACACATATGCATGCTGACTCACTATTTTAACATGATATACTGTAAGATTATAGCAAGATTTCAATCTTTATGTATGCAATTTACATTAAGTTTAAAGGTCTTGGATCTTTTAAAGCTGATGGGAAGCTTATCTATAACATCTGCACACATGCACAACTCTCTTTCAATCATCAATCCCCATGTCGTAGGTTCTAGAGACCTATAGGCAAAAGCATTAAATGCCTCAATTCACTTAAATCAAAAGATAAAGACAAAACCAAAGATCCTTGAATTGGGTTACATGATGCTCAATGAATATGAAAGCTTTTATGAAAGAATGAAATGAACATGAGCTAAACTGTCACAGAAAGAGCTTGGTGTTGATCTTTGCCAAGAATATATTCCAGCAAACTCATGGAAGGTTCAAGGTTTAAGGGTTTTATTTGCCCAATACATACAGTTTGTACATCAGTGTACAAACATACATAAGTGTATATAAATTCATAACTAAAGTTTATTATATACACATATACAAATTTAACTGTGCTATTAGTTTTTAATAATTCCTCCTCAGCATACAAATTGCATTTTAACAATAGATTTTTAACAAATTTTTAAAATGTTATGCTTGAAGTTCTTTTAAAGAATCTGGTAATTTATTATACAGGATTGCACTTTTAGTGACACATATAGGTCATTTATACTTTTGGTAAGTATGTGATATTGTAATTGTATTAGCCCGGCTAATCTACATGATAATTTTTCATTATTCCTACAAAGCTGTTTATTATTATGAACCAAAAATTCCGTTTTTAATATATATATTAAAGAAAAAGAAAAATAAAGTAACACCATTAGCAATATAACAAATTAACAGTAATTATAGAAACTTTAAAAGGATAAAACACTAAGATAAAGTCACACTTGAAATCTTGTATATATATCAACGGTAATGATAAAACATTTAATTCCTTAAAAATTGGTTTACTGGGGGCTTGGGTTGATAATTTCTGTATTATTCTTAATATTTGTTTTTGCCATTTAAAACCTTACATAATGAACTCTGCTCTCCAAAAGAGTATATTACGAGAAACTAATATAGAATATACATAACCAAAATATACTATTCTCAAAATATCTTTAGTACAACTCTACTTAATATGCACATTGCATAAGATATTGGCTTAATTTATTACAGAAGGTAAAAATACATTCATCCCAAGATAAGTATGAGTCAATTATAGCACCTAAATTTTTAAACTATTAAGATTCTTTATAAGTGTATTTTCAATTTCTATGCTGTATAAATCATTAAGAAGAATATGTTATTGAAACTGATGTAGCTATTGTCAATATTTAATATTAACTTACTAGATTTTAACTAATTATTTAAATTTTGCACTGCATCACTGATATAGGATTGCAAAATAACTTTACTTGGGTTTCTAAATATAAGATTGGTATCATCAGCAAACAGAATCATATTTGCAAGTGAAGTTAATGCTGGGAAATCATTAATATAGATTATAAATAAAAATGGTTACAATATTGAGCTTTGCAGTACACCAAACTTAGTCAATAGGGGAGCAGATTGTATTCCATCTAATTCTACAAATTAGGTTCTAAATTTAAGATATGTAGGCAACCCCTAATTTATAATATCTCTTTGACACTGTGAAGATTTCACTTCAAGCGAATGACAGGAAGCTCTGACAATGAATTCACGTCTCTGCTCAACGAAGAACTCAGGACAGCAACCTTTATCCGAGCTGCCACATAGAGACAGGAATGCTTGTACATGTCCTGGGCTACTGTCCTTTTGGAGAAACATTACATAACCCTCATCATGACAGATTCATTCAATAATACAGAATAGCTCTACTCTAATAACTTCAAGGTCTTCAAAAAAGTTCACTGTCTGGCATCTAATAGAAACTCAAAAAGAATTGATATGACTACCATCCCATCAAACAACAATAAAGTTGATATAATAGAACCTACCATTAGATTTGAAAAACATAAGGAGCAATATGTATGGGAATAATGTGTTGATATGTGTATAAAATCTGCTCATGAACAGGTTAGCTAGAAATGGAGATAAGAGATAAATTTTTTTTCTATTAGCTGAAATGAATTGCTTATACTCTGGCTTTGAAATGTTGATATTTAATAAAAAAAATTAAAGATATAAAATTACAACCCAATGACATCTTAGTATCTTCTTTCATAGAATCTCTGTTTCCAAGTACACCTGAAGATAAACTTCTAATTTATCACCTTGGCTAAGAACAAGCAATGTTAATGATGCACACATAAAAGAATACATAAACTCACTGAAATTTGCACAAAGCAATCCTATTTTCCATTAAAGGAAAAATTTTATAAACAAGAATCAATGGGCAGCCCATTTCTAGCTAGCCTCTTCATAAGCAGATTTGATACAAACATCAACACAGTATTTCCACACATGTGTGTTGATGATATATTTGCCTTAATTAACAAAAAACACATTAATGATGCTATAAAACTTTTGACATACAAGGTAAAAACATGTTGTTCACATACAAAATAGAAACAGATAACAGCTACCATTCTTGGACATTAAAATTATAAAACATCAAGGCAACCTGAAATTTGGAATCTACAGAACGAGCATGCATGCAGACAATCACATCAAAGCTGATGGATTTCACCCAAAAAACATATTAACATGTGGTAATCAACACCATAATGCATAGACCTGTTAACCCACCCATTAACAAGCACACTCCGAAGGATACAAGCAAATATAAAGTGCAGCGATTAAAAATAGATTTAGCAAAGAACTGGCTCACAAAAAAGAACAAAAGTTCAAGAGGCAAAAATTTATTAAATAAATCACAATATAGCAGGCAGGAAAAGATAAGGTAATTTTTAAAAAATTCACTATGGGCTACGCACAAATTTCAAAATATTCTAAAAGAGTTTAATATTAGATTGGTACCAATAAAAATTTCAAAATTTCCTGAATGGCAATGTTGATGAAAATATTCCACCAGAGAAATAAAGCAGGTATTTACCAAATAAAATGTGCAGAATGCGGAAAAATCTATATTGGAAAAACAAAGAGAAACATAGGCACACTGTAAAAAGAACACTTCAAGAACATAAAAAAGAAACAAATGGAGAAATCAGCAGTAGTATCTCCTTTTTGGACAAAGAACATGGTGAAAAAAGCAAAACTGTTAAAGTCAGTAAAGGGACCCATAGCTACCAATTTGGGGGAAAATCTACATTTATAAATATAGAGGCAGATTAATGAACTTTGACACTTCTGGGGATGAAAATATAAACTTTAAGTTTATCACACCTCCACCAGAGAAGAATATGTATCCCCAAAGGAACACCATGAATTGACCAGCAATTGACAGTTAGCTGAGGATGCAGAAGAGGTCTGAAAAACATGTTCTAAATATAAACTAGTAAGTGGAGTCAATGAAAGTGTGTAGTCCACCTCAGTCATACAGTAATCTTATTATTTTTTATTGTGTTTACTTTTTTATGCTTTTCATTTCAAAACTTTGCTAAAACTGCTGATGTTTCTATTTGTTTATATCTTATATTCTTCCAGTGTTCTTTGAATCTGGTGCCTATATTTTTTCTTGTTTTTCCCGCATAGGGTATTTTCACATTCTAAACCGTAAATCTTATAAATTTTTGATTTTAACCCACTGGTACTTTATAAATTTTGCTTAATTTTATGAAGCATCTTGAAATGTGTGCTGAATTATTTGTATGTGAAGCACTAACAAGTATATATTTTTTAAATTAGTTACCCTTATTTATTTAGTTATTGTATGCTTCACTTTATTGATTCCATTATTTCTGTTATTTAAATATAAAATAGGGTAGCTAACCAGTTCTTTTCTCCTCTCCAGGCCTTACTTCCAGAGTAGCTCCACACAAACTATACCCTTTAAAAAATCTTCAAGGAAATACAAACATCATACCTTAAATTAAACTGGATTTTGTTATGTGATAGGCAATCACTATATTCAACTGTTTTGTAAGCTTAAGATAATGTATCTTATCACATGAAATAATTATATATCATGTGATAAACCTCAGCATGATATTGCCAGAATCAGAGTGGAAACAAACTAATGCAATAAAAAGTATCAACATTCTTTTATATTTGTTATGATAACATAAACAACTTTGTTTTCCAGGCATTTCAGTGAGACAAATCAGAGAGCTATAGATGAAGTATGGTACAAACGAGCTGTGGATCAGCATGGTATAGAGCCACAAAGTTTTGTGTTTTCTGTACCATTTGATGCAGCCTCCAACTCGAAACCTCTGGTCACAGCAACTCATGCAGTGTTTGTTGAGCACAAGGGTCATCGTGCTCCAGCAGCAGTAGTTGGTTTACAGTTCCAGCATTCAATTCTTGCAGCCCATTTCCTTAATATCACATCAGCAGTAAGTTTATATTGCAATAAAAAATTCATAAATTCAAGGACATTCCATCATACAAATACATATTTTTGAGGAAGAAAGTAAACTTATTATGAGCATATTGAACATTATATAAGATGGTAAATGGAAGGCTCAATTCTGGCCTGGGTTGATGGATTTTTTCAGGTGTAAAAATCCTAAGTATGGCTTCCTTCAGAAGAGAAGTACAAGGATGAGTCCCATGCCATAGATTTATGACATATAAAAGAATCTTAAACCTGAAAGAAGAGGCCTCTAAGCTAAATTTATCGGCCATTTCACATCCTAAAGTGAATGGGATGCTGATGACATCCATAAGTGTTAAAGAGTATCCATAAATAAATAAATTGAATACTACAATAAGATGATGAGGCATGAAATTTTTTTTCTATAAACTAAATGTAACTGAAAATTAAATGGTAAGCATTAATAGAAACCACTTAGTGAACATAGCATATAGCTGAGATATGATAGCTATACCACAGCTAATCTTTAACCTTTGCTTTATCATTACAAGACACTAAATGAACATAGAAAAAACCACTGCCATAGTTAGTAGCCTTTGTGCCAGCGGATTCTGGTTCAATTTTTGGTTATATCAATCCCCTAATTGAGGTGTTTTCCCTTTTTTTAAGTGAATGCCTGGAAAACTTAGGCCACGAAGTCCCTCAACTCATTCAGTCATGTTATCACCTGTCATGTGTCATCTGGCACAATAGACCTTCAGGTCACAGTACCATGGTCATTAAAAAAAAGTACTCATTACACAGGACTTTCAAGTAAAAACTATCCAGCACACAAAGTGTTTTGAATCCCACTGGCAGCGAATGGCATGATATGCCCAGTCACTTAAAATCAAACAGCGCTTGAGCAGGGTATTTTTTACGTGAAAACCACGTATGTGTTTATCTTACCTCTTCATACATTGCATTAACTTTTATTGCATATAATTATCATATATTGTTTTTATTATATCATTAACTTCCCTTTTTATTTTTATTTCTTATCACTTCTTTTCTTTCTCCTTCACCTTTTTATTTTTTATTTATCTTTTACTTCCTTCTTTCAGTTGAGCTACGTTATTGCTTTTCATTTTATTACTTTTGATAACAACAGTAGGCAAAATGTCACAGTCAGGGGAATAAAATTCAATGATAGCATTAAAGGCTACTGCTCAAGAATTACTTTTGTCCTGCAAGAGTTTCATCATTTGCACCAACAGCTATTGCAGATTACGGAGATGCACATGATGTGGCAATTGGGTGACTTTCTTGTTCCTTGGGAAGGCAATATTGTAGTAATGGAATAATCATCATATTTATGCTTGTAAATGGTGCATGTGCATGAGTAATAGTTTTGCTACTCTACTTCTTAGGATAGTTTCTTAGCTTTTCATCTAAAATATAAAATTGTCCTTTTAATAATCTATCATCATAAAATAGATGAATCCACAATGGTTTCTTAGCTTATTTTTCTACTTCTTACCACAAAAATGCAAACTACTGCAACATCTTCAATGTCCATTATGCAACTGATTCAGATTTTAATGAAAAACCACAGAAAATAGTCACTCTTGTATGTGCAAGAATAATATGACAATGGCAAAACTATTACATGACATTAGTCATTCATATGTGGTAGCTTTATATGTTTAATTTGCAGTTTGTTTATTATTCTGTTCTAGCAACTCCTTTTATAACTGTATGAAGGAACATGAAATATGCTAATAAGTTTATATTTGTCTTCCTAAAATGGAGGTGTCTATTTTATACTGATCATTCATTTTTAATTTATATACTGTGTTTGTTACTACAGAGATACTTTACTGCTTAATAAATAAATATATAATGGTTATTTAAAGTAATATGTTAGATTACTGTAGAATAATATGGAATAAGATTATGCATTCAGTTAAAATTATGATAGACCAAAAATATTTATGTTTGTATTCCTCTTTTGCAAACAATTATCACCAGCAGTAAATTTTACTGTATTAAATTAAGGAATAATGCAGTTAATACAAGTATTAAGAATTTTAAGGGTCATTAAAATTAAAATATAAAAAAATAATATGCATAAATAAAGATATCACTCTATCTGTGCCCATTAGTGTACTGGTTGTAAGAAGACATGTGCCTCAGAAGAGCTGGACTGCTATGTTTTGGATAATAATGGCTTCATCATACTCTCAGAGAGCTCGGACCATACTGGCAAATTTTTTGGTCAAATTGATGGCACCATTATGGATTCCCTAGTACAAGACAGAATCTACAAAAAGGTTCCAGTTTATGACTACCAAGGAGCTTGTATGGATCAAAAATCTCCATATAGTGATGATGCTTCCAGATTATCTGTAAGAATCTTAAAAATTCAAAAAATCATATTTAAGAATTTTTAGCAGAAAAATATTAATGAAAACATATCTTTTAAAATAGAAAATTATTTTAAAAAATATATGGAACTAACACAGTGAACCCAAGTAATATGAATAAATTCATGTGATATATTAATTGATATCATTGTATGATTCAGTTGAACTACACACTCTTAAAGCTTCACTTACTTTTCATAAATGTATGGAACCAGTTCCATATATTTATGAAAAGTAAGTGAAGCTTTAAGAGTGTGTAGTTCAACTGAATCATACAATGATATCAATTAATATGATTGGCTTCACTGTGCAAGTTCCAATTTACATTTAAGTCATGTGATATATGTTATACTAAACACTCTTATTGCTTCATTACTTATATAACATTTGGAACCGGTTTCAAAGACCATCTTCGGCCAAGAGAAAATTATTTTAAAAAATATACTGTTTTAGTTTACCTACTTGATTATTCCATCTTTATTCAAAAATTATTTAAAAATATTATTACTTGCTATGTTCTGTAACTAACAATTTTCCACAATATATACTCTATAAATATGATTTATTAGGCAATAATTGTTGAATGAGCAGTTATTTTTCATCATCCAGATGCAAATGCACTTTTATATATATATATATATATATAACTGATTAATTCATCAGAACATGTTTCCAAAGAGAGCATTTACTCTCAACATCAGCATTTACTCTCATCATGGAGGCAGACTAAATGCTGGAAGGTGACGAAGTGACCTCTGGTGGTTTCAATAAGTAACGAAACAAGAAGTCCATTGGTGGGATGTCAAAGTTCATAACACGATCATATAACAAATTATTTATGAGGAAGTCACTCAAATTTCACAAGTTTTGTTCCACTTACTTGGACATGTTTCAAAGGCAAATTTCCTTCATCATCAGCACGGTTTCATTCCAAATTTACCTTTGAAACATGTCCAAGTAAGTGGAACAAAACTAGTGAAATTTGAGTGACTTCCTCATAAATAATTTGATATGATACTATATTTCCCTGTGAAAATCCCAAGCTATTTAAATTTATCATAATACAATATTTATTTTTTAAAATATAAATCTTCTCCCATATTGCCAATTCCTTGGGATTGTTGGTAGCTTCCAACAGTTTGGTTTCTTTGGCAATGTTAGGATAGGATTATAAGTCCAAAAATGGTTTGCAACTGCTGATTTATCCACCTGTTTATATCTTATATTTGTCTGTCACAATCCAAACAATCTATCTGATACACTCCTGCCTTTTTTGCTGGGTGGAATAACATCTGCAACGATGTTGTTCAGAAAATTTTCAATGCTAAATTTATTTTGTGTCACCTAATGCCAACTTATTTGTATATTTAACAAACTTCACTGTTCCTAACTTCTTTTAAGTTTACAAATGCACTTATCTTTATCTTCTGTCAATAAATATGATGTAAATTTAATTTTGTTACGTTATATTTAAAATGATACACTATGATTAGCTTATTTACACACTTCACTTACTATGTTTTTCTAAGCCAACTTAGAAAAACATAGTAAGCGAAGTGTGTAAATAAGCTAACCATAGTGTATCATTTTAAATACAATAGCTTCACTGTAAACAGCTTCAAAAATTGTACATATAAGTTAAATTTGTTACATTATATTTACCTATGTCATTTGATAGGTTTTTTTCAGTCTTGCAGTGACTTAAATCATTTTTATGAATATACCTTGCATATTTAAGCTATTTTGCTTGTGTAAAATTTGATGTCTTAACAGATTCTCCCTCTGTCTCTCACACATGCTTTATGTTTTCATGCACTCATCTTTTCATTGTTTTCTAGCTAGCCATTGTCACAGTTTTAGCTTCTTTATACCTTTGTATTTACTTTTTACTGTCACTTTACACCACAATGGCAAGCATTTAATAGAAAAGTTTTAATAAAATTTATGTAGATCTACAGTAAAATGCATATAGCTGTATTCAGTGCCTAATGTACATCATTTGATCATTGCATTATTTATGTTCTGAAGGCTTAAGATTTTTCTTAAATACTCTGAACTGCTGAATGATGTTTAATGCCTGTTTTTACTACTGAGGCACCACAGGCGGTGGACACTGATGATACATGAGATGAAATAATAAATTGGGAAAGGATTTTGTTTTTAAAGGAAGGAAACGTTCCAGGCCTAAGTTTAGAATACCTACTCAACATTTGTCATTTATGAGGACTGAGGAAAACCTGGAAAAAACCTCAGTCAGGAAGGACGGTCCTGGCAGGATTCGAACCCCAGACCTCCCGCTCACGAGTCTGCATCTTAACAACCTTGGCCACCCATGTAGGTTTTCTTAAATGCAGAAGAATATTATATGATATTGTAAACATAAGGTATGCACAAATTTCTATGGGAAAAAAACAAAAGGCTTCCTATTTTTTCTAAATAAAAGTTACTCCCCAAATTTAATTGTTTTAGTGAGTTTTATGCAAGATTTTATTTAAATTGTAAAAGAAACTGATAAATGCCTTTAGGTGCTGCTTAATCATTTGTTCTAGATATATTATAGATAAGAAATTATATAATAAAAAGCATGTAAGAGGCAAAATGTAACAAGTGGTTTTGTCAAACAGATAGCCAATAATATCCTAAACTTAGCTATTCATTTTTTACACTAAACTCCACTTACTTTCATAAAAATAAGATGCGTTTCAGGAGAATCTCTCCCATCTTCAGTTGCTCACTGAACTGCCGTTACTCGAAATGATGGCTAGACACCCGGATGTTCCTGTGGTGGCCTGTTGGTTGAAGTAGGAAATTACTGAGTTCATCCATAGGAGGAAACTGGAAGGCCATTAGGTTTTCTCTATTTTTTAATATGAAAATTTTTTCCCCAGTGGATAACTCCAATGGGTTGTGAAGATGTTTCAGCAGTTTAATATCCGGTCATTTATCCACCTGCTTAAACCGAATATTCCTAAAATGTTCTTTCCTCCGAATTTCCAAATTTCTTTTTGTTTTGCCTATGTAGCTCTGCTCACAATCTGCACATTTTATTTTGTATTAGTTTTTATTTATTTTTTATCAATTAGTGTAAAAAATAAATACCTAAGTTTAGGATATATTACCACTCCATTGTCAACAGCTTCATAAGTACAATATTTGGATAGCCAATAAGTTCAAGCACTTGGCAGATATTGAATATAGAAATAGGATAAGGTGTTAAGCTTGTAAAAAAAATCTTATTAAAGTGTAATCACATATTTATTGTAGCTTACTAACAAATGCATCTATGACTGTTATGCTAACATAGTTGGAAGGGCTCAAGATAAATATCTTTCATTAGCATTTGGCCAATTTCCATCAAAGCTTAAAATGTCAATTAAAATTAAAGAAAAATATAAGCTAAATAATATATAGTTAGTCCTACAAACTGGAAACTGTATACCTGTTTTCTTTGCTGCACTGTGTTTTCTAAGATCTTGCATTTCTAGACATTTCCATTATTTAACAGCAAAAAATATAATTAATATTATTCAATATGATTTTCAGATGACAGCTATCATTAACATTTTGCAAATTTATTTAACAAATGAAAATATTTGGATAGTGTTAGAGCATTTCAAGAACATTAAAAACAACTTTGTTTTCTTGTATGAATATTTCATTTATATAATCCAAATTCTTCTGTGTACCAACACAGGTGGCCAAATTCAAAAGCATAGACTCATGAAGGGAAGTCAGCATTTCTAATAGTGCCAGAACTGTTCTCCCTGAGTGTAGTATATTTTTCTGGGGTTTCCCCAGTCTTCATCAATGGCAAATGCTGGGGAGGTATCCTTAACTTAGGTTTGGAGCATTTGCTTCCCAAAATTCCTTTACCAATTTATCATTCCATCTCATGTATCATCAATGTTCACAGCTTATGATGCCAGAGTAGTACAGTATTAACTAGACAGTGAGTTGGTTTAACATTCTTATGCTCTACTTACCATTGAATTATATAGAAAAATATTTCACAGGCTTTGCCTGCATCATCAGCTGTGTGTCAACATTTGGATTCATTGTTGGTTGAATGAACTTGGTGTAGCTCTCGTGGACATTTTATGAACTTTTGGATTAATTTGTCTTCTGTTGGGATCACAAAGTTCATCCTCATCTTCATATTATTTTATAAATTTTTTCCATTATTCCCAGCTCCAAGGGTATATCTATGGATTTCAATAATTTGACTTCAAGATGCCAAAAGAAGACAAATTAATCCAAAAGTTTATAAAATGCCCACGAGAGCTACACCAAGTCCATTCAACCAACAACAAATCCAACAGTCGACACAGCTGGTGATGCTGTGAAACATATTCTGTATAATTCAATGGTAAGTAGAGCATAAAAGTATTACATCGACTCATTGTCTAATTAAGAAAATAAATTAATTGCTTCACTGTATTAGTTCCAACACGAAAGTTTAAGTTTAAAGTTTAACCACTCTGTACATTCTCATGATAGAAGATAAAAAATTATAATATCGAAAACAAAATTATTTTATATAAGCGTTTCTATAGTTGCCTCTTTAAAACTCATCATATAGAGTTATTTGCATATTGATTTTATGACAGTTACCAAAATTGATACACTACATTACATTAATAACGAATATGGCAAGTGACTAGAGGAGTAACATTTATTATTCTAAATTTGTGGTGAGCTGAGGATCAATGAAAATAATTTATATACATGTTACTTGTGATGCAATGTCTGGATTTTATATAGTTCTTTTAAACATATAAGGCATATCTGCATATGTTTTTATTGTTCTTGATTCATGCATATTTACAAATCCTACAAATGATGTGATAAAAGAGTTTAAATGCAAGAAATTAAGTGTAAGTTTTCATCTATCCAATATTGCAAAGATTGTACTAGGTATTAGGTGTAAAATTCATGGACTATTAAAATATATTAATAAACAAATAATTGAAAATTACAATGATAGCACAGTGATATTATTACTTTTATGGTAATGTTTCAGCCTTTTCAACCAATTAAGTGGCTCTTGCGCTGGGCACTTAGTCGTATGGTATGGATTGCAGTTCAGACTAATTTGTATCAGTTCTGGAGCCCTCACTGGGTGGCAGCAAATGATGATGGTAAACACTTTGATTAGAAATGTACAATTGAACATGATATTTACATATATTAAATGTATTTACCTATCACATGTTATAAAATAAATAATTAGACACTTTTATTGTATTAATCTTCCTTTCAGGAACTGTATACACAGATGACTATGAGACTAATAACTTTGACCAGTATGTCACAAGAGATGAAACAAAAATTTTTCCTGAGGGAACTGCCACATCAGAGACCCAAACAAAACAGCAGCCACAACAATTCCCTGCCAGTACTCCAACATCATTCATTGCAAACAACAGAAGTGTGCCCAGGCCTTGTGATAAAAAAGTGGACCTCTACATCCTGCAACCTGATCGTCTCAATACCAGTGGCCAATTTAATCCCCTTAAAGGAAAGTTGACAAACTGCCATGTTACAGGCTGTGAGAGGTTTGTATATATTGCACAGCTAACCTTTGTAATTTACTGTTCTGTTTCAGTAGATATACTTTCATTTCATGGGAACTAATCATAGGTCTTGATTATAACAAAGTTTTGATCTTTCAGTAAAAATTTATTAAGTTGCTGCCATGAAAATGTTTTTGTTTTGCATCAAAATAAAACAAAATGCATTTCTTAAATTGGCCCCTACTGTACAGCTGTTTATCAAGTGCAGTTTTATCTTTCTTTCTTTTTTTTAATCCTAACATTTGACTGCAACATTTCTCATGTTTTTTACTGTGATCGACTCTTTCTAAGTAATGAAAATTATAATTACTATTTGCTCTAAAAATCTGGATTGAGTCAAATTCAGATTGCCAGATTGAGATCTGACAAGTTAAAACTTTTCTTCCCAAAAGAATCACACTATTTCCTATTTGGATTATTAAAAACATTTAATATACACAAATTACTAAATCCCTACTGGCATGCTTATTTTTAATAAGAATGACACAGCTGTAAAATACAAGAAAATAAAAATAGGACAAATATATAAGTACTACAAATAAAAGCTTAGAAGAATTGTCACCTTGAAATATGTAGCAACCATAGCCTTTCAAATGATGACAATCTGAATTTGACAATATAGAAATTTATTTCTTTTTTTTTTAATGGTGTTTAACACCTGTTTTCACTACTAAGGCACCACAGGCAGTGAACACTGATGATACATGAGATGAAATGATATATTGGGAAAGGATTTTTTAAGAAAGGAAACATTTCAGGCCTAAGTTTAGGATACCTCCCCAGCATTTGCCATTTATGAGAATTAGGGAGGACAGTCCTGGCAGGATTTGAACCCCAGACCTCCTGCTCACTAGTCCACATCTTAACAACCTTGGCCACATGCGGCGGTAGAAATTTACTGACGACTATATGGTTGGAGATTTTAATATGTCTATATGGTGGGGCTATAATTATCCTAACATACCAAGAAAAGTAATAGGAAATTTTATTGCTTCTAATTACCTAAATTGGTAATACTATTTAGGAGATACAGTGTCTTACTATACCTGTCAATAATACAACTTGTCAGAAAACAGACAGTGCACAATGTGGAAAATATAGCCAAGTGACCAATGGAGCATTGTTTTGATACTTCAAATATATAGAGAAAATATATCAGCTTGTAGAATGTGCTGAAATATTTTTTTTAAAACAAAAACACATTAGCATTTATTTAGCACAAACTTTAAAGCAACACTATACAATGTTCATCTTGCAACACAAAGATATGTAGCTTTCTTCTTCTTCTTCCTCTTCCTCTTTTTTCTTCTTTTTTTTAACTCAGATTATCAGCATCCCATTCAATTCAGGACGTGAAACAGCCGACAAATTTTACTCAGAGGCCTCTTCTTTCAGGCTTGAGGTTCTTTATTGTACATAAATGTGTGACACAAGACCCATGGCTTTGGTTCCCTTCTGAAGGAAGCCATACATAGGATTTTACACTGGGAAAAATCCATCGATCCTGGCCTGGAATGAACCCATTATCTTCGGTTTAGGTGGCAATACGATTATCACTACATCACCTCGACCAACAGCAATTAAAAAAGAACATGGATATTTAACATAGAAAAAAATAAAAATTGAACTAAAGTAATAAAAACAAACTGCAGCAAGAATGAAGAAAGAAACGGCTTAAAGCAAAAAACTTATTTTAAATAATTCTTAACAAATTCTATCAATAAAAAGCAATTTTAAAAAATGATATATATTTATAACAAAATAAAGAGTGACTACCTTTATGGTCTTGGATCAGCATATCTTCCTGCAAATGTGAAGTTCCTGGATTGAAATTTAATTCAAGGTCACTTGTATGGTAAAAGCTTCTCTTTACCCTGAAAGGTGAATACCAGGTACCTTTAGTATTGTGGACTATGGACTTATTTACATACTCATTTCGTCAGACATTCAGTTATTACCTCCTTAGACCTTTGACATTAATTTATAATATAAAAATCAAACAATAAAACTAGAGTAATGCAATAATATAAGAAAGCCACTTACATCAATGGACAAAGAAGCAGACAATTATTGTATCAATTTATTAATATAAACAACAGTCAGATCTATGGAAAATGTTTATGAGCAAACTAATTTAGTACTTAGAAATAAAAAATGTTTTAGAGTGCTTATTGAAACTGCTTTATGGCTATTTAAAATATAAAAGAGTGTTCAACAAAAAAACTCACTGTCTTTATGTTCTTAAAATGTTTTAAGACTTAAGAAAAGTATATCACAAAATCTAGAGACTAAAACTACTAAGCTGAAGGAAGTTCATGCGAACTCTGCACCAGCGCTCAAGACCATTTATTACTGCGCAAATGAATGTACACATGGTCATACTAACAGTGCAGATGCAGCACATTCCCAATGCTTGACTTAAGTTTTTTTTTTGAATATATGGTCCATAAAATTCATTGTAATGTGATAGAAGACGTCAAATTATGTGAGATGGCTAAGATGATAGGCATCTCATATGATTGGGTATATAATATCCTGCATGAAGTTCTGCAAATGAAGCTGAACGAGTTGGACTTGTTGACTTCAGAGCAAAAATGCTCAAAGAACATTTCAAAATCATGTTTGGAAAAGTTTTAGCATTATATGAATGACTTCTGACATTAATTTGTAACACAAAACTTGAATCCACCACTAGAGACAAAACAATAGTTGGGTTGAAAAAACCATTTTGCAGGCAGGAAAGTGATGGCAACCTTTTATTGGGACTCACAGGATATCATCATGATTGACACATTAAACACTATTAAAATAAACATCATGATTGACTATTTGGAAAAGGATAAAACAGTGATGATTGCCTGTTATTATGTAAAGTTATTGCACTGTTTGATTATGATTTTGAGTAGAAGTGACCATGATTGGCATGCAAAAAAGTGCCCCTCCACAGGACAATGCACCTCTCACACATGGGCCATTGTAATAGCAAAAGAGCATGAACTGAGCTTTGAAATAGTTCCCTATTCCCTAGATTTGGCCCCATGCGACTTTTTCCTCTTTCCTAGCCTCAAAAATTGGCTTAGAGGAAAAACATTTTTGTTGAATGAAGATGTTATCTGTGTTATTTATAAATGAGTATTATGCATAGTTTGAAAGACATTTGGGAATAAAAAAATTTAAATCTTGCTGGACTTCAAAGGGTTGAGAAATGCATTTTTGTTTTTACCAAAAAAAAAAAAAAAAAAGTCATCTTTTTTACTGGGTTTATACAAAAGTTTATTAAAATTCACTATTAGGAATTGCGATAAAATGGATACAAAGAACTGGTCAAATATAGGACCTTCATTTCACTGGTTAACTAAACCAATATGCCATTTGCTGTTTCTGATTAAGCGGTGAAATGAAGGATCTAATCAGTGCTGTTAAGAAGATGATATGATTTGTTTGGACATCCATGAAAAATGGTTTGGGTGTGGAACCATATTATTCACTAGAAATCATTATGGTGTAAGCATTTAGAGAACAAAACAGCTAAACAAATACAACAATATGAAAAGGAAACTTTTAAGACAGTACGTTTACTATATTTCTAAGTTACCAGCTTGAAGAGTTTCTGCTTCAAATAAGTAGCTTGCCAGAACAAAGTATGCTTCTTCCATTTCTGAAAATACTTAAATTTCACTCTAAGTAACAGTTCTTTGAGATTATGAATGAAAGCAATATATAGGTTATGTTCTGCTAATTGCCAATGACTACTAAACTAGGATTGTAATGATTTAGATTGTATATAATTATAAGTTAAGAAAAATTGGACATAAATTAAAAATGAGTTTAAATATCTGCACACGAAATTAAGTACAATAAAATGAATGGAACTCGATAATCTGCTAAATAGGTACTGGAAGAAAAGGAGATATATAGAACATTGTGAACAATATGTGCATTTAAGTATATTGATACTTAGAATAGATGAAATAGAAATAAATAACAGAAAAGGGAAAATAACAATTTCAACTTTAAGTGTATCCTACAGGATAAAAATATAATTAACAAAAACGTTAAATCAATAATATATAAATCCATAGTAAAAAAACAGAGTAACGTAGAAAAACACAGCATTTAAAAAAGAAATGTTTCTAAAACACCCTAATTATTTTTCTAAAGTAGCTTTAACTGTCCAGACATGACTTTTGCACCATCATAACACTGGCCTATTTTTACTTGTGTTAAGCAAAAAGTCCCAAAACATTGTCCAGTAAATTAAATAAAGTCTCTGATGTTCTATCACTACTTATATTGCAGAATTCTTGGAAACATTCTATCACAGCACTGTCTGCATTAACAAACCTTAGGTTATAGTATAGAGCAATGGAATGTCTGAGTTATGTCTGTCGTGTTATGAACTTGGATTAAGAAAAATGAAGCATCTTCTATTTCATTTTGTACTTAATCATTATGTTTTGAAATGCAATCAATAAGTACATTTTGGATGGTTTTCAAAACACTGTATCTTTGTATAATAGTATTGAATTGCCAATGAACTCAGCAATATTAGTAACATCTATAACAACTTGAAATTTTCACGATTTATGGAAACTGTTTTATATGTAGCCACAAAATGCCAGTTCTTGATTACTTGAGAACAAAACAGCATTGATAACTATCTGCAGAAAAAGACTATTCAAATGAACATTTTCATTGAACAGCGTAATAAATAGTTTGGCATTTTCTTAAGGGTGTCTACAATAGTCTCTGTATTTTTTAAAAGTTATCAGCTATAATTGACATTTAATATGCTCCAAAGAATCTGAATACTTATGTAATGATTATGTCATATTTAATAAGTAAATCCTTTTATATTTCAAACATTTGTATTATTACTGAAAGGCAAGCATGGCCAACAAAATAGACTTTGCAGAACTGGACAGCTACACAGCCAAGGAAATTCTGTAAACCAAGTTATTTGAAATGAACATTGTAGCATTTACAAGATTTCTTAATTAATTTGGTTGCACTTATTACAAGAGGTTGTCTAGTATGTCCACAAATTAAAACATCATTTTTGTCATAATCTGTCATCAAGAAAAATGTGTTTCTAACAAAATGCACACAATATCACTTATAGGATTCATATCTAACTGAAACTTGCACATGAAGCATTCACAGAATGGAAAGCAAGCAGTAACTATGACTATTTAGAAGAAATTGCACCTTCTACCTGCAGGAAACTGCTCTGTACCCCATGTTTACAACCATAGAGTACTATCCATGCTAGTCAGCCATAGCACAGCATTCCTCTTTTATATTCAAGCTTAAATGCATGAGAGACTCATATGCATTACCATAATTGCTTGCTGCATCATGCACATTTCCATTTATATTGTTTTATCATATTTACCATCTATATTCATGCTTGGATTTAAAATTAAAATATATTTATGGAATAAATATTTGGTGAAGTGCCCCTTCATCTACTTCACAAATAACTATCCCTGATTACAACATGCAAAAGTAGCAACAATATGATGATGTAGTCAGAAAATGTAGAACAGAAACAACCATTTAGATAATTTGTAAGTCAGCTTCCTGTTTAATGAGGCAATGAAACAGTGCTCTCTGACAGAGAAATTAAGGCAATAGTTTCCTCTTATATTTCTAACAGCTCACTGGGGCATCAACAAAAGAAATAATTACAAATAATTCCCAACAGTATTATTAATATTAAAATACTTAAAGAGTTTTGTCCTAATTTTAAACTTATACTGGGATTCCTTCTGCAGATGAAATGAGTCATTGAATAAAAAGAAACAAGACACTTAACAGGCATCTTTATTGGTATACTTGTAGTATATTACAAATTAGGTGCTTTTTATTCCAAAAACAGAAACAAATATAGATTTAAAAAAGGGGTTTTAAAAGGGGTAAATATCTGTGTCATGCTCAAAAAATAGAGCAACTGCAAGCATATTTTGGATATGACTATTTAGGTACAACTTTTATAGCAAAAAAATACTTCCAATAATAGTTGCACAGAATGCAAAAAACCTAAAACTTAAGGAATGCAGAATATCTGCTGAACTGTTGTAGGCTACTGAATAACCAAAAGTAAAAATTTAAAGATATTACAAATTTGCATCTGGAAGGCAAAAAGTAAATGATGTGGCCTTTTTAGAAACAATTGCTTACCTAAAAATAAAATACAGCCATGTAAATCTCTATGTTAATAGGAAGTTAGAACTTTGGTACTCTAGCCTATTAACATATAATATCCTGGTTCCAATGCATGAATTTCCAAACTTCAGTTTTGGTACAGTTAATTGCATTTTACATGCTGCAAAGCACTTTAGTAGTTGGCCTTTAATTTCTGTAGTACTACACATATAGTTCATCTATGGAATCATCAAATCAAATAAATATAATATAAAACATAAATTTACAAATTTCTACAGCAACACATTGAGGTGCCATATTCAAGCGCATTTCCAATATTTCCTCATAATTAAATGTAGGTTCTTTTTAATGTGGAAGTTTGGAGCAATCTTTTATAAGATTTGTAAAACTATTAATACTTTAGTAATGTAATATGTTTTGGTAAATAAAATTTGTTATACATTAAAATATCAGCTTTCTTACAATATCTATACGTAATACATGTTACATCTATTTCTAATGTTACTATGATATGTTACAGGCCTTTCAGTGTTCAGAAAATTCCATGTAGTAATCTGATTCTTCTTGTTGTGGACACGCTGTGTCCATGTGGAAGCAAGCAGCTGAGCATCACTCCTCAGGAGGTGAATTATGAATCAATGATAGGCATGGCTGTGACTTCACAGTGTCACACCAAGCCACAAGAGGCCATGTATCGTCGCCGACCACCCAAATGCATGAACTATCATCCTGAGGTAAAAAAGCATTGACTTCCATCAATGGTAGCTAGTCTTGTTGAAAACTTAAATAGGAAACTACAATTGTAATCTTAAAAGAAGTTAAGAACAGTGAAGTTGTTACATATACAACTGAGTTAGTGTCACCTAATACTGACTCAGTTGTATAGGAAACTACAAGTTTAAAAACAAAAACAAAATCTAATCTGTCTGCTGTGCTTAAGTAATACAAAAGCAACTGTTTTGTTTCAGGAAAGTGAAATCCGGCTTTGTGGTGGCTGCAGGCAGATGCTCCCTTCACAAATTTTGTTTGTATTTTGTTTACTGATATGGAATGTTTTAGTGCAATGCTTATCATGATCATTCAGTTTTTCTTTGCACCCCATGCTATGATCACACAAATCTGAATAATAATTAATTGTGGCAACATATGCACGCACACTTAAACTTGTGACATGGGCAGATAATTGTTACCATAATGTTTGTGCCAGTGGAGCTACATTTTGACATTTGTAAGCAAGTTATCACTAAGTAATCACACAAATGCAAGTATTTTAGTTTGATAATGAAGCTCCATAAAAGTATTCCAAGCAGAATCATATGGTAAAATTTTGGTGCCAAATATGTGGGGGGGAAGTCTCATTGGAATATCAATCTCTTGTTGCTGGTTATATGGATGGTGGTGGTAAAAATAGTTTTTGTAGTTAAAATTTTCTTTTCTATGATCATTTCATTTATAATAAACTGGATGATCGAAGAAGGGCCTAATGCTATTTGAAAATCACTGGCACAGACAAAGTGCTGCACAGAATGTCTGTCTGTGGTTAGTGCCTTCTCTACAGGTACAGGAAGCAATGTTCTAATGTCTAGAAATTTAATTGAAGTTTACTGTATTGTGATCATGAAGTGCTGCATGTATTTATCACCATAGCAGACAGACATTCCACAGTACGGAGCTCCACCTCACTAAAATATTAGTTTTAATCATAAACAATTTTAAAAGCAATTTAGAAAAACTATAGGATATTAGTTACTTTAATCAGAAAAAATAAACAGTAAAAGACATAAAATATTATTATTAAACTATTGTTTAGTAAATGTTTTTATGCAAAAAACAAGAACTCCGATGTTTTTAAGCATAAAGTTAATTAGTATCATTTTATAACTTAGTATTTTATAATTAAACTTCAATTAGCTATTAAAAATGTTTCATTTAGAAACATCTTGTTTATTTATTTATTTAATGAAGAAGAAAAGACTATTGAATTTAGTTTTGGTTTAACTATTAAACAAAAGTACAATGGTATAAAATATAAGCTGCAATTTTGATCAAGGTAATAGCACTTTCTTTGAATATTATTTCATACAAATTTTCAATTTTAGAATAGATTAAAAAACATTTATGTGTTACTCATTCTGTCTAATTTATTCAAATAAAGTTTTATTTCAAAATAAAGTATACAATAAAATATTAATAACCAGATATATTTTCAATATAAACCAAATAATCACTGTTAAATCATAATTCATCATTTTGTTGTGACTATTTCATTAATCACTAATATATGTTTTAATATTTAAATAATGTTATAGTAGTAGTAAACCTACATATGTATGTATATATATATATTATCCTCAGTGGAAAAAACTATCTTAAGGCTTGTTATTGTGCACTGGTAACATTTCAGGTGGAGCTCTTAAAGCAGATACTAGGTAATTGTGAGCAAGCCATGAAATAAATAAAAAGACCAAGCTTTAAAAGAATAAGATAATAACTAAATTCTGATAAATATTTACAATGAGAAAAACATTGTGTAACACAGAAGGTTGCAGCTGATAAATAACAACCAACATTGCTGTCACAATATGTGATTATTATATAGCATTTTTTTTCCCCTTCATTTTACTTTTTCAATAATATCAGTTGCATAAATGTGTATGCTTAAGCACTAACTGCTGTAAGCTTTACAGAATATTTCACTTATGCACTCAGATATATGTGTACTGTGGTGTTATTGCGATGTTGCAATTCTATGAAATATTCCTTACACAACTTTTTTTATTGCTAATAAATCAGTTATTTTCACAGAAATGATGAATAGTTCCAAAAAATAATGTTTTATGTAGAAATGTTCTAATTAATGTTAAACTATATCCCGCATCTAAAACATTAGATATTTCATATTAATGATTCATTCTTGGTATAGTTACTGAGAGGGCATAGAGGTTGTATAAATACTTAATCTGAAGTCTCTTATAAACTAGTTCCTTCTGTTGCAAAATACCTTATCAATATGCATGTGCACATCACCTATAGTGTCCTTGAGAAAAAAGAGCATTCAGAATCATCAGAGTGATGAGCTATTGCTGTGGAGCGAAGAGATAACTGTGGATTACTAATGCTACAATTCCAGAAATCCCATGATAGTAGTGATATAGCCTATACAAATTCATTTCCACATTATTACTTATGATAAATATAGAGATTAGTAATTTCCTATACTAAATGCTGCTTTCTGCTCTCTTTTGGGAAAGTTGATAAAATCACATATCCATTGCATTCTTTGCAAAAATGCTTTGAACATGTCATGCTGTTTATTATGAATATTCTGTTATACTCATAAATCAAGGAACAAATAAAGATTGCCTATGTATCCTTATAAAGTTCAAAAGCACAAATTAATTGAATATCATCTTTTAATTGATGATTTCTTTCTTTCTTTCTTTTTTTTTTTTTCCTGTTCAATACAGGATATTGATTACCTTCCCTGTACATGTCAAATGGCTTTTGTTAAAATATACATATGGAGTATGCATTAACCAAATTACCTTTGGGACCTTTAAAGCATATTGTCAAACATAAACATGCTTAATAAAAATTTAGGGCATTTTAAAAAAGTGACATTATTTTTAGCCTATGTATGAAATAATACTTTTTTAAAGCAAACACTAAATTTATGGGGCATCAATGCTTAGCTTTACTAAGAAATTGAAAAGTCAGATATAAAAACGAAACTGTCTCCTATTTCAGTAGCCCTTCCTTTATTGCTAACATTTATACATCCGTACATGTGTACAAATATGTACGTACTATTTAGGTGCTTATTGTAAATACATATCCTAGTCTACACTACCAGTATCAGTTTAACTATTTCCCTTGTATATGAAATTTCCCATTTAATTTTATAAAACTGCAAGAGTAAGGCTTATAATTTCAATTCAATTCTACAAGAACATAACTTAATGGAATGTCCTAAAATGCAACTAAAAATATAATTGTAAATCAACATATCCTTAGTCAATTCTCATATCTCTAGTTATTCCCTATTATATTGACATATCATTTTATTTTATAAATATACAAGAGAGGTTTACCATTTTAATGCATTTGCACAAGACCTAACTTAGTGCAATATTCCAAAAAAAGAAAACAATACAATAACTGTACCAAGATGAATTTGTGGAATCTAAAATCTTTCTGCAGTAGCACAGTATAACATTGGATTTTAATTAACAAAAGTAACAGATACATCTTTATATCTTTTATCAATTTAGTATTTAAGTGCTCTGAATCCTACTTACAAATTATGCATTTAGCAAACACTGCATCACATAAGGAAAGAGAGTTTATGATTCCCTATATATCATTGAGGCTAAAACATTCTGCCCATATCTCCAGTGTACAAATAGTTTTACAGAATTAAACTGAATGCAATAAAATAAGAGTATAATACATTTACAAAATGTCACTAGCATGGTGTGAGATGAAAGAGACATTTTGGGATGCTTACAGTTCCATATTAAATGATATTTAATTGGTCTGCATTTTCTTATCACTCAATTGTTATAAACAATAAACTTATTAAAGTCACAGTATAAGCCATCAAAATTATATGCTTTTCCTGTGGGTATTATTCCATTTTCATATTCTTTAGCATGGGGATACAGAGCACTTTCTCTGAAAATATGTAAACATATCAACTACTCAAAATTAATTTTAAATAGGCCCGTATCTGTTTTCACATATCACTCCCCAAATATCTTAGTGTTACAGAAGCTAATTTTATTAGTTTTACTCAGCTGGAAAATAATGTGAGCAGTTAGTGCAAAACTGTTACAAACTATCAAAGATTTGAAATTATAAAGACCCTGTTGTACTCTGCTTTGTGATATTTTTTATTTATATTTTGCATATTTTATATGATAGCTGTTAGGATTTTAATATTTATGAAAGAAAAATTAAAATATAATTGGCTCTTTTACTACCTTCTGTGTATTTTTAAACTACAGAACATTTTTACCATAAAAAGTCTTATTAAAATAAGGATTTTGATTCCTTAAGAATCATTTGAATATTTGACAGTAACATGAGTGTATCTACAATTCTTTATTTAAATATCAAGGAAACTATCATGTTAAAAGTTTCTCACATACGACACAAAGTTTTGAGACAATAAGTGTTTTTCCAGAGACTGACATGACTGCAAAAATAAAAGTAATAATAAAATAAATAAACAAATTATAAAAATGTTCCCATGACAGAGATTTTTGTCTTAAAGCTTTACTCAACAGTAAGTTTTATTGTAAAGATAAAGTTTTATATAATATTGTAACTGAGCGAAGTGTTTTTTCCATTCCAACATAACCTAGTTATATGGTAGAGTAATCCAGCCCTCTGTTTCTCCTCAGTCTCATTGCTGTGCTGGAAATACCTCAGATATTCTTTTTTATTTTGGAGTGAAAAAGAAGAGCTATGGAAACCAATGAGTTTCTTTCTTTCATTTGGATGTAAATTGTTGATAGTATAAAAAATCCCTATTACATGTTTTTCAGGTGTTCTAAATAAAGTAAAGTTAGTGCATTTTTTTACAACAGAATAATGTCTCTTTTTTCCTTAGTGGTATATATACTCTGTAAATAATACTAATAATATGTGTGTGAGTGTGTTTGTGGTTGGTTACTATCATAATTACTATTATGATTGCTTTCGGGTAAACTGTACCTCAAAAATGTTTTGAAAAATTAATTTACTGGATAAATTAGAATGAGGTGAAACATCTGTACTAAGTCTGTGTAATGATAAAAAATAAGTTCCAATGAACATCTTAAAAGTCAGTGAAAGAAGAACAATTATAATCAAAACTACAAGGAAAAATGTGGTCAGCCAGGTCTATTTACCTCTTAATCCTGATGGTAGCAAAGAACAGAATGCTCGATTGCTTTTTCTCAGCTTGGAAGTGTGTGTACTTGATGAGAACTCATTTCCTTATGAGAGGTGTTTCTAAGTGAAGTGTTGGACTGGCTGTGTGTTGCAAAGAAAGGTTGTTTATTTATTTATTTTTTGTATTGTATGTCAAAGTTATTTGAACGATCCAAGGAATAGTAGTGTGTGTTTTCACTTCCCTGCTCTGTAACAGTGTTATAATGCTAACAGAGCAAGTGTTTATGTTCATAAAACGAGCTACTTGTAGAGCTAAAGAGAAATTTGAATGGATTGTTGATGCCTTAAATTGGAGAATGTTTGGGTTTCATTCAAGTCTGTTAAATGTTTGCTATCTCCTGCAAACATTATAAGTCTTCCATTTAAGAGAAAAATAAAAATAATTATAATGGATCAGAAATAGTCTGTAGTTGCCAGCCATTGCAAGGAGAATAATACAAAATGTAGGCAAAGGGATGGCACAGTTATGATTAAATAATTTATTTTTTGGTATTATTATACTATACTAATATGATGACGATGATGATAATAAAAAGCTTTGTGAGTGCCGACATTGTCTTTACCAAGTTTTAAGGGTTGGCATTACATATTATTAGAGACTTGGAAAAGAAGTGTTTTTTAATTTATTCAAGTGTATGATATCTAATTAATTATAAAAGGAAAAGAAATTTATTGCAGCGTTTTGCATCAAGTGTTAGCAGTTGTTAGCTTCAATGTAATGTTATGACTTGTGTAGTTCTAGTAACTATTAGTGCTTATAACATAATTCTAGAATTATTATTGATTGGGACCCATGACTCACTATTCCAGTCCTCAAAGAAAAGTGTTGGCTAAAGAAATAACTATCAAGTTTTGTGTAAAATGATTAAAAAAGAATAAAGCTTCAACAGGTCTTAACACCATGGTCTTTTATTAATTTATATTTTCTCCCATTAATTCATATTAACCTGTAAGGTAGCACAAAAAAAAAAGTGACTGAGATACTGTTTTATAACTTTTATATTTATTTGGAAGTAACACAATAAATAAAGTTTCATTTCTTTCTTAATCACAATAAAACAATTTTCTCCTTTATTTTTAAAACCTTTATAGCTAATGATAACATACTAAGTAATTGAATACCACCGTTCTTGAATAAATGTGAAATACTATATCAAGATGCCTAAAGATTTTGGCCAAGACACTTTTCTATATTTAAAAAATGATACAAAATAAACTTTAAAATTAAAATTCCATTAATAAAAAATCACAATAATATCAATTTCTAAATAAAACCGTAGAACATTTAATTATTAACAATCCAAATTACATTTATTTACTTATCTTTAGATTATTGCTCATCCTGATGTATTTCATCTTAATTTTAAACAAAAGGCTCTAATTTGAAGTCTAATTTTTAATCTTTGTAGATCATCACAGTTACCTCCTTATTCATTTTCAGCCATTTTTCTAAAACTAGTACCTTTTTCCACTCCTCTTTCCTGAAAGTCAAACAGAACATTGTCTGCTTTATAACACATACAATAGGGACCTTACTCTTCTGAAATTCTTCCAGACACCTAGCGAAAGCTATGATATAACCAGGGATATAAGGACATTTTGCTAAATTACTATTTTATTGATAAACTAGTAGTATTGACACTGCTGTTTTTTTTAAATAAATACTACTAATCCATACTTATCACTTAGGCTTTATCATATCGTGTACAGCAATATGACAGCTAAATCTGTCCAATTTGTTTGACGATGTAATAAATATGTCAGCTTAGTATTAGATAACATTATTTTTCATAACAAATTTGTCAATTTTTTTTTTGACAAATTGTCACTTTCATCAGTCACAGTCACACTAAATTTTTTTGCTTATGAAATAGAATTTGACAATGTTGTAAACTTGTTACTGACTTGTATAAAACTACTACCTGTTGAATTGTCAATTTTTTATAAAACATAGCCCACGTCAGCTGACTCTTGTCCACTCTGGATCATCGGACGAATTGAAAAGGATATTCGGCAGCAGATGCACACGTAATATCAGCAAAAGGATGCCAATTGAACTTACTAATCCTGAAAGTGACAATGTATAAGCATGTAGCTGTCAGGTACAATGGCTAAGTTTGCGCATGCGTCAGAATAATAACATTTGGAAAGGGACTGGAGCTTCGGGAAATTTGTTTTGCGTGTAAAATTACTTGACATGTAAAAACCATTTGACGTTAGCCCCTGCACAAATTCTCAGGCAGCGAGACATTTTAGCCAAAGCTACAGTACCTAGCGACAGCGGAGAGAGCCGAACCCCTCAGTCGAACGGTAGTTGCGCCATGTGGTTGCAACCACCACCTTAATAAGATTGCCCTTGTTTATTTGCAAGCTTGCTTTGTGCCTACGACGAATATAGTTAATTTTGCTGCAGGCAAGCAAACGGAGGAAGTAACCAATCCATCCGTTCGGCTCTCTCCGCTATCGCTCGGTAAAGCAGCTCTCGCTATTCCACTCGCTGCCCGAGAATTTGTATAGGGACTAACGTCAAGTTATAAACCTGTATGAGCACGAGTAGTGGAGAAGTGAGACTTGAGGAGATCACAGAATTCAAAGATTAACCTGGCGCTGAGAGTGTCCATAATAATCTGTAGTGCTGTAATAGTGCAAGACAATATTTACAGACCCTTATACGGAAAAAATGGCGGCCGAAGTGGCCAGATTGCTGCCAATAGCAAATACGAAACTTATATGCAATATTATGTTGACAAAATGACATTATTCATTGGAAAATATTTCGATGGTTTTTATGAACCTGAAATTGTTTACAAACAATATTTCTCACATATACACGAAACATAAAACAATATGAATTATGAACTTCTTCACTGGTAAGCACTATTTTTAAAATGCAATCTCCAAATAACTGAACACCTTAAAATTAATCAACATACTGGCGACAGCATATTTATCGTCCTCTGTTTTAAGGAAAAGGACATAATCCTCCTTGGTAATAGTTATAAACGGGAGCACCTGTCTTACTGGAATGCCAATTGCAAAGAAGTCGGACAATGTTTAGTACAAAAGGCTCTTCCCTCTAGCCTAAAAGCGTTAATAAACAATGGCAAATCCTTTAAACCTGCTTTTAGAAAATACCTATGTAAAAAGGCCTATTATTCTGTAAAGGAACATATATTATACTTTAGTAAAAATTGTGTGATTATCTGTTTCTCTTTCTCTGGTTCTTGTTGTTTTGGCTGAGTTGTGCTAGGTGTTAATTTTTATTGTAACTATTTATGCAGACGTACATATATTTTTTGTAAATGTAGAATGTACGCTACTGTGGTAATTGTAAATGACAAATTCTATGTACGTCTCTGTGATTGCTTCCCGAACCCACTAAATGCTTCAGGAGCTAAACTAACTACACTATCCTGTTCACACCATTGATTAAAATTCTCTTCATCTCGTTCCAAAACCTACTTCATACTTTCTTCGTATCTTTCCTTTTCATTAACCCTCAATGTCACATAAGATAGTAGATTAAAGAAAATTACCCAAAGAAAATGTCATTCCTAACCACAAATTTTAGTAAGAAATGTTTAATACTAATTACACTTTCATCATTAACTTCATAACTTGCATGGTGTATACTCTTTATCCTTCCTTCTTTAGCTGCTACTATTTAGGAAATGTATTAAACAATTTCTATTACACAATTTCCTGGTGTGATTTCATTAAATCAATATGAAATTAATAAAAAACAAAAACAAAAGAAGTAACATGGCATTGTTCACTTATTTCCAACTATAAATCACTGTATTTAACTACGTAACTGAAACAAATAAAACAAACACATGAGTTATTAGGGTTTTTTAAATTGGATTATTTACGTACGCTCTTTTTAACATCTCAGGTAAGCAGCGTCCCATTCAAATCAGGGCGTGAAACAGCCGACAAATTTTGCTCAGAGGCCTCATTTTTCAAGCTTGAGGTTCTTTGTCGTGCCGTAAATGTGCGACACGGGACCCACGTATTTACTTCCCTTCCGAAGGAAGCCATACTTAGGATTTTTACGCCCGAAAAAAATCCATCGGTCCTGCCCGGTATCGAATCAGCGATCTTGGGTTTAGAAGTTAATAACTGTAACATGACCGACTCCGTATGGGTGTATCTGTCTTTGCATAATCTCACTTGCATAACTTAGGCTCACACCAATCATAAAACTCTTATCACATCGCTCCAAACCCTGGTCCATATGCTCTTTCGGATCTTCACTTTCATTGCTAATCCATGCCGTCACATACAATGGTAGATTCGGGAAAATATCCTCTCTTTAAACTTTTATGTAGTAAAATGTTTACAAGAATGACATTATTTATCATTAGAGAATATTTTCATGGTTTTAATATTTAATTTTCTTATGTAAACCAAAGACCAAAAATATGAATTTGGCTTACATAAAATCATTGATATATAAAATGGTTAAATATCATGCAAATTACCGTTTACTGCAGTGCAATAACTAATGAAATAACAACAATAATATCAACATACATAAACAGGAACAATTTAGTCAAATATTTTTCGTTGTTGTAACACGATAAATATTATATTAAGCAAATTTACTGCAGAGAAAATGAATGGATCATTTAAATCTAATTACAGCGTTCTCTACAAGTAGAGCAAATAATTTAACCAAACTACTGAAAAAGAAACTGTAATGCAAAACACAATTTATCTTATATTTAATTAAGATAATTGCATTATTGAGTTGAACTTACACTCTTTTACTCTACTTACTTGTTTAAAATATGTAGAACCGGTTTCACGAACCCTTCGTCCGCATCAGCCCATAGTCGATAGTAAGATAATCCGTTATGCTGTGGGAACGTGTAATCTGTTCTGGTGAAGGTGAGATGAACTTAAGAGTATATGTTTTCATCCCTGAAGGTGTCGAAGTTCTTTAATCTGTTTCTGTATTTGTAAATGTATATTTTCTCCCATGATGCTAACTTTTTGAGTCCTTAAATTGATTATAATAATTTTTCTTTATTCACTATGATATGGTTTTGTATCCAGAATGAGATGTTAATGCTTATTTTTCCATTTGCTTGTATTTTATGATCCCGAAAGTTCTTTTAACTGTGTGCCTATGTTTCTCTTTGGTTTTCCAAACTTTTTCGCATTCTGTGCAACCTAATTGGTAAATACCTGCTTTTTTCACCGGCGGAATAGTTATTCAGAAAATATTTAACATTAAATCTGTATATAGGTGCCAATCTGATATTAAAATCTTTTAGAATATTTTGAAATTTATGTGTAGCCCATGAGTGATATGTAACTTTTTTATATTATGTATATCATATTTGTTTAATGACTGGAAAATTAAAACTCTTTGTATTTCTTGACTTTCACCCCAAGTTCATTTGCAACTTTTTTTGGGGGGGGCTAAATCCTTAGTCACAGTCTTATCATTTAAAACTTTTGTAAGTTGTTAATAAATATGTAGGCTAACATTTTAACACGTTTTCTTACAATGTTTATTAACGGCAACATTCATAATCCATATTACTCACACAGTTTTCAATATGAATACTCAATGTTATGACCACATTTCTCTGGTTTTTCAGATTAAAAAATTCAGTGTCATAACTACTATTAATCAACACTTGTACAAGTTGACAAACTTCAAAACATAAGCATATAAGTGAAGGGCACTTCAGTCCACCCCTATTTAATTCTTTTAAAGTAAGAGTCAGAATTAAAGAGCATATCTTCATCAGTTTCTTACACTCCATACACTTTTCACTTTTAGCTAACTTTTCTAAAACTTCCTTACCTGTGTAACTAGATATGGATATCATTATTTTTTGAATCTCAAGAGGAATTGGTATATATGACATTTCTTCCAGTGCAGATTGTAATTTGTCTAAATTTTCTACAATTTTTTTTAAATTGAATGTAATTGCCAGATTTTTCAGAGAAAATATTCATAATTTCGCAGATTTAAGTTAAGGAAAATTAAAACTTTAAGTTGTCTTTTAGATTAAAGTATTTGTTCTACAGAAACATTGTAGTTGCTGCCAACTAATCTTCTATACATTCCAAATCTGCCCTCTAAACTATCTGTTTGGGGTTCACCTGCGAATATATAGGCCCAATTATATGTATTGAAAATATATTTACTTAGCTCAACGACTGCTGTCAATGTATGGGTCAAAGCTAATTAGGTCTCATTATTAAGTTCTTTTGTCGGTCCTGGTGGTGAAGTGGTAACCATACTTGCCTTCTAAAACCCAAGGTCGCGGGTTCGAACTCGACCAGGATCGATGGATTTTTTCGGGCGTAAAAATCCTAAGTATGGCTTCCTTCGGAAGGGAATTAAAGCCGTGGATCCCGTGTCGTACATTTACGGCACGATAAAGAACCTCAAGCCTGAAAGAAGAGACCTCTGAGCAAAATTTGTCGGCCGTTTCAAGCCCTTAATTGAATGGGACGCTGATAACCTGAGATGTTAAAGAGCGTCATTAAATAAACAAATAAAAATTATTAAGTTTGCCCTCACCTTCAGACATATGCCATATATCAATATAAATTTTCAAACGTGCCACAAATTTAAGTTTTGAATTATTAGTTATTAATTGGATGAGCAATAATCCTTTTTCATATACTTTCCTTTCATTGAATGTTGTACATTACAATAGTCCACCATTTGGAAATCAATTTTAAAAAGTGAATAGATCCGTCAGAAATGTTAACTCCCCATTTATTTCTTGCCACCAATGCTGCTATATTTTTACTATGAAACCATTTTCCAGCTAGAGTGTCATTCTGTCTTTCAATTGCAGTAGGAAAAATAGCCTTTGTAGATACGTTTAGAACTAGTTTTAAAATCTTTTTTTTTTTTTTTTTTTTTTTTTTCAGAATGGAACAATTTTCTTAAATATTTCAATTTAGCCGCAATAAGTGTATATTCTAATGTAGCCTGATCTTCAGCAGCATTTTGCAAATTCTCAAAGGTAGAAAATTTCTGTCCAGTGTTTGGTAAAATGGGTGTTCCATTTAGTTTAAGCCAATTGATTCTTATATACTTTCAAACATAAGAAACAGGGAAGAAACAGGGACCTCGAGGGATCAGCTGGATTAGGAACGCAGGTTTTCAATATACCACAGCCCAACAACTCAAACATTTTTGATTTCTGGTATGATTATCTGATATCAAACAAACGACATCAAAATCCAGTTCACTCATAAATTTCAAAACCTCTGTTAAATTTCGAAGAGTTCTGCCATTAATATTTTTTACATGAAAGACGTATTGCATCTTTATTATAGTGACTGTGTCTGTTTCTGAGGTATTTTCGGCTGCCCCTATTATCTTTCCTGCTTTATACGATAATCTGGAGTTGACATTCATTTCGTCTAGCATAATTGTGACAACTATTTCATCATCACTTAAGGGTTAACTCTTCTGGGTTAAAAAGGGCTTTTGCAAAGAGCCTACACCAGTACTGTTTGGTCCTATGTTTGATAAAAAATGTCTTAGCTATATGTGGTGTGGTGCTGTCATCATATGTGCTTTGCTCAATGACTGATATGCTCCTGAATATGTGTAAGAAAAAGTTTAGCCAATATTAAGAAAGCTGTTGAATACATAATTTGACATAAGAAAGCTTTAATTGTTCTAATTAAAAAAAATTATTTTACTAATTTTTTTCTTTTATCCAAATCATGATTAGTAAACTTTACTTGACAATGGTTATTAGTGAAGTAACTCTTTCAATGAGCGAGTACCATTATTATTGTTATAACTACTAAGGCAACTCACCATATTATCCAATTTGCTAAATCTGTTACCTTTTAACTCCTTACTTCCACTGCACTTCAAGGTCGAACTGAATTTTTCCACAGGCAGGTACAAATTTATATAAAATACACTAACTTCCAAATTACTGGGCACCTTAATACTAATCGGCATAGATGGAACAGAATCACATTTATCATCTATTTTAATGAAAAGAATATAGTCTTCCTTGGCAATAGTTATAAACGGGGGTGTACCTGTCTTTCCTTAACCTCACTTGCAAAGGAGACGAAGCATGTTATAATATCCTGCCCATACCATTCACCAAACCTCTCTACATCTCGCTTCAAAATCCATTTCATACGTTCTTCTGGATCTTTCCTTTCATTGCTAAGCCTCACTGCCAGATATGATGGCAAATTAGGGAAAACTGTGGGATAAGCATCTTAGTTAATTTTGGAAATTTTCTAGGAACACGAATTGGTTCACCATTTTATACAGGGAAAATATACTCCCTAATTGGGATTTTTGGTAGGAAATGTTTAATACACACTACAATTTTATCATTAACTTCAAAATTTGCTCGGTGTATGCTCTTTATGCACTTCACTTATAATTACGGCTCTTTAGGAAATTTAAATATGGTAGTATGGGATGATCTGTCACAATTGGAAGTACAACCAGGCACACATTAAGAGCGACCCATTTTGTACTAAGCACTTTCTATTACACATGTTTCTGGTGTGATTTCAGCATATCAATATTAACTTAAATTATAAAGAACACGCCATTGTTTATTTAATTCCAACTATAAACTATTTTAATACACCACATAACTGCAATGAACCAAATATATAAACGCATATATTTAATTGCAGTATCGAACGATTTAATTACCAGTGTAGTGTCTACATAATTTCACTTGCAAATGAGTCGAAACACGTTATAACATCAAACTCACTAAAACTCTCATCTTCTCGATCCAAGTCCCGCTTCATACCTTTCCCCCCCTAACCACCCCGATTTTTCCTTTCTTTACTAACCCATACCATCACGTACATTGGTAGATTAGAGAAATTTGCTGAGAAAATGTCCTCCCTAACCACAAAATTTGGTAGGATGGGTTTAATACACGCTACACTTGCACCACTAGCTTAAAAATTTGCACGATGTATACTCTTTATCCATTCCTCATTTAATTACTGTTATTTAGGACATGTCAATATGGTATTATGCCATTCACTGCCGTAATAAAGACATCCAGAGCAAACCCATGCGTTTCGAGCACTTACTATTAAACAAGTCCCTGATGTAACTTCACTAGATCAATATAAAAAAAAAAAAGATCACGCCAATGTTCGTTTACTTCCACTTATAAACTACTGTAATAAACCAGTACATTGCAAATTAATCAAATTAATAACTTGAGAAATTTATACACCAACCACATACCCCGCCATTGTGTCTACTTTCCATACCAATCTTAGGGTCAGTTAAATATAGTTGGCACTGGATAGTGCTATAGGTAATCTGTGGTCTGAAGTGTAGAACAATAATTTAATAGACAATAGAGTTTAGGGACAACTATCTCTACTAGAGAAAAATGGCGACTATAGCCCAGAGTTAAATAAACTAATAGCTGTTTTGTTTACAAAGACTTTGTTTTTTCCACAGATAGTATGGATCGTCACCGCTCTCAGTAAGTATGACAATGGTTTTGGCGACGTTTTATGGAATGTTTTATCAAATATCTTCAAACATAACCTAATAATCATAGATGGGGTTAAGTTTTACGTTAAACGTAGCTTTCTCGATCTTATTTCAGACCTTTCACTTCTTTATTACTACAAACTACTACATTTTAATTTCAGATCTCCCAGAAGAAAAAGTGAATACAGTTCATGTAATAAACATAAAAGAGCACCAAAGAATGAAAAAAAGAAATACTCTGAAGATGATTCAGTTGATTCTACTGAAAGCGATTCAGGTAGTGAAGAAGAAAGTAAAAGTTTTGAGCGAAAATCATCTGCAACTCGCAAACACAAGAAAATATCGAAAAAGAGAAAAAAGAAAAAGGATCATGCATCGAAATCGAAACATAAACACAGAAAAAGGTAGGTTTAACCCCCCTCCCCTACACCCCCCCAAAAAAAAAAACTACATCGTACAATTCATTTGTATGCTTGTAAAAAAAAGTTCTTACCCTGATTACTCTTGTATGATAGTAACCTTAACGCTAATATAAGGTAGATACAAACATCCATATATGTACACCACCTAACCAAAATTTATAAACTTATGACAAAATGAGTGTACACATTATTACAGCAAGTTTAATTTCAGGAGAATGAGTGGTGCCATTATTATTATTATTATTATTATTATTATTATTATTATTATTATTATTATTATTATTACAGTTTGGAGTTCATGGTCACAAGTACCGAGCAGTAAACTCAGATGTTGCATTATAAATGTAGCAAATTTCCACATTATTTTGTTTGAGTGCTTGTCCATTTTACCTCAACAGGCCCGTTCTGTGAGCTTTCTTCAGTGGTTTGCCATTTATTTTTCAGAGTTGCCCATGCCTATATAATTTTACCATATATTACTGTTCAGCTGTTTGTCTTACATTTTTGACCTCCAGGGCAAATCTGTGTTTCAGCTTCAGATCATCTCCTACAGTTGTGCATCTGCTTGAGCGATTCCACATTTATTTTTCAGAGTAGCCAATCCAACCATTATATAATTTTATTTGCACTTTTTTAATTGTATTTGTTCTTTTTATTCACTCTTCTGTTACTCCAGGCAGATTTAACACTTTCAGTTTTATGGTATGTACATGAAAGTTACACCTCATATAGTATGATTAATGTTATATATTTCATTTTGTTGTATGGCATTCTTTATCCTGGAGTTTTGCTCACAGAAAGTCAACAGAAGACAGTCTACAATTTGTAGTCTAATAAGCCCTGGTAATTTTAATATGCAATGCTTTTGTCAAAATTCATTAATCTGTCTTTGTAGTTAAATACTTTAAGTACATCACACCTCCACCAGAGCAGAATACATATCCCCATAGCATAACAAATTATCCATTAGTCGACTGTTATTTGAGTATGTGGACAAAGTTTGTGAAACATGTACTAAATTTAAACAAGTAAGTGGAGCCAATAAGAGTGTGTAGTTTGACTAAATCATACAATGATCTTGATCATTTAGTTACTTTTAGAGTACTGTAAATAAAGATATCTTTCATGTGAGATATACAATATTTCTTTCATGAATGAATGGTTTATTCTACAAATTGAAATTAATTTTACATTTATTACATTGATTATACAATAAAATTAATGGTTTCTAATGAGAATAAAATGAAAAAATTCCTGGATTTATAGGCTGTGTCTAGTAGATTGCAGGAATCCCAGGTAAATGTGTAAGAAAGTCCTATTTATCTAACAATATTCTTCTAGATTTCCTCTACAATAAATATTAATCTTCTGGCATGCCTCTTCTGTCATTTAGTTAACTTTCCCCTCTGAAATTGGATATTTAATAGGAAGTTAGTTAAATATGGTGAACTTTTGTAACAGTGATGTTTAATACTAAGAATTTAAAAGAAAATTAGAATTATCCACCTTTAACAGTTGTAGGCAGTTGCAGATCATTTTTGGACTTATAACCATAACATTACAAAAGAAACTAAATTGTTAAAAGCTACCAACAATCCCAATGAATTAGCAATATGGGAAAAAATTGTCATTTCAAAAATAACTTTTTAAACCGTTCTTCTTCTCTCTGTAGTTAAGTTCTTTTACATTTTAACTACTGTTGCTATTTCCACATAAAGGGAAAATATCTTAGGCTTATGCCTCCTCAGAATCTGCTAAATTTGTAATTTCAGTTCTTGCCCATGCATATCATGCTCTAGCTGTATCACAAATTTCAGTATACTTTCCCATCTCCTATTCCACTTGCGTTCCTCTATATAGGATTAAAGAGCTTTTTTTCTCTTAAACAGCTAACTAATTTTTGCTTCTTTGTCTCTTCAGTTCTTAAATATACTTTTTTCTAAAAACGTGGAAAATTAGTTACTCTTTTCTTTTATACAGCTCCTATTCCATTTTCCTCTTATATTTCCTGAATCTGTGAAATTCAACTTGCATTGAACTTTAACTTTTCTTGTGCAGTCATGCGATCTTGTGGAATATTACTGTCATTTAGAGATTTAATTCTGAATCAATACTTCAGCATTCTTTCAACCATCCTTTCTATACTTCCCACTTTTCCCATTTCATCTGTGCAACTTCATGTGTCTAGCTCTTAGTAATCACAAAATCAACTTAACAAAAACTTCTATAAATGGTATCAATCTTCTCCCAACGTGCCTCATACTTCTGCACCATCTTTGCTTCAGCTGTCATTGCAGGTTCTCTCAAGCTACTGTACTCTCATTTTAACATATGCCATTCATAAAACTGCACAAGAAATTATTTTTATTTCCAGTGCTTTCCACAGTCTGTAATTTTTATACCTAATATTAGAGATATGTTATATTTCTGTGTCTAATTTTTGATCATAATGACTTTTTTGTATGAAGTCCGTGGAAGTTCATATAGCCCTCACTAAACAGACTTTGGAAGTAAGGTGCACTGCCACATTAATATTGTAGAGCTTCAGGAGTCTCTGGTGTTCCTTGTTTCTTTCTAACGCTTTCTGTCACATTCAAATTTGTTTTTGTATTTTCTTCTCTTCTGGATTTTAAAAGCTTACTTTGAAATATATTTTTAATTAGCTGATAAGTCAATTTAATACCCTTTTGCTTTACTTACTGTTAAATTATATAGAACATGTTTCACAGGCCATTGCCCGCACCAGCAGCTGTGAATCAATATTAGTTGCTTCGTTGTATAAATTCTAACACAAAATTAGTTTTAAATTTATTACTTTGAAATGTTTTCCATCTTGGTCCATCATCTGAGGTAGTGCTATCTTTTTCTCATTCATTTTGCTTTTATATGTTCTTGTCTTTACGGATGTATTAAGCATAGTATAATAGGTAGCATTAAATACTAATTAAGTTCTTCACAGTTCTCTATATCTTTGGCATAAAAACATACATGTTTTCAGTGTCATAGTATTGTTTCTCTTTCATAAATTTTATTTCTAATTGCAGCATTTAAACAGTTAAGTGTGACAATTGTTCATGATAAAAGAGCAGTCGCCTGAGATCAACTTGCAATAAAAGTTTGTCACAGATCTATCTATAGTTGTTTCCAGCTTCTTATATTTCTGCCACATAGAATATAAAGTGCTTTAAAATCTTAATATGCATATGCTAGACACCCTATTATTTTTATATATATTAAAAGTACAGCTACTCACTAAGAAGGTGCAATGCAATACAAACTCCACAATGTTGAAATTCCAGCTTGTTATTTTCTTTATTTGCTCAAAATTTCAAAGTACTGCCAGTATGCACTTAAATGTGCAATAGTACCAATGTGCTATTTTGAATTAAGTTGTAGTCTCTTAAACATATTTCTATGTACTCTGGTTCTAAATTATATTTTTTTATGTTTGGTTGACATTTTTTCACTGAATACTCTTAACACTTAGCAGCACAATGTATGCTTAATAATTAGCTTGCATTAACTTGTTAAAAGGAAACATCTAAATATGACTGTATCTTGTGTAGTACATTTATGTCTTGAAAATTTAAAATTCTATATTATGTTAGGTGGGACAATGGAGATATTTTAATCATAAAATTAAATTATTTCAGCTCTTCATCAGAGGATTCAGATTCCTCTTCAGACTCTTCTGTGAAATTGCTACAGCGACTAAAGGAGGAACGTTTGCGGCAAGCTGAGGAGCAGCGAAGACAAAAAGAGTTAATGAAGGCAACGGAAACACCAGAAGAGAAAAGATTAAGAAGGTTGCTGAAGAAAGAAGCAAAGGAAAGAAAAAGAAAAGAAAGAATGGGTTGGGACAATGATTATCTTCATTATACCAATACTGACAATCCATTTGGAGATGGTAACCTCTTAGCAACATTTGTCTGGGGCAAAAAGTTAGATAAAGAAGGACTTTCAGGTGTCAGTCGTGAGGAACTGGAAGTTCGCAATAGACAGAAGCAAGAAGAAAATCGCAGAGAGCTAGAAAAGGTGAAGTTTAGTTAAGTCAGTGCAATTATTATTGCAGTCAGTAATTACACAATAGTAGTGTCCATAACTGTGACTCAGATGCTAGCATGACTGTTTGTCAACTGACAGGTATGAGTTCCATCCCCAGTATGAATATGTAGCCTTGGTAAATTTTTTCTGGAGTTTTTCTTTACCTTGTCACAAGTCAAGAAATCTATGAATGACCCTAAAACAAAATGCTGGTGTTCAGTGGCTACTTCCTCTCCATCACAGAAAAATTCTTTCATCTCCAGTGTAGGAATGATTTAATATATTTATTGTATGGACCATAATACACCTCCTAGCTGGTCAAGGGTACTATTTTCAGTGCTTCAAAATGTGGGAAACGTTACAGCAACTGAAGGCAGCACTCAAATCAAAGAGACTTGGTGTTTTCCCAGTGACTTGCTTTTGCATAATAATGTCAGCCCTCATGCTTACAAGCTTTGTGACATTTCTGGTTGAAGGTCCTGCTTACAGTCCAAGCAACTACAAATTATTTTTTTACCTCCAAAAGCCCACAAAGATCATTGCTTGATCAAAATTTTTTAAAAATTGTAAATCTTCAAATAGTTTTCATATGGAACTAACACAGTGAAGCTCATGTGAATTGAATCTGTTGTCTTAACACTCATCATGCTTCACTAACCTTAAAAATATACGGAACCGGTTTCAAAGATATGTTATCTCCATCTTCGGAGATAACGGTGGGCAACTGGTGTGAAAGGTTGTTGTTGCATAGTATCAGAAGCAATGTTACGCTCTGGTGAAACTTTAATGAACTTAAAATTTATATTTTCTTCTTTCGGAATGTCAAAATTCATCAAATGATCCTTATGTTTGTAGATGTAGATCTTTTCCCAAATATCCAATTCTACTGGTCCCTGTACAGCTCTCAATAATTCAACCTTTTTCTTTATATCATGATTTTCAGTCCAAAAGTGATATGCAACCGCTGATTTTTCTATGTGTTTGTATTTTAAATTCCTCACATGTTCTTTAAGACGTATCCCCACATTCCTCTTGGTTTTTCCTATGTAGATCTTAATCACATTCAGCACATGAAATCTTGTAAATTCCTGATTTTTTTTCCTTTGGAGTATTATCTGTAGTATTGTCTTTCAAAACGTTATTTAGAGTAAATGTATTAATGGGAGCCAATTTTATATTAACATATTTAAATATTTTTTGAAATTTATACATCACTGTTGGGTTATATATGAATTTTTTAAAGGACATTTTTTCTTTAACTGTTGATAATGTAGTGCAATTTTCAATTCTTTTCTTCTTCTGGAATTTTTTAATCTTATTACGTATTAAGTCTTCATTAAAACCATTTAAAATTGCTATTTCTTTAATTTTCTTATATACCATGTTATATTCTTCTTTACTGAATGGCAAATTGATCATTCTGCATATCAGACTATTAAAAATTGCACGTTTGTGAGCCAAAGGATTAAAACCATTTTCTTTGATATAATTATCTGCAAGTGTGTCCTTTCTATATATGCCAAATTTAAGGTTTTCTTTACTTTTTATAATTTTTATATCCAAAAAAGGCAGCATATTGTCTGTTTCTATTTCATGTGTGAATTTTATATCTTTATCTTGAATATTCAAAATCTTTAGTGCATCTTCAATTAACTTTTCATTAACTATGGCAAAAACATCATCAACATATGTGTGCCAACACTTAAAGAAGTGTGGAAAGGCTGAAGTAATTTTGAAACACATATTACTTCAGCCTTTCCACACTTCTTTAAGTGTTGGCACACATATGTTGATGATGTTTTTGCCATAGTTAATGAAAAGTTAATTGAAGATGCACTAAAGATTTTGAATATTCAAGATAAAGATATAAAATTCACACATGAAATAGAAACAGACAATATGCTGCCTTTTTTGGATATAAAAATTATAAAAAGTAAAGAAAACCTTAAATTTGGCATATATAGAAAGGACACACATGCAGATAATTATATCAAAGAAAATGGTTTTAATCCTATGGCTCACAAACATGCAATTTTTAATAGTCTGATATGCAAAATGATCAATTTGCCAATCAGTAAAGAAGAATATAACATGGAATATAAGAAAATTAAAGAAATAGCAATTTTAAATGGTTTTAATGAAGACTTAATACGTAATAAGATTAAAAAATTCCAGAAGAAGAAAAGAATTGAAAATTGCACTACATTATCAACAGTTAAAGAAAATGTCCTTTAAAAAATTCACATATAACCCAACAGTGATGTATAAATTTCAAAAAATATTTAAAGATGTTAATATAAAATTGGCTCCCACTAATACATTTAGGCTAAATAACGTTTTGAAAGACAATACTACAGATAATATTCCAAAGGAGAAAAAATCAGGAATTTACAAGATTTCATGTGCTGAATGTGATAAGATCTACATAGGAAAAACAAGAGGAATGTGGGGATACGTCTTAAAAAACATGTGAGGAATTTAAAATACAAACAAATAGAAAAATCAGCGGTGGCATATCACTTTTGGACCGAAAATCATGATATAAAGAAAAAGGTTGAATTATTGAGAGCTGTACAGGGACCAGTAGAATTGGATATTTGGGAAAAGATCTACATCTACAAACACAAGGATTATTTGATGAATTTTGACATTCCGAAAGAAGAAAATATAAATTTTAAGTTCATTAAAGTTTCACCAGAGCGTAACATTGCTTCTGATACTGCGCAACAACAACCTTTCACACCAGCCGTCCACGGCCGAAGATGGAGATAACATATCTTTGAAACCGGTTCCGTATATTTTTAAGGTTAGTGAAGCATGAAGAGTGTTAAGACGACAGATTCAAATCATTGCTTGATGTTTAATATTAGATCAGAACATACAGCAGGCAGTTACATCCTGGCTTCACTGCCTTAGTGTTTTTTCTGTATATGTATTAAAATCCTTCTGATCAAAATGTGATGAATGTGGGAATTAAAAATATATGAAAAGTAAAGTTATATATTAGTTCAAAACTTATAAAGAAACATTCTATAAAGCCAACTTTAATAACACTTTTAGGGCAGTAGTAGAAAGCTGTGGATAAATAACTGCATTCCAAAATATAATCTTTAGATACCTCTCATTTGCAAGTTGGCTGCTTACCAGTTCATTACCCCTCTCTGCCATTGCTAGCATCTGCTGTACAAACTCACAGAGCCACAATACTTCACCTTTTTAAAACTAGGGTACTACAATAAAATATGTTAATTCTGTTGCCCACATTAGGTTCATTGGTGCAGAAAAATTGAAAAATGTAAATGGTGGTTTCTTAAAATGTAGATCATGTGTCATACAAAATGGGCAATACTACCAACAATATCCTTAGGAAGAGCAAGTACAAAATTAAATTATTTTATTTGTAGTACCCAAAAAGTTAAAGCTATATGTTGGCAATGTGGAGTCGTGTCAGTAAGTGGCCAATGTGCAAATTAAAGATTTTAAATATGCCTGATGGTATTTGTCTTTGGGAAAATAATAGTTATTATAAACTTATAATTAGACTAGTATTAATAGATCTGCATAAAAAGTAAAATGCAAAGGTTTGTTGATTTCAGTAAAAGCCAATATAGAAAGTTGAGTTTCATTGAATAATTATTATTTCATACACTTTTTTTTTGTTTTGGACTACATAAGCAGGTTAACTTGTTGAACATAAGTTGCAAAAAAACAACAGAAATGAAGGCTAATAATGCTTACCATAAATTGTATTACAAACAGGTTAAAAAACGGAGGCAAGAAAGAGAATTAGAACGACAACAGCGAGAAGAAGAAATGTCCCTAATGCAACGTAGTAAGGAAGCTGCACAGTTTCAGGAGTGGGAGAGGCAAGAGGATCAATTTCATTTAGAGCAAGCTAGATTACGTTCCCGTATTCGTATACAAGATGGACGTGGTAAGTGTTTTGCACTGTATAACTATGAATTCTAGCAGAGTATGTGAAGTTACTTTAGCTGGCATATAGACAATAAGTTGACTGTACAAGATGCATTTTGATAAGTCTGGTAAAAACATAATAAATAATTTTTTGCAATCACTAACATTTATTTCTGAACATAAGCTCCTTTGAGCTTAATCCATTTGATCCAACAAGATTCCAATTTTTTTTATTCTCTCAGGAAAAAAAAAATCTTTTTAACTGTGCATAATACATGTTCACAGCACAGATAATGTTGTGTAATAATATCCAGTCATCAATGTTTTACCCTTTTCCAAATAGTCAATCATGATGGTACCTTGTCAGTTCCAGTAAAAAGTTGCCATCTCTTTTCCAATTGACAAAATGGTTTTAGCTTTTTTTTGGTGCCTTTCACTATTGCCAATCCACTCTTTTGACTACCTTCAGGGTGTAGTGGTGGATTCAGTTTCATGTCACAAAATGATGTCAGAATTCATTTGGATTAGGCTGCAACTTTTCCAAACATGATTTTGAAATGACATTCCTAAAGCATTTTTGGTCTGGAGTGAACAAATGCTGTACCCCTTGCAGACTCAACTTCTTTTTTTTTTTTTTTTGATTGATTTATTTATGGATGCTCTTTAACAGCTCAGGTCATCAGCGTCCCATTCAACTCAGGGCGTGAAATGGCCGACAAATTTTGCTCAGAGGCCTCTTCTTTCAGGCTTTAGGTTCTTTTTCATGCCGTAAATGTACGACACGGGACCCACGGCTTTACTTCCCTTCCGAAGGAAGCCATACTTAGGATTTTTATGCCCCGGAAAAATCCATCGGTCCTGGGCGGGTTCGAACCCGCGATTTTGGGTTTAGCAGGCAAGTATGGTAACCACTACACCACCAGGACCGACACACTCAGCTTCATATGCAGAACCTCATGCAGGATATTATGTACCTGTTCATATGAGATTCCTACCATCTCAGGGCTCTCACAAATCTTAATGCTATGGTCTTCTATCATAATATCATGAATTTTACTGACCATTTTTTCAAGAAAACATATCAGGCATTTGGAATGTGCTCTTATGACATTTAAATTCGTTTATCCAGTAATAAATGGTCTTGATTGCTGGTGCAGAGTCTGTATAAACTTCCTTCAGCTCAGTTGTATCTGGACTGTAGTTCATTTTTTAAATAATATTGGTCCTGGTAGTATAGCGGTAACCATACTTGCCTCCTAAAGATTACAGGCTCAAACCTGGCCAGGATCAATGGATTTTTGGGTGTAAAAATCCTAAGTATGGCTTCCTTCGGAAGGGAAGTAAAGCCGTGGGTTTCATGTCATACATTAGGGCACGAAAAAGAACCTCAAGCCTGAAAAAAGAGGCCTCTGAGCTAAATTTGTCAGCCCCCTTTTTTGAATGGGATGCTAATAACCTGAGATATTAAAGAGCATTCATAAATAAACCAAATTATAATATTAATAATAATAATAATAATAATAATAATAATAAATGTTTTATCAATGCAGCATGATGCTCATCTTTATCCATTTCTACAAAACATGTTATACCAATCACTTAAGATAGAAAACTGTGTGTTGCATCTGTTTGAAAATTTGAACAAAACTGTAAAGAACCACACTTATCAACAAACATGCTGCTTTACATTATTTCCCACCATTTTGTTGAAATTTACCATACTTATTAATTTGCCCTCATGTATGCATGTTGATAGATTTCTTTGGTTGCAGCTAAGCCCATTGATTTGTTGGCCAAATATATTAGTGCAGAAGAGGAAGTAGATGCTGTTGAGATGCATGAGCCTTATACATATCTGAATGGTCTTACTGTCAAAGATTTGGAAGATCTTATAGAGGATATTAAGGTATGTTAGCATTCTTTTTTTATTGAACACTTACTGATTTACGGGAGTCTAGCATTTCACCCTCTCCTAAACAAAACAAGAAACACTTTCATGTAATAAATTAAAAACACCAATTTGCACAATTAAATTTGCTTTACTATACCAGTTCCAATTAGCACTTCAAATTAAAATTTATTTTCCCTTTCTACCTCCTAAGGCACATTTTTTTCCTTTGCTTTAGAAGATGCTTATTCCTGTATATAATTGTTTGGCAGAATCTGTGGTTTTTGATTTGTCAGTAATGTCTTTAACCAGAAGGCACAGAGTTCTCATCTGCACCTGTTAAGTTGCTGGTTATTGAAATGAAGCAATCAAACAAACATGATTCAGAGCCAATAAATAAACATGGTTCATTAACACTTTTTCATCAACATTTTCAAAGTCTAAGAAGCAAAGTCAATGAAGTATTAGTTTCAAATCTGAAAATCTTAACCCAGATATCTTATATCTAACAGAACGTTACATGAATAAATAGGAAATATTTCATTTTTCAATGGATGACTGTAACAGGACAGCTTATTATATGCAAAAACTTTCTAAAGAAGATGTATCTTTATAGGGAATAACATGAAATTTGATATAATGGTTCTGGAAAAGTAAAGTCTAGAACAAGCTTTCGAATGTTGTGCTGTGCATATCAATATAAAAAATGAAGAACTAGTTATATTAGCAGTACATAGAGCTCCTACAGGAAATTTTGAAAATTGTGTACATGCTGTCGTAAAAGGCCTTTTTAAACCAAAGATTGAATTTATTCTCTGTGGTGACTTAAATATAGACTTCATGATAGAAAATTACCAAAAAAGAACAAATTTGTTCAATACTAAGAACATATAATCTTATGCATAGAGTCAATTTTCCAACTAGGATTCAAAATAACTATTGATAATATAGCAAATTATTTATGAGGAATTCATTCAAATTTCACTAGTTTTGTTCCGCTCACTTGGAATTGTTTTGAAGACTGTTTCATCATCAGCATGGTTTCACTGCCAGCTTCTCAACGTTGCATTAAGGTGTCGCTCTGTGGACTTTATGAACTTTGTGACGAGGTTACTGTTGTAATCTTAAAAGAAGTTAGGAACAGTGAAGTTGTTACATATACAAATGGGTCAGTATTAGATGAATTTTGACATTCCACCAATGGACTTCCTGTTCCATTATCTAATGGAACCACCAGATGCCACTACGTCACCTGCTAGAGTTAGTCAGTCCCCAGCTGAAGATGAGAGCGAGTGCTCTTGAAACATGTTCTGAAGAATTAATCAGTTAGTGAAGTTTTAGTGTCACCTAATACTGACTCATTTGTAGAGGCTACTGTTGTTTGGAAGATCAAAATTAACTAAATTTTCCTTGTGTTTGTTTATGAATATATTTTCCCACAATGATAATTCTATGAGTTTTTGAAGAACTTTTAGGAGTTTAGGTTCAATTTTCTTTTTCTTTTTTTTTTTTTTTTTCCAAAAATGTTATGCTACTAGTGATTTTTCCATGTGTTTATATTTTACATTTCTCGTGTGTTCCTTAAACCATAGTGTAATGTTCCTTTTTGTTTTACCTATATATTTCATATTGCAGTCTTTGCAACTGATTTTGTAAATAAAGATTGATTGATATTATTGTATGATTTATTTGAACTACACACTCTTAATGCTTCACTTACTTAAGAGTGTGTAGTTGAACTAAATCATTCAATAATATCAATTATATGATTGGCTTCACTGTGCAATTTCCATTTTAATTAATACCTGATTTTTTTTTTTTTTTTGGCAGAATTTTATATTTTGTGTTGGTTTTTAGGAGGTTTTTTAAACTGCATTTGTTCACTGGAGCCAAAATAATGGTGGCATCTTTATAAATCTTCTGGAATTTTTGTGAATGGAATGTAAATTTCTTATATATGATCACCTTTGTAGCCTTTCAGTGTGATGATGTCTTTTATTTGTTTTTAGTTTTTGAATTTTTCTTCTTCTTGACCAGTTCTGTTGTATAGCCATTTTTCTGTGCTATAGCTATGAATTTTTGGTACTGATTCATATTCTGTCTTGCTTATTGGTGGATTTGTTAATCTGAATATGAGGCTATTGATTACTGTTGTTTTGGATTGTGACTGTGGTTATTTATATAATTATCTGTATGGGTATCGTTTCTGAATATACCAAATACCAGTATATGCCATTTTTTATAATTTTGTATATTCAGCAAGGAACCTCGTAGTTTTCCATTTCCATTGTGAATTTAATGGGACTGTCTAGTATGTTGAGTAGTTTAATTGCATCGTCTTTCCATTTTTCATTTACTATTGCAAAGACATCATCAACATAACATTACCAATATTTGTATATATGTGGGAAAGCATCAACTAGTTTTGTTTCCAAGAAACTCATGTACATATCTGCTAAGAATGGCAAGAGTGGATTCTCCATTGCTAAACCCTTCTTTTGTGTGTGTGTATGTGTGTGAGAGAGAGAGAGACAGACAGAGAGAGAGAATGCAAAGCAGGTTTGATTGATGCAAATTTTGTGAGGTGCAGATATTGTTGTATTACTTCTCCAGGTAGGATTATTGAGGTTAGCCTTTTTTTTTTACAATATTTATTAGTTTTTCTTTGGGGATGCTACAAAACAGGGAGACCACATCATAAGAAACTAGAAAATCCCTGTTTTACACTTTCACATGCCTGATTTTTCTATTAATTGTGATGAGTTTTTTATGCTTTGGCTTTTGTATTTCGGTGAACTAATGACTTTTTTAAAAAGGTAATTGGCTAAATTGTATATGGAGGAATTTATTGTATTTACATTAGATGTCATTTTATTACCAGGTTTATGTATTTTCGGTAGGCCATAGATTCTGGATGTTGTAGGGTTGTCTGGTATAATGTTCTTTTAGTAGTTTACTTAGTGAATGAACATATTTCTGAATAGGATCAGTTTTTATTTTCTCATAGAGTGTCTAGTAAATTGTACATGCTGTTTTCATAGTCTGGCTCATTCAATATGACGATTTTGTTCCTTTGTCAGCTTTACTATAAGTTATGCCTTTTTCTTTTATGGATCTCAGTACCCTATTATATGGCCTTTTTTGATTAATGTCTTTTGTTATCAGTTACTCTAGGACTTTCCTGCATTGGATCTGATGCTATTTTCCTCTTCTAATGTATTGAAAATTGACCTTGATGTCAGCTACATATTCTGCTAAATTTCTCCAGTAATCTATACAAGAGTTGAGACCTATATTTAATATTTATTGAATAGTTGTAATTGCAGCTTTAATTAATGATTATAATATTTAATAGTTATAATTATAATTGTAGTGAAGTACAATAAACACCACTTACTTGGTTTTTTAATTGGACATTTTTTGGAACATTTCACTCTCATCATCAGCAGATCAACTGAAAGAAGCATACTCTGTAGGGAATCAGAGAAATTTATCAAATATATCCAACGATGGTGTCTCAAAGTTGCATGAGCTATTTTTATTTTTGATGATGATGATTTTTGTTCCCATGTTGTTAGTTGCAAATGTTTGCAAATGTTTTTTTTTTTTTAATCAATTTCATGGTTTTCTGACTAGAAGTGGGCTGTCACAGGTGATTTCTGTATTTGTTTGTAATGGATATTTTTTAAATGTTCTCCAAATTTCTTTTAGTGTTTCCAATATGTACCTGATGGCAGTCTTTGCAATTGATTAGATGACTTCTTGTCAGGTAATAAAGTTTTAATACTGTGGACTTTTTGATGAACCAAAATTATTTTCTGTTTTTAAAAAATTTTTAAGAACTTATTGAACATAGAAACATCTATAATTAAAAAACCAATCAAGTGAAGTATAAATGTCACCAAACCAATGTTATATCAGTATTATGCATATCCAATTCTTTTTGCAGATTATACTAGTATTCTCAATAAAAAACATAAAATCATTCGCCTCTCATATTTATTCAATGATATTTTCAGTACACTAAATAACTGATTTGACAGTAACAAAATTCATATAAACTTTGAAAAAACTAAATACATTAATTTTCACACACAAAAAATTTAAATTTTGCAGACCTAAACACACAATATGAAGATAATGAAATCAAGAAATAACATACAATTTCTTGGTCTTATGATTCATAATTTGAAATGGAAATTGATTATATCTTATCCAAGCTAAACGTTTTGCAATCAGATCATTAATTCATTTTATAAATAAGAGCATCCTGAAAAACTGCTTACTTCCAATCCTTAATGACTTGTGAATGATGTTGTGGGGAAATTCAGTAAATGCTACAAAAATATATCTTATAAAAGAGGAGTAATAAGAATAATGGCAGGGCCAAAACAATCAACCCATTGTAAACCACTATTCAAAACATTTGAAATTTTACCATTAACTTGGAAGCACATTCTAGATGTACTTATATACGTACTAGACAACTCAGAAATATTCATAAAATACTCAGGTATACACAGCAAAGAAACCAGGCATAGACAGGACTTACACAGATCAAGTAACAAGTTGCAGGCACTCCAAAAAGGTATTTACTACAGTGGTATAGTATTGTTTAAATCACTCCCATCATCTATAAGGGAACTGCATACTAATAAATATAAGTTTAGTTTAGCATTAAAAAGATACATTATCACTCACATTTTATATATAAGAAATAAGTGTATTAATTTTTCTCCATGAATTCAGCTTTGTAAATATACTAAAAGTAAATACTTTAAGTTGCCATTTTGTAAATATTCTAGCTATAAATAATTTAAGTTAACCATTTGTATTTTTCCCCCCTTAAGATGGCATTTTAAGTAAACTGACTATTTATGACAAACTGTACACAGAGTTAAAATTTGTATGTATAAAGAGTGTGACAGTTTCATCAAATGTACTTAGTGTATGTAATTTCTGGCGAAAAGAGCTTCTTGGACTTAGACTAACTCATTATAGGACCTATATCTTGAAGTGATATGACATGACATGATTCTTACTCCCTCCCACTTCTAATTGTTCTGTCCATCATTGCCTTTCCAGACACTTTCACTCAGTTCATTGATAGCTGCAGTAGCCAGCAAAAGCTTTGTTTAAAATTTCATTTAAACCAACAATCACAGTAATATAGTACTGATCAGTCTTAATTAAATATTAAGTAACTTGGAAAGAACAATATAGTTATAAATAATAAGCACTAGAAAAGCAGAAATAAATAAGAAAGTGAAAAAGTCGTACAAATTGCACAATATTTTGAACAGTTTGTGTTCTTTATTGCCTTTGAAGAAAACAAGCTGTTGAAACATTGTGTTATTTGTGTGACTGTTTCAGTGTATTATTTCTGCTTCTCTAGTTATTATTTTAGCTATGTATATCACATTATTAATTAAATAATTAAGAATAAAAAGCAAATAATTTTTACTTTGATTGGATTTATTCACTTGTTTGTATTGTTCTGTAGGTCTACAAGGAACTGGAGCGTGGTAAGAATTTAGACTACTGGAATGATATTACTGTCATTGTTGAAGATGAACTTCACAAATTGCGAAAACTTGAAAAACAGAGTGCATATGAAGCAGGTAATTAAAGTTGTTTATTTCCTGTTTGATAGACATTGAGCGTGAGTGGCAAAAAAAAGTGAAACACTTAATTTTTAAACATTTTTAAAATAAATATCTATGTTTGATGAAACCAAGACATAAATATTAAAATAGGATTTCTTTAACAATTATTTAATATTTTATCATCCAAGTAATGCATAAGGAGTACTGTAGCACAAATTCTACCCCATTATTGATTTAAATGCAAAAAATCTTCAAACTTGGTCAAACATCACCATAAACAGAACTTATTAAAAATGTTGGAAATTAACACTTTTATTGGTTTTCTGACTATTTGTGTAAGATAACCACAGCCTCAGTAACGAGTGTTGCCACCTCTAGCTCTAATTACATCTGTGATTTGGTCAGGCATGCTCCAGATAAGATCTGCAATCTCTTCTTATGGCATCGGTTCCCATTCAGCTTGAAGTACAACCAGAAAATATGCCAGTGAGTCTGAGAATTGACCCTTAGCATGCTCCCAAGCATGCCCTAGGCATATTCTGTTGGGTTCAGATCTAGACTGCATGCTGGCCATACCATACATTCCATCCCAACCATATCCAGGAACTTGGAAACACATTGAGCAATGTGTGGATGAATGTTATTGTGAATAGGGATAATGTTGTTGTCTATAGCGGATGCAAAAGGCACTACATGATCAGCAAGAATCTCCTGGATGTACCGATGAGCTGTCAGTGACCCATTCTTGATGAACACCAATTCTGCCTTGCTTCAATGCTGATCCTTGTCCAAACCAATACTGAACCTCCATTAAAAGGTGTCCTTGAAGAGAAAGTGCAGGGTGCATAATGTTCTCCTGGCTTTCTCCATACTCTCTTCCTCCCATCTGGTGCCTTCAAACAGAACTTGCTCTGATCCGTGAGGAGAGCACTGTGCTCCATTCCTCCATAGGGTGGGGCTTTGATGAGTGTGAGCAAACTGCGTCTGAGAGATGTGGTGTTTCCTGGTCAGCAAGGTCCTTTTGCAGGTATCCTGGACTGTAAATTCTCTTCATAAAGCCTTCCTCTAACTGTCCTTTCACTAAAGACTTGCTGCAAATTATTCCTGGCCTGCACCAATATTGTGTGCTGATCGTGAAGAACTTGCAGTAAAAGAAAGCGATCAGGGCCTACTGCATACATTGGAATGGGAAGTGCCAATGACATCAGCAAATTAGCATGGACTTCGTCCATCCTTTTCATTTCAAAATGTTAAAACTGACTTAAGACTGATGGCTAGGCAAGCCTGAATGCTTTAAATTATCATGCGGCACAACAATGCACAGCAACAATTTTAAACATTAAAACATAGCTTTGCAGTGATTGTTGTAAAAACCTCCTTGTGCGCAAAATTACAGTAAGTAAATCAGAATCCAAAAAAAGGTTCCAAGAAATGGACTAAAGCTTTTTAAATCCATTGATTAGCCATTTGGCACTTTATTGCATTTCTGTAATGTTGCAAGGTTGGCCTTATATCAGGCTTAAACCCAAGCTTAAGTATATATAAAAAATAAAATAATAAAAAACACACACACACAGAATAGGTTACTGTTCTGCTTTTGCTGTTGCTGAGTATTTATGGGCGAAAAAAATATGTACGAAGTTTTAAAAATTGGATTGAAAAATAGGTATTTAGAACAAATGGTCTTGAGCACTTCAATGTGGTACTGCAGGTGTTAACTTCAAAGCTATGAATATGTTTATGGATGGTCAAGAGGACTAAAACCACAATAGCTTACCCGAAACAAATAATTTATTCTGTCAAAAACATGCCATAGTATTAATTAATTGATGTTCAAGTAATCATTCATAAAACATACACACTGTAGTTTTAAAAAAAATTTACCACTTTCATGAGAACTGTATGCTGAGTGACAGTGTAATTTGTGATTAGATTGAAATGCAGCCCACTTATGACTGCACATCCACTAATGACATGTAGACACATTTGACTAGTTGTGAACACAGATATTTTTATGTTATGTTTGCAGATTTTGGTAGAAGTACTGCAAACTGTTTACGTCCACTCCTATTGGTACTTTCAATAACCCTCTTTAATCCTAATAGATCTTAATGCTAGTGCAGTCATGTGGACTTGCCAGCAGAAGGCACAAATACTTCATCAGTAATGGTTCCAAAACATCAAATATATTTTCTTCTAATTAGGAATGAAACATGTCATTGAAAAAAATCTGATATATAAACATAATGAACACTGGAAATGAAGAATCAAACTTGAAAAATTTAGGTCATACTGGGATTCATAGTACATATCTTAAGCTGATATCCCAACTGAGCTACCGTATCCTCCTCCAAGCACAGAACCAAGAATCTTTCTCATCTGATCCTATATACTCTAAAGATCTCCCTGTGGTTCCTCTATGTCTTAAGAGATTGTATTGCTTAAGAGGCAATTTGTAATGCTATGAGTACTTATGACCCAGGCTTTAGTTTAACTATGTATATGAGTTCTTAATTATCTAGTGAGTCGATTTGATAATCTTATGCTCCACTTACTGTTGAATATGCAAAACTAGTTTCACAGATAGTCGTTTCACTGTATTGGTTCCGACATGAAATTAAATCAAATAAGTGTACTTACGAAGCTGTTGACAATGGAGTGGTATATATATATAAACAATGTATACAGTTTTTTTCACACTAACTCCATTCACTTACATAAATTTGGAACATATGTTTCGGGAGCGATCCCTCCCATCTTCAGCCTGTTGACAAACTGTCGTTAAACGTGGCGGTTGGGTCTCTTGATGTTCTTGTGGTGGCATCTGTTGGTATTATTAGGAATTTGCTGAGTTCATCCAATGGAGGGATATCGAAATTCATCAAATTATCCTTATTTTTTGTAATGAAAATGTTTTCCCAAGTGGAAAGTTCTATTGCATTATGAAGTTGTTTAAGTAGTTTTATCTCTGATTTAATTTCATGATTTTTATTCCAAAAGTGCGCTGCTATTGCTGATTTATCAATTTGTTTTAAGCGAATATTTCTGAAGTGTTCTTTTTTCCGGATTCCCAAATTCCTCTTCGTTTTTCCAATGTATTTTTTGTCGCAATCTGCACATTCTATTTCATAAATACCTGACTTTTGTTCTGTTGGCATGTAGTCCTTTACTCTGCAACCTAATAAGTTTTTTATATTAAAATTGTTCTTTGGGGCTAACATAATTCCTTGTTCTTTGAATATCTTTTTGAACTTATTGTGATAAATTGGGTGATATGTGAAACTTTTGAATTTGTACCTTTCTTTGGCACTTTTAAGAGTGGAAACATCTCTTATTGCCTTTTGTTTTTTGGTTTTATTGATGATTTTTATTACTGTGTCTTTGTTGTATCCATTAGTTTCTCCTATCTTTATGATATGTTGGTATTCCAATTTGTACTCTGTTTCTGTGAGTGGAATGTTAACTAATCTGTGTGCTAAACTATAAAACACTGCATATTTATGTGGAATGGGGTTAAAACTGTCATTTTTTATGTAATTTTCTGTGTGAGTATCCTTTCTATGAATTCCAAATGTAAGATAGTTTTCATTTCTTATGATTTTTACATCTAGGAAGGGGAGATATCCCCTTCTTTCTTCCTCTATGGTGAAATTTATAGATTTGTGCTGCAAATTCAGAAGTTTTAGTGCATCCATTGTATGTTTTTTCGGAATTATTGCAAATATGTCATCCACATACCTATACCATGTTTTGAAGATTAGAGGGAAGGCTTTGGTGATATGCATTTCAAATGAACTCATAAAAAAATCTGCTAGAAATGGAGATAACGGGTTTCCCATAGCTAGTCCCGAGACTTGTTGGTAATATTTTTTATTGAAAATGAAGTAATTTTGTTCAATGCAAATGTTCGTAAGTTTTATCAAGTCTTCAATTTCTTGTGTCTGTAGATCTAAGGATTTTAACCATTTCTTTAACATTAGCATAAGTGTATCTTTTGGTATGCTTGGGAATAAGGCTTCTACATCAAACGATACCATTATATTTTCTGCTGTAATTTTGTAATTTTGTATTTTTTCTACCAAATCTTGTGAATTTTTGACACTCAAACTTTGGTATTTTTTCAAGGATTTGAAATCCTTGAAAAAATACCAAAGTTTGAGTGTCAAAAATTCACAAGATTTGGTAGAAAAAATACAAAATTACAAAATTACAGCAGAAAATATAATGGTATCGTTTGATGTAGAAGCCTTATTCCCAAGCATACCAAAAGATACACTTATGCTAATGTTAAAGAAATGGTTAAAATCCTTAGATCTACAGACACAAGAAATTGAAGACTTGATAAAACTTACGAACATTTGCATTGAACAAAATTACTTCATTTTCAATAAAAAATATTACCAACAAGTCTCGGGACTAGCTATGGGAAACCCGTTATCTCCATTTCTAGCAGATTTTTTTATGAGTTCATTTGAAATGCATATCACCAAAGCCTTCCCTCTAATCTTCAAAACATGGTATAGGTATGTGGATGACATATTTGCAATAATTCCGAAAAAACATACAATGGATGCACTAAAACTTCTGAATTTGCAGCACAAATCTATAAATTTCACCATAGAGGAAGAAAGAAGGGGATATCTCCCCTTCCTAGATGTAAAAATCATAAGAAATGAAAACTATCTTACATTTGGAATTCATAGAAAGGATACTCACACAGAAAATTACATAAAAAATGACAGTTTTAACCCCATTCCACATAAATATGCAGTGTTTTATAGTTTAGCACACAGATTAGTTAACATTCCACTCACAGAAACAGAGTACAAATTGGAATACCAACATATCATAAAGATAGGAGAAACTAATGGATACAACAAAGACACAGTAATAAAAATCATCAATAAAACCAAAAAACAAAAGGCAATAAGAGATGTTTCCACTCTTAAAAGTGCCAAAGAAAGGTACAAATTCAAAAGTTTCACATATCACCCAATTTATCACAATAAGTTCAAAAAGATATTCAAAGAACAAGGAATTATGTTAGCCCCAAAGAACAATTTTAATATAAAAAACTTATTAGGTTGCAGAGTAAAGGACTACATGCCAACAGAACAAAAGTCAGGTATTTATGAAATAGAATGTGCAGATTGCGACAAAAAATACATTGGAAAAACGAAGAGGAATTTGGGAATCCGGAAAAAAGAACACTTCAGAAATATTCGCTTAAAACAAATTGATAAATCAGCAATAGCAGCGCACTTTTGGAATAAAAATCATGAAATTAAATCAGAGATAAAACTACTTAAACAACTTCATAATGCAATAGAACTTTCCACTTGGGAAAACATTTTCATTACAAAAAATAAGGATAATTTGATGAATTTCGATATCCCTCCATTGGATGAACTCAGCAAATTCCTAATAATACCAACAGATGCCACCACAAGAACATCAAGAGACCCAACCGCCACGTTTAACGACAGTTTGTCAACAGGCTGAAGATGGGAGGGATCGCTCCCGAAACATATGTTCCAAATTTATGTAAGTGAATGGAGTTAGTGTGAAAAAAACTGTATACATTGTTTATATATATGAAATTAAATGTTATATTTATGTATATGAGGTTAATTTATTTATAGAAATTGTTCTTTCACACTAGCCATGTGTAGGACATAAGTTAGAAATGAAGAATCATACTTAAAAAATTTGGGCCATGGCCGGAATTCAAACCATAGTCTCCAGTTTTCTGAGCTGATACACTACCAACTGAGTTACCATGTACTCTAAGCATAGAACCACAAATCTCTCTCATCTGATTCTAATATCCTGGAGATGAGAGAGATCTGTGGTTTGAGTTTTGGCTGTAATCCAAATTTTTAAAGTCTGATTCTTCATTTCCAACTTATGTCCTACAAATGGCTAGTGTGAAATAACAATTTCTATGCATAAATTAACCTTCATATAATTGGTTCAACTAAAAACCTGGGTCATAAGTGCTTGTAGCTCTACGAGTTGCCTGTTAAGGAGAGTAATCTCTCATGCATTAGGAAACCTTTGGGAGGGTATATAGGGTCTTAGATGAGAGAGATTTGTGGTTCCTTGCTTGAAGGAAAATATAGTAGCTCAGTTATTAGAGTTCAACTCTGAAAGTTGAAGATCCATAGTTTGAATCCCAGCCATAATCCAAGTTTTTAAAGTCTGATTCTTCATTTCCAACTTATGTCAGATGTCCAAGTTGTGCTTCTATCTGCAAAATAGATTCATTATCCGAAGCTTCACTGTCAGCTCCTAAGTTTATTAAGAATTTGTCCACAGCTTTTTTTCTATCAGCTCATCTCTTCTCCAGTAAACATCCATAATTTTTTTTTTAAATTTTTTCACAGGCCTTATTTCAATCTTCTTATGTAAGACTCCTAATTGTATTTCTTGTCATTTCTTTGAGCACTGGAAAAGTAATGGTACTATGAGGAAATTATTTGTTTCATTGAATTCCAAATAAGCTCTATAGGCTTAAGATTGCTGTGGTAGAGAAGAGGCGTAACACTGTTAAACCTTACTTTGCTGATTTATCACACTGTCTTGGACTTATGTACTATTTCTACTGGACTTATGATGTTCAATATTTCTACCAGTTCACACGTTACTACCTCCAGGCTTACGCTTATGTTAAAGGTATGTAACGATGAATGTATATTGGTTTTTTCAGATGTTATGCTTGGGGCTGAGCTTTCCTGCGCAGTATGGTATCTGTCCGAATGTTGTTAAACACTCTGTAAATCACTTGATGTAATTTGCACTGTTAATTTCATTATGGTAATCCTTAGAGGCCGATTTGGAATCATAAATAAACTGTGTACCATCTATAAATTCCATCTCTCCTCTCATGTGAACTACTATGATTCTTTGTCAACACTTTCATTTTTTACACCCACCTAGTATCTCATGTTGCCAGCACTTTTTGTATAAATGGTAAACTGGAGATCAGGAGGAAAGGGATAATTTTATGATTAAAAGGTAAGGATATAAATGTCTTATAGAAGTAAAGAAGAAAGAGTGGCTACGAAAGATGAGCCGAAAGTTATGTGGGGCAGCAAGAGTTAAAGATAGTAAAACAATTTGGGTGATTGTTAAGGAAATGTACAAGGGTAGAGTAAGAGAAAATATCTATAAGAGTGAAAGATTAGATAAGATATTTCCAAAATCTTTTAAGAATAGAACAGCTCAATAGCTAGAAGTTATGGGTAATGGAAAATACACATTTTATTGAACAATTAGAAAGATAGATAGGAGTAGATGAAGTATGAATACAAATTAGGAAGACTAAAAAGAATAAAGCAAGTGGAATCAGTGAAATATCAGAGGAGTTTTGGAAAGCAGGAACTCAGATGAGAAGATATTGTGTTTATTAATTAGGATATTAAATTCCATATTTAAAGGAGGCAGTGTCCCAAGAAGTTGGAGAATAGCAATAGTGGTGCCAATATTTGGAATAAGGAAGTCTTGAACATCCTCTCTAATTACAGGGGAATTACTTGTTATTTAGGTATGTTATACACATGGGTCTTAGCAGAAAGAGTGCAAAAGTGGGCAGAAGAGAATAAGCTATCAAAATTTCAGTCAGGGTTTAGAAGAATAAGAGAACAATTGACAATATCTTTGTTATAGATACATTGGTAAATAAGTATTTAGCAACAAAGAGGGGAAAATGATATAAGTTGTTTGTGGATTATGAAAAAGTGCTTAAAACAATAAACTGGGAAATGTTATGGGTGAAATTGAGTAAAAAGGGAATGAGTAACAGGCTCATAAAAATATTACAAAGATATATACTGATAATGGGTTTTTATAAAAATGTCAAGTAGCAAAGTAATTCAAGCTATTCCAAACAATATACGATTAAGACAAGGCTGTAATTAAGTCCTGCACTATTCAACTTGTTCATTGATATCCTAGAGAAAATTAATGTAATAAATAGAAGACAAGGATGCAAGTTAAGCTCAATTTTATTTAAATTACTTATTGATGATACATTGCAAAATATCAACAATACCAATAATTTCTTGCCTGTAATAAATAATATACAGATACCTGGTTTGCTTTTCGCTGATGATTTGGTAATAGGGTCCATAACTGTAAACGGTTTAAAACTGTCTAGAAATAGATTCATACTATGCAGAATTGAGAGTTAAGTGTAAATGGGGGAGGGGGAGAAATTAGTGTTTAAGAAAGAAGGAAAATTGAATAAATATGAAAAAAGGAAGTTATGAATATAAAGTGGTGAGTTGATTTGGTAATTTTTTGATAGTTTTGCATAATTCAACAGTAAGTGGAGCATAGATTATCAAATCGACTCCATTAAAGTTGGCAATTACATGTTAGTACATAGTATTTCATTATTATGTTTATAGTGCTATTCTTACATTATTATTTCTGTCCTCTTTTAACAGTCCATACATTTCTACAATAGTTAAGTTGGTTTGCAGAATGAAATCTTGCCAGAGCAATTAAATGCTCTATTGTAAGTAAATTTATTAAGTGACATGGAGACCCAAAAATCAACTCACTAGATAATTAAGACTATAAGAGCATGTTTGGATATAATACCAAGGATGCAAGTAAATTGGTTGGAGAGAGTTTATGGGGCAGTGGTGGAGACCAAAATGCTCTATGGAGTAGAGACTTGGTATTTGGAGGAAGGGTAGGCTAATGTAAATTTGATACACAGAAACTTGTGCAAACAAATAGTGGGCTTATCAAAAGCCTCGTTTATTGGCATTACTCAATTAGAACTAGGAAGAATATGTAGTAAAGGGAAAATTATGGAGAGAGTATTGAAATACTGGTTAGAATTAGAAATTCAGATGAGCATAGTGTTTTATATCAGTGTTTGGTGGGTCAGCAAAGGCTTAATTAAGATGCTACTTGGCTTAACAAGGTAAATGAAAGTCTAGAAAAAATTGGTTTTGGGGACATGCGGAGAACTAGGGGAGCATTAGGAAGTGGTTTCTGGAAAGAAATTAGGTTAAGAATCAAAGACATTGAAAGGTAAGAAATATTTACTAGTTTTAATTTTAAAACATCAATGAGTGTGGAGTTTGGAAGGGAAAATTATGTTGAAATATCTGATAAAGCAGCGAGAAGGCTTTGCATGAGCGAGAACAGAGTTTGTTAAATTGAAGGGTTTAAGAGTAAGAGGGAAGCTGGATAAATGTCCATTATGTAGCCAAAAAGATAATAATTGGCATATATTATTAGAATGTGAGGAAACTAAGTTTCTTAGGGAGAAGCTGGAAATGCAGAGATGGTCCAATCAATCAAAAGAATTACTGGAAATAAGTTGTTGAATGTTAAATCAAGAAAAGTCATGGTGAAAATTGGCATTTATTTAGGTAAAGTGAGAGTAAAATGGTTGAAAAAAATTAGTAAGCAAGACAATGAAGAAAGTGTAGAGTATGAGGGGTTAGATTGAAATATAGGAGGAGCCTATAACTCAGTAGCCATAGTGTGTGGGTATATTGGGTCCAGGAAATACACCAACATAGGGTAGTGGAGTATAGTGAATTATAATTTGATACATTATTTAATAAAGATAATTGTAGAATGGTTAAAGTTGTGTACAAACAAATGTGACAAATGTGATTGATTTAAAAATTGTGTAGGATTTATTAAATATATATACTATTCTATTTTAATGTGTAATGGGTGTGCTCCCAAAGTTCATCTGTATAAATTACTGACTTTTGTGCATCTTTCTCATACTCTGAAAGTTTTGAGAAATTTGGCATTTAATGTAATAATGTCCTCTCTCTTCACCAGAATCAATCTATTTTTGCATTTTTTTAATCTAAAAATTTAAGATTTTTAGTAAAGTGATGATTTTTCCTGTAAAATTTATGTCCAACTCCTCCTCTACCTCACAGTAAAGTTTGTGAAGGGTATAAACTCACAATATTCCAGAAATTTTCTTCTGACTAAAATCTTATGGAATTCATCAAGGTATTCAGACTTCTTTCTCAGTAATGTAAATTATAATTAATCTGTCGTCTAACATACTCTTATGCTTCACTTACTTTTAAATATGGTGGGACCGGTTTCAAAGAGACATCCTCTCCATCTTCTCTTCGAAACTGGTCCCACCTTATTTAAAAGTAAGTGAAGCATAAGAGTGTGTTAGACAACAGATTAATTATAATTTACATTAACAAGCTTAACTGTTTGAGCTCCAACAGAATTTTTTAAAAATGTCTTATTTTTCGAAAGTTCTTAAATGAATTCTTTCTCAGTCTTTTTTTTCTGGCCACTCTGTTCTGCTTTCTTAACATCATTTACAACACTGTCCTTAAGCTCTTTCCTATTGTTGCCCCTGCTGTGTCCACTGCTCTTTATAATGGTATTAAAAGTTTTTTCTTTTTCTTTTCCTCATGGCAAAATTGAACAATGTTGTTATTACTTTTCTGTCAGACCACACTCTTCAGTAATAATACAAAGTTGACTTTGGGTCTCCATGTCACTTAATAAATATGCATTTAATTGCTCTGGCAAGATTTCATTCTGCAAACCAACTTAACTATTGTAGAAATGTATGGAATAGATCATTTTGACATTGACATAAATCATTGTTAATGAGCATAAACAAAATAAAGATATCACTTGGTATGGCTCAAGTTAAACATTAGAACCCAGTTCGGTAACACACTTGTTTTGTCAGCAGTAAATAATAATTCCTTCCTTGGCCAGTTGCAAACATAAAATAAACAGGTAATACTTCTTAGCTATGTTGGTTATCCATATTGATGCTTGTACCTCCATATTGAAACATTTTATTTTTTCATTTGTATATTCTTTATACATACCTTTACTGAACCCATACGCTAAAGGCCTAAGGTGCTTATTTTTCTTTATTTATTCTTCTTCTGTTCAACTCTTACTCTTAAGACTTATGGTTTACAATTAATAAGACCAATGGCATGGTATACCTTTGCGACTACTAGTTAGAAGGTCCTGAGTTCTATTCCCAGTCAGGTCAAGCTGGCTGGGTAGGATTTTTTTTTCTTTGGAATTTTTCCTTCACCTGAGAAAGTGAATGCCAGATAGCTTTAAGGCTCCTAGGTGTGCCTTCATTAATCAGTTTCATTTCTTTGCATCTTAATTATACATACCTACAGTATTCATGTCCAATCTACAGACATTGCAAGAAGACCAGTGCAGTCAAAGTGATAATAAATAACACATTAAAAATAACATTTTAAGAGCATAGAGAAATTCAGAATTTTTGCTTAAAACATTTTATAATGTTTGTAATTTGATACTAAAATTTGCTCTTGCAATGCATATAAAAGCTTTGGAATCCAAGGGGTTTAAGTGACACAAAAGGGGGGGGGGTAGTATATACATAAATGTGAGAAATTTAGAAAGTTAGCAGATGAATGAACTGTGGAAGTCTGAACATTTTTGTTTCTTTTAGAAAGAAGTCAAAATAATCTCCCTTTTCATCTGCATAATGGTACTCAGTAAGGTTGCCAGTGTTACAGAATGAAATAAATAAAAGAGAAAAGTTTTGTCAATGTAATTTTTATTAATTTATTAAAATAATCAGCTAAATGCTCACACAACTGTCACATATGTGTGTAACTATGATAAGCGACAATTTAATGATATATTAGTATGTATAGAAACAATATTTCACAATATAAAATTTAAAAATGTGTAACTCAAATTATATTTTCAAGATTACCACCATAAAAAAAAACAATTAAATAGCTGATGTAGCATTTTAAATAGTTTACTGTCTGGCTTTGCATAAAAATATCTTTGCACAACATGTCAAAATTTATCAGAATTTGAAGTACTGATTTTTATGACCACAAGCGAGTATCTATTCCGTATTCACTTGCTTTTTTATGAAAGTAAGGACATATTTTATAGGTGCAATATAATGGAATTGGAATAAATGGGAAGAATTTTAAGAGAAAGTAAAAAATTATATGCTTTTTTTTTGCCATAAAACATCTTTAGATTTTTAGATTTGTCACTGCTTTCTACACATGCATACTTAGAGTTTGTACTGCTGTGATCACATAATCAAAATTTTACTGTGATCACGTCATTTTTCATGCTGCTATAGCAGTTTAAACATGGTTGCTCCACTAGCAGTGTGCACCAAGGAGGAACAAACAGTGATCTGATTTCTCTGGTGAGGGCCTAAAATTCATCGGAGGCTTCCATCACAATACAGCGGCTGTGCCCTACTGTCAGAATTGTTTATAAGTGGATTGAGAAATTTAAAAGTGGCTGGACAAATCACAAAGACGAAGCAATGCCTGTCAACCTACAATACTGATGAGAAAATTCAGCAAATTCGAGAGAGGGACTGGAGAACCAGCAAATTACCATCAATGAAATACCATGTTCTCTGCAGATTAGTCATATTTCTGCCTATCAAATCATCCTCAATGGGCTTGGCTTTCATAAAATCTATGCAAGATGGGTGCTAAGAGAGCTTAGTGCAAAGAACATATACAAACATGTTAAGAGATCTACCAATGCATATTCGCCTACAGCAACAAGAAAGGCATGAAGTTTTGAGTAGGAAAGTTATAGGGGATGAACTGTGGGTTGATCAGTATGAGCCAGATATGTAGTGGAAACATCCAGATCACCAACGGAAAAGAAATTCCAGACTCAGTCTTCTGCAGGAAAGATGATGTTATCCATTTTTGGGACTCATTAAAGCCCATACTGGAAGTCTACCTGAAAAAGAGATATTTAGCCAACATTGCAAGATATAGTGATTTTAAAATTTAAGAATTTAAAATGATTAAGTTGAATTTGTAACACATCACTAATATTTTAAAAAAGGAAAATTAAGTTCTAGAGCTAATTGCTCCCATCTTCAGTTCCAGATCACCTGCCAGCCTTGTTCTTCATGGTGGTGGTTGGATGGACTTCTGTATTAAAATTCATTTGGCGGGATTTCAAAGCTGAAAATGTGTTACAAAAGTCCACTATATTTAACTAATACAGTGATTTGCTGGCCAATAATCTGAAGTCAGCAATAGGCACCATATGCCAAGGCCTTTTGTCAAAGAAAGTGTTGCTGTTGTTGCATGACAATATAACATCACACATGGACAGTGAGACTGTAAAAATCATTTACCATTTAGGTTTTGAGGTGCTGAAACACCTCTTAAAGACCAGACTTTGTCCCATCTAAATATCATCTCTTTGAACTGCTCAAAGATGCTTTATGAGGTTGTCGATATGCTACAGATGAAGACATGAGGGAAGCAGTGCATAAATGGTTGCATGAGCAGCTGAAAACCTTCTTTGTGGAGAGAAAATGCTAAATGCATTGAAAAGAAAGGAAACCATGTAGAGGAATAATGTACCTGTTCAACCCCTACTTTTATCTTTTGTTTTTCCAATTTGAACTTTCTCTCATATGTTGATAATACGATCATTTATGGTATGATTAAGCATATATGCAAAACTATAAAGCTAAATTAGCTACATACAATAAGAATATCTACATAATCTTGCAATTCTAGTATTCTGCAACTCTAACCTGTACAGGTTTTACATCTGGGCCTTGACTATATCCATTGCTCCTTAAGTGAGTTCAGAATTACATCCTTTTTCTCTTTTTCAACTGTGAAATGCTTTCCTGCTGCTATTGCCATTATATTCATTACTGCTGTTATGAATCTAAGGATTGTTAGCTTTTGAATGGCGGCTTTATCTCATTTTAACCTATCATGAAATTTGTTACACAAAAAGTTTCTTCCACTATACATTTTTCAAATATAATTTGAGAATGAAACTTCCTTCAAATTGTGAGCACCAAAAATGCTTATAACCAGACTGTAACTACTTTAATTTCTGTAGTTTTCTGGACCTTCCTGTGCCCTCAGAGTAATATTAATTTTTATTACTACAGCTGTTGGAAGACGTGAGGGTATCCATCAATCTGTAGCAAAAGAAGTGGCATCAGTATTCCGGGGGAAAACAGCATCACAGTTGGAAGCCCTTCAGTTGCAGATTGAATCAAAGATCAGTGGGAAACCAGAGGGTGTTGACATTGGCTACTGGGAGTCACTTCTGTCACAGTTAAAAGGTATTGCTCAAGTGTTGTAATGTTTTGTATTTATTAATAACTGTGATATATTTAATGCTTATTATTATAGCAGTATAGGCTAAAGTCTAAGGGCAAGAACATCTATAGAAAGGGCTAGGTTTTGAGACTTAAGTTTGGTAGAGGTACTATTTCTATATCTCAAAATGAAAAATTTAAGATAACTGTAGATTCTATTATAATTCAAATAGTACCAAAAATAATAATTGAACTTGCAATGAATTTGAAAATGTTGAAGCACTCAGCACTAAGGTTATAAAGTCTAATTAATGTTATTGTCGATGAGCTGAATTAAAAAAATTAAGATATATAAAAAGCATAATTTATGGCTAACACAGTCAGTCTTTATATTATAAAATGGATTATTAAAGGAAATTATTGGAAATTCTTTTTTCAAAAAACTGTTTCCTGTGACTTCAAATAAAAATATAAATGTGCACAAAAATTTATTTATTGATTGGGCTGTTAATGGAATATCAGAATCCACACAGTGAAACTTTTGTTAATAATCTTATTTTGATTTAAAGTAAAATACTAAAAACCATGTCATCACATTAAAACTCTCTTGAAGTTTCACAAACACAATTGTTAAAATAACAAAATAAGATTAATTGATTTGGCAATTATTTATCATTAATACTGTCATGTACTGAAGCCTGGGATTTACATAATTAGCAATTTAGTTACATATTAAATAAAGCAGTTGGCAGTTATTATGAATATTAATTGGTTGATTCAGAGTTTGTATAGTTTAAAGTAATGCAAGAAGGATATCAGATTTAATATGCTGGGACACTAACAGCATGAACACAAAAAGAACATTCTTGAACATTCATAATGATGAAAATGGTAATACTTTTGTCCTTTATGGTTATTGAGTGATACTAAAGAATGTACAAGTTAATTGGTTTTTAATTCTGAAAAGGACATTAACAGCATACATAAAATAGGCATTACAATAGGCTTACCATTGTCTAATCTAAATAATTTATTTCATTTAAGGACAGGTTCTAGAGATCCCAGCGCTCATAACTTACTCATTTCGTATGCTCTGCTTTGTGTGACCCAGTAAAGCTAGGAGACAGGAGTATTGGCTGGCACAGCCTAGTTAGGATTAGAATTTGCAGGGCATCTCCTGGATGGAACCAGGACCTACATCTTAAGCATATATCCTCCTAAGGTAATAGGAGCACTCTTTGGGTTTCAGTTTTGTATAAGTTCATTTTCAATAAATAGTGCAATGTTGATTTAACATTTTTTACACCTTGTCATCACTCCAAGCCATGCTCTAAAGTAGTGATTTAAGCTGTCACATCCTATAAGGAGAGGTGTTCTGATTTCTTCAGATGGTATGAGCACTTGTGGCACTTCTGAGGTTACACGAAGTACATTGGATTTGGGGGGTGCATGTCTTCCTGCAACTCATAAGCAAATAAGCATGCTCCTGCACAGTGCCCAGGCTAACCAGTTGCAGAGACTGATTCTGTATCAGGTCACCCTACCGTGGTACTGGTAGCTTAGCTGGAGGGTGAAGGGACATATACGCAATGTATCTGCTTTCACCTAAAAAGTCGGTCCTGGTGGTGTAGTGGTAACCATACTTGCCTTCTAAACCCAAGATCACCAGTTCAAACCCGACTAGGATCGATGGATTTTTTCGGGCGTAAAAATCCTAAGCATGGGTTTCCTTTGGAAGGGAAGTAAAGCCGTGGGTCCCATGTTGTACATTTTATGGCAAGATAAAGAACCTCAAGCCTGAAAGAAGAGGCCTCTCAGCAAAATTTGTCGGCCGTTTCACACCCTAAATTGAATTGGATGCTGATGACCTGAGATGTTAAAGAGCGTTTGTAAATAAAATCACCTCAAAAGGAGAAGGGTGCTAATGATTAGTAATCAAGGTGATGTGCTATGGAAAAATCCATCAAGGGAGTGCCTCTGGCACTTTGCTGGGAAGTTAATTCTTGGCAGGATCTGGATTTTTTTGGTTGCAAAAATCATAAGTGTCACTTCCTTCAGAAGGGAAGTAAAGCCATGGGTCCCATGTCGTAGATTTATAGCATGTAAAAGAACCTCAAGCCTGTAAGAAGAGGCCTCTGAGCAAAATTTATCGGCCATTTCATGCCCTGAATAGAATGGGATGCTGATGATATGAGATGTTAAATAATGTCTGTAAATAAAACAAACCAACCTTGCTGGGAAGATGCATCCTAGTTGAACAAGCCATGACAATACCAAATGATAATGCCTATATCTTTGACAGAGGTTTTAATAATAGTGAGAAATAAATTATATTGTTATTTAATAAGCCTCATAACCAGAAGTTCTAATTTGACACAGAATTATATAAAATGAGGGAAAAAAAAACATTTAAGAACCTCAGTCAAGCAGCCAAGCACATAGCGTTTCCCTTTATTTTTTCTTTTAGTTTCAGATGATCCTTTAATTGAGTCACAGCAGCAACTGACAATATTTTAAGCCTTTTTTGATGCATTTAAATACTGTCATACTTATACTGTTGTGTTAAAAGTTTTACATTTTCATAGTTGCTGACATTTTTCAATAATTACCCAATATCTTTATTTAATCTGTAGATCTACAATTTGTACAGAGAATGATACATCAGAAAGTATATTTTTATTAATTACTGGAACATTTATAGCTCATATGGCAAGAGCACGACTAAGAGATAGACATCAAGACAACTTACGGCGCAAATTAGAAGTGTTGAAGGCACAACAAGGAGTAGCAGTTTCTGGAATGGAAGAAAATCTGGAAGAAGGAAAAGAGTCAACAGTAAAGACTGAAATGGATGCACATAGCGAGACTGCCACAAGTGTCCGAGGATCCACAGTCAGTGAGGAAGAAGAGGAAGAGGAGTAAGGATTATATTTTTTTTTAGTTAGATGTTTATTTGCATTTTGATATTTTAGTTCTTTTTCCAAGAATCATGCAACATTTTTGTATTTGATAGTACTGCTATAGAAAGTGCAGTGAAAGAGGATAAATTAACCTCATTTAGTGCAATGAATATTCATTTAGATTTCTTTAAAAGCTTTTGCAAAATGTTATTTATGAGAATTGGGGCTGAAAAATTACAAGAGGATTAACGTTCACTGTTTCTCTTGTATCCAATAATCAAAATCTAGTGGATTCTTAAGAATATGAAGTTGATCCTTGTGGCCAAGTGGTAATCATATTTGCCTCATAGACCCAAGATCGCAGGTTCAATCCTGGCCAGGGTCAATGAATTTTTTTGGGCATAAAATCGTATGGTTCCTCAGAAGAGAATTAAAGCCTTAGGTTCCGTGTTATAGATTTATGGCACACAAAATAATCTCAAGCCTAGAAACAATTTATCGACTAATTAAAATGTAAATTGGAACTTGCACAGTGAAGCCAATCTTATAATTGATATTATTGTATGATCTTAATGCATCACTTTCTTGTCATAAGAATGTGTAGTTCAACTAAATCATACAATAATATCAATTATATGATTGGTTTCACTGTGCAAGTTTCAATTTACATTTTAGTTAATCATTAATTTGTTTATATTGTTGCTATTTAAAATCATTCTTGTCTGCCTTCAAGGTCACCATTTAATATACCAAATTACTTAATAGATGAGCATATACTGTCAATAAAAGACTCCAGACATTGCTAATGTGTTTAAAGTAGTATAGCCAAAATATATAATTCATTGCTAATAGTTTATGAATAATTTTCAAGTTTAACAAACATATAATGTCCCATAAATGCAGGTACTTTTAGACTAGCACATTCAGATCTAAGAAACAGATATTTGCATAGCAGAAGGAAAATATCTCAAGATTTTAACTGTATTAAACATTTTATTATCCATATTAGCACAATAAACACATCATAATAGATTATAAAACCATTATGTAAGACAAATAGGCTTTGAAGATGCAAGTGAGATAGTAATAAGCAGTATAATGATTGCATAATTAAATTAGTATATTTGTCTTGAGTTTTCTTTTTAAATAATGTTGTAAACCTACAGGAAATTAATTTTCTCAAGTATGTATCCCAACTTACTTTTTAATAAGAAAAGTTTTAATGTAAAACGTTTAGAGAGTTTAATATATTGACATGATTTTAGAAGTTTTACTTTTAATTTAACAAGATGTATCTTTGTCTTTTTATGTTTCAGAATTGAAGAAGGTCATAGCAATGAAGTAGCAAATGCAATGTTGACAGAGAGTTTTGCAGATTATGAATCTGGTGGCTATAGTCCACAGTACCTCAGTCAGCCCCAGTTGGATCCCGGCACATTTATTGTTAGTGAGGAGGATGATTTGCAGAGATTAGTGTTTGCACGCATGCAAGTACAAGGCACAGGAAACAGAGTGGAGGTAGCATTAATCATTCTTTGTACATTTTCCTTGAATCAGGTTTCTTTTTTATGTAATTTTGATAAAAATAAATGCACTGTTAAACTAAAATGAAAGAATTATGGTGTAACTAAGAATCATGGTTTATCAACTATCCTAAATAAAATTATATTAATTAAAATTTGATCTTTTGGCCAATTATCTTGCAGTCCGTTGTTCATAAACAGCATAAACAATGAATGACATTGATCTAATTTTGGGTCAATATACACTTTTGCATAGGCTATTTATCTTCATAGAGTTCAGGCCTAACAATATCCTTAATAATAGCCTGGATTTCTATCAAGTTTATTGGCTTAAATGTTACTAAATGAATGAAAAAAAAACAGATCCAGCAGTTTCAATGGTTTCTTCATCTCAGTACTAACTCTTTCATCATTTTCCTTGGCAAATTTCCAGGGAAAGAAATTCGGTGATATGACAGCTAGTAACTTACTTGACAAAATCCTCCTCTGCATATTCAATAACCAGAAAAGTATTTAGCTAGAAATAGTGGATTCACTGTGAAAAGTAATAGAGAAAGTTGTTGAAATATTGGGTTTCTAGTCAGAAAGCCCACATTTGCTGTGACAAAATTTGGAACAATGTCACAATACTGTACTTTCCACAGATACAGCATATTCTAAAGTACCTAAAATATGATAAAACTATTAAAATGGAGTATATTCCCCACTACTCAAGATATTATTCATACAAATAACTTGGGTATTGCTTGATACAAATTTTTTGACATAACTAATGCACATAGATACAAGTACACACTACATATGCAATAACTGTTGATGTAAATGAATATTATAATGGTTGAACTTCTGAACTAGAAGTATAGTGCATGAACAGTTTAATTAGTCCAGTCTTCCTCAAGAAATGTATAAACTCTGATTGTTAATGTTCTCCAGTTTTCTATCTTTCCATTAATACACAATACAGAGTATAGCATACCATATCTTATCGCTAGAATCAAACCCAAATAGGTATGATGCAAATAGACTGACCATTTAACTAGTGCCACCATTGCATAAATTATTTCTTTCACCATCTGAAATATTTATGATGATAAACATGGGCTATTAAAAGTAAAAAAATTAAATAAAAGTAACTCATATTTATAAATTTTTTTGTTAAGAGCTGTTTTGGTTCCTTTCCTGTTTAAAAAAAAATACTGACATTTTTCAGAGTGTATTAGCGGCAGAAGAACAGGCACTCCAGAGAGAAGCCAGAAAAGGCATGACAGCAGACGAAGCAGAGTTTTCTGTAGAATCAGCCTTAGACAGTCAAGTTTATCTGTGGTCTGATAAATATAGACCAAGAAAGCCTCGTTATTTCAATCGGTAAGTCTTGCACGGCTAAAATGATGTTTTTCTGAATATTTTTATTTCTATTTTCCAGTTTTTTAAATCATATTACAGTATGTGTTACATTACATCATATTATGTGCTTATATTGCAGTTTAAAAACATGTTGGCAAATATAAATTTTTCAGAAAAGTAGACATACATCTCTTATTCTGTCTTATACTTCATTTCAGTACATTTATCATTAGCTATAATTTCATCATATATATTTACACGAGAACCTTTGATCTGATCATAATATGCTGTACTTTAAATGAGGATTTAATAAGCATAGAAAGTATTTTGTTGCCAATTCATTGTTGCATGTTGGTCAAGTGCCTCCCTATTGGCCCTTTCTGCATGCCTTAATCTATTCATTCTTCTGGTATTGCGCTCCATAGGGTCAATTAAAAAAAAAAGTTGATTAATGAGTATCAGGGTAATATGTGTGTTCATGTCAACTACTATTGCAGCAAACTCTGAAGTGACCAGATTTGTGACTTTTAACTGATAAGATTTTTACATAATTTTATCATTGTTTTATTTGAAGTGTTTGCCAACTCCATACACCTTCTCCTTTCTGATAATATTTTGGTGTCTTGTGGTACACCCTAAGACTGACCCCCCCCCCCCCAAAAAATACCAAACTCGTGAAACATTAATTTGTGTAAGTTCTGTTTGACTAAAGCATGCCCCTACTTGCAGATTTTACAGCCTTTAGTATCATTCTGTCATCACAACACATTGAGTTCTCCATGGCACCATGTACACTGATAGTCAAACATTTAAAAGCAGCTGTCTTATTATTGGAGCTACCAAAGTTCAAATTCTATCCAGTATGAATTGTTTTATTTGTTAAGAATAATTTTTAGTGTACACAAGATAACATAGCTTCTTATTGAAAAGGCTAATTTGAAATTTAAGGCATTTATGTTCACATATACAAAAGAAAGTAAATTTTTTCAAAATAAATAGGAAAATTAATAAATATTTTTAAATGTGTTGAAGTGTTGAGGTGTGGGGATGGAAACATAAACTTTAAATTCATCACACCTCCACCAGAGCAGATTAATATACATCTTCAAAGCATAAAGAATTATCCAGCAGTGGACAGTTAGCTGCTGATGAGGACAATAGTCTGAAAAACATGTACATTTAAACAAGTGGATTCAATAAGTGTGTAGTTGAACTCAATCATACAGTGATCTTAATTATATGATTAGCTTTACTGTACAAGTTCCAATTAGCATTTTAGACCATTTTTAAATTAAATAAAGGAAATTTCTTTTCAATTTTTTACTGTAGAGTATTTTTAATATGGCATTTATTTTGAAAATGATGATTAATTTATGTTTTTGCCTTAACATAAATGCCTTAAAATGATTATATATGTTGTCTCTTAAAATATATATTATTGCTGTATATTAACCATTTTTAAATGCAAAATTAAGCAAAAAGTTCAAGCATTATGAGGATTTGAACCTATGTAGTTCTTAATATTACTAGACAGGTGCTGTTGTCTGCTCAGCCATCAGAGCATACAGTCTAAGCAAATGCATTTCCTGTTTATGGCATAACTTGAATGTAACTGATGGTAGCATTATGCACCCATCATCAATTTGCATGTTACTCATTTTTTTTTTTTTTTTTTTTTTGTCTAAGGGTGCACTAATGTCGGAATTTGCTTCTTAAATAAGCTTATCTGCTATTTCATTTCTATACAGTTTGTAAAAACATTGCTTATGTGTAATAGTTGCTGTACAACATTGCCATTTACCTTTGCTACATATACTCCTCTCTCTCTTCTTTATTATTTTTTCCTTTTTTTTTTAATATTGGCTGGCATTCAATTATCTTGAAGGGTGATTTTCTGAAGCAAGCAAAACACATATTTTGCTAGGTGTTCTTGTTTTATGTTTAATATTAAATAAGCAGCTGATAAAAATAAGTTATGACCAATATTTGAATTGCAGATTTGTGTTACAAAAGTTATTGATTAATATGTAGTGTGTCATGACTGCAATGCCTAGTAAACTGATAAAACACCTTCAAAATGTTTTATATGTTTGAAGTATATTTATTTTTATTAGATATTTAGCTTGTGCAGTAGCTAGGATGTAATGATCATCTGATTTCAGGGATAAAACTCCTTTATTGACTGTTTCTTTTCCAGAAAACACAAATGGCAATGTCATGTTTTCCATTTTTAAGATTATATGTACTATCCTTAAGAAATGGTGAGCAAAGTAGGAACATAATTGAATTTAATGTTTCTTTGTAGTGACTAGTGTAGAACTGACAAACTGTCTTTTTTGCAGAGTGCACACAGGCTTTGAATGGAATAAGTATAATCAGACTCATTATGATATGGACAACCCACCACCAAAAATAGTTCAAGGCTACAAGTTCAACATTTTTTATCCTGATCTTATTGATAAAAATACCACTCCAGAGTACTTTTTGGTATGTTTACTTTATATTATTTATTTACTTAAATATAAAGTACCTATATTATATATGAGGAATATTCAATAAAGAATGATAATTTCTTTATGATAACATGCCTTTACTTGTCCTCATAATTTTATGATTTTTCCTAAAGTAGTCCCCATTGGATGCAATGCTCCTTTCTCAGCATTTCTACCAGTCTTGAAAGACATGCTGGAAACAGTTTTTTAACAGGTCCTTCAGAATCACCTCTGCAGCCTTCATCACTGCTTCTGATGATGGATACTGCCATGGGTGGCCGAGGTCGTTAAGGCTCGGGCTTGTGAGCATGAGGTCTGGGGTTCAAATCCCGCCAGGACCGTTCTCTCTGACTGAGGTTTTTCCAGATGTTCTTCAGTCCTCATAATGGTAAATGCCGGGGAGGTACGCGAAACTTAGGCCTGGAACATTTCCTCCCTTATAAATAAATCCTTTCCCAATATATAATTTCATCTCATGTATCATCAGTGTCCTTTGCCTGTGGTGCCTCTGTAACAAAAATGGGCATTAAACACTATTCATTCATTCTGATGATGGATAATGCCTCTCACAAAGAACACTCTTGCATACAAACATAATTCTCAAACACATATTAGATTAATATTTCACATTTGCTATCTTCTTATTGATGCTTTTGTTAAATATAAAACATATGCATTGTTATACAGTTTATATGCTGAATGAATTTGTCTTTTTATTTTAAAACAATAGAAATAAAATTAAATGCAAGAGCATTTTTAAATTTTGATTTTCAAGTATATCCCCAATCCTAATGGTCCAGTTTCCCATATTTTCAGAAACTATATTTCTTATTTTATTTAAATGGTATATACTGAATTTTGTTGTGAAGAGACAAATGTTGGTAATGCTAGGAGTGATTTTTTGTGGGGACTACTTTGGGAAGACTAAGAATAGTAGACCACCCTTAACTTGGCCCTCGATACCTTAAAGCAGTGGTGCCTGGAAAATGACATAATCGTCGGCAAGATAAAACTTCAACCCAACTTTTTACAACCTCCACTAAGAATCATATCATAAATACAATGGATCCGAAATTGCCCTGCTACTGATAACAAAATACCTCAGAATGCAACTGGATAGTAACTTAACTGGAAACATCACATAGATTGAATTTCCACTAAGGCAAATAAGAGACTATGCAGCCTTAAAATGTTAGCAGGTCTGGATGGAGGGGCAACCCAGGATGTCTTGACAAACACATATAAGATATCATTCGTCCAACAATCAAATATAGAAGTGAGGTTTTCAGTACAGCCAGCAAAACCACAGTGAGAAAGGTGAATACTGCCCAAAACAACACTCTGAGAATATATTGTGGTACCAGGGAATCTACACCAATACCTGCTCTTGAAAGTCAGAGTCAGGTTGAACCTCTTGAGTACTGAAGAGAATAAACTCTCCTTAAGCTATATGAAAGATGCCATAGAACGGCTGATAATTTTGGAAGTAATATAGACCAGCTACCTTCAGATTAAAAACCCAGGTTACACCAATAACACAAGCCGAAGCACTCTTGATGAAGTATAACATTGATCCAGGGGAGCACCAATGCTTCAGAAAACCCAAATTAACAACTTCCACCATTTTTAATTAATATCCCCAGGATTGATAAACCCAACAGATATAGCTCCACAACTCCTGAAAGCAGCAGCACTCAGAATGATAGCTACATTATATCCTGCAACAGAATGGCTATATGTTTGTACAAATGGCTCAGCTGTTGATGAACGCATGGGCGCAGGACTTTTCTCATCTCTTGGCAGGGTAGCCTTCCCTGTGGGAAGAATGAGAACTAAATTTGATGCAAAGTAGCAGCCATATGTGAAGCGGCCAATACACTGATTTCTCTAAATATCAAACAAAAAATAGTCTTCCTGTATGATGCCACCTCTGCACTCCAAGTATTAGGCTCCCCTGAGCTGCAATAAGATAATGATTTAGTAATTTAATGTAAAGACAGACTACTGAGACTGCAAGCATTAAGAGATCCACTTACAATGGGTCCCTGGTAACTGTGATATCAGCTGACAGATTGGCGAAGGAAGGATGCACAATGAATCAACCTTCACCACCTTCTACCCACGCCATTGTATGTAATGTAATTTCAAACCATATAAAGAGTCGTCACAGACCCCTACAGGACAGCAGCAGTTAGTAAAAGATGGGAACCAATTATATCAAAACCTATCCCCAACAATCTGTCCTGCAAAGTGCCCTTAGCCACCTTCAGGATGGCCACAGGCCACAACTGCCTACAACAATATTTGCACAGAATCGGCCTAGTCAACTCTCTGATTTGCCCTCTCTGCTCAAAAGAGAAAGGAACGGCTGATAATCTATAAAATAGACAATAGCCCACACCAAAAAGCAGCTGAAAAAAGAGTAATTGAAGTAGAGAGAAGCGTACAATATAAAAAACTAAGTAAAACCGACTTAAAATGTTATGAGTTACATTTAAAACTTTTGAGGACTTTGGGATTCCACATTTGGGATAACGTACAACAACATATGCATAAAAATTTAACCAACGAAATGAAAACAAAGAATCAGAAATTGAAAAAGAAGTTCAACAATTTACGAAAACTTCAAACCAAAAATGTACCCAAAAAAGTTACACAAACCACAGAGAACGTAATTAATATTTCAAGCACCACATTTTCAAACAACGAACTAAAATTCCTAAACCAAGGCCTAAAAACATGTGTAAGTTTCTCCAAAAAAATAGAAGATTACATCACGGATATTAATATAGTCACCAATGAACTGAAAGAAAATGAAAAATCGTTTATCAAATTGAAATGTACAAAAACCTTAGAGAAAATAAAAAACCAAAGTAAATTCAACAATTACATAAACATAATAAAACAACTAAAAGAAAAATCGGTAGTATTCACAAAAACAGATAAAGGCAATAAAATCGCCATATTGAACCAAGAAGACTACATAAACAGGATAGAAACCATGTTAAAAGGTCAAGATTATAAACCAATTACAGAGAATCCACTAAAAACCTGCACTAAAAACTTGAATAAAACATTAGATGAAATAAAAATACTGTCCACTACCGAAAAACGAAAACTCACACATAGCAACCCAGTTTTACCTAGAATGTATGCACTTCCTAAATTACACAAAAAAGACAACAGCATGAGACCTATAATCAATAATATCAATTCACCAACATACTTGTTAGCAAAAAAATTAACCGACATTTTCAAATCCTTGAAAAAACACCAAAGTTTGAGTGTCAAAAATTCACAAGATTTGGTAGAAAAAATACAAAATTACAGCAGAAAATATAATGGTATCGTTTGATGTAGAAGCCTTATTCAAGCATACCAAAAGATACACTTATGCTAATGTTAAAGAAATGGTTAAAATCCTTAGATCTACAGACACAAGAAATTGAAGACTTGATAAAACTTACGAACATTTGCATTGAACAAAATTACTTCATTTTCAATAAAAAATATTACCAACAAGTCTCGGGACTAGCTATGGGAAACCCGTTATCTCCATTTCTAGCAGATTTTTTTATGAGTTCGTTTGAAATGCATATCACCAAAGCCTTCCCTCTAATCTTCAAAACATGGTATAGGTATGTGGATGACATATTTGCAATAATTCCGAAAAAACATACAATGGATGCACTAAAACTTCTGAATTTGCAGCACAAATCTATAAATTTCACCATAGAGGAAGAAAGAAGGGGATATCTCCCCTTCCTAGATGTAAAAATCATAAGAAATGAAAACTATCTTACATTTGGAATTCATAGAAAGGATACTCACACAGAAAATTACATAAAAAATGACAGTTTAACCCCATTCCACATAAATATGCAGTGTTTTATAGTTTAGCACACAGATTAGTTAACATTCCACTCACAGAAACAGAGTACAAATTGGAATACCAACAAATCATAAAGATAGGAGAAACTAATGGATACAACAAAGACACAGTAATAAAAATCATCAATAAAACCAAAAAACAAAAGGCAACATTTTCATTACAAAAAATAAGGATAATTTGATGAATTTCGATATCCCTCCATTGGATGAACTCAGCAAATTCCTAATAATACCAACAGATGCCGCCACAAGAACATCAAGAGACCCAACCGCCACGTTTAACGACAGTTTGTCAACAGGCTGAAGATGGGAGGGATCGCTCCCAAAACATATGTTCCAAATTTATGTAAGTGAATGGAGTTAGTGTGAAAAAAACTGTATACATTGTTTATATATATACCACTCCATTGTCAACAGCTTCGTAAGTACACTTATTTGGGCTGATAATCTTCTACACTGTTCAGCACTTCAGAGTGACTTAAGAGAAGACTCATTAGAAGAACGAGCACTGATGTAGTGGGTGGCACAGTGTCAAATGGCTGACCAGCCAAGAATGTGAAGAAGTTGAGTGGAGAGCTGTTTTTGTGTCATGCCACAAACTGTTCAAACATCCCTTATATTATACTTCATTATCAGTTTTTCCTCTCTTCCTTCTGCACAACATAAAATCGGAGTAAATCGAGTGTCCTAAACAGTTTGGATCAGAAGAGATTATAAAATAAAAAAAAATGACATAATTAAAATAGTGAATGTGTTATATATCGTTACATTAACTATTACTGTTGTATTTATAGCAATTTACTGTTTTAATCATTTGCTTTAATTTCCTGTTCATTTTATTACTTGGTGTAGTATCTTATGATTAGCTAAGTATGGATATTTTTTCATAATTATTTTTTACTTTGAACACAATGAATTCATTCTTAAAGATCTATTATAGGAATACCTAAATTGTCTGAAGTTGGATGTTAAAGTGCATCATATAACACTGTGGTAATTAAGAGGGCAAAAAGCTAATGTACATAAAGCTTAAAAAGATTATATTTTTGTTTCAGACTCCCTGCCCCGACAATAAAGATTTTGCCATCCTCAGATTCCATGCTGGTCCTCCTTATGAAGATATAGCCTTCAAGATCGTAAACCGTGAATGGGAGTACTCATACAAGAGAGGCTTCCGTTGCCAGTTCCATAACAACATATTTCAACTGTGGTTCCATTTCAAACGTTACCGATACAGAAGATAGTGTACTCATGCTGGTTAGAAGCCTTTTAAAACAAGTGGATCTTATTGAAAACTAGAAAAATTGGTACTTGGAAGCCAATCTAATTGGGAATATAATTTGACAGCAATGAAATTAAATTGTGTGTATATATATATATATATATATGACTAATTGTATTGTATTTCATTTATATAAATTACCAGAATTCTATGAGATATATGCAACAAACTAAACTGTTTAACTGCTTCTGTGCATTTTATTAGATTATAGTTCATGTCATTCACTAAATGTATAGCAAAATTCTGTAAAACAATTGTACAGGTGTTTGTTGCATCATTAGTTGCATTTTTTAACACTGTACTCTAAAGTTGGTATTTATTTTTTTTATTGTTTTAATCATCATTTAAATTTGATAAATAAAATTACTCTGGCTCATATCTGTGATTTAATAGCTAGTATGTTCGGTAATTCCAGAAGACACTAATACCAATCAAAATTTAATAAACAAATATGTAATTAGTAACAGGAATATATTACAATATTTTTAATTTTTAACACTTCAAATATTCCACTTTGTTAGCTCAGTCCCTGATTCATCAGCAGCTATCTACTGGGATATCCAGGAGACCAGGCTCTGATCCAATCAAAATAAAACAATTCTATAAATAAAGCATACACAAACCATTTAACTGTAATTTCTACACGAATAATTCCTGAATATCATTTAATGAGCTATAAGTTTGCTTTGTGAATTGTAAAACCTTAATTTAAAATGCATCAAGCTCCTATCATGGTTTGGAAAAAAAAAATGATAAGTTCTTATTTTGAAATGTAGTTTGGAGCTTCCACAGTGAAGCAAATCATAATCATTTTTGTATGATTTGTACGATTTGAGTTGAACACTCTTTTGACTTTACTTACTTTGTTATAAGCAGTACATGTTTTGCAGACCATCATTTCTGTCCTCAGCTACCTGATGGCTGCTGGAAGATCCCTTTCTGCTCTAGTGGACATGTGATAAACTGGAAAATAATTAATATTATTGTATGAATGAGTTGAATCAATTTTGCTTCATTTACTTGTTTTCATTTAAAAACATTTTACACATCATCATCCACATCCTCAGCTAACTGCCAACTGCTGGATAATTCATGGTGTCTTTGAGGGTGCATATTCTGCTCTGGTGGAGGTGTGATGAACTTAAAAAGTTTTCATTCCCATAAGTGTCAAAGCTCATCAATCTGTCTCTGTATTTATATCACACCTTTACCAGAGCGGAATATGCATCCTCCAATGTATACTGTAAATTATCTTGCAGTCAAAGTTAGCTGAGGATGCAGACAATGGTCTTCAAAACCTGTTATAAATAAAAAGTAAGTGAAGCCAATAAAAGTGTGTAGTTCAACTCAGTCATATAATAATCTTAATTATATGATTTGCTTCACTATACAAGTTCCAATTAGCACTTCAAGTCAAAAATAGGGTTTTCATCTGTGGGAATATTGAAGTTCATAAACCTCTCCTTGAATTTAAGTATTTATGCATATCGATTTTTCTACCATGTTGTTAGCTCCATGGGTCCCTGTGCTGACCTTAATAGCTTCACTTCTTTCAATATATCATGGTTTTCTGTGCAAAAATGATATGCTGTTGCAGATTTTTTTATTTTCATGTATTTAATTTTCTGATGTGTTTTTTTCAGACCTGTGTCTATGTTTTTCTTTATTTTTCCACTATAGATCTTCCATTCTGCAAAATTTATTTGATAATTTCCCAATTGTTTTCTTGGTGTAATACTCCCATTAATTTTGCTTTTTAGGAGATTTTTAATGTTACATTTATTTTTGATGCCAATCTGATGTTAAAATCCTTTATGGTGTTCTGAAATTTTGTGTAGACAATGGATGATGTAAAATTTTTAAAAATTATTTTTCTTTTTTCTGAGTGTTATTTTTCTTTAATAGTTTTCTCTTGAACTTCTGCAATTTTTGTAAACCAATCTTTGCTAAATCCATTTTTTTCACAGCTGTTATTTTAGAAAAGAATTTATTCATATAAAAGTGCAGAAGTTCAAGAGACAACTACCTATTAAAGAAACCATAAGATTCACTATAAAAAAAAAGAAAAGAAAAATACATTTTAAAAATTCACATCACCTATTGTCTACATCTACACACAAATTTCAGAATACCCTAAAGGATTTTAATATCAGATTGGCACCAAAAATAAATGTAATATTAAAAATCTCCTCAAAAGCAACATTAATGAGAGTAATAACAGCTTTATAAGTACATTTAAATAAGTTAATGAGACTATTCCACCAAGAAAACAATTGGGAAATTATCAAATAAACTGTGCAGAATGCAAGATCTATATCAGGAAAATAAAGAGAAACATAGGCACAGGTCTGAAAAAAACACATCAGAAACATTAAATACAAGAAAATAGAAAAATGTGCAGTAGTATCTCATTTTTGGACAGAAAACCATGATATAGTGAAAGAAGTAAAGCTATTTAAGTCAGCATAGGAATACACAGAGCTAACAACATGTGAGAAAAATCAACATGGATAAACACAGGGATAAGCTAACAAATTTTGATATTCCTGCAGAAGAAAACACTATTATCGTAAGTACACTTAATTGAACTATTATCAAGTTTATCTTATGTCCACTAGAGCAGAAAGAGCATCCCCAAGGAGACAAGTAGCTGAGGAATGTACTACTTATAAACAAGCAAATAAAGTCAAAAGAGTGTTTCAGTTTGACTTTATCATGTAAAATTATCAAATGATAAGTTTTTTTGTTATTATGCACGAAAATAATAAATGACAAAAGATTATAACAAATTATTATTCGCGGAATCACTCAAATTTCACTAATTTTGTTCCACTTGGACATGTTTCAAAGGCTGTTGCCTTCATCTTCAGCGTGGTTCCACTGTCTGCTTCCCAGTATGGTATTGAGATGTCGCTCTTTGGATTTTATGAACTTAGTGATGAGGTTGCTGTTGTTTGGGAGATTAAAATTAACTAAATTTTCCTTATTAAAATGTAAATTGAAACTTGCACAGTGAAGCTAATCATATAATTAATATCAATATGTGATTTAGTTGAACTACACACTCTTAATGCTTCACTTACTAGTCATAATGTATGGAACCAGTTTCCAGAACATTTAGTTATCATCAGTCAGACTAAAATTCAACTGTCAGATCATTCGTTGAGCTGTGGGAATGTGTATTCTGCTCTGGTGTTTGTTTGATAAACTAGTAGTTTATGTTTTTTCATCTCCGGCAGTGTTGAAGTTCATTAGACTGTCTTTGTATTTGTAGATGTAGATTTTCTCCCAGATTGCTAGTTCTGTAGGTCCTTGTACTGATTTTAATAATTTTGCTTTATTCATTATGTCTGACTGTGTCCAAAAATGATATGCTACTGCCGATTTCTCTATTTGCTTGTACTTTATGTTCCTGAAATTTTTCTTTAACCGTGTGCCTATGTTTCTCTTTGTTTTTCCAATATAGATTTTTTCACATTCTGCACAGTTTATTTTGTAAATACCCGATTTTTCCTCTTGTGGAATACTGTCATTAACATTGTCTATCAGAAAGTTTTTAACATTAAATCTATTAACTGGTGCCAACCTGATATTAAACTCTTTAAGAATATTCTGAAATTTTTTTGTAGCCCGTGAATGAAATGTGAACTTTTTAAAAATTAGTTTAACTTTTTCTTGCTGAAAGTGTTGTGGTTTCTTTGATACATTTTTGTCTCTTGAATTTCTGCACCTTTTTTGTGTACTAGTTCTTTTTTAAAACGATTTTTAACTGCTGTTTCTTCTATTTGTTTGTATTCATTAAAATATTCTTTTTTACTAATTTGTAGGTTAACTAGCCAGTATGTTAAACTGTTGATTACTGCATGTTTGTGCACTGTGTGGTTCAAACTGTCAACCCTACAGTTTGCTGAGGATGAAGGCAACAGCCTTTGAAACAAACATGTTCAACTGGAACAAAATTAGTAAAATTTCAATGATTCCCTCAACAATAATTTGTTATATTATACTATATTTCACTGTGAAAATTCGTCGGTCCTGGTGGTGTAGTGGTTACCATACTTGCCTCCTAAACCCAAGATCGTGGGTTCAAACCCGGCCAGAACCGATGGATTTTTCCAGGCGTAAAAATCCTAAGTATGGCTTCCTTCGGAAGGGAAGTAAAGCCGTGGGTCCCGTGTCGTACATTTACGGCACGAAAAAGAGCCTCAAGCCCGAAAGAAGAGGCCTCTGAGCAAAATTTGTCGGCCCTTTCACGCCCTGAGTTGAATGGGATGCTGATGACCTGAGCTGTTAAAGAGCGTCCATAAATAAATCAACTGTGAAAATTCCTGCTATTCACTGCCAAATTTTTACTTTGCCATCTGTCCAAAAAATATATATAATTGAGTCTGTTGTCTGAACACTCTTCATGCTTCACTAACCTTAAAATATACGGAACCGGTTTCAAAGATATGTTATCTCCATCTTCGGCCATGGACGACTCGTCTATGTTATGGGCAGAAGCTAAAGAATGTTGAAAGCTTTACAATGCAATTAGGCTTTAAGGGAGCAGGTAGATGTTTGTGAGCAATATACACTTATACAGTGACCTCTTCAAATTTTAAGAGCACAGAGGTAATTACAGGAAAGGATATCCTGTAGAAAAAATGCAGTTATCTAAGAATGATTTTACTATGTAGTATATTTCAAAATTTTATCTTCAGTATATGAATAACTAACTTCTTAGGCTGGAAAATAAACAGTGTGATGTGAATGAAATATCCACAAATCTGAACATAAGTTATGGCTCAACACATCACACTATCCAGTTTTTCAAAGTATCTGCAAGGAATGGCAGCTCACTCAGAATTGAAACAGCGACAATTGATACCTATGAGGAACTATGTGCTTTGAAGCAGAAGTTGATAGCTTCCTTGCAAGAACTGTTACTGGAAACAAATCCTGGATACATTACCAATAACCCAAAACAAAGAGAGTAAGTACAGAACTCTGCATGAGTGGCTGTGCTCACAACCAAAATAATATTTTTAGAAAAAAATCATGCACTTTATATGCACTGGAAGACCTGTATTGAATGCCAAGAAGATTGTGTAGAAAAATGACATGCTTGTATACCACTTTTGACAAAAAATTATATTTTAATATTTTAGGTTTTCTTTTTACTTGCAATTTAATGTTGAATTTTTATGTAATTTGCACTAAAAATACACAATTTACATATTACTGATAAAATGCAAATATAATATACTTTCCCTTGAGCCTGATGCATATATTCCAGCATGGACTTGGAAATTAATAAATGCCAAGGCCTGGCAACACTTTCATTACTCACATGGGTTGTTAGGCCTATTGCTTCACTCAAATAATTTTATTGGAGAATTGTCCACACAGATTTAGGTTTGGCTGTATTACCTTACAAACTGTATCATCAGCATCAGTGTGAAGATTCCAAATCATGAATGATATGCCTCTCGGAATGGACATCATCACTGCTAGCTCTTGCTCCTGTACTTGATAATTATTATATTTTGATGTTAGTGATAGTTGCAGATCATACAAATAATAATAATAATAAATAGCAATAGTACGACATACCTGGATTGCTATCTCCCCAAAATCTTCGTTTTCAGATTCTGTAGATTTATCAGATATATTGTTTGTTAGAAGCACAAAATCATCCACTGAATTGTCAGAAAAAAATGCATCCCCTATCAGAATCCTCTTCAAGAACTTTCTGGAGCTCAGCTAAGAGCTCATCTTGGCATAAATACCTGCGAGACATTATGTGACCACACAAAGTTGAAGACTATAATACAACTACTTGAATATATGATTATTAGATTACGTTCACTGTTGCATCATTCCAACTTAGGTTGCAAAATTTAAAATGAAAAAATACTGGCCACATACCTGACCATATTTTCTGATATTTATGCTATGAATGGGAGACTGGGGACTGATACAATCATGGGGTGGAAATATTGTATTGTTCATTACATTAGAATTTGGATAAAGATGATAGAATAAAACTAATTATTGTATTTATATTTTTTGTAATTGTGAGGGGGGCATATCCTAAAATGGCTTGGGCCAGATAGGGGAGGCCCCTGGTAGTTTTTATTTGTATTTTTTGTATTTGTTCTTAGCATATCAATAAATTTCAATTTATGCTATGAAAAATATTTTAGACAATAGTAGCTTACAAATAATAATAATAATAATAATAATAATAATACACTTAATTAAAAATATATGAAGCTGTTCTGTACTAAAATACATTTTTAATACTAATATATCACATTGGTTAAGTCTTTCTCTCAAGTGTGCATTATGCTGCAAATTCTTCCTACAAAAGCATTACTGCAGCATATAGCAAACACATATTGAACAACTTTAATAAGTTGAGCTGAATTTATAACAGAATCATTTTATCTAAAAATACTTGCAACCACTTTTCAACACTAGTCATGTTTTCACCTTCAGAGGTGGGAAAACCTCTTTTAGAAGTTGGACTTTACGCCAACATGTATCTTCATTCAGCCGAAGTCCTAATAATTTTCCAAAACTAAGATCTTCAAATATGGGTGAAGATTTGTCAAGTTTCAAACATGATAACCATTTGAATGGGGTATTTTCATAATCAAATCATTTTTCTAAATAGTAAATAGCTCTTCCATACACTTCCAGAGCATCATTCTGAAATGTTAAATGTTTTTTTAAATTTTTTCAAACCCCAATTACCTTTTGTACCAAAGAATTTTTCATCTAGCCTTGTTTTTAAACTTTATTTTGAGATTTGCCGCAACGAAGTATACATCACTTATATAATTTTTCAGAATGAAAATAGCCTTTTAAAACAGAGAGAGAACATGAAAGAAATACAGGTAGCATTCCATAAGACTAGGTCCTGCTTCATTACTCAAAGCATTTTCTTAATCACTAGTAAAACTCCTTATGATCCTATCACAGCTTCTTGACCCTTTTTCAAAAAATATACTTTTATTGTTTCATAGTTGAGCAGAAGGCAATCAAGAGCTTGGAAAAGTGTTAAGCCATTAAACAGGGATGTGACATAGAATTATCTTGCTGCACAAAATAAACACATTCCTTGAGCTCTGTTAACACTTTGAGCACTGCGTGAAATCATGCTGAATACTTTCAGAACTAGAGTTTCGACATCATATTAAATAAGCTTCAGACAATGTCTAACTGCATTGTGAACAATATGGCAATGACAGATTTAATCATGTTTGGCTGTAATTTAATTCTGGTAAGAGAAAATGTTTTTCAAAACTGACAGATGCATTGGCAGCTACATATGCTACAACATTTTTAATATCCAATCCCAATTTCCCAAGAGCTTCAAACATGCAAACTGTTATAGATTCTGATAATTCATTTGGTTCCTGATAAAATTGAGCAAATAATCATTCACAGTGTTTTTTAATAAAAAAAAAATTTACTTTGAGGGAAAAGTTTTCTATTTCCTTTATTTGATGCATCTGTACTAATTGAAAAGGGACATAGAGAATTTGAACATAATTTATTTACCTCACTTTCAACTGAGAGTGGATTGAGAACATTTATTGCTTCTATTTTTGTACTTCCCAGATGGATCTTAAGACACCACTAAAGAATATGCATAAAGAAGGCTCTCAAATTTGCTTTCACAATCAGATGAGTTGTAACTAAGGTGGTGTTTTATAGCATGGAATATTTTTGTAGCTTCAACAGCAGCTAATTTCTCTTCCTCAGGACAATTTTTTGCAGTGAAGAAACAACTGATCATATGTGAAGACTTTAAATGTATAACAACCATTTCATGTTTTTTTTTGCATCCTTACCAAAAATTTAACATTAAAATTTGTGTTACAAATAATGCAATGGACATATATAAAGTAATAACACTGACAGCTACATAAAAAATTATTCATCCCACTTGGGTATTTGAGATAAATCCCTCAATATTTAAAGCAATATAACATTTTTAATATTGCCCTCATAAATAAGTAAAATGAATGAAACTCACAAAAGTTGATGTTTCTACATCCATTTTAAATGTATCAAACATGCATTTAAAAATACCATAGGGTCAAACTGACAGACTTGGGTATTCTAGTGTTAAAATATTCTCATTCTCTGCAATTTGTTTTACATTTTCACTTTCAAATAACTCACAAGGCTACCAAAATAGTTAAAACTCTTCACAGCCATGCATGCAGAGAACTTTTTGTTTAATTTGGAATGGAGATAGGATGTGCATGTTTTATACCTGGGTTTTCTAGTCACCCCCATTTTTATAAGTATGTCAGGTTTAGGTGAAATTGTTGTCACTTCAATTAAGTAAAATGTGGATTTCATTAGAGAAAAATGCAAAAATGAAATTGAAACGTGTTTCAAGTATTTATTTACATTGCTATGTAACAATGAAAGTTATTTTCATCAGGAATGTCATTAATACCCAACATCTACCATTACAATGATAAGTAATGTTGAATTTAAAGCTAAAAAAAAGATTACTAAAAATTTAATTATCTCTTGCTAGCTGGCAACAAGTGTAAATGATAAGTAAAATATACTATACAAATGACTACATAAAACTATAGAAATATTAAAAATATGTATCACAATTTTATTACTGGAAATAAAGGCTTTTGTACTACAAGTATAAGCAATTATGTATATTTAAGATAAATGGAAATTTATTATAGATCCTTTTTACCAATGTCTTATACAATAAATAGCAGTAAAACCCTGAGAAGGAGAGCACTTTCCTTTGTAGTATTTTTCTTGTGCTGTAAAATCTTACGAGCTCAGAACAACAAAATCTCAATGACACATTTATGGAATGTTATATGCTTCTACATTTTAACATTAGTCCTCACAGCCTTTTACATATTTTGATAACAGTGAATGCAAACATTATAAAGAATTATTTATTATTGTATTATTTCTTGAGCGTACTTTTGCAAGAGTATGCTATGAATACTTCAAGAATGTTACAAAAATGCTTGTACCAATCACATTTCCAACCTTTCCACTGATGTAATTAGTCTTGCAGAGAAGAGCACCCATAAAAAGGTTACTATGGTGAAATTTCTCCAGAATGTTTTCAGATTCTGAAAGGCAAATGTCATGCAACTTTCAGTGCAGACAATTTCATTTAGGCAGCTCATCAATTCATCCCACCACTGTTCTGATGGATTAAGATACCTGACATTAAAATCTAAAAGTACTAAAATACATTTAACCTCAACTATTAATCCATACAACATTTTTTTAATGAGTTATTAAACTTTAAAATAATCCTCTGCATATTAAATAGAACATGTTTATCTTTTTCTTTTATGGAGTAAGCATTCATACAGACTAGTACACCAGTAAGTGCTGTTTTATATTTGGACTTTTCCTTCCAGAGCAATGAATTGTGAATATCTGTCATCTAGGCTATCTTTGTACCTTGAACAGGCTATTATCCTTTAAATGTAATGAGAGAATGTACACATGCTGGAACCACATCTCTTCCTTTCAGCTCTACAAGTTCCATAACAACTAGACATTCCACAATATTTCCTTGCATTTCTTTAATGAGTTGGCATGTTGCCTTCAGAGAGCCTGTAAAGGAACAAAAAAGAAACATAAAAGGCCATATCCGAGTCTTTGCAAATAGTTATATCACAGCCAAACAAAAGACACTTTTGTTTCTGTCAACAGCAAATATTTTCCATCATCTACTTAACTGCATACCTTAAAATAATGCTTAAGACTCCAGTAACTAAATTTGGTAATGCATGAAAATTAGTAGATGTTTGATACCTTTGCCATATGGCTATGCTAACTTCTCAATTCTACACATCTACATTTCTCTTTGAATGTCAATTTGAAAATTTGAGAACCTGAAGAGTCAAATTTCTACATCTACAACATTGCTGAGGAATCTATTCTTACAGACTTTCAGCTTCATATTCCATAAAATTCATACTATTCAGGCTTGTAAGCCAAGCCCAGAAAACATGAGTTTTCAATTAAAATGCAAATTGGAACTTGCACAGTGAAGCCAATTATATAATTGATATTATTGCATGATTTAGTTGAACTCACACCTTAATGCTTCATTTACTTGTCATAATGTATAGAATCGGTTTCGAGAACATTTTGTTCTCACCATCAGCCAGGCTAAAATTCAACTGTCGGATAATTCATTAAGCTGTGGGAATGTATATTCTGGTAGCGGTGTGATAAACTTGTACTTTATGTTTTCATCCCCAGCAGTGTCAAAGTTCATTAGACTGTCTTTGTATTTGTAAATATCTAAGGAATTTCGACACTGCCAGGGATGAAAACATAAACTACAAGTTTATCACACCACCACCAGAGCAGAATGCACATTCCCACAGCTTAACAAATTATTTGACTGTTGAATTTTAGCCTGGCTGATGATAAGAACAAAATGTTCTCAAAACTGGTTCTATATATTATGACAAGTAAGTGAAACATTAAGAGTGTGCAGTTCAACTAAATGATTTTTCAGTTTTGTTTTATTATGTGTAATTTGTTTGTATGAGATGATATTCCATAAGTATTGCAACACAGTGTGAGCTTAATAGAAGTTTGAAACAGTGAAGTAAATTGATTATACCTATAATCAACTATTCCCCAGCTGAAGATGAGAGCACAAGCTCTTGAAATATGTTCTTATAAATTAATCAGTTAATGAAGTATGTTTCACCTAATACAGACTTCTTTATGTTTATAATACAACACAATTTTTTTTTCTTAGCCAGTTTATCTTGGAAAAATGCAATATTTTATGTGTAGTAACTTTGACGTTCAGAATGTAAGAAAATCTCCTGAATGTCAATATTAATGAAAATATCCCACAGGAGAAAAAAAGGAGGTATTTACCCAATAAAATGTGCAGAATGCAAAAATTCTATATAGGAAAAACAAAGATAAACATGGGCACACTGTTAAAAGAATACTTTAGGAACATAAAATACAAACAAATGGAGAAATTAGTGGTGACATCTCATTTCTGGACAAATAACTATGACATAATGAAAAAAGCAAAAGTATTAAAAGTCAGCACAGGGACCCACAGAAAAATCTACATTTATAAATACAGACAGATTAATGAACTTCAACACTTCCAGGGGTGAAAACATAAACTTTAATTTTTTACACTAAACTCCACGTACTTACATAAAAGTAAGACGCGTTTCGGGAGAATCTCTCCCATCTTCAATTGCTCACTGAGCTGCCATTACTTGAAACGATGGCTAGACAATTGGGTGTTCCTGTGGTGGCCTCTGTTGATTGAAGTAGGAAATTGCTGAATTCATCCATTGGAGGAAACTCGAAATTCATTAGGTTTTCTCTATTTTTTAATATGACAATTTTTTGCCACGTGGATAACTCAAATGGGTTATGAAGATGTTTTAGCAGTTTTATTCTCGGTTTTATTTCATGATTTTTGGTCCAAAAGTGAGCTGCTACTGCTGATTTATCCATCTGCTTAAACCGAATATTCCTAAAATGTTCTTTCTTCTGAATTTCCAAATTTCTCTTTGTTTTGCCTATGTAGCTCTGTTCACAATCTGCACATTTTATGTCATAATCAGAAATTTATGACATAAAATTTAGCAATAAGGAATTTACGACATAAACTTTAAGTTCGCCAACACCTTCACCAAAGCAAAGTACTTATCCCCTAAGGAACACAGTGAATTATCCAGCAGTTGTTAGTTAGCTAAGGATGCATATGATTATGAAACATGTTCTGAGTTTGACTCAGTCATACAATAATCTTAATTATATGATTTGCTTCACTGTACAACTTCTAATTAACACTTTACTCTCTAGATAATGTACATTATAAGAAAAGAGGTAGTTGCACTTTCAGCAAATAACAATCAAACAACTCACTATTCAACTTTATATTTCTATTAGCAGTGTCAACACAATTATTCAGCTTTTAAAATATTGAAAGATTTGCCTAAATAGGTCTTTTGAGGCCTTATACCAGTCTTAAAATACAGTGAACCTTCATTTGTTTAGAGCTGCTTGGTTGTTGCAATTTCTTGTCCAGCACTATGATGAGAGAGGAAATATATATTCATCATTTTGAGCTGAGACCAAAAGACATTCTATGCAGTGGAATCAAACTTCTCAGATAAAACCAATTGAAGACAATGTCTTCAGCTGATAAAGTCATGACCATATTTTTCTTGGACTCTAAAGGGATTATTATGATTGCTATATTGCTTCATAACAAAACAGCTGAAAGTAATTTTTTCTTCACAGTCCAAATCTTGTATTTTCTGATTTACATAATCCTCTAAAAGATACAGTCCATGTGAGAAGATTTGGCAATAATGAAGTTATAGCCACAGTGCAAAGTGCAGAGTTATTGTAAAGATGTACAGGCTCCAGTTGATGCAAAGCCAAACTGGAGACGATATTGAAAAATAGCATTGTAAAGTCATAATACTGGAGCAATCCAATGTATTTGCAACTGAAATAAAATAAACCTTATGTTTATTACTTTGTATTTACATTTAATCCCTTTTAGATCTTTTACAAATGTTTATACATACATATTTTGCGACTTCTTTAAATTCTATTATCTCCCACTGAGCCACTGTCTTCAGCTAATCAGCAGTTATTTACTGGAAGAAGACTTGGGCTCTACTATAATAAACATTCTTTTAAAGTTAAAAGAATGCAAAATCCTAAATATATATAAGCAATATAAATTATTTAAGAGGAAATCACTGAAATTTCACTAATTTTGTTCCAGTTACTGGACATGTTTTGAAAGCTGTTGCCTTCATCATCATCTCTGTTTCCTAGTATATCCAGAGAAAAACTAATAAGTATCATAAAAAAAATGGGTAACCTAAATAAACCCACCTGGAGAAGTAATAGAACAATTTCTGAACCTCACCAAAATTTGCATCAATCCAATCTACTTCTCTCTCTCTCTCATGCACGCACACACACAAGGGTTCAGCAATGGGAATATTTTCACCATTCTTAGCGAATATGTACATGAGTTTCTTGGAAACAAAATTAGTTGAGGCTTTCCCACATACATACAAATGTTGGTAGTGTTATGTTGATGTCTTTGCAATAATAAATGAAAAATGGGAAGATGCAAATTAAACTACTCAACCTACAAGATAGCATCATTAAATTCATAATGAAAATAGAAAACAACAAGGTTCTTCCCTTCCTGGATATAAAAATTATAAAAAATGGCAACAATCAGGAATTTGGCATACACAGAAAAGATACCCATACAGATAATTGTATAAAAAAACAACAGTCACAATCCAAAACATAATCAATAGCCTCACATTCAGATTAACAAACCTACCGATAAGCAAGACAGAATACAAATCGGAATACCAAAAAATCATAGTATAGCACAGAAAAATGGCTACATAACAAGGAAAAAATAGAAAAATTCAAAAAACAAAAACTAATAAAAGACAGAATACAAATCTGAATACCGAAAAATCACAGATATAGCACAGAAAAAGGGCTAGATAACAGACCTGGTCAAGAAGAAAATAGAAAAATTCAAAAAATAAATAAAAGACATCACTACATTGAAAGGCTACAAAGATCATATATAAAAGAAATTTACATTCCATCCATAGGCACACCAAAAATCTAGAGGCTTTTTAGAGACGCCAACATTATTTTAGCTTCAGTGAACAAATGCAGTTTAAAATCCTCCTAAAAACCAACACAAAACACAAAAAACCCATAGAATTATCAGTTTCAGAAAATATATTCATAAATGAAAACAGGAAAAATTTAGTTAATTTTGATCTTCCAAACAACGGTAGCCTAATTACAAAATTCATAAAATTTAAAAAGGCAAGAGCCTTTGAAACATGTCCAAGTAGAACAAAACTTGTGAAATTTGAATGATTTCCTCATAAATAATTTATTATATTATACTATATTACACTGTGAAAATCCCTGCTATTTAAATATATAAGCAAATTTTACATTTATCAGTTCAGATACTACTTGTGCAATGGCTCCATGGCTTATGCTTTCTTTCTCACTTTTCCTATTACTTCCATTTGCTTTTCATTTTATATAAAAATTGCACCAGCTTATTGCAATCCTCTTTGAACATCACTTTTACAGCAATTCTTTTGTCTACATTTCTCCATTTCATCTCAACAAATTTAACTATCCAGTTCTTTGTTTCATTACAATTAAATATTATGTGATTTATGTCTTCTTACCCCCTATATAATGAACATATATCTTGTATGAAAACCATTTCTTAATCCTTTTAACATCCTTATACCTCCTTTATTCATACTCATCCATTTCTTTTTCCTTTGTTGTATCTCTACATATTTTCCTCTCCCATTTTCATTTCACTGATTTAGAGAAAGTTAATTAGACCGTAACTATTAAATTATCCATCTGCTTTTGCATTTCCATATCTTCAAAATGCCTCCTTACTCCTTCCAAAAATCCTTGATATTATTTTCCTTTAGCTTGAGCTTATTCTTACTGAATGCCCTCATAAGACAGAGCATGGCACAGGAATTTATAAGTTTGTATTCTTTTCTTACCCAAATTACTTACTTTCTCATTGTAAATTTCCTGATCATCTAAACTGACAAAACTATTGTTAGTGATTTTTTTTTTTAAATTTATTGAAAATATCCCAATAGACTAAATAATATACTACATTCAAATATACATACTTCATCAATCCATTACAAAATAAGATCTAAAAAAATTAAAAAAAATAATAGAATAAAATTTTTTTTACTAATCTTTTATAATTCTTTCTAGAGTCACTTGTTTGCTGTATTGGTGACCATCATATTGCTGTATTATCCTATACTTGTTTATGCTTAACTAATCTATTGTACTTCTAAGGTTACTTTTTCCTCTATCTTCCTCTTAATCATTCTCATCCATTTCTCTCTAACTTTGCCCAAATAGTTCCCTATAATTTTTTTATATTCCTCTCTCCTTTTACAGTTAAAAATCTTTCTAATTAATATTTCCCCATTTAAATTCTTCCATTTTTGTTGCCAAGCCTGTTCTCTCCATAAATTTGTTTCTCCAGTATAATAAACAATGAAAATCTCTAATGGTTTCTTCACACTTCTTTATCATATCCTAATCCTTTTAAATTCGTAACCCCAGTTCTAGCCCATGCAAACCCTTCCTGACATGCCTTATCACATTGTTCTATATAAATTTTTTCCTCCCCCATAATATTTTTATAAAGTATGATCTCTTTTCTCCCATACTGACAAACATTTCTTGTTGTTCAATATTGCCCAATCTTAGATTTATTTGTTTCCAGACTCTGTTTTGGTATTCCCCATTTATCTAAGTTTCCTATACCTATCTGTTGTAAAAGTTCCAGATACCATGATCCTTTCCACTTACACTTCTCTTGGATGCTGAAATTCTTTAATAATATCACTCTCTTCCAATGTGGTAATTCTGAATAAGTATTTCATAATTCTTGTAATAATAAACTATTGTTAGGATATTATTCCTGAAATTACTATTTTAATTTACCAAAATTAATTTTCTGTATCTATCCCATAATGCAATTGCATTACTGCTATCTTAATGGCCTATAATTTATTATAAACAATTATAAATTTGCTAGATTCTTTAAATATTATTGAGGTGTACTCAAGCACCAATGTCATAAGAGAAAGAAATGCAATAAAAAAATTCATTCATTTTTCAATATTTTATACAGTTTTAACCTTTATATGAATAATAATAATAATAATAATAATAATAATAATAATAATAATAATAATAATAATGGTCCTGCCTTAATTTATGTCTTCCGTAGTGTCAGCTCTTTGCAGGAAATGAAGAAATATAAGGTATTTATGACTGGTTTGAATTCCTAATTTGCACTCAATAATCTTTTTTTATTTCTTTGTTTCTTTTCTTCATGTTTTTAACTTCTCAGTACTGAGAGCAAACAAATGTTTGGAACAATTGTGAAATAAAATGGACCAATAATAATGTAATTGAGACTTCATTGACACCTAATATTATCTATGTTTGCTTTTCTAGCAATGACTAAAAACCAGTAAAAAATTTCAGCCTTGCAATTTGTGCAAACAAAGATCAAACTCAGAAATTTAAACTTCAGTATATTCACATATATTTCAAATACATGCCTATCAATTTTCCTTCCCATTCTTCCCATTTCTAAAGAATCTACCAGTATTTGGAATATTCCAAGTGAAAAATGGAAATTTATTGAAATTCTCAAAGTCAAAAGATTAATAACATACCTCCTGTTGCTATTAAATCATCAATCACAAGAACATTTTGTCCTGGATTAATACTGCCAGATTGAATTTCAAATGTATCCTAGAAAAAAAATGTAACCATATAATTAAAATTAAAGTATTAAATCCACAGGTTGGAGGAAGGGACTTATGCAAACATTATTTTCCATTATATAAAACTATTAAATATATAGTTACTTGGAACAAAAATGAACTTGAAATATGCCATTGTGATGAAGACTAGTAAATAGTTAAATTCACTGGCTGAAACACAAAGTATGAAATATTCATCTATGCCAACATTAATTTGGAAATCTATATTGGCAGGCAATATTTGTAATGGTATCTTATATAATAAACTGGGTGATTCGTTTCACCACAATGATGGGGAAATATCACTTCAGATACTTCAGAACCATTAAAAGAAAAAAATAAAAACAAAAACATAATGATTTATTCCCTGTTGTCTACTTTCTATGCTTCATATTTAATTTTGCACAGCTTTAGTTTTTCCATAATAACTTAAGAATGTACAAGATCGATAAAACCAATGCAGTGTTCAATATGAAGGATACAGACATTATGATGAGAAAAAAGTTAGGGATTTGAATTTAATATTTTCACTTACCGATCCATACTCTAATGTGAAAGTGATTTGGTGCACTTTTCCTGGCAATTTTCCTTTTTTTCTAATTGGAACAAATGGAATATGAAAATGTGTGGCTATCAATGGTCCAAGAAGAAATCCTCGTGCCTCCAGCCCTACTACAACATCTATTTTTGGAGATAATTTTTCCACGTGATCAATGATTAATTCCTGTAGTGCCTGAAAGGCCCCTGGATTCTTCATTACTGAAAATATGTCTCTGAAAACAGTAACATTTTAATAACATTTTAAAGGAAAAACTTTAAGAACATATAACTATCAGAATATTCAAATTGGTCTTACTATTGTTCATTTTCGTTGTGTGATTGAACACATTTTTGTCATTGTATTTATCTGACATGAATCTTTATACTATTAGCTCAATCTTTCTGTGATGAAGTCACAACATTTAATTCTTCTTCAAACAAGGAGAAATGCTGCACCACCTTATGCAGTCCATTAATTTGGTCCAGAACTAATATCTTTCAACAAATAGATCTGTTTTTTTTTAATTTAGGACCAATTGCTTTTTTGAGGTTTTTGATAAGGTTTCACCCTCACCCCGAATAGCACATAATTTTTGATGACAATTAACTGGATTCACTTGAATTGTAATTCATTTATTTTCATTTGTTATCTCAAAACCTATTGCGGTTGGCATGGGTTGCTTAATATTAAGGGAAAAAAATTAAAAACTTAAGGATACTCTCATATACAATGTTTGGAATAAAACTTTTTAATTATTTTTACCTCTATGCTGATTGCTACGTTTTCTTGGTGACAGCTTTGGTAATTATTAAGGATGAATGGCACTAAATGAGCATGGATATTATTGTCCAACATTGACCCTATAAGCTGAGGAAAACCCTGAACAAAAACGTATGTCAAGTAGTTTGATTCCACCAAGGTTTAAGCTTGTTATTTGTGCTTTTGCAACTGCATCAGCCTAGTAACCTAACCAACTAAGTCAAATATGCTGGTAATAGCAGCAAGATAAAGAGCACACAGGAAGGGATGCTTCAGCATTAAGACAGTATAGGAAGAAATAATTATTAACCACAATTTTCAGGTTTGCATTTGGATGATTGTAAATAAGCATTTGAAAATTTTATTGTCACTATGTGATATAACATTTAGGGGTACACTTTTATGAAGTGTTTAGATATAAGCTTAATATAGTTTTATGTCACACTAAGTACAAACATGCTTGAAGAAAATCCCAAATATGAGTGTAAGCTAGTTAGAGAATTTTCGGCTGCAGTTGAATCAAAAATGATGCATGGAGTACAGAAAAAGGGTGGAAATGTATAGATCAGATTCATAGAGCAGTCTATGGAATAATACTGCACTCAATGGAGTAGCCCTGATGGAACTAGGAACTAGTGGGCTGAAAAGTTCCAGTAATAAAATACATTGTGAAATGCTGACAGAGAATACCATCATTGGAGGAAGGAGATATTCTCAAAGACTGCTTGGGGGCACAAGAAAAAGGTAAATGGGTAGGAAGTTGGGTAGATAGATCAAAGGAAATTGTGAGAGAAATTGGTTTGGGAGAGCTAGATAGTTTAAAGTCACAAAATGGGCAAGGCACGTGGAATAAAGTGAAAGCAAGGATTGATGATATAGAGAAACAAGAAATATCTGGTAGCCTAAGAGATAACACTTGTCTGATATATTAAAGGAGTTTTAAGAAAGAGTGGGACAGGGAAAATATATTCAGGTTTGTAACAAAATGGGTAGGGAGGGTATGGCAAGAGCAAGAACAGGAACAATGAAGTTAGATCGGATAAAAGTTGACAAAGAATTGTGTCCACATGTGATAAAGTAGACAAGAACTTGCACTGTATATTAGGATGTACAGAAACGGAAGGATGGAGAGAGGAAATATAGAACAAGAAGTGTGATAATTTGCAGGCAGAAATTCTGGCATTAAAGCTTTCTGGGATTAGCAGAAAAGAATTTATGAATCAGTTTGGAATTTATGAGGGAAAGTCAGAGAAAAGTGGTGGAGGAAAGTCACCAAGACCCTTAAATTTAATAGTTCTTCAAAGATAACCAAGTTTATTATTTCATTTTACAATAATAGATTAGGAGACCAACCATATGCATTTGTATTAAGGGCTGGTTTGTGTTATACTCCAGGGTTATGTGTACAAAGTAAATGAATGTGGAACAGAGTATTTGGACTTCATACTTCCACAGATCTCTTCAGTCCCCCCCCACCCCCCAAGATTAGAAAAAAACTATCCCATCAAGGAATTACTAGGATAGAAGAGGAAGTTATTATTTGGAATGAACATTCTTTAATATTCTTTTATTATTAATATTGGTAGGAAAAAATAGTTTGTTACACCATATATTTAATACAATTATGTGATTATTATTTAAAATATTTTTTAAAAACAGCATTTATACTGTACAAGCAAATCTCCCATAGTGTAACAATACATATTCTGTTTTTTAACAATTGATTTTTTAACAATTTTTAAAATATGAAAAAATGAATATTTTTACTACATATGGAATAAAACATGATGCTCACAAGGCTAACAAATATCCATTGTTGTAGTCTCAGAAGCCAATGTATGAGCTTCCACGCTTCAAATCTATGAATGCCAAATATATCACAGGCAAGATCATGATGCTCGATTGCAATTTCTCTTTCTCATTTATCATTGGAGGATGATGGCTCTAGCAATCCTGACTGCAAAAAAAGAGTAATTTCATTCATTCATTGCTCTGAGAACTTGCAACAAAAATAGGGAGCGAGAGAGAGACAGAGAGGGGGGAAGGTAAATGAGGGCAGAAAGGGGTACCAAACTTTGATTGCACATTCTCTTCCAGGAATAGAAGAAGCAAAAGCAATCAAGAATATAATATAGATTGGTAGAATTGAAGATATCATAGAATTCTGCATATTATCTTTCAGGAAAGCATAAGGGGCAAAAGTCATCAACAATATGATATAAAGTGATAGAATTGAAGAAAACATTATAATAATGGAGAAAAAGGGTTACTATTCTTTCTATTCATTAACTACACAAGGCCAAACTAATAGACCCGTAGAGGAATCACAATACTTTTTAAACCAACTCTAAAGCTAACAAAAACAATCCACAAAATAACAAACATAATACCGGTTACAAAAAAGTAGCCACCATCCTTGCAGTCATTTCTAACTGGAAATAACTTAACTGTAGATAATTGACAACTTCAATGAAGCTCTATAGAAATCAAATCAAAACAAAGCGATTTTATAGCTGATGGCCTATGTCAAAAAAAATTCAAAGACTAAGAGTCCTAGAATAGTAGAACAAGAAGAAAGTAGGTGTGGATTGGTGGTTGAAAATGTTGGAAAAATTTGATGGAGGAATATCATAAACATATTTAACATCATAACTCATTGTAAACAAAAACCTGACAGTAGCCATTTCTCAAAATGGCACTTCCATCATAGGTCTTGTTCTAAAAAATAAAAAGGCAACAGCAGTACAACAAAAGATAGAAACTACATACCCTATTATGAAACACCTACTAATTAAAACCATTCTTTAAATACATGGGCCTACCATAATAAAAAAGATAGGCAGGAAAACACTAACACTTATGCAATATCTTCAAGCTTGCTGATACACATTTGTTACCTACCCCAAAGAGAAACTAGAAATATCAATGAAAAATTCAAACGAGCACACATTCAAGAACTGTGAAAGGATGATAGCTGAAGGACATATAATAAGGCTACAGATATGATTGAAGATCCACTACAAAGGACAGCCATAAAAAACTTAGAAACCAGAGAAAGGCCAAAGTATGGATTGTTACAGTATGAGAAAAAAATTCATCAAAGACCTATATGTAGTGAGAAACATTAAAAAGCTGCAGAACCTTAAAAATAAACTGCCGCCAAGAAAAAATACAAATCTCTCCTAGAAAGCAATAACAAAAGCTTTCTAGAAGCTGGAGCATTCAATTGCAGAAAAACCCCTTTCATGCATGTCTTCAGCTGAAGTTGCCACAAAAAATAGAAATAAATACCCGGACAGCACATTTCTCCAAGGTACTGCAACCTTGACATATGATACCCCACGACATATACACTGCAGCAAATGCTCACCAACAAGGATATAGCAACAGCCATAGAAAATTCAAAAACAGCAAGACTCCAGAACCAAATCACAAATCTACTACAAATGCTTATAAAAAACATTGCCTGACTGCTACAAATATAGACTGCACTCTTCAAAGCTAAACTACAGAAAATTTCAGAATGAATGAATAGTGTTCAACGTCCGTTTTTTGCTACAGAGGCACCACAGGTGATGGACACTGATGATACATGCGATGAAATGATATATTGGGAAAGGATTTATTTTTTTTAAGGAAGGAATCCTTCCAGGTCTAAGTTTAAGGGGTACCTTCCTGGCATTTGCCATTTATGAGGACTGAGGAAAACTTGAAAAAAACCTCAGTCAGGGAGGATGATCCTGGAGGTATTTAAACCTAGTCCTCCCGCTCACGAGTCTGTGCCTTAATGACCTCGGCCACCCGTGGCAGTAAAAATTTCAGAGGCCTGGAAGAAGTTGATACTGGAAGTCTTATACAAAGGTGATGGGGACGTCTCCAAACCAGTTTCCTATAGAGGAATTGCCTTAGATAATATGACATCCATAATTTTCACCTCCATTCTCACCAAGAAACTACCAGAACTAGTCAACCATAAGCTACTTGAAGAACAATTTCAGTTTCACTAAGACAGATTCACCTTAGATGCAACAAAATCTGATGGATGATGTCATGGAAGCCAAAAGCAAAAAGAGAGGGAAATTATTTACAGTGTTTGTCAATAGCAGCTACACTTTTGATCTTTAGACAGAAACATTATCACAGCCAAACTGAAGGACCTCATTGGACAAAAACATCAATAGCTCTAATAATACAAAACATCTTAGCAAACAAGTCATTATTAATGACAACATAATAATTTCACAAGAGATAGCCTAATGGAAAAGTAACTTCGAGGTCATCCTCTAAGCCTCCTTCTGTTTAATACAGTGACATGGGATTGGTTAAAACAATAAAAATGTAAAAATTTATCTCTATGCTAATGACATGGTCATTGCATCTAAAAACCAGGAAGATCTACAAGAGGCAATGGACAATCTCATAACATAGGCAAATAAAAAAAGTATCAACTTCCAAAACCATAGCCATGGTATTCAGAAATGGTTGAAGGTTAGGACTTCATGACAAGGAAATATACTGTGCTGGAAAACAATTAGAAATCAAAACAGCTTGCAAATTCTTCTTGCAACCATACAGAGTAACCTTCATGATACACCTCAAAGAAAGAACATGTCTTAATGATCATATATGATATAAAGAACCTCTCAAGCCTATTACTGGAAATAGCTATAATATTGTTCCTTTTGAATATACACATATGAAATGACATTGATATGGGGATCCTTGCCAGAATGCAACTTGGAAGGCATCGAAAAAGTGAAAGTGACTTTCCTAAAGAAAGCACTATGCGCCTCGAGGACCACTCATTCCAGAATTGTACATGTAACGGACAAAGAAACCTTTCTAAATAACCTGAGATATGATCAACTTCCCATTAACAACAGCATGGACTCGGACGATCCAAAGGAGAATTGAAAAAATGTCAATAAAACAAGATATCTCCTCATGATTACCATCTTATACCGGGACTGGTGAAAATCAACTACGGATTGAGACATATAGTGACTGAACTCTGGTTCATGGTTTTCATCACATATTATGCACAATTAGAGTATTTCATGAACCCAACAGTCAATGTGTATGTGAGCTGTGTGATGGAGTACACCATATTTAGTTAATAAATACACCATATTTAGTGTATTTAGTTAATAATACACCATTATTAGTTATTAAAAAAATTCTAACGGCTTACAGTACGGATATGTTATATACGCAATGAAAACGGTGGAAAATTACCCCTATGCACACTTGTATGCCTTTCTTCGCATTATTATTTTTCAGTATTATATCTTCCCAGGGCATATAAAACCTTTAGAAACAACAAATATACACAGTATTTGTGGAACTAATTTCTTCAGCACATAGATGGTTCTAGAGCAAACAAAAATCAAGCAAAAATTGCATACCGAAATAATATTCCACGTTTCGGAAAATTAGGGTAACTTTCAACATGCTTTTTCACGAGTTCCAATTGTTTTTCCATTGCAAAATGACGCAATTCACAGCAACCATACAGCACAATATTGCCACGCCTTCTCTATTATCACACGTTTATCTATTATAATTTTATTTGTTTATTTTTCCATTCTTACCAAATGCACGTGGCCTTCTTGCTTACATTTTAAACGCTCCTCTTTTATTTGCAATCAACAAGCAGTGTCCACAACCTCACTAAAAGAAACGCCCTAATATTAAAAATTCCTGAGTTGATTAATTACAGAGTAATTAATATAGTACGCAAAGAATGGTGGTTTATGGTTTTATTTTTCTTGGCAGGCGCATTACTATCTCTGGATAAAAAAAGCTCTTTCCGTCACCAAAATAACTGCTGAACAAACATATAAAAAACTCAACATTATTACCAGCATTCTTACTAGCTGTATTTATTTTAATCGTTAAATCCCCCGCATTGGCTAGCGCAAACTACCCCAATATCTCCTTTTTGCATTGTCTTACTGTAACTCTTTACTTATATTTTTTATTTTTATGTCATTTATTTGTTTTAATAATGTTTAGCGCTCGTTTTTGGTATTGAAGCACCTCAGCGGTGGACAATGGTGATACTTTAAATTAAATAATTAGGAAAGCATGTTTTTTAAAGGAAGTATAGGGCACCTCTTAGGCATTTGCAATTTATGAGCATCGAGAAGAGACCATGAAAAATAACTTGTTAGTCCGCGGGAATTGAATTCCAGAATCCGCTTTCGAGTCCGTGCCACAATGGACTAGGCCACCCGTGTCGTTTTTCATTTGTGTTAGAGGAAATTCCATCGATAGGCATTTTGAGATGATATGTAAACTGATTCATAATGGTAGCTTCCACACACTTGTCGAAACTGTTGTTCTTGTGTTATAAAATGTCTCCGTATTACTTATATCGTGTATCCCATTCAATCATCTGCCAGCGGTTTGATAACGCCGGAATATGTTCTGTGGGCGGCTGACTACTTGACTAGCAGGTGGTTGAATGGAGAGCGTGGAAGATGTACTGGAGAATCTTTAGCAAACATGTCAGAAAATTTGGTGAAATTTAATAGGCTGAGTACTGTATATGAAATTTTCACTTCGCTTTTTATTATTTTTTTTCAACAAATATCTTCAAAGAAATTAAATTATTTGGACCCACAAGATTCATATATAAATGCAGCAAGCCGTTCTGTATGTTAAAATAATTTATAAAATACTTGGAGGAAGTATATTATTATTATTATTATTATTATTATTATTATTATTATTATTATTATTATTATTATTATTATTGGGCAATGGTCGAGAAATGGGATTTTTATAAATTATTTTCAACTGCAAATACTACAAATACCTGCACTGCATAGTGCCATTACACAAATGGCACTATGCAGTGCAGGCAACACAAACTGTTTTCACATTGTCAGTTTTTGTAAATCTTCAAGGCAATGGAGTAAGGCCAAGCTAGACCGAGTCCAATACTAGTCGGACTTGTATGATGGAGTAAGCTAACTTACAGATTACCCCTAGTAAGCCAAAACTTGAATTTTCGACAGTTGCTGTAAATGTCAATGTATTAGAGGGTTATCTATGTGTCAACCTGTCAACTGACCACCAACTGCTTAGCTGCGGTTCCGGTAGATGGCAATAGCTAGTCACGTGAATTGTGATGGTAGTATAAGTAAGTCTGCTGGTGCACTATACAAATTGGTAGGTAGTATTTTATAGGGCATAAATCTAACGTCTTAAGCTAGTGGGTATCACAAGACCTTAAGCTTACATGCGCAGAGATGTGCGGGCTGCGAAAAGAAATACACTATCGCAGATAAATAGATAACCTACTTAAAGTAGCTTCTGATGCCCATTGCATTCAATCATTTAATTTACAGAAAAAAATATTTTTACATCTTATACACATTGAAATGTCATTATATAAGGATTTTTAACAATGTAAATAGAAGTTACAGGATATTGTGACAGTAGACAGAATTTTTGCTCTTTTTGGTATAGTAATCTGTTCACCAAACAGCTTGTTATTATTGTATGTTATTTGGAAACACTTGATTATTCGTATTTATTAAACTGTTAAGCTTATCGGCAGCAATATGATTGCTGGATCCCGAGACGAACATTAATGATAAAGTTTTTATGCTCAGTTATATTATGGCAGTCTATTAGCCCCCTTTGGTGAGTTTATGCCATGTGACAGAAACCTTCAAATAATTTCATTATGTTATTTGTAGGGAGAGGCACTTTTGAGGAAGTGTAAGCCAAGCATAATTGAAAACCTTATACCATGCAAAAAAAAAAAAAATCCCTCTTCTTATAATATTTATAATATAGTGTTATGTTCACTATTGGAGCATTAATGTGAGTATAATAAAAAATATGATAATGAAAAAAAGAAAATTCTAATGTTAAAGCGTATTCCAGAAAGCTATGATGTTGTTTTGCTACTGTTCTTGCTTGCAGTGCTAAGAGTAAAAATAGAAAAAAATGACAGAATATTGGTTAATATCTGCACCAGGTGACAAAACTTGCCAGCAGACTTGGGAAACATTAAATAATGTGACCAGCAAACAGAACAATCTCTCTGAGAACTACAAATTTCATATTCCAGATCTGAAGGTAAGTCATAGTGATAACCAATGATTAAACAGGATTTTAAAATTTACACTATTATAGTACCTCCATTAATTGTGAACTTTATTTGCTAAAATACCCTGTTGCAAAACTAACATAAAATGGTAGCAGAAGTCTATGTAAACTGGTCAGAAGCTATTCGCCCCCTCACCAACAATCAAAAAATTGAATTTATAGTAGGGATTGACAGCAGGAAGAAAAAATGACATGTGAGGGTGTGGAAGGTGGTGATGTCACTTGTCAGCACCAAAAAATATGCTAGACTGCAGCTCAGTTGAAATAGTGCACAGAGACTGGCATGGCCCAAGAGGTAAATACAATCTTATAACAGGCGCAATAATGGTGATGGGATTGCTGGGGTCTATTGATGAGATTAGTAGATTTTGTGCAGAATGCAGTTTAGGGATAAATGGAAAAAAATCAAAGATAATGGTATTTAAAATAGGAACAAAGTTAAGGAAAGGTGAGAAATGGTATATTCAAGGCAAATTAGTAGAAGTAGTGAAGGAGTTTAATTACTTGGGGGCTAGATTTGAAGGTAATGGAAGATGGGAGGCACAGGTCAAATGTGCGCAAGTTAAAGGTAAACTGGCGATGAGAGCTGTTAGAATAAGTTTGTATAAGACACCAACATTATCTATGAAATGGAGAGATTATATGAGGCAGTGATCGAAGCTAGGATGTATGCGATAGAAATTTGGAAAGTCTCAGAGGGATGGAGAAAAATGGATAGGTTCATAGAATGTTCTGCAGGGAAGTGTTAGGATTACCCAAAAGTTCTCTGAGGGAGATTAGTTTGGTAGAATTAGGAAGAGTAGGAAGAAAGGTTTAATTGTAGGAGAGAGTAGTTAAGTATTGGTATCGAAACCTCAAATCAAAAATAGATTTTAGGAAGGCAGTAGATATGGGGAGGTACTAGAAGAAACAGGAATGGGGATATATGGAGAATGGATGAAAGTAATGTTAGCAGATTCTGGAAGTTAGTCAATCAGAGGATATTGAAAAGCAAGAGATTTGGGCTAGTTTAGAAGATGAAAGTTCCTTGGTCGTATATAAAAGAATTAAAAAGGAATTAGGGCTGAGAGAAATATATTGAAACTTGTTATCATATTGGAAGTATGGTTGGGCATGGATGCATAGGAGTAATACTCTTGAAGGGGCTAAGGGCAAATGATAAGGGTTGTTGTAACATGTGTGGGGGAGTTGTTAGTGTGTCCCATTATTTATTGGAATGCAAAAAGGTTAGAAAAAATTTGGGACAATAAGTGAGATAAATTGCAAAAAGACTTAGTGGTATTAAAATGTTAAGGAATAAGAGAGTGAAAAAAAATCCAGTAGATGAGGGAGCTTCTAGGAAAAGTAAAGAAGTGGGAGAGAAATAGGAAGAAAGAGTAAGAACATAAATATAATGAAAGAAAAAATTGTCAACAGCTTCGTAAGTACACTTATTTGAAAAAATTGGAAGTTTCTTACATTCATACAACCAGGTGGTTAAGAGGTAGGAAACTAGGATTTAGATGGATACTGCTAGAACTTAAAGAATAAAGAGTAATGTAAACAATGTAAACGTAGGCACCCTAGTTTTGTATCATAAATGTTTGGGTATTCTGTGGATATGTGTAAAATTAATGTAATGTTTAATATAACAAATTATTATACTGTATTTCACTGTGAAAATTCCTGCTATTCAAAACTATTAATGTAATGTTGTTTGTGGAAATAAATTCAAATTCATAATACTAATGCATCCCTGCTGGCCAGACATGTGGGCCATAGCAGCTAGCCAACCACCAGATCATAGCCTCATCAATGCATAATCTGTCTGTACAATTGATTAATAAAAACATACACACAATCTTATGTTAAAATAAGTACTAAACTGTGTTAGACTTTCTTGGCATTTGCTGATAAAATTAGCATTCATATACAAAAGTTGCACTTTTGAAACTCTGAATTTCTTTTCTTAAATTGTCTGTAAGAACAACTAAGTTGACACTTAGCTGAGGATGAAACAATGGTTCGTGAAACTAGTACTACATATTATAAACAGGTCAGTGGAGCAATAAGAGTGTGTAGTTCGACTCAATCATACAATGATCTTAAACAACTTCTAATTTCTGAAGGAGAGAGCATCATGTATGTTGTAATGCAAACAAATAAAAACACAATTGGCACAAAAATACTATAAGGTGGAATAAAATTTCAATGTATGTTTTGACCATAGTGCCAAAGGATGAAAATCAGATCTAGTAAACAAGGAAGACAGGAACTCCAAATTCCAAAAGCATAGTTTTTAGAATAATTACCAATCATTCATAGTGTTACAGAATGATGTCAATGCAAATTCATTTCTTGTATATGTTGCTTCCTTAGGTTGGGACACTGGACCAGCTTGTAGGTCTGTCAGATGATCTGGGGAAGCTGGATAGCTTTGTAGAACAAATAACAAGAAAAGTAGCAGCATATTTGGGTGAAGTGTTAGAAGACCAGAGAGATAAACTCCATGAAAACTTACTTGCCAACAATAGTAAGTACAATGCTGTGTTCGGTAAAAAATCAACTCTATATTTAATCCTTCCATATCTATTACTTTGCTCTTCTCTTAGAATATATATATTCCAATATTAAATAGGATCAAGGACAAGATAATTATTCAAGTGTATTTTTTGCAGGTGATCTTCCTGCATATATCACACGCTTTCAATGGGATATGGCAAAATATCCTATTAAACAATCACTACGAAATATTGCAGATATTATTAGCAAGCAGGTTGGACAGATCGATGCAGATTTGAAGACAAAATCTACAGCATACAACAACCTTAAAGGAAATCTTCAAAATCTGGAAAAAAAGCAAACGTTAGTTACTTTAGCAATTTGTTTTGCTCTGCATTGCTATGCCAGTTTACCTTTTTTTGTTTTTGAAAATAGAGTAAATTCTTAATTACAGATTTAAATTTCAGATAATAATCCAAATAGAGTTATATCAGATCATTCAGTTATCTGATGACCAATACACTGACCAATGATTCATCACTCATGGCCATGCAACTACATAAGAGTCACTGGTAGAAACACTAGAGCGAGTTTCATAAATTCTAATGCATTTAAAAAGTTACATACTCCATGTCACAGACAAGGAGATGCTGGAGCTGCCTGCCTTCGTTTTTCACACATTTCTGTTATTTTCTTATGAAATTACCTATTATCTTCAAACAAGAGTGACATGAGACTTGTGGCCAACAGCAGTTTGGGAAACTCTGCCTGCCTATCCCAAATTGTGTAGCCTGGATGACCTTCAGCAATGGCTTATCAGTTGACATAGACCTTCAGTCATCAGATAATTGAATATCCTGGTACTTGAAATGTTTAAAGTTTATTTCATAACTGATGTTATTGTATGGGCAGGCTTTTTCATGTTGATTCTTCTATTAAGATATTTAGAAGCAAAATAATGTTTTAAAAGCAGATATTTTCATATTGTATTACTCCAGAAAGCATCTCCAAGTGCTGAAAAACAGAAAAAAAAAATTACTCATTCTTATATCAGTAGAACAATGTTTTTTCTTCCAATCATTTAGATGAAAACATCAACATTAAGGATATCTTTCAAATTTCATCCTGTCACTTTTGATAGCTGAAATAAAGATGTGTAAACATTGGAAATAATAGCTTGCAAAACTAGTTTGCATAGGGAGAGGAGAAATAAAGGAATATTTCCAACTGGGATCAAACTCTGCATTTGTGAATTAGCTTGCAGTATTAGTATGCATTAGAAATATCTTGCAAATAAGTTTGCTTAGGGAGAGGAGAAATAAGAAAATTTTCAACGGAGATCAACTTCTACATTAGTGAATTAACCCACAATATTGGTAAGCTGCCTTGTGACTCTTGCTATGCATATGAGAGAATGCATGAGAATTAATTAATGGATTGCTTAAACTTTGTCACCTTATTTTATGTGTAGTTTCACTCCATGAAAGTATGATAAAATTGGTGATATGCAGCAAGTCTTCTATAAACCTTCCCATGATGTAATCTTTTCATCACATTGTTTTCTATTTCAGTGGCAGCTTGATGACTCGGAATCTTGCAGACCTTGTGAAGAAGGAGCATTTTGTACTGGATTCTGAGTATCTTACAACACTTCTTGTTATAGTGCCCAAGTAAGTAGCAGTATCTTTCTTAATGACAAAACGTAGCAGCACACAGACACTATTTTTTAAAATTATGCAAACAAAGTTCAGAAGTTCCTATCAAGCAGGAAAATATAAAAAAGTATGTAGTTTATGATATAGTTATTTTTCTATCATAGAAATTCCTAATATCAGCCAAGTTGTTGATTACTTTAAAGGATCAAAATCAGCCAAAAATGCAAGTTTTCCTTTCCCATGTAAAGGAGTTCATTGAAGTAATACAATGTGAAAACTCCAAAATTTATTTTGAGAGAATATGGAGCTCGAGTTGTATTTATTTTGACTATATAACAAATAAAATTATAAAATAATAATAAAAAATAATATATCCATAAAACACACTTACATTTTGAATGTCCATTCCAACATTTTAATTTTTGCTAAGAGTCTCACATGAAGGTAAAAATTAAAATGGTTTATGGGATATATTGTTTTCATTTGAACTCTTTGGTAACAAATGGAAGGCAAATGAAGCATATAACCTACAATACTAATTAAATGTACAATTATAAAAACACAATTTTGAAAATCAAATGTTATTGGTTAAGCTGGTATTGCGAACTATTTCTATTTTGTTTAGTATTTTTTGGCTTAGAATTTTTAATTATAAGGTCAATTTGTTCATCTGGCATCTCACCAAAACATTTTCCATTATGCACCATGTTGATTATTTATTTCTAATGCACACTGATGGTTAGCCCAAAGAAGCTATAAAGCTGCAAAGATATTTCAAAGCATGATGAATTTACATAAAAAACAATTGCATGTGAATGCGATAAAATGAAATTAATAAAATGGAAGTGTTACAATTATGGTGATAGACAGCTGTAATTGTTTGGAATTTCTAATATTCTTATACCAGATTGGTCAATGATTCATGAGCTAAACAGTCACTGTAATTAAAATGTAAATTGGAACTTGCCCAGTGAAGCCAATCTTATAATTGATATTATTATATGATTTAGTTGAACTATACACTGTTAATGCTCACTTACTTATCATGATATATAGAACAAAATGTTCTTGAAACCGGTTCTATATATCCTGACAAGTAAGTGAAGCATTAAGAGTGTGTAGTTCAACTAAATCATACAATAATATCAGTCACTGTAATGTTGTCATGTTTCTTGGTATTTATGTAATGACTTGCACGATGAAACGGTAAAAGGGATATATTGTAAGTATGCAAACTAGTATTAAATTAACTGTATTTTTAGGGCATCTTTCAATGACTGGAACCATGGCTATGAGAAGGTAACAGATATGATTGTACCTCGATCGAGTGAACTAGTGACCCAGGATTCTGACTATGGTCTCTTTACTGTCACACTGTTCAAGAAAGTTGTGGATGAATTCAAGCTACATGCTCGTGAAAAGAAGTAAGTTTTATAATTACTAATGTAAAATGTTTCAACTGTTAAGAAATGAGACATGCTTGCTGTTTATGAATATGCTGTATATGAATTACTACATGTTTTACTTGTGTAATATTTTAGGTTTGTGGTTCGAGATTTCACATACAATGAGGAAGAATTAGCTGCAGGAAAGAATGAGATTACAAAACTAGTTACAGATAAGAAGAAGCAATTTGTAAGTTTATTATTAAACATTTATTATTGTGTATATGCTATGATATCTAAACATAGAACAAACATTGGGACAGTGAATGTAAAAAAGATGTTCTTAAAATGTCATCCAGAGAGGGAAACTGGAGAGAAATCTATAAGAACACATGTATTCATAATTGTTTACTTGTGGGCTTGAAAGGAAGCATGGAGGGGAAAAAAATAGATTGGGAACAGTGATCATTTGATTGCAAAATAAAACATTGCAGTGTTATTAATAACTTAATCAGTGCACTGTATTTGCTTGCAAGTAAACTCCTTTTTCAATTTTTTTGTACTTTAAAATATATTATATCTCTTAAAGATTAGAGGATAATGATTAGAGTAATTTTAAGATTACTTGTCTGAAATACTTATTATATTAATTTTGTTTTAAATATATTTACTTGTAACATTTTGAAAATATCATCACACTCTTCAGTAATCTGCATAGCAAAAAATATTATATAGCCACTCTGATCAACAATAGTCGGATATTACTCCAGCTTATTCATTGATTGGATGGAAAACTTCTGCTATGACATCTATATTTGTCGCATTCACAAACTAACAATTGGTCATCAAAAAATTCATAGATTGCTCATTTTAAATGATGTCAGTCAGTATTCACTACTTTGTCTTCCACACTTCCAGTCTACTGGCTTTTCACATATGCTGATACACTCTAGAAAGAATGCGAAAAACAATATTGTAGGTGTACTAATTCTTAAAGTGCATTAAAAGATAAAAGTGGAAATTTTTCCATAAAAGTTAGATACAGATAAAATTCCAATGCTTTTCAACCTTCCCTCCAGAGTGAAAGTAAATCTGAGCACATTTAAAACTGACTCTATATGCATAACCATATCTCTTTTGTGATTCTCCACTAGGAAAGGGTGTGACATTGGTCAGTCCTCATTCAGTTTATTTAGATCAAGGAAAGATACCTCAATTTTAGGTAAGCTTGAGCAAAGTAAACAAAATGTGTCAGTCCACAGAAGTTTGCTATAAGTGGAGTGAATTGTATTATTAAATAAAAGAAAGCTGTAATCTTAAAAGAAGTTAGGAACAGTGAGGTTGTTAAATATACAAATGAGTCAGTATTAGGTGACACTAAAACTCACTAACTGTATTCTCATTAATACAGTTAATTTACTGTGAATATTGCCTTTCAAGTTTTTCCAAATTATATGCCCTAATGTTTTGGACAATTTCAAGTGTAAGGCATATAACTTAAGATCCAACTGCCCCAAAGTTTTGTAACTTTGTATACAAAGTCGGTCCCCAGCTGAGGATGAGAGCGAATGCTTATAAAACATTATAACAGTTAGTGAAGTTTTAGTGTCCCCTAATACTGACTCATTTGTATAAAAGAAAATTATCTTGGAAAAATGAGATAGTTTGTTAAAAAAATTGAACATGAAGGTCCAATATATGACCAAAATAATTTATTTTCAATTTAGGTTAAAAAATGTGGGAGGATCTAATAGATGCTGGCATCCTATTTGTATGTAAATATAGTATATAACATGCACAGTAAATATTGCTCTTCATAAGGTACATACATACATTAGCATTATTTCAAATAGCAAATATTACTGTTGCAAATTTCTAGCTGATGAAAGCAGCAATGGGCACTGATTATCAATAGCATTTTTTTCATTTTACTTATTGATAACATATTTAAGATATGTTCTGGCATAAGATTGACAGCCTACACATCTCATCTTCCCCCCCCCCCCCCCCCCCTGAATGTCCATTTTTGGAGGAGCTATATGTTACAGAAGTCCTTAGTGTAGGAAGAACTAAAAGTATTTAAAAGAATATTAAACATTGGAGGGATTTGCTCTTGAGCACTTATGTGCATGAAGGAAGTACATGCCTTTGGTTTTTTTTTTTTCTTTGCTAGGGTCCTCTTGTAAGATGGTTGAAGGTGAACTTCAGTGAATGCTTCTGTGCTTGGATTCATGTCAAGGCTTTGCGGGTATTTGTGGAATCTGTACTCAGGTAAGTATGCTTATAGTATACAAAGAGAGAGATGTATGAGCTGTAATAACATGTCTTGCATATTTTTTTTAATATATTGGAAATAATGATAATGAATTATGAGAATAAATATAGAGAGAATACTGTATTGAGTACATATTCCTATCACAGCAGTGAACACCTCATCCTCATATAATTTTCCATAGCTGGTGGACTTTCTCTTTAAAATGATGACTGCATATAATTGAAGAACATTACATTGTACTGTAATTTTGGCTGCAGATCAACAGATTGTCCTTTTCAGTATTAATTCAATTTGGAATGGAACACAGTGAAACACGCATTAATAATTAAAACATTTTTTTGAAAAAATATATGGAACTAACACAGTGAAGCCAAGTCATATGAATAAAATCATTTGATATATGTTGTACTAAACACTCTTAATCTTTGGCCAAGGGTATGACTCATACCCTTGGCAGAAGATGAAGACGAAGGTCTTCGAAAGTGGTTCCAAATATTACACAAGTGAAGCAATACGAGTGTTTAGTATGACATATATCACATGCTTTTATTCATAAGCATTAATAATCTCTTCTGAGTTGAAATATTTAGAACACTCTTTATGGTTTCACTTATTACATGAGATTTGCTCAGGACGTGTTTTGTGGAACATTTGTCCACATCATCAGCTGTTAAATGACTGTTGGGATCATTCGTAGAAATTCAGTAGGTAAGTTTCTAGGTTGACTCTGGTGGTCTGGTAATAAACTGTCGGCTTCTGGGATGTCAAAATTCATAAGGTTTTTTTATGTAAATTCTTTCCTATATGTTTAGTTCTTTTGGTCATTGAACAGTTTTTTAATAACTTGATGCCTTTTTCTATTTCAGGGTTTTCATTCTGCAAATGTGCTGCCACAGCTGATTTAACTATTTGTTTGTAATTGATGTTTCTCCAATGTTCTTTCAACCTAATGGCTATATTTCTCTTTATTTTTCCTATGTAGATTTTTTCACAATTCTTACAATTAACCTGGTAAATACCAGATGTTTTCTTGTGGGCCTGGAATCTGTTTTGTTTAATTTGAATAAATGCTTTACACTGTATCGGTTTTGAGTATCTGTATCCCATTAGTTAAACAGTTGACAATGTGAGCAGAGGTCTCATGAAACATTGCTTGACTTTTTAAATTTTGAGAGTGAAACGTTAAGAGTGTTTTATTATAGTATCAATATTTTAATTGTCCTTAACTCAGACTCCTTCCTTGTTCATTGGAAATGAGGCCAAGTAAGTGTTTTTAAGGATAACACTTTATTCAGGTTTATCACAAGACCACCAGAGCCAATCCAGATATCTACCTATCCAACTTCTACGAATGATCCAACAGTCATTTAACAGCTGATGATGTGGACAAATGTTCCAAGAAATGTGTCCTGAGTAAATCTCATGCAAGTGAAACCATAAAGAGCATTCTAAATATTTTGACTCAGAAATTAAGAATTTTCTTTGTTTTTGTCAGTCATTTATTTGTTAATAATGTAAATATATAATTTATATTGTATTATATATTATTTATTGCACTGTAGTTTATATTTTGTTGGACTTTCACAATTCTGTTAAATCTAATCAATTCTTTATTGTCAAAACTTACTTTTGCTAAATGATATTAAAATGGTAATTTTTTAATCTTTTTAGATATGGCTTGCCTGTGAACTTCCAGGCAATGCTATTATATCCAAATAAGAAATCTACAAAGAGGTTAAGAGATGTATTAAACCAATTATACGGCCACCTTGACAGCAGTGCACTGCAAGGATCAGCTGGTACTCATGACGTATGTATATCATTACTTGATTTACAAACACATTTCTAAAGCAGATAGGAAGCTTCTTATCCCATTATTGAAGAAAGAGTGGTGGTAAAGTAGTTGCCAATGCCTAGTTTATTGGATTTCTTCCATTTGCCATTAGATGGCACTAGTGTAGTTAATTTGATAAATGCACCAAGAAATTGGCAAGATAGATGATGGTGGAGTAATGGCAAAATGAGTTTTTTTTTTTGATTGATTTATTTATGGACGCTCTTTAACATCTCAGGTCATCAGTGTCCCATTCAACTCAGGGCATGAAACAGCTGACAAATTTTGCTCAGAGGCCTCTCTTTCAGGCTTGAGGTTCTTTTTCGTGCCATAAATGTACGACACGGGACCCACGGCTTTACTTCCCTTCCCAAGGAAGCCATACTTAGGATTTTTACGCCCGAAAAAATCCATCGGTCTTGGCCGGGTTCGAACCCACGTTCTTGGGTGTAGGAGGCAAGTATGGTAACAACTACACCACCAGGACCGACGGCAGAATGAGTGGCAGGGTAAACCAGAGACCTGGAGAAACCTGTCCAGATGCTGCTACATCCACTACAAATCATTAAATCTTCATTAAAGCCATTTAAAGTTGCTATTTCTTTTATTTTTTTAAATTCCATGTTATATTCTTCTTTACTATTTGGTAAATTGATCAATTTGCATATCAACTATTAAAAATTGCATGTTTGTGAGCTATAGGATTACAACCATTTTCTTTGATATAATTATCTGCATATGTGTCCTTTCTATATATGCCAAATTTCAAGTTTTCTTTACTTTATACCCCTAAGGAGAAAAAAGCAGGAATTTACAAGATTTCATGTGCTGAATGTGATAAGATCTACTTAGGAAAAACTAAGAGGAATGTGGGGCCACGTCTAAAAGAACATATGAGAAATTTAAAATACAAACAAATAGAAAGATCAGCAGTAGCATATCATTTTTGGACTGAAAATCATGATATAAAAAAAGATGTTGAATTATTGATAGCTGTACAGGGACCAGTAGAACTGGATATTTGGGAAAAGATTAACATCTATAAACATAAGGATCTTTTGATGAATTTTGACATTCTGAAAGAAGAAAATATAAATTTTAAGTTCATAAAAGTTTCACCAGAGCGGAACATTGCTTCTGATACTACGTAACAACATCTTTAACACCAGTTGTCCATGGCTGAAGATGGAGATAACATATTTTTGAAACCATTTCCAGATATTTTTAAGGGTAGTGAAGCATGAAGAGTGTTAGATGACAGATTTAATTAAAGTCTTGTAAGTCCCCAGAAAACCGTCAAGAGAATCTTCTCAGCTGACAGGGAAGTTTTTGCTTTGACAAGAGCAAATTCCCCTTTTTTCCTGTACTCTATGCATGCTTGCTTGGAGTGAGGACTATAGTGGTAAATGCATGTTTTATCACATATTACGACGATTCAATGCAGAAACCTTTCTCCTTTATCTCAGTATTAAGCCTCTGACACACTCTCCATCTGTAGCCTTTTGATCCTTATTGAGAATTTGAGGAACTTCTTGCCAAGTCACCTAAAATGATATATTGAACACTTCCATAACTTATCCCAACCAATCCTCAACATTGGTCACACTCTGTAAGATTCCAAACAGCTTAAATATTTGTTTTCATTATGCTCATCTGAGGTCAATATTGGTGAATTTATTTTTTCCATAATTTCTCGTCCTTTGGTGAAACTTTTATGATACTCATACACTTGTGTCTTAGGCAGTATCTTATCACTTAAATTTGTTCTTAATCTTTACAAAATTTCGGCTGGTTTTATAAATTCTTGTGTGAAAAACTTAATAATAAGGCATTGTGTAATGAATGAGTGTATCCCGCTTGGACATGATGTTATTAACAAATGAAATGGCTGAGTGCGGTGAACTGGTTTTCTCCCATATTTCTGAAAACCCCATGCATAAGGACTCAAAGGCATGTCTGTCTCCACACAACTCATAAGCAGTAAAATCAAAATTAAAATTTATATTTGATTCGTCATAATTTTTTTATATACCTGAATTTTGTTCACTTTTATTTAACATGTAACTCTATTAGACATATATTATTTATTTTATCCATTATCAAAAAATAGGACCAATCTTAATGTCACATATTTTTACGAATTTACTGTATTATGAAAAATATTGCTTCATTAGGTGATAATGACCATGCACTACAATCGTATTTTTTAATCATAGAGTGGAACAAATGTTTGTTGTGGATACTCCAATTTTTCTGTTAATGTACCCATTAAGGTGAAACCAAGCCTAGCTACTATAGAAAATAAATAAAGGATTCACTAATTCTTGCTTAACTAACTCTTGAAACCAGTTACAATAACGAACAACTCTGTTTATCCAAACAATGGGGGCTAGAGCAATTTAGGTTAAATGTTTTTGAGTAATATGTGGAAACTAGAAATATGGTATTAATTTGCGTAAAATGTAATTTAATCATTATTGTAATAAGTATAGACTACTTTAGATTTATCTTACATAATCAGTTATCTTTTGTTTCTTTGTTTGCAATCAGCTATATTATTGTCACCACTTGATGAGTAAAATATCAGCAGGCTATTTACTACTTTGTCCAGTGAAACATAAAACAACCTGAAACAAGTAGCAATTCCTTTAGTTGCTATGCTAAAGTTACCACACACAAATAAAATGCCATTTAATGCAGTAATTAAATAACTACATGAAAACTTGCATACATGCAGTGCTTTATATCCATATTTTTTCTGTCACTTAAGCATTTCAGATAAGCAAAGTTTTGCCGTAAAGATGATTTTGGAAAGATGTGCAAAAACCTATGAGCGCTCTTCCTGTAGCCTTGTTTTTCTTTTCCACCAATAGTATTTGCAAATGCAGCTCATGTGCTTATGTTTGAGTGCTTTTAATAAAATCAGCTGCAAATTTGGAAATGTTAGTCTATGTATAACCAGAGATGAATGGAAAAGAAAAGTGAGAAATATGATATAAAGTGTACCAATACTTGTAAACATTTATCAGCATGCTGTGGAGGAGTAGTGCAATGTTGCCATACCTTAGGAGAACATAGAAGTCATCTGTTATATAACACTTCATATGTGCAAAGAATTACAAGAGAAGGAAATAAAAGTGGCACAGTGTTTATAAAATATATTTGAATTTAATATATTAGGAACAATACTTACAATTTTCACTTAATATGACAAATTATTGTTGCGAAATCTCTCAAATTTCACTAATTTTGTTCACTTACTTGGACGTATTTCAAAGGCAATTGCCTCCATTTTCAGCTTAGTCCCATTGGCCACTTCCCAATGTGGTATTAAGATGTAGCTCTATGACTTTAACGAACTTATTGATGAGGTAGCTGTTGATTGGGAGATCAAACATTTTCATTTAGCCTACAACCTCTGGGGATGGAAGATGCATGGCTACATAATTATGTCTCTTAACATCTTTCTAAAGGATGCAGACTGTAGCCATATAGCCTATACACTCTATTTGAAATGTTTTGTGATATAATGTCAAAGTTTTTTGCACTCTCAAATGAAATGCAGCAATTATTTTACAGAAAAAGTCTCTTGACTGTAATCTAATTTCTTTTTGTTCAACCCATGCCATTTTCTCACCATTTTTTATCATGCTTTTAATTTTGCCACAATTCTGTATATTGTTCTCTTACTAGGAATGGGAACGTCTGGGAATTTTCTATTTAATTTTCAGCAGCGCTTCCTCCAGTTACTCTGTTCCATGCTGTTTCTTGATCATAATCTTAGTAGCACTTAATTCAGTATTTATTTACTTGACAAAATGAAATGTACAACAAATATATGCTACAGTACACCTATAAAGATAAGTACATCAATAACTTCCTTCACTTCACTTTTTCGCACATTAGGTAACTGTCTTAGTTGAATATGTGGATGTATACCATAGGTACAAAAGAATACAGAGCAAGAGGAAAATATGCCAAGCTCTATGTGATGCACATTATTATTATATTTTATATTGCTTTGGTTACCTAATTTTATCATTAATTTTATTAATAATAAAATATTTTGGAGTCGTCAAGGAGACAGGTGTGTAAAACATACTGTTTAGATGTTAAATTTGTTAGTGCTAAAATGTACTTTAAGGCTGTCTAAAGATCGCATTAGGATATCACACTTGGTGAAATTAGAACTTTTTTAATGAGTGCATCTTGTAGGAGGGAAATGTGGCACTTTGAAGAAAGTATTGCAAAGCAGAAAAATAACCAGAGCACTTAGTAGTATAAATCTTTTTTTATAATTCATCAGAGATAATGCAACAAGTGAGTGAAGCCTAGAGTAATATAAAATAAATAGGAATCAACACAGCAAAACGTATGTAATTTCTTTGTATAAACCTATTTCAAACCAGTTAAAACTGCTTTCCCAATGGAAAGTTTAAAATTAGAATGGTTAAAATAGTTAAAATATTCAACACTCTTGAGCATTTCACTCTTTAAATTACTAAAATTAAACTGAATTTTAGTAATTTAAAGAGTGTTAAATATTTTAAAATTTTAAACCTTCCCTTGGGAAAGAAGTTTTAACTGGTTTAAAAGAAAGCCTAGAGTATTTAGGTTTCACTCCATTGTTGCTTCATTGTGCAAGTTCAGAATTACATTTTAAGTTAAGAATAATGCAATTATTTTTTTCTTTTCCAGAGTGTTGACATCCCTGGATTGGGATTTGGCCAATCAGAATACTATCCATATGTTTATTACAAGATTAATGTAGATATGGTGGATGCAAAGGTATAAGCAAAGAAAGCCGCAGTTGTGAAGTAGCTTGGGGTATTATATGTGTTTACATTAAAATGACAGCAAGAACAGCTATATACTATTGTAAAGTTTTTGACATTCCAATTGACTGTCAAGTGCATGCACAAACCCCTTTAGATTAAACATCTAAAACAGTATTTCTTTGTGGTGGAGTATGTCTTTTAGTCTTTCACTCTAATGTACAGCTATATCTTTCTTTGTCCAAATTCGATTTCAGTGTAAAAACATCATAAATTTTATTCTCCATTACCTTTTTAGTCTGTTTTATTTTATTATTTTTTTTTTCCTTTTAAAAAAAGGAAGCTGATAATGTTGTAAATGTTGTAGATATATTGTCATGCTTTTTAAATCCTGTATCTTCCAATTGGAGAAGAAAAAAAGATCATTTCAAGTGTGATTTTGCCAAAAAGGATTTACTGTGAACATAGTAAAATGTTATGAAATGGTTGTATTATATGTAAGTATACATGTGAACTACAAACTAGCATAATAATTGTTGAAAAGCCTTAAAAATTTGTACATAACATTCCATATATGAGAGAGATTTCAATTGAGATAATAATAAAGATGTTGAAATTTATGCAGTAACATTGGTTCATTTTAGTGTTGAAGTATCAAAATGTTAAATAAAGAATTTGGTTCTGAATACTACACCGCTTTATTAATATTGCTTTTAATGGGTAAAATAAAAGGCAGCTTTAATTCTAATAATATTGTAATATTGCACTAAGTCACTTGCCTAATGGGGGAAGGAAAATTTCAAAATAAAGGCCTCAGCCAGGCTACTGGAAATCCCAGTAGATTTTAACTTATACCACAGCTGGCTTTAGGATACACCAATAAAATACACTTTATTACCATGGAACTGGGTGCTATATCTTCTAAGGTACATACAAATGCAGGGTGCCCACGGACCATGAAAAGTTTCTAAATTTCTTACTATATGAATCAGCAAATTTTTGTGAATTAGCTAATAGTCAGTAAAAAATGGGTTCTAATAAAAATTGAAGTGAATATTTTCTAAGTTTGAAATACATAATGTAAATTATTTTGTTTTCATCTATGAACATTGAAGTGCTCCAATGATTAACTGAACAGCTAGAAATTTTTTTGGGTATTCCTTCAGGGTACTAACCTGAATGTCTACCAGTAGATATATGCTTGCTACTTTATTATTTTTTGTGATGTTTTAGCTTATTGCCTATATTGTTGCAGATTTTAACATGGTTCCTACAGAAGTTTGCACTTTCCATGACTTTACTTAAACATTTTCATCAAGTTCATTGGTCAAATGCTCATATTATATAACAAATTTTATTTAAACTGAGCAGTATTATTACAAGTTTTCAGTCTCTTCCTCTCCTTCAGTTGATCTTAACCTACAGCTTTGAAGGAAAACCAAGAAGCAAAAACTTAATAAATATTTTCTATTCATCAAACATTTACTTCTGTAATTGCGCAGTTTCCTCAGAGACTATTAAAAAAAATCTTGTCTACTTTGTTATGTCCTCTCGTGAATTTACAATATTGTTTTTTTCTTTTCTTTTTTTTTTTATTACATTTAAAATTCATCAAATATAAGCAAAATAATATTAAAATGAACTAAAGTAATAACTACATTTCCTATGGTCAAAGTTAATGTTTAAAAAGATTTATAGAAATTGAAACAATATTACCAATGCTATAAAAATATAACATACAACTAAGCCACCACAGTTCATTATTTTACAAAATGAAGTCTTTCTTCTTCTAGTAACTGCTTGTCAATTAATTCTTTCCTCACAATCTGTCATTAAGATCTTCTTTTAGTCTTAAAAGTTTTCATACGCCTTCCACTTATTCCAACATCATCTTGTTAGTGTTCATGTTTTATATTCTACCTGACTTGAATTTTGTCATGGATTTGCCTCTGCATAACTACTGTTTTTTCATGCATGCTTTCCATCAATAATAATTTGACTGAAAACTCTCCAACAGTTGCACTGCCTTGAGACAGCACAAGGAAAATCTTTATTATTTGCCATAGATGACTAAAGTTGCGATTTTCCAATCAGGAAGTTGTCAAAAATAAGTCAAGACCTGTTTCACTAGCACAAATGCAGAACGTATCCTGAATATTTTATGTTTAGAAGCTATTGACAGTGAAGCAATGAAATATTATACATGGAATGATTTTGAATGTTGACACAAACTTGACTTACAGGAATTTTAATTACGATATTTTTGGAACCCTTCATTCTCACCTTCGGTTGTTCATTGACCTTGGTAAGATTTGGGCTGTTTGGTGTGGTCATGGCTGAATCTGAGTTGTTTTTGTGACTACATCTGTTGGTTGGAATAGGAATTACTGAATTTTTCCAGAGGTGGAATGACAAAATTAATTAATTTATCTGTATAAAATATAAATTGGAACTTTCACAATGAAGCCAATCATATAATTGTGTAGTTCAACTAAATCATACAATATATTAATTTATCTCTATTTTTTAGAATGAACATTTTTTTCCATGTGAATAGTTCTATATAAGTATATACATTTTTTTTTTTTTTTTTTAACAAAATAGCTTTTTGCTTAATTTCATGACTGTATTCCCAAAAATGAGTTCATTCCACCAATTGTTCCAAATGTTTTAGCTGGACATTTCTTGTTTCCAAATTTCTCTTAATTCTTCTTATATATTTTAGATTGCGATCTAAGTATTCTATTGCATATATGCCTGATTTTTTTTCCTTCTCTGGTAGCATGTTGTATTTTATTAAAAACCTAATAAGTTTTTTACATAGTATTTATTTTGTGGCACTAATTTTTGATGCTTACAAAGAAAAATTTCCAGATTTCCCATTACCCCCAGAGCCAATACTGCCCTTTGGGGTGTGTGTATTGAAGCTGCACTCTTGTTCAGATAATTTCAATGCCATTAAAGAATTTGCTAGTATGGTAAATCCAACTGATTTTTTTTGTCAATTCAATGTTCTCAGAATATTTTTAATAGGGAGTATTTTCAAAGGGACTTGGCCATAATCAAGGCATACACTCAAAAAATCTGGTTTGTCTTTACATGAATTTCTTTGAATTTTTGATGAGGTTCAGAATATACTTGATTGCTCCTTTAAAGTATGCAAGAAAATTAAGCAGTAAACGTCATAAACTTACACCTGAGTTTGGCAGAAAATGATCATTTTATACTGCAAATCAAATTACGACCAGAATAATGTCTAAGGAAGAATGTACATTGTAAGTACCAAAGAGTATAAGCTTAAGTTAACAACTTTAAATATTTTGATAGTACAAATGCATGCATATTTTAGATATTTTTAGTGCATACAAATCTGATGGCTACTCAGTGTCTAGCTATATACAGTTAACAATTTTAGTGCATACAAATCCGATGGCTACTCAGTATCTAGCTATATACATCACAGAAAGTGAAGTAACATTATTACACTTGCCCCAGTGAATCTGCAACATGTGACATCCAAAAACCAGTAACTGCAGACAATTTTAGGAATGTAAGCTAGAAGCACATGAACAGAAAAGATGTTCATATTTATAATGCAATAAAATATGCAGCATGTCTGTACTTCTGCTACAATTAACAGCCCCTCTGAATAAACAGGTACTATTTGTATTACTTATGTTCTGTTCTTGAAAATATATTCTACAAAGATATGAGCTTTGAAACAATGGACTCTAAGATGATGCTAAAAGTTTCAGGAATTTGCATTCATTCCATAGAGGGAGCATTGGAAAAGGTGGAGTCTATGGTAAGGTGGGCAGAAGTAAGATGGAAGGGAATCAAAGAGGAAATGCCAAAGGTTATGGATGGTATGATGGAGAGTGTGTTAAGGTAAAGAAAGAAGTGTTGAAGGATTTAATAAGGTGGAGAGGTCAGAAGAAGAAGATGACAGACAAGTATTTTTGTTCAAAAAAAGCAGATATAAGTGTCTAGTGCAAGATAAGTGGCAACAGAGAATGGGTAAAAAAAATTAAAAGGAGCAGTGATAGCTAAAGATAGTAAATATATATGGTTCGTTGGGAAGATGTTTTAAGGATGAGAAGGGTAGGAAAAGATAACTGTAAGGGAATGGAAGAATTATTTTAGAAACCTGTTATGTGGCAGGAATATCCCAAGTTATGAATTAAACTTAAATAATACTGTGTATAGTGTGTATATATAGAAAGTTTAGATAAAGAGTTTACTGTAAATGAGGTAGGATCCATATTAAAAAATTGAAGAAAAAGGCTGCAGGAATAGATGAAATTCCAGGAGAATTTTGGAAAGCTTTTGGGGAAATTGAAGGAAGTATTAGGGTGCTAATAGAATTAAGGAAGCGAAGGTAATACCTGAGAGTTGAAAAGTAAGCATGATCATTCCAATATATAAAGGGAAAGGTGGTATTAAATAACCCAAGTAACTATCGAGGAATTAGTCTACTATCAATAATAAGTCAAATATACACTGGTATATTAGGCAGGAATGTTGCATGAATGGGCAGAAATGAAAGGTAAATTATCAGAATTTCAAGCAGGTTTTAGAAAAGGAAGAACAATTGATAATATAATGATAATTCATACTATAATGGGTAAATATTTAAGAAATAAAAGGGGTACAGCATATATTTTCTCTGCACATTTTGAGAAAGCATTTGATACAATAAATAGAGATGCACTGATATACAAATTGAGATGTAAGGGCATTAGTAAGAAATTTATTTTAGGACTTCAAAAATTATATGAAGGAAGCACGTATTGTGTTAGATGTGACGGTAATAGATCTACAGACTATACAATTCAAAATTTGGACCTGAGACAGGGATGTAAATTCAGTGTGATATTATTTATTTATAGATGATGTCCTAGGTAGGATTAAGGAAAAAAATAGACATTGCCAAATTATTGGAAAGAAGGAAGTACCAGGATTGCTTTTTTGCAGATGATATTATGGGTGCAGTAACTGTGATAGGTTTACAACATGCCATTGATGAAATTATTAGATATTGTGCAGAATGGGACCTGAGGATAAATATAAATAAAAAATAAAAGTATTTCAGAAGGAAAAAAATTAAGAAAAGACAAGAGATGGTTTATAAATAGAAGCCCCATAGAGGTAGTGAAAGAATTTGATTATTTGGGGGTGAGATTTACGAGTAATGGGGAGGTCCAGTCTATATGTGCATGAGCAAAAGGTAAATTAGCTATGAAAGCTGTTAGATAAAGCCTGTATAAGGTTCCTGCATTGTCATGATATGGTTAGAAAGACTATATGAGGCTGTGGTTGAGCCGAAGGTGTATGCAGTGGAAATTTGGGGAGTGTCAAATGGGTGGTCAGAGGTTAATGTGTATAGAATGTTTTGTAGAGAGGTTCTGGGGTTACTAAAATGTTCATCAAGTGTGGTAAGTACGGTAGAAATGGTAGAGTAAGAAGAAAAGGAATAAGTGGAAAGAATCTTAAAATATTGGTATAGATGTTTGAAACTAGACAAAAATGATGCACTAAAAGAATGTCTTACGTACCAAAGATATGTATTGGGAAGAGAGTGTTGGTTGGAGAGGTGGAAAACTATTAGAAGAAATTAGAATTGGAGATGTATGGCAATTGGGAGAAAATAAAGTTTGTGGATTTTGGAGAGGAGTGAGACAGAGGGTGGAATATATAGAGAGGCAAGAGTTCTGAGCTAGCTTAGAGGATAAAAGTTCCTTAGATTTATATAAAGCAGTTAAAATAAATTGGGGATGTGAGAAATATATAGACATTTGTGATCAATTTGGAAGAATCGGTTTTACATGGATGCGCACAGGTATATTATTTTTAAAAAGACTAAGCATAAATGTAAAGGATGTATTATGTTTGGGAAAGTGGAAAGTCGGTTCCATTGTTTAATTGAATGTGAAATGATAAAAAGGGAGGTATGGTATGGAAAATGGGACAAATTACAACAAGAAATAGTGGCAACAAAAATGTTATCAGATACGGCAGTAAGAAAAATGAATAAGATAGGAAAATTTTGAGGAAAAGGGGTAAGTGGAGAGGTATAAAGGAGCTAGAGGACACACACAGTGATGAAAATTAGTAATTCATTTTAGGGGTCCTTTACCATATATATAACCTGGTGGTTGGGATATGGGAGGGCTTCAATTTTGGTGCTGCTGAACTTTTGGAGATTTTGTATGTTTAGGTAAATTAAATTGTAATTGTATAGTTTTGTAAACTATACTTTGCTTAATATTTGTAATATTGAATAAATTCATTCATTCATACATAAAAATTCCAGAGCGCAGATCATAAATATCACTCCTTTCATGATGTTGGAATCTAGTATTCATTTTGTTGCTTTGCTCCCAATAGCAATGAACATCTAGTTATTCTAAAAGTTACTACCCATATAGAGCTGAACTCATTGAATGATATGATATTAGAACACTATATATCTACTTTCAATGTAAACAAAATTTACTTTTTGTGAGAAAGTGTGGTTCCAGTGACTGGCATTTAATAAACCCATTTGTTTTTTTTTTAAATTCATGACACAACTCTGTTTCTTAGGGGTCCAAATGCTTTTAGTGCACATTTTTTTCACATTTCAACAATCACAGATTCTTTGTTAAAAACATTCTTTATTTAAAATTAAATGCAGATATATTAGCATAGATGAACATTACATTTGGCTTCAAAATACTTAGGTTCTATGAAATAAATCACAGCTCTTCAAATACTTTGGCAGCACACCCTGCAGAAAAAAAAAATAGTTTAAGGAAACACATACACTGTTAAAAAATAGAGCATTTACAGGAAGAAAAGATGACTATAATAGAAGATTCAATGTACATGTGTCATTTGAAAAGTTTTGAGAAACACCAATAAATAAAAAATTGCTATACCTACTGCATTTTTCAAAATAATCTCCTGCTTAGTTAGTTTTCATTGGCAAAAACAGTTTCTTGGGGTCAAAGAATAAGTCTAAATAAGCAGTTTTTCATATTTTAGAAAAGGAAAAAGGCCAAATGGTGCTAAGCTGAGACTACAGACTTGTGTCAATAATTTCACAAAGGCTTTCTTGAAAATTAAATTATCATATTTTTCTTGGTCGTGGTGGTGTAGTAGTTACCATATTTGTCTCCTATACCCAAGGTTGAGGGTTGGAACCTGGCCAGGACCGATGGATTTTTTCGGGCGTAAAAATCCTAAGTATGGCGTCCTTTGGAAGGAGAGTAAAGCCGTGGGTCCCGTGTCGTACATTTATGGCACCAAAAAGAACTTCAAGCCTGAAAGAGAGGCCTCTGAGCAAAATTTGTCAGCTGTTTCACACCCTGAGTTGAATGGGATGCTGATGACGAGATGTTAAAGAGCGTCCATAAATAAATCAATAAAAAAAAAAATATATTTTTCTTAGAGCAAGAACATTACACAATGCCACAATCTATCCTGTTCCTGGTAGTGTCTGATATGCTCAATAAATCTTATGTGGGTGGGCCTCTCTCTTCAACTTTCCTGGGGTTTTATAGCTGAACGATTACTACATGGCTACTTATTAGGAAGAAAGTGGTACCATTTATTCTCTCCCATACCTCCTTGGTCTCTTTAGCTCGTCAGAGGCTCATCTCTAAAGAGACAGACTAATGACTGGTGTCAGGATCAAATTGATAAACATATGTTTCATTACCATTAGAAGAGCTGAAACTCGACAAAAATCCTTATTGCTAAATCTATTTCACATTTCCCTACACTATTGCCAGTATTAGGTTTCTGCCCTTCCAAGAAGCATATGGCAACTACTGAGAAGGTCTTTTTCTCTCTCAAATGTTCATGGTGAAAACTCCTTGCAAACTATTTTTGAAGCTCTTCTCAATGTCTTGATACTTTAGTCAGCTGCTCATCATTATCTCCACCATAAAAATATTTACTCCAGACACTACAGGTAATGAATGACCTGTTAGTTTGCTGCTCCCTACTTTAATTTTGCAAACCAGTGGAAAATTGTGACAAGCAGAGGAAAAAGATTTCCCAAATGTATTGTTATGCTTGTTTACTCTGTATTTAAAGTTGCACAATTTTAATAAACTTTGAAAGCTTCTTAGTAGAGGCTGATGGAACCAAATGCTCATTATAGCATCTGAGAAGAAAGTAGCATATTACTTTATAGTTACATGTTGTGTTTAACAACTTTTAGGATCTTTGTAAAATCAGTGTTACTGGCACGAAAGATGTTTCTTAATTACAAAGGTCTTTCTTGTTGTAAAACAACAGCAAAGAAATTATCTATCATCATTAGAAGTATTAATAAGAAAGAAAATGCTATTATTCATGCACAGTAAATATTAATAATGGTCTAGTTACTATTAATAAATTTACTAGAATGTTTATACAACCACAGTTTTGAACATAAAGGGCAAAGAAAGGAATGCAACTCCAACTTTGTTAGTTTCATATGAGTAGTTATGAGTTAATTACTCATAATGTTATTAGTACTAAAAATTTAAGCTAATCTTTTCTTCCTGTACATCCAATTATATTAATTCTATATCTTTAACCAATACTAATATAATTAATTTCATTTGATTTCATTAAGAAAAATCCTTAAATATTCTTCTAATTGTACTTGTTTAATATATTGAACACCTTATTTCAGAAAGGGACCTGCGTCCCTGGTTTTGAGTTAGTGATTACTTTGTGGCCTCCTACTGCAAACACACACACATTTTAATGCAGAAAAGAACTCAATGTCATGATATTTCATGGAATGTTTGCTCTTCATTATTTCAGAGAGGTACCAGTGCCAATGACTTAGATACTTTTCTGTAGCATATGTTGGCCTCTACACTACAAGATTACTGTTGGTACAACTGCATTATTTGTTATTGTTGCTATTTTAGGACATTTATTATTAACATTATAATTTACTCTTCTGTTATTTCATTATGCTGTGTGTTGATACTTCCTTGCCAAAAAGTGAAAGAAAGGATACAAAGAAAAAGCAAGCAAGGTTCATGAATTAAAGTATATAAGTTACGGAGAGACAATAAAACAAGCAAAATAAATTAGATCACAATGTAATTAAAATGATTGCAATTGTTAATAATATGTTATGTAAAATATCAATTAAGTTAATAATATTAAAAATTATGTTCATAACATTGTAGTAAAACTTCACGTTTTCTCTGACAACTGTCCAGAGCAAAACAAAGATCACATCTTCCTCCAAAACATGCTGGCTTTAACAGAACTGGAAGATTTGAAAGCAGTTTTTCCCATTGAAAAGAGATTCATTCCCTCCATATGACAGAAAGTTGAGTATAATCAAATCCGCTCTACAGTCAAACACTTTATAAATTGATAATTAACATCAATAATTATAAAAATATAATAAATTTGGTTGAAACATAACAACAACTTGTTAACTACGATAGATGGTGTCCAACTTTCTATAAGAAAACTGGTTTCATTGGAAACAGCAAGATATTCATATAAAGAGAATGTTAATTTCAGTATCTCTATAATTAATTTGAATACACATCTGAAAGGAAAGATGTTAATGTGATTTCTCTCCCTGCATATCTACAATGAACACTGGAGCTGACTCATATAACAAAAATATATTCTTACTGTTCAAACATAACTTCAAAGATACAGTGTGTATGTTCAAAATATCTGCATACTCACCTGATGTGTACCTATTAAGCAAATTAAAACCAAGAACATAAAGAAAGCTGTTAAATATGTGCCATTTGAATTCAGAAATGTCTGCAAATAACTTCAGTATCAAAAGGTGCTTTTGAGCTTATTTCAGCTACAAAACAATCTGTTGATTTTGTAGGAATCCTGGCAAGTTCTTATGTACTACATTTGCAAATTCTATGTTCATTTTATTTTTGATGGTTAAATTATACTATTTTACTTTGTTTTGGACATAAAAACAGGGATAAATGTACCAATAAAATGTTGCATTTATCAATTTCCAGTTTTATTACAGAGAGAAATGTGTGTTAGCAATTTTGAAACAGTTTTTTGAAAGTGAAAAGACCAAGATTTTAGGTTTTACGAACTAGAGAAGGCATTTTAAGGTCAGGTCTGCCAAACATAGAAATTGAGCAGTGGTGAGTAGTATAGCCAGTGGAGAAGGAGAAAATCTGCATGTGATCTACATGAAGGTGCTTGCAGATGCACTGATCATCATAAAATATGTATATGCAAGGTCAGTCAATCTACACTTCAGTCTGGACTTATTACTGATGTCGGAAAATTGTATTGCTACTAAATAATCATAAGAACTGCACAATGCACATGTATAATGAAAACAAATGTACTGGTTAGTGGCCTAACATGGAAATACACAAAGAAAATTCCCCTTTCCTCTGCTGTCCCAATGCTAAGTAGAGAAGCAAACACTGGTGAGCAAACTTAGTTCATATCTGACCCATTTGAGACCACAGGATTAAAGTATTTATTATGTAAACATTAATGCACTTATGAAAGTACTTACAAGCAAAAAAAATACCATTTATTATGTTTTTTTGCAGTTTTCTGAAAACTGAACAAAAGTGTTGCAGTCCCTTTCTGAAATAAGCTGTTGATTTGTTCTTTCACAACATACTTACATTTATATAAAACTGGTTAATCATCATATCATTTCTGATATCACAAGTTGCTCTAAACCCATTCTACCTCTGTGCCTCCATACCCTGTATCTTGCAAGATCTTTTCTTGTAACAATTCCAACCACCTATAAGTCATGGATCAAAAAATATTACATATCACTTGATATTGCCATGATGATGATGATGATGATGATGATGATGATGATGAGGAGGAGGAGGAGGAGGAGGAGGAGGAGACAATTTTATGTGTGCAAAGGATGCAACCATTATAGAACTGTAGTCTTGGTATGGGAAGATACCATTTTGCTTCATGCTTATAGGAATATTCCCTATGATGATGATTTGAAGGAACTCTTTTTGAATGCTTTTCTTGAAGAGAAGCTCATCTAATTAATGGATGCTGGCATATTAATGCAAACTTTACTGAAATTAATTTTATTTTATTTAACCAAGATTTATGCCTAGTTCACTATACTATTTACATGTTTGTCCACTGATTTAGGTGCCAAGATTGTTTAAAATGGATTCTTGAATGGAAAAATCTGTGGTTTTAATCTTGTCTGGATCATCATCTCTGACAGCAATTTTTTTCCAGGCATACTCAGTTCTCAACTATGGTAAATGACAAAATTTACCCTAAACTTGGGCATGGATGCTTTCTTCCTGAAAGTCCTTTCACAATTTGTCCTTTCATCTCATATATTATCAGTATCCACCACCTGTGATACCACAGTAGTAAAAATGGAGATTAAACACTATTAAAAAAATCATATTTCTTTGCCCTTTTATGACCTGCTGTAGTATTATTTATGCTATCATTTTTAACCTCCAATTTTAAACTCCAATTTCTCAAGTCACACTTACACCACTGTCTTGAACAGATCATCCCTGCTATTTAAGTACCTTTCTCTCTCTTTATTTTCTTTAATGAACATGAATACATTGGATTGTGCCTTCTAGTACAAACACAAGGTGGTCTTTAAAAATGGATCTGACATTTTGCTTTATGAATATGCAACATAATCATACATTATTGCATGCTAAGTCACAAGGAAACATTTGCTTAAATTTTAGTGAAAACAATAATTATTACCCTCTGAATAGGCCTTACACTGCACTGCAGATCATTTTTGGAATGTTTTATGATCTTAGTTACAATTTCAACTACTATGGAAAACTTTTATGGATGCTAATTTGATATTTCAGAGACTTTCATCAGTTGCTCTTATCAGCAGTTTCTAAAAATAAATAGGCCAAATATTTTAAATATAAAAGCTGTACCAGCATTTTATTACCATTCAGGCTTTAATAAATAAAATGAAAAAAAGAATTCTGTAAGAACATGTTTCTTATTTATTTTGTAAACCATAAGATCCTTCATTGGCAAAAATATAAAATTTTTACACATTTTTCTGCCTAATAGTACTCGCTTTCTACCCTCTTATTTTATGGCAGTTATTTTGGTTAATTTTACTTACAATTCATCAAATTTGCCATACCACTTGCATTTTAGTTCCTTTTTAGTTGGTTACAGTTGCATGTCCCTAATACAACGAAGGTCTAAAGAGGCGATGAATACATGTATCCTAAAAGGAGTGCATGTATAAGCCCGGAGTTCATAATGCTTAAAATTGCTTGATATTTACCTTTTTAGGGTATGCAATAACTTAAGAAAAATCCTTACCCAGGCCACTGACCTTATAGGATTTGAACCTGGGACCTTTGGATTGGTAGGCAGATACACTAACCACAAGATGATGGGGAGGAGTGCTCTTTTTTGAGTATTAATATCTTTTAAGTTTTGTAAGATGCATAAATAAATTTATGGATGAATCAGAATGTATGAATAAAAAAACAAGAGAGCAAATAAAAACTTTATGCAATTATGCAACAAATATCAACAAAACCATAGTGGCCTTAATCAGCAAATAATTGAAACTTATAATCTCTTCTGAGCCAAAATATTAGATCATTCTTTATGGTTTCACTTATTGGAGATTTCCTAAGGACATGTTTCGGGGACACTCGTCCTGAGGAAATCTCCAATAAGTGCAACCATAAAGAGTGCTCAAACATTTCAACTCAGAATGGATTATCAATGTGTGTTCCACTGGTTTGATTCCAAATTGATTAATATTGTAATTGAAACTTTTCTGAAGAAAATTAATTTTTGGCAGCATTCTGAAAGAATAAGGATAAATGTTAAAAGATGATGGCTCAAATTCAATATTATTTTTTATAAAAAAATAAACAATTATAAGAATATAAATGATTATCCAATACTGTTGTCTCATACACTCTAGTGCTTCACTTACTTTATCTGGCTTCACTGTGTTGGTTCCAATAGAATTTTAAAAAATTTGTTATAAGTTAAAAAGATGGGAGGACAGATTGTTATATTGGAATAGATTCCACTAGATAGGAGAAAAGGGAGACCATTTAAATTATCATGGATAGATGGAATTGTAAACAGCAAGTGGCAAAAATGATTGCTACATATTTTTAACATTGTACTTCCTGATATATAAAAATGTAATATGTAAACATCAACTTCACTTTAAATTACATTCAACTCAGAAAATTATATGTTTGCTGGGATGGTTTGGTAAACAAGAATTATAATTATATGAATTGGTATGTTAAGATCTAATTATAAACTGACACATCAACTTAAAACATAGCCTAAAAGCTGTATTATTAGGCCCTAATTAAAAAAGAGAGGTAGATATGAAAGAAACTCGAACTCAAAAACAAAACAATTAGGTGGGTTCAGAGCTTTCTGAAGATCTAGAAGGCACTGTCACGATGCACCACAGGAGCAGGGACAGTGCCTTTGATTATCTGAAAGGCACAGTGCATCTCAGCCTCCCTACTTATTATTATGTAATAACATGAATTTCTTACTCACATTCCATATTTAGACCAAGCCAATACAATAGCGTGAAAGTGCAAATGTACATATTTAAAAGACAACGATTTAAAAATATACTAAATCTTAAAAAGGTTCTAATACAGCAAACACTACTCTCCTAATTTGGTTAACCTAACCTCTCCTGCTCCTTCATACCCACATCCATTTATTCTTGTATAGATTTTCACAGTGAAATATAGTATCATATAACAAATTATTTATGAGGGAATCACTCAAATTTCACTAATTTTATTTCACTTACTTGGACGTGTTTCAAAGGCAAATTTCCTTCATCAGCACAGTTCCACTTAAATATCTTTTTTAATGACAGATCTTTACTAATCTTTTTTTTTCTTTATTAATTCTTAGGTTTCTGTTAATCTATTCTATATACCCATTACTGATGCTAATTGATGATAATGGTTTACTATATGTTGTTATATATTGTTATTGTTACTTACTCTACTTTTTTAAAATTAGCTCCAACATAAGTTTTGTAATAGTTTTTATCATCCATTTGTGAAAGAATTGAAAAAAATTAATAAATTATGACAAGAAATTTCTTTTAAATGCTTTAGTATTTAGGCAAAGAAAGAGAGAGAGAGAGAGAGAGAGAGAGAGAGAGAGAGAGAATGAAAGAAAGAAAAAGAATGCCAGATAAAATATTGATTATAATCTTACCTCATTACAATCATTGACAACTGTAAGATGTCGTAATCCTAAACCTCTGAAGAGTTTAAAAACTCGAGGCAGTGATGCTGACTGTAAACATGAAAGCAAGCATATTTAAATACTTTCCTTACTCGATCATTTTACATCACACAGTATTACTGATTATCTTGTTTACAGTACTCACATGCTGAACGGTATATGGTGATGGATTTAGGAATGGTTTCAGGTCTATTGTATAGCTTCTCTCTTCTTCGGTAACATAAACTTCCTGGGGGAAAAGAAAAGGGCAGATGAATTCAAGTACATTATTAATATGGGCTATTTGTATTACAATTGCTCCTGCAGGAATGGGTAAATATGATGCAATCTTTTGTTTTTCTGGATATCCAGCTGCCAATTACCATACAATTAATTCATAAAATTCTAGAGATGATTGGAACTTGTGTGAAGTCAATCATATAATTGAAATCATAGAATGATTGTGTTGAACAAAACACACTTATTGCTCCACTTACTTACCTATAAATGTAGAACCAGTTTCACGAATGTTCGTTCACATCATCAGCTGGAAAGCTGACTGCTTTGTTATGCTAAGGAAATGTTTATTCTGCTCTGGTGGAGGTGTGATGAATTTAAAGTTTATGTTTTTATACCTGGAAGTGCCAAAGATCATTAAACTATCTTTGTATTTGTGTATGTAGATTTTTTCCAAGTTTCTAATTCTGTAGGTCCTTGTACTGATTTCAATAATTTTGCTTTATTCAATATGTCATGGTTTTTTGTCCAAAATTGAAATGTTTTTGATTTCTCCATTTGCTTGTATTTTGATGTTCCTGAAATATTCTTTTAACTGTGTGTCTATGTTTTTCTTGGTTTTCCAATGTAGAATTTTTCATGTTCTGCATTACTTATTTTGTAAATATCTGCTTTTTCCTCCTGTAGAATACTGTCATTAACATTGTCTATCAGGAGATTTTTGACATTAAATCTGTTTATCAGACAATCACATCAACGCTGACAGTTTTAACCCCACAACTCACAAACATGCAGTTACTAACAGTTTAACACACCTGCTTTTAAAAGATCAGGTAATTTTTAAAAAATTCAAATATCATCCATGGGCTGCAAAAAAAGTTTCCGAACATTCTTAAACATTTTAATATCAGGTTAGTACCAGTAAACAGATTTAATGTCGAAAATCTCCTGACAGACAATATTAATGACAGTGTTCCACAGGATAAAAAGCACATATTTACAAAATAAGTTGTGCAGAAAGTGAAAAAATATACTAGTACATTGGAAAAACAAGGAGAAACACAAACACACGGCTAAAAGAACATTTTAGGAACATTGTATACAAGCAAATATAGAAATCAGCAGTAGCATTTCATTTCTGGACAGAAACCCATGACATATTGAACAAAGCAAAATTATTGAAATCAGTACAAGGATCCACAGAATTAGCAACTAGGGAAAAAAATCTACATATACAAATACAAAGAGAGTTTAATGAACTTTGACACTTCTAGGGATGAAAACATAACTGTTAAGTCATCACACCTCCATCAGAGCAGAATACATATTCCTACAGCATAATGAAGTATCTAACAGTTGACTTTCTAGCTGATGATGAGAACGAAGGTTCGTGAAACTGGTTCTACATTTATAGACAAGTAAGTGGAGCAACAAAAGTGTTTAGATCCACTCAATCATACTATGATTTCAATCATAAAATTTTGTTTTTCATTCTTAGAAAAATGCACTCTTACATAGAAAACATGCACTTATTTTATTCTTTATTAGCTAGTGAGTCAATTTAATACTCTTATGCTCTACTTATACTTGAATTATACAGAACATGTTTCACAGACTTTTGCTGTATCATCAGCTGTTAGTTGACAGTTAGTTGCAGGCAAAAGCCTGTGAAACATGCTCTGTATAAAACAATGGTAAGTGGAGCATAAGGGTATTAAATCGACTCATTAGCTATTAAGAATAAATTAATTGCTTCAATGTATTAATTCTGACACAAAATTAATTTTAAATTTAATGCACTTATTTACTTAGATTTTCATATCTTTCTTTGGTCCCTTATTTTTCTCTTTCTCACTTCCTTCACCTCCTGTTTTTTCGATCATATATTTTTTAAAACATCTTGAAATCCAGCTCTGAATCTTACACATTTAGTTTTGACAACCTAAGACAAAAGTATGTGACAATAGTGAATACTACTAGGCCCTTCAAAATAAACAATTTGACCAACATGGATAGCCGAGGTCATTAAGACATGGACTTTCAAACATGGTAAATGCAAAGAAGGTACCCTATGAAATGCTTCCTTTCTTTAATTAAAAAAATGTCTCTTTCAGTTTATCATTTCATCTCATTTATTACCAGAGTTCATTACCTGTGATGCCTTGAAGAAGAAGAAGAAGAAGAAGAAGAAGAAGAAGAAGAAGAAGAAGAAGAAGAAGAAGGAGGAGGAGGAGGAGGAGGAGGAGGAGGAGGAGGAGGAGGAGGAGGAGGAGGAGGAGGAGGAGGAGGAGGAGGAGGAGGCTGGTAGCTGTGGTCAGATCCATGTTTTGTGGACCATCCTGTATTTTAATATGACATAACAATAAACTATTTCAAACATCATGAAATTATGTACCCTACCCTAATCCCAGTACCATTTTTATGATATATAAACCCCCCTTGCATTCTGGTGAGGAAATTGGAATGATAAAAGGATCCATTTATTCGGAAATTTTCTCTCTTTTCATATAATTACAAACATTTGTATGCTCAAGATCATGGCAAGTAACAAAACAAAACTGAAAAATTAACAGTGTATTCCATGAAGTTTACTAGAGAATGCATGCAAATTTATTTCAACACTTTGGTGGAATGTGATTAATCAGCAAAGGCATGAACCATTAGATATATAGTAGAACCTCAATTTATTGCTTTTGGAGGGACCAGATTAAAAAAAAATGGATGTTGGAAAATGATGATATGAGAAGTACATAAATCATGTTCAAAAATAAATAAAAACAGTATGTAAACAAAAACCTTATTTTACATCAATTTTATATGTTACTGTGTACATATTTTATACTTTGTTGTTAGTACTGGTGGCATAGTGGTAACCATACTTGCTTTGTAGGCCCAAGATCTCAGTTCAATTCCGGTCACGGTTGATGGATTTTTTTTTGGTATAAAAATCTTTAAGTATGGTTCCTTCAGAAGAGAACCTAAGATCCTGTGTCTTAGATTTACAGCATGTAAAAGAACCTCAAGCCTGAAAGCAAAGGTTTCTACACAAAATTGGTTGTTTCATGCCCTGAATTGAGTGGGATGCTAATCACCTGAGAAGTTAAAGAGTGTCCATAAATAAAAAAAAGAATAATAATCAAAATGTCTGTCACTTTCTTTCAAAAGGGTAACTAATATTTGCTTCTTCTCATGAAAAACAAATTTTTCACATTCAGTGCATTCTGTTGCTCACTATCATCCATACCGTCATTGTCATGTGCATAAAATACTTTTGTACAGTTTCACGTGCTCTCAGAGCTTCGGCAGACATTGGCTTGGCTTTGACTATTGCATCAACTTCTCCCTCTTCCTCACTTCGCTTCCCTGTATCAAAAATACTTGCAACTCCTCCCACTTCATCCTACACTTTGAACGTCATCATCTACTGCCTCATAGGTGCCCAAACTGATGGCAACAGCAATTCTGACCCATTCTCCACATTATCAACCAACTCCCAAGGTAGCCTATACTCCACCTTACAAAATTTTTTAATTCATGCATTAATTTCCACTATTTTCCACAAATGTGGAAAAAAGCTGCAATTTAACCTAAACTTAGTTATTCATTTTTTACACTAAATTCCACTTACTTACGTAAAAGTAAGACACGTTTCTGGAGAATCTCTCCCATCTTCAGTAAAAATGAATACCTAAGTTTAGGTTATATTACCACTCCATTGTCAACAGTTTCATAAGTACAATATTTATAAAACTGTAATTATTTGCATTTTCAAAAAGGGAAGGACCCAGTCCACCCTTCATCAAGCTACTGCCGTATCAGATTGCTCCCTAAGGTCACCAAAGTGACCTGCCTGAAGCCAGTGTTGATTCCAGAGCACCAGTTTGGCTTCAAACCAAAACATCCAAGCACTGAGTAATTACTGACAGTGATGGAGAAGGCCGCATTGGGATTCAGGCAGTGCATGTTCTCCGCCATTGTGCTACTTGACATTGAGGAAGCATTTCCTAGCACCTGGCATGTAGGGCTTATTTATAAGATCATGCAAGCTGGGCTGCTGCATGCAGTTATAGAGTTAATTCGTAGTTTTCTCTCAAACAGCGCATTCTGTGTCAAAGTTGAAGGTCAAAGATCGAACAAGTACCTCAGGGTTACCCTGGATCAGGGACTGATCTTTCAGCCACACATGTGAGCACAAGGTGCAAAGACCTGAACGAATATTTCAAAATTGACTCCAATATTTTTTTTTACTGCCATGGGTGGCCGAGATCATTAAGGTGCAAACTTGTGAGTGGGAGGTCTGGGGTTCAAATCTCATCAGAACCGTCCTTCCTGATTGGTGTTTTTTCCAGGTTTTCCTCAGTCCTCATAACTGGCAAATGTCGGGGAGGTACCCTAAATTAAGGCCTGGTACATTTCCTTCCTTAAAAAAACATCCTTTCCCAATTTATCATTTCATTTATCATCAGTGTCCACCGCCTGTGGTGCCTCAGTAATAAAAATGGGCATTAAACACTACTCAAACTCCAATTTTTAAAATAAACTCTGTTCCAATTTGCATTAAATCATAAATTTATAAGACTGTTACTTGGCAATAATGTTGTGTGTTAGCCAGGTTGGGGCTACACTGCTCCATCCTATGTTGCTTATTTGCAAAATGCCCAAACATTTTTGGTACTGATTTTACGTTCCCCACAATTTTCCTCCATAATATTTCTGACCTTGAATACATTAATGACACCATAAGCAGACTAGAGTAGAAAGCATACGCATTCTAAGCCAGACATGCAAACCAGTTACTATGTGGTCCCATCCCAAATCCATCATCCTTCCAGCTCATAATGTTACTCAACATGACATGCTAGCAGACAACAGGTGTATAGGGAGATAAAGCCACCTAGTGGTCAGGCGCTTCCCAGAACCCAGCTCCACAAGACCAGGGAATCAGCCCAGAAAAGATGCAAGGTGCATTGGTAGTCATTATCATCATTCTACGGCTCTAAAAGTATCAGCAACTATGGGGAGTTTAAGTCATGCTTTCTCAGATCAAGCCTGATGCAAACTCTGTACATGAACAATACTTCAAGAAATGATGAATGCAGGTTTTATTTATGTAAGATTTATGGTAAAACATTTTGGACTACATAAATTGAATGATACAACTGAGAAAACAATGGTTCCAGGAAGAATAGATCCAGGTTCCACAGTACTATATTTTTCTAGTTCAAGAGCAAGTACTATAAAATGTTCACCTACATCATGTAAATTAAGTTGGAACTGGGTTTCCAATTACACATACAATTATAGTGCTGTTAAAGAAAATTATGCTATCACATACAACTTTATTTTACTACATACCTCAATTGTTGGGTAACGTGGATATTCATCTCTGAACATTTTTATTGATAATTGCTTAAAGTTCCATATTGCTGGGGATTCATTGAAGATTTTGTTCTTCAAAAGTACTATTAGTTGTGATCTTAGAATAATTCCTCTAAATATTCTTGAACTGCATGGTTCCCCCTGGAAACAGCACAAAAATGACACATTGAAATTTAAGATTTAATGCAATAACTTTGTATATGCATGGTAGTTTTAAATGCACTCCAATTTTCTTAGATGGCATTGTTAGAATGGAACATGTTCAGAGGATGCAAGCGAAAATTGTCAAATGAAGTTACAGATTTCTGTAGGAAAAAGGATGTGAATAAGATCTGAACTTACTTGGATAGAAAGTCTACTAGACCGATGAGAGAGAAAAGGATTGATAGTCATAGAAAGGTTGGAGACTACTGAATAATGCAAAAACTCTGTAGAAAATGGGCAGAGGAAGATGAAAACATTGTAAACCCCACTAAAAATAATAAATGCTTAATGTAAAAGGACTCTTTATCAAATAAGAATATTGCTATATAGGATCAACATATGTTTATGTGACTTTTTTCCTTCTTTCTTTTCTTTCCTTGGAGCCAATTTTTCCAATACTCTTTCTCTGGTTCCCCAGTGTTATAATAAAATTAGAAGAAATTCTGATGTTTGTTACTATGAATACTGATGCAACACTGAGTGTAAGAAATCAGAAAGATGAACCTTATACTTATTTTACTACATGCATACCATTCAATTATGTCAGCATTTGATGTCAGGATTTGTTTGGTCAGCATCAGTCAGTCATCTGGCCAGCAAATGGCTGATTGAAACACCTTTGTACTATAGAAACTGTACTTAATATATACATAAACTTTTATCTTTATAAGATTTTTTCTAAAAACTGTTTTTGTGAACAGATTTAGATAGGATAATACTGACCCTTGCATCTCCAAGTGACATCAGGAGCATAAAATGAGAGAATATGTTACAAAAACTATTGAACTGTTTGTAGTTTAAATATTGCAGACATATAACTGACCCTGCTATCATATGCAGGATCCACCACAGGAAACCCATTATATGTCTTTGATTTGAGAACATCTACAATGTGTCCAACATTCTCCACAGAGGAGAAGCTTACTACTGGCTGACTCATTACTTCACTGGCATATATGTTGTAAGAGAGTGGTGGGGGTTCCCATGGCAATAATGGAACTCCACAAAGTTGTATGTGTATATCATACAAACCCTGAAACAAGAAGAAACACAATGAATATTTTTAAACCCTTTTTTAATTTTTTTTTTTTGGGGGGGGGTTTATAATCCAAACAAGCTCTAAACACAATTTCTGTATTAGATCTGTTGTCTAACACTCTTCATGCTTCACTAACCTTAAAAATATTTGGTACCAGTTTCAAAGATATTTGGGAAAAGATTTACATCCACAAACATAAGGATCATTTGATGAATTTTGACATTCCGAAGGAAGAAAATATAAATTTTAAGTCCATAAAAGTTTCACCAGAGCGGAACATTGCTTCTGATACTATGTAAAAACAGCCTTTTACACAAGTCGTCCATGGCCGAAGATGAAGATAACGTATCTTTGAAACCGATACCGAATATTTTTAAGGTTAGTGAAGCATGAAGAGTGTTAGACGACAGATTTAATTCATGTGAGCTTCACTGTGTTAGTTCCATATGAAAAATTTTTTAAAGTTTTTACAATTTTTAAAAATTTTTAACAATTTCTGTAATTTATGCAAAATATGTTGCAATGGCTAAGTGATTACTCCCCTACATCAAGACATATTGAGTTTCATCTGTGAGGCTGGGTATGAATTTATAGCATATAAAGCAGCATCTAAACAGATTCTCTCTGCCAAATGCTCCATCATCTTCAACTTCAGTTAGTACAATACAAGATGCACAACTGTGGACTATGAGGCTCTCTTCTACTACAGCTATGTAAAACTCTAATAACAGCCAAATAATCAACAGCAAAATATCAACTAAATTACTACTGCACTTTTGCATTATATGAAAGGAAAATGTATCCTCTTTAAGCTTGTGTAATTATTTAATTTTAGTTCAATGAAAATGAAGTTAATACTTTTTGCAGCATAAATGATTGTGCATGACCTCAATTCAGCATTAACTTGCATTTAATGCAAAAAATTTCAAGTCCAGAAAATTATTTCAAGAGCAAGGTAATTTCATATCCAATTGAGTGTAATATGCACTAGTGAAAAATCCACATTTAGAATAAGAAAATGGCAGTTGTGTATGTCCAACCTTAGCTAAGTAAGGCCATTGCACATATTAATGTTATAAAATAGCAATGGTCACAGACTGGGCAAAGTTGAGACTGATGATGTTATACCACTTCACTTCCACGTATCTAGCTTCATTTGCACAGTGTCATAGGATCAGTTAATGTTGGTAATTAGTAGTGTGTCATAGTGTATAGCGTGAATCATCTTGGCTTCTTTGTTCACATACACATTGTTTCAGTTAAGTCAGAACCAGCTTCGATAAAGCTTATTATGACGGCAAAAGGAATAATCTTTCTCTCAAATGAATTTGATGACTTGTTGATTTAGTTTATTTACGGACACTCTTTAACATCTTATGTCATCAACATCCCATTCAATTCAGGGTGTGAAAAGGCCAATAAATGTTGCTCAGAGGCCTCTTCTTTCAGGCTTGAGATTCTTTTACATGCTGCATAATGTACGACATGGGACCCATGGCTTTATTTCCCTTCTGAAGGAAGCTTAGGATTTTTACGCCCGAAAAAATCCATTGATCCTGGTTGGGATTAAATCCGCAATCTTGAGTTTAGGAGGCAAGTATGGTAACCACTACACCATCAGGGTCAACAATCTGATGACTAATGTACATAATTTTGATGATGGGGATAAAGAAATAAAATCACCAATAAGGGAAACACTGTCAGTGCATTTAAAGTGCATAATTCTGTTATACAGAGAGTAAGATGGTTAAGATGGATATTTTGAACTTAAAATGCTATCATCTAAAAAGGAAACTACCACCTTTGATTATTTTGGAAATTAAGGCACAATAAAAGCTGTGTAAATATGTATATAATCAAAGTAACTTCTTGTGTTGCTGCCAATTTGTAAATATTTATTTTGTGAATGTTTTGACATTATACTGTAAATACTAGGAAATTGTAAGCTTGAACTACAGTATTTATGTGGCATAGAAAAAGTTTTGTAACTACAGTATATAATGCAAAGTATGTATCTGCTTGTGCTACTTTTATGTAAAGAATGTATTTTAGTGTATTTTATTAATATATATAAAGATTTATAGAAAATAGGTGCATTTTGTCGAAACCTCAATTTAAGGTAAATCCATTTAAGTTAAGTAAAAATGTTCAGGTCCCCATAAAATACACTACACATAAAATATTGTATTTTTCTAAATAAAATGGCTGAGAAAAAGATATCAATATAATCCCTATTTATCATTTTACAGGGACTTGAACTTTTGCAGGTTATCTCATGTAATTTCATCTTTTTCCACTAGAAGGTGGCAGTGATGCACTAACTTTGAAAATGAAGTCTCTCATAAGGTATGGTGTGCTACAGTGCAATCAGTGATGCTTTGCCCTGCAGCACAGTATTTTTCCTATGAATGAAGCTTCCACTTGTTTGGCATACTGTGGAGAGGGTAGCAAGCCTGATTGCTTACTTGTTGACCTAGCTGACTGTCGCAGTTGTAGTACAGCTGTTCCAGGGGTGGTGTGTTGCATTGTTCATTTCTTAATTTGACAATATACATAAAGTGTATTATGCACTGTGTGTTTGCAATGGTGCAGCATGTCTATGTCGGTGGTGGTGTAGTGGTAACCATACTTGCTTCTTAAACCCAAGATCTTGGATTCGATCCCAGCCAGGGCCAATGGATTAGGATAAAAATCTTAAGTATGGCTTCCTTCAGAAGGGAAGTAAAACTGCAGGTCCCATGTTGTACATTTATGGCATGATAAAGAACCTCAAGCCTGAAAAAAAGAGGCCTCTGAGCAAAATTTGTAGGCTGTTTCATGCCCTGATTTAAAGGGAACCTGAGATGTTAAAGAGCATCTGTAAATGAACCAAATCAAAAACATAGCATGTCTATATGATGATTCATATGTGTTAATTCAGTGGTGAAAGAATCATAGGGCCAACTTTTTTTTGAGCATACAAATTCTGTTACTTTTGCTAGTACCATAGTAACCCCTTTTTTCAGAGAATTAACAGACATGGAGTGTGATCATGTATTTTTGCAACAGGACTCTGCCACTGCTCACACTGCAAATAATTCCATGAGAGCAATTCAGAATGTGTTTCCACAAGACAGAGTTAAGTAGGGATTTGTGGTCCCACTGGTCCCCATATTTAACAGTCTGAGAAGTAAATTACAAAATGCTGTATATAAGATGAACTGGCACAACACACAAGAACTCATATATAATATTCGTCAGGAAATTGTCTGGATTTCTTAAAATGAACTATAGCAAATGATGAATAGTTTTCTAAAGAGATGCCAAAAATGTGTGCAGAATGAAGGTGGGCAGTTTCAACACCTCATTTGATAATTTGGTAAGTAACCTCTTAAATTGGTTAGATATTGTTGTGTGGTTAGTTTGTTTGATTGTTTTATCCACCCACTAATCATGGAGACTTGGCTGGTAAGCTAACTGCTAATGAGTGGCATGCTTGCCCATAGACAAAACCTCCAGAGGAAAACAAAACTGACTGCAAAGTATAAACAACATCTAATTACTGAACTTCTTTTGAGACCATCACCAACATTCAGAGCCTTATGAAATGTGTATGAAGAGAGGGAAGTCAATAAAAGCATTGGCACTCAACGGACAAAATGGCTGTCATCATTTGAAGAAATTCAGGACACTGTTAAAAGCTGATATCTCTGTTGGCAGTGTCTATACAAATTATTCAGGTGTTAGAATAATGAAAAAAATTGTGCTACATAGCTCCAGTCATAAAGAACAGAGAACTATTACTTATCAGAGTTGCTTCCTCATTACAAAGCTGAAGGGGATAGTTTGCATTATATCATAAGATAAAATATGAATTTACTATTTCATCCCTGAAGCTGAAAGATAATCCATGGAGTGGATCATCAAACTTCCCCTTCAAATCAAATTCAATACAATACCCTAAGCGCTAAAGACATGGTTATATCCTTTTAAAACTCTAATGAAATTATTCTGACTAATTTATTAATTTATAGTGAAGAAACTCCAAACCACTCTTTCAAATTGAAGCAGCAGTCCCATTTCATTAGTTATGTGATGTAATGGTAGTTCATGACAAGACAATATGATGCTGCACACTTGAGAAAAATCACTAAAATTTTCTACAGTCCAAGTCTTGCATCTTCTGATTTCTATCTTTAGTTTCCTCTAAAGGATTCAGTGTGGGAGGAGATTTGCTGGTGACAAGGAGGAGGAGGAGGAGGAGGAGGAGGAGGAGGAAGAAGAAGAAGAAGAAGAAGAAGAAGAAGAAGAAGAAGAAGGAGGAGGAGGAGGAGGAGGAGGAGGAGGAGGCTGAGAGACAGACTTGCAGTGATACTGCAATGGCATAAAGACTCTGACATGTAGGTGTTTTTTTTTGTTTTTTTTTATTGATTTATTTATGGACGCTCTTTAACATCTCAGGTCATCAGCGTCCCATTCAACTGAGGGCGTGAAACGGCCGACAAATTTTGCTCAGAGGCCTCTCTTTCAGGCTTGAGGTTCTTTTTCGTGCTGTAAATATACGACACGGGACCCACGGCTTTACTTCCCTTCGGAAGGAAGCCATACTTAGGATTTTTACGCCCGAAAAAATCCATCGGTCCTGGCCGGGTTCGAACCCGCGATTTGGGTATAGGAGGCAAGTAGGGTAACCACTACACCACCAGGACCGACATGTAGGTGGTGCAAAGCCATTGATTTGCAAGAAGATTATATTAAAAAATAGTATATTGTATAGCCAAAGTGTATATGAAACTAAAATAAAAGATACCCAAAGAGAAAAAGAGGGATAAAAAAGTTCTGCATTACTACTGAATGCCCCATGTACTTCATGTCTTCTATTTTGGGATTTAGCATCTTAAATCTTCCATATTAAAATAAAGACTTTCTGGATGTTCGTATATATCTTAGCATCTTTTTTTAATTTTTCATTTACTAAATTTTTTTCTTTACAACATAAGAATGCAATAATATTTCAGTCTCAACATTATCATCATTTAACCTCAATTTTATTAAGAATTTTGATGTACATAACCAGTGACAAATATTTCAAATTTATTTCTTACCTCATTGAAGAAGTCACCACTCCATTTAGCCATGATGAGAGTAATCATCAGAGGTAAACCAAAGGTGATGTTACCTGTTGCTTCAATGAGAATCACAGTCAAACTGATTGTCATGCGTACCACTCCACCCAACTGAGCTGCTGCTCCAATAAGTGCATACTTTCCTGGACTCACCCATGTCTGTTGGTAAGAAACAAACATTTTTTACACAGTTATATTTCCTTATTTTCCTATAAATATCGTTACACAATTTATATAAGTCTTAATTCAACTATCCAGCATATACTTATAAGCAGGTCGTGACAAACTGGGCATCTGCCCAGACAAGATATTTTAAGGGACAAGAATGTTTTTGGAAATGCATACAAAAAGTGGGGTAAATTAACTGTCTAATTCCGAAAATTTAAATCTCCTACCTGCATGCACATTTTCATTGCTGCACAGTGCAACGCTGATCAGTTTAGGTATTGTGACCATTGAATTCTGTTTAATTATTGTTCAATTGTAATTTTGCCATTAATACCATTTGGAAAAGTAACAAATAATATGGTATATTGATATTTGGTTCTTTTCAACCTATCAGAAAGTGTTCTGCCATAGCATTTGTTTCATAGTGTGATTATATTGGGATTATTATTACTTTAGAATTGAAAGCTCCATCAGGAACAGAAAATTGTGAGTGAGAGAACATAGTTCTCCAATGTCAAACTGCCATATTCATTTAAACAAATTACACATATGTACGCTGAAATATTATTACAGTGTATAGCATCCATTTATTATGCTTTTTATTATGTGCATCAACTGAATGGTGTTTGTTTTTTGCAACAAAGCAGAAGTACTTAGAAAGACAATGTCTATTATGAAAACAGCTATTAATATTTAATTTCAGGATATTCAGCAAGGTGCTGAAGTGTACATACTTTGACCATGTTGCAAGACTTGTTGAAGGAAACGAATTACAAATCCTAATCCTTATCCCTTGGACAATCTGCCTGGTGTGGCAACACTGTTCCCCCACTGAGAAGGAATGTCAATCTTAACGTAATTTTAATCAAGTATAGTAATGGTTTATGTTTATAATTAGTGTTTTGCTCCTATAAAGTAAGTTCTTTGTATTAATTTGTTATATTCATAATTTAGTAAAACACAATTATGTAATTTTCCACTCACAATTAAATACACACAGCAAAAAAGCAAGGGAGAAGGGCAGTAAAGGTTTTCTGCTCAGGGGCATCAGTGCTAAAAATGAGCTGGCTATAAGCTTTGAGCAGATATCTGCCTTGTTAATTAATATTACACTGCCTCCATTAAGCTCTTTTAAAAACAACTGAAAAGAGCACTATTTATACATTCAGGTTAGCTAACTCACATATATCAGACTTTATTTGGTGTTTTTAAACACCCAAAGAGCAAAGTATGAACTGAAAAGAATTGCCTACTTTAACTAAAGACTTCAAGAAAATAATCAATTATGCATAACAGGAGGTCATGGCTAGGTTCTTATTCTTTTTGTTAGCACTCTCATTCAGCACAAATTTGTATTTATTATTTTATTAATTTATTTTTATATAAGTGCATAGACAAACATTTGTTGTTGCTACACTCTCAAAAGACAAATATGAGCACTTATTAAAGCACAGAGTAAAAAACAATTGTAATTATTATAAAGATTGTAGTATATTAATGCTTTAAAATAAGAAAACACCATTTGTCATCAGAAGAAAAAACAGTTTTGTGTGCCTAATCATATTTACATATTGAGGTTGTTTTGCATTTTCTAAAATTTATAGTTATTAAAAGTAATATTTCAAATTGAATGTTTCCAAATGTTGACATGAACTTCACTTATAGAGTTTTAAATAATTAAGAAAATGTTCTCATCTTTACATGTTGACCGATTAATCAAATATGTCCCGAAATATTCCTAATTAAAAACTCTTGAAATTTGTGTCAACATTCAGAAACATTCAACTTGAGATATATCAGTTGTTCAAAGTTAATAGCTTCTAAACACATTAAATATACACAAACAAGCTGAATGATGTTATGATAACAGAGAAATAATTGGTTTATACCCAATATCTTCTGTATATTACTAATGTTTTTTTGTTTCCTAAGCAAAGTCCTCATAAGATGACAATATTTCAAGTCAATAACAACTTTGATTTGGCAATAATAATGAATGCCATTGTACAAGAGAGATATTTCATGAGTCATGGCAATTTTATTTTTTTCAAAAATGCAACAACAATGGAAAGTTAAAGTACATATATACTTCAAAGGCTGCAATAGGTATTTCTGAATGCAAGTTCCTCGTGGGATATAATGTACCAGTGGTTGCTAGCTTATCGCACAAAAGTCAGCAGCATATTGTCAGGATAATTCAAAGATATAAGTTTGTAAAGTAAAGTAGCACTTGATATAAAATTAGTAGTCTTCCAAGATATATTTACAGAAGAATGTCATGAAAAGCTGCAAGGAGCTCATATGATAATACTGTGCTATATCAAACAATGGCAAGATGTGTTGAGGCCTTCAAATAGCTTTCATATAGAAGAGCCATTTTAATACAAATTAACATGATTGATCACTAACTCCTAGGTAGCTTATTTCACCTTACTCTTGGGAACTAAACTTAGCCCTACTTAGTTAAAATTCAAAATAAATTGGCTCTGAGGACAAAAGTTATTTATACTGTTTTACATTAAAGAGAAATCCAACAAACCTTAGCTAGACATTTATGATCCTCTATGTTAAAGTTGTGTAAAAGTATGAACAATAATACAACTTATCAAACAGAAAACATACTCACTGAATTTGGAAATATAGACTCGAGACCCATTCCAACAAGGCGACCCCATGCAGCTCCTGTTAGAAGTGAAGGAATGAACAATCCACTGGAAACACTTATGCCATATGTCCAGCAAGATAGCAGGAAGTAGAAAACAAAGAATACACCTACTGATACAGCTTTGTGTGAACCTATGAAATATCATTTAAAATATGAGAAACTGGAAAAATTATTAAAATTTGGCACTCTTCATGCATTTTAAATACATATAATCCTATTTATTTACATATATTAATTAATTTGTTGTTAAAAATAGAGTTATATCGCCTACAGTTGTTAAAATTACAGAAATTACAGAAATAATAAATATAGAATGATCATGCAATGATATTCATGCCTTTGGTGAGTTCATATTATATACAATATATACAAGCTTCAAAACTTTGTTAGTATGAGGTAAAAATCTAGCATCCTTTTCATAAAAATAATAGTGTTATATTAAAATAATTGCACTAAAAACCATTAAAGTTAATAACAAACTGAGACTGCAGATTCTAACAGTAATGTGAATTAAAATTGCTGAACTGAAGAGGGTCCAAGGATAGCATCCGATATATATATTTTAAAAAGTCTACTTGGTAACTTGTCCCAACCAATACTTTTAATGAGAGTTTACAAAATGGCAAGCAGACACCTAAAATCAGAGGGATGCTGGTAGAATTTGATGATGATGATGGTAGCGTGATAGTGGTGATGAAGTGATGATAAAAAGAAATTAATGACTGTAATTATTGATGTGCTCTTTGTTTTATTCTAATGCCAGCAAAGCTCATTAATTTCTAGAGTTTCGCATTTGATGAGAAACTATTCAAGTTTTAACAGCATGAAATATGAATGTTGTGATTTTTTTTTCTCCTTTTCTCTGGAACAGTATGTACACTACAAACCTATGTTGGATAAAACTATGAGCTAGTAATTCAAATCCCATTAGGCTTAAACAAAGAATGCTCTAGCACATTTTCTTATTAAAGATTACCAAATAGGTCAACTGAATTTTTGTGATGATGTTGCAAGAAATAGCCATTTTAAAATTAAAAGCAATTAAACTGTCCATTTACAGGAACATTTCAAAGCTTCTATCAATCAAAACATGCTATTACATGTTCAATATTACAAATATATTTTAAATATATTGTACTGCATAATTATAATCTTAACTTATTGTTTTTAACCAAGTGGTCACAGTATTTAATATTTAAACAAATTTTATAGTAAGCTCTTTTGTCATATTATTGTGCAGCTTGCAAAATAATTTAGTGTTTACTCATTCATTTTTAGTGCCTTTTCACCTTGTACAAACACCGGCATTGATATACACTAGACAGGTAGTTCATGCATTGTGTATGTTTTGCCTGCTATCTCTGCCAGTGGATATATCCCCCAAATTTGACTGCCAATCCATACAATGTATATGTACAGTTCAATCAAGAAATGGTAGGGTCCATAATTTCTATTTAATGCAGATTAATTACATAGCAATAAGCTTATTAAAAAGTCACACATTTCCTTGATTTAGTAATACTTAGGATTTATAAAAATAAAGTTGTTATTAAAGCCATACTACCTGGAGGATCATGAAAAAGTGATCGGACACTAGCTTCAGGTGTTTGGAACCAGATGGCACCCACAGCATTGTACTCCCCATCACCACAGAACATCTACAGAAAGATGGCAGAATATTTTGACACTTTTGATAAAATGCAAACAAACTTCTGTTTAGATATTTGTAACTATTGTGACGATGGTCTTTATGTGATTTTATAATTCAAGTGACCTAGAACTTTATGAATTTGCTGGATCCTAATTCAATCAACATGATATTTCCAACACATTTTTAGAATCATCTTATAGATGTTGCTTTTACAACTTATATTTATATAAAAGTGCAAAATTGAAATTTCCTATTTAAGCAGTAGAAATAGATAATACATGCTGCAGCTTACATTTACCTTGTCATTAAAAGATCAGAAATTATACCATAATATAAAAGTTAATCCTACAAGAAAATATCACCGACTGTCTGGAGCAACAACTTTGATTTGGGCATCTTCAATACATGCAAGAGAATAGATGATCCAAGGAAGTATTGCATTGGTTCTTCTCCCAGAAAGAAAGAAAAGGGAATGGCCTTGACTTATGTATAGGGAAGAGTCATGGAGACAATAAGAACAAAAGGTCTGAAAGATGGTTCCTGGAATGACCATAAGATGGAAAAAGAGAATTCAAGGCAAATGTTATAAATGGAAAGGTCTTTTAAAGTTAAAAATTATATTTATCAAAATGCTACTTTGCCACTATCTCTGTTAAGGGAAGTTGGGCACCATTTCAATAATGATCTGCACCTTTCCCTTAAGCTAAATTTATGGATACTTTTCTTAACTGCATTTATTTAACATCAACCATTAATCTCACATGAAAATAAATGACTATTAACTTTTTCTCAATAAAATAAGACGTGATTGTATCTTTTCTAAACTATTCTTAAAATAACCTAAACTTAGGTATTCATTTTTTACACTAAACTCCATTCACTTACACAAAAGTAAGACGCATTTCGGGAGAATCTCTCCCATCTTCAGTTGCTCACTGAACCGCCATTACTCGAAACTATGGCTGGACAAATGGATGTTCCTATGGTGGCCTCTGTTGGTTGAAATAGGAAGTTGCTGAGCTCATCCATAGGAGAAAACTCGAAATTCATTAGGTTTTCTCTATTTTTTAATATGAAAAATTTTTCCCATGGGTTGTGAAGATGTTTCAGCAATTTAATTCCTGTTTTGATAATGTTAGCCCCAAAGAACAGATACAACATCAAGAATTTATTAGGTTGCACAGTAAAAGATTCCATACCAACAGAACAGAAATCAGGAATTTATGAAATAAAATGTGCAGATTGTGAACATAGGCAAAACAAAAAGAAATTTGGAAATTCGGAGGAAAGAACATTTTAGGAATATTCAGTATAAACAGGTGGATAAAACAGCAGTAGCAGCTCACTTTTGGACCAAAAATCATGAAATAAAACCAGGAATTAAACTGCTGAAACATCTGCATAACCCATTGGAGTTATCCACTTGGGAAAAAATTTTCATATTAAAAAAAAAAGATGTTTCCACACTTAAAAGTGCAAAAGAAAGGTACAAATTCAAAAGTTTCACATACCACCCAATTTACCACAATAAGTTCAAAAAGATATTCAAAGAACAAGGAATTATGTTAGCCCTAAAGAACAATTTTAATATAAAGAACTTATTAGGTTGCAGAGTAAAGGACTACATGCCAACAGAACAAAAGTCAGGTATTTAGAAATAGAATGTGCAGAGTGCGATAAAAAATACATTGGAAAAACGAAGAGGAATTTAGGAATCCGGAAAAAAGAACACTTCAGAAATATTCGCTTAAAACAAATTGATAAATCAGCAATAGCAGCGCACTTTTGGAATAAAAATCATGAAATTAAACCAGAGATAAAACTACTTAAACAACTTCATAATGCAATAGAACTTTCCACTTGGGAAAACATTTTCATTACAAAAAATAAGGATAATTTGATGAATTACGATTTACCTCCAATGGATGAACTCAGCAAATTCCTAATAGAACCTACAGATGCCACCACAAGAACATCAAGAGACCCAACCGCCACGTATAACAACAGTTTATCTACAGGCTGAAGATGGGAGAGATCACTCCCGAAACATATGTCCAGATTTTTGTGTAAGTGAATGGAGTTAAGTGTGAAAAAAACTGTATTACATTGTTTATATATAGTAAAATAATATCGATATATAGTTGATTTGGTGACACCTATACTTCAATTACTTGGTTTTTAATTGGACATGTTTTGGGAATATTTGCTCCCACTATCAGCAGAAGACCAACTAGTAGAGTAGGAGAATTTATTGAATATGTCCAACAATGGTGTCTTGAAGTTCATGATGCAATTTTTATTTTTGATGATGTAAATTTTTTTCCCAGGTTGTTAGTTCCAAATGTTTGCAAGGTGTTTTATTTTTGTTTTCTTTTTATCAATTTCATAGTTTTCTGACAAAAAGTGGGCTTTCACTGCTGATTTCTCTATTTGTTTGTAATGGATATTTCTGAAATGTTCTTTGGTAAGAATTTCCAAATTTCTTTTAATTTTTCCAATATATACTTAATCACAGTCTTTGAAGTTGATTTGGTAGATACCTGACTTCCTGTCAGAAGGTATAGGATCTTAACAGGAAGATTGTAATAACATGTTAACAGTGTGGATGATTGCTGCAGAGAACCCAAAGATGTGAATAATACTGCTCCAATAACTTTAATAACCAATACTAATTGCATTACACTTAATATTTCTAAATAAAGTTTCAAAATATTGCAATTTGTGTAACTTTTGTTATTCTTTTGTTTCTACGTATGGGGCCAAAATTATTTTCTGTTTTTTAAAAAAAATTATGTTTAAATTTAATGAACATGCTAGTTAGTATGTGAATTTTTTAAAATTGCATGTTTTCTTTTATTTGTAATAGCAAACTTGTATCTTTGACATCTTTACTTTATTTAAACTTTTTTAATCATTTTATGCACTAATTTTTGGAAACCATTATGCAGTGCTATTTGAATGATGTATTGTATTCTTCTTTGTATTTTTTTCTACTGATTGGAACGTTAACTAATCTGCATATGAGACTATTTAGGATGGCATGCTGGTGTGTTTTGGAGATTATAGTTATTATTTTTAATGTAATTGTCACCATGGGAAGGTTTTCTATACATTCCAAAGGTCAAACTTTTATTACCTTTTATAATCTTCAAATCTAAAAATAAAATAAATCTAAAATAAAAATAATTATCAATTTCTAATGTAAACTGTATTGATTTTTCCTGAAAATTTAATTATTTTAAGGAATGAATAACCAGGTGTTTAGGTAATGGCAAATATGTCAAACATTTATCTACACAAAGTCTTAAAAATTAAAGGAAAATTATCAATTATGTGAGTTTCAAAATCACTGATAAACAAATCGTCTAAGAAAGGTGAAAGCGTATTACCCATAACCAATCCAGAACTTGTTGGTAAAATTTACCATTAAAACTAAAATAATGTTGTATGATGCATATTTCTGTCAAACTGATATAATCATCTATTACCTCAGCAGGTGTATGTATGGACAATTTTTAACAATTTAGATATTCCTTTTGTATGAATGCTGGTGAATAATACAGAGACATCAAAGAATACAAAAAGGTCTTGAGATGAAATATGCACATTTTTAGATTTTTGAATAAAATCAAATTAATTTTTTTTCCTAAACTTGCAAATTCTATTCAGAATTTTTGGGGACCAGTTTGCTAACTTGTAGGTTAGGAGCCAACGTTGTTTATAGTGAGTCTCATATTATTGTCTTTTTTCTTGGGTTATTAGGCTTAATTTTTTTGATTTCTTAATTTTTAAAATTTTTACTATTTTTAATGTCATGTTGATTTCTCTGATGTTCTCTTATGATGGATCTACTTTTGTTATAATGTATTCCTAATTTTTTTTTTAGAATTGATTCCATTCTATAAATGTAATCCTCTTCATTTAATAACACTATTTTATTCCTTTTATCGGTTATAGTACAAATTATCTGTTTGTCATTCAAGGCTTTAATGATTCTTTTTATGAGGTAATATTTTTTTTAAAATCTCTGTTTTTGTTAGTACTCCTTCACATTGGCTTTAATTTCATATTCACTGGTTTCTTTTAAATCTTGTAAAGGTATTTTGATATCAGCAATATAGTCTTCAGTATTTCTGGAAGGGTCTACACAAGTTTTTAAATCCTTATTTAAAAAATCTTTCTCACTTACGATTCTAGAATTAATGACGTCTGTTTCTAATAATTTACATTTATTTTTATCCTGAATTTTGCATAAATTCATAAACTTCCTCTTTAGGTTTTGGGTTTTCTTTCACATATGCAGGTTAATTTTGAGAACAATGTAAGCTCTAATTCTTCCCAAACTCCATATCCTGATGTTTTGGTTAATTTTAAATGTAAGTCATATAATTTGAATTTAATTTTCCTTAATTTTTCTAATTTTTTTTATCTAAAGATTAAAAACTTGTCTTTCTGCTGAAACTTGTAGCAAACTATTACCAAATTTGATTATCCTCCTGACAAAATGTAGTATTGCTTTTTTCTTAATATAAAGTTTTTAAATTGTTAAATTTAAGTGACAATTACCTTAAAATTACCTTATTCCCAAAACACACCAACATGCCATCTTAAATAGTTTTACATAGATTGGTGAATGTTCTATTCAGTACACAAAAATACAAAGAATACTAATACAACATCCATGGTTTCCATAAAAAATTAGTACACAAAATGATTAAAATATTTAAAAGAAATAAAGATGTCAAAGACACAAGTTCGCGATTACAAATAAAAGAAGATATGCAATTTAACAAAATTCACATACCATACTAGCATATTCAATCAATTTTAAAAAACAGAAAATAATTTTGGCTCATCAAAATGTTGACAGCATTACAATTTATTACAATTTTCCTGTAAAAATCCTATACCTTCAGAATGAAAGTCAGGTGATTCAATTGCAAAGACTGTGTGTGATTAGGTATATATTCAAAAAATGGAAAGAAATTTGGAAACCTATTCCAAAAAATATTTCAGAGAAATCATTGCCAGATACATTCGATAAATCTCTCTGACCGCCTATAGAGTATGCTTCTACTAGTTGGCTTTATGCTGATGATGAGAGTGATAGTTCCCGAAACATGTCCAATTAAAAAACAAGTAAGTGAAATATATGTATCACCAAACCAATTGTATCAACATTATATTATATTAATTTAACTCTAAACTTTTCAATATTTTTAATTATGACCAATAATTCTTAATATTTTGTTTCATATTTGCATTACAATCAGTACAAAAATAATGAAACTGATTTCACTAAGTTTAAATGAACATGTGTTAATCATGTAAATTCTATCTAATCTGTCATCTAACACACTCTTATGCTTCACTTACTTTTATTAAAAGTGTGTTAGATGACAGATTAGATAGAACTTACAGGTAACAAGTTTCACGGTGTGAGTTTCAACAAAATTTTTTAAAACTTTCCTATTATTTTTCGAATGTTCTTAAAGAATGTGTTCATCAGTGATAGTGATAAGGTTGGCCTTGATTAATGAGTAGCAGTTTTCCAATTCATGGTAAGAGAGAAACTTTTCCTTAGGATGAGTTCCTAGTACCTAGCATGGTTCACTTAGGTTTTGCATTCTCTTGAAAAATCTGTGATTACAGCTTTGGAAATTATAAAGGAAGGTTGCCCGAAGCCATCTTCATTAATTAAAAATATGTGCTTTTGAACAGTATAAATGATTTAAGGAAGATATCCTAAAGTCCTTTTGTTGCTCCTTGTGCAGGAAGGTATTAAATACTGAGAGGAATATGAATTCTACTGATGCAATGTTGCTAAAAGATCATCAATTACAACATACTTTATGCAAATTTGATGATAATAGATTTTGCAATTATCTGGATTACAAAAATAGCAGCAAATTTGGTGCCTCAATATTAAATGATCACTGTTCCAGGATGTGTTAGCAGCGAATAAACAGTTTTCAGTGAGAACCAAATTTGCTAAACAGAATCATCATATCAAATTACTTCCAATTTTATCATCATAAAACCATACAGTAAAATCATCCATTCAGCCCACAGAAAAAATAATGCACCTAATACATAATATTTGGTACAATTGGCATAGTTTGGAACAATGTGTTCTTAAAAGGATCACTAGGAAAAAAAATCTTTGTAAAGAGATTACAGCTAGCTTGCTTGCTACAGATGGATTCTGTATAAAGATAACATTCAAGCTAAAAGTGCCCATTTGCTATTGAACCATTAATCATTAGTAACTGAAGTGATGATAAAATTACATTACTTTGATTTCTATTTCCTCATGTAGAGAGGAAAAAGGAGGGCGGGGAGCTTCATTTTCAAAGTGAAAGTGAACTTCATTATACTGTTTTAGTTGTACTAAACAAGTTATCAAAGAGAAGCCTTTGTGAGTGATTTGAAAAGTGAATTTGATGATGGGATCAGAGCGTGACTATTTTTAAAGTTGCAATTTTATTTCAATAATGAGAAAAATGTATAAATAGTACCATTACTTCTTGATATCCCTCTAATATCAATTTGTATCCAAATGTGACATTAAGTTCTCAGACTTTCTAAATTGTTTAATGTTTTAATATCATTTATATCTAATTCTTTTGTTTCAAATCAATGATACTTCATTAACTATATGTATTATACTTTCTTTGGAGTTATTATATTTTTCTGTAATAAATCATACTATACTATGAACATAAAGAATCATCTTATTAAGAAACATTTTGACTAATAGTTGATCATTACTATACAACAAGAGTTAAAATAACCTACTGAGGACCAACGACAATAAAAATCTTATCTAAAGTATATTTAATGGTATCTTCTCAACTGTACTGTGTCGGTCCTGGTGGTGTAGGGTTACCATACTTGCCTCCTAAACCCAAGATCGCGGGTTCGAACCCGGCCAGGACAAATGGATTTTTTCGGGCATAAAAATCCTAAGTATGGCTTCCTTTGGAAGGGAAGTAAAGCCGTGGATCCCATGTCATACATTTACGGGACGAAAAAGAACCTCAAGCCTGAAAGAGAGGCCTCTGAACAAAATTAGTCGGCTGTTTCACGCCCTGAGTTGAATGGGATGCCAATGGCCTGAGATGTTAAAGAGCGTCCATAAATAAATCAATCAAAAAAAAAAAAACTGTACTGCATGGATGAATTGTAATGCATGTACACTTAGTATATGTACACTTTTGTTCTTTTCTTTGACAATGTCAGAAAATGCTTTCCAATGCCAACCATGAGGGATATTCAATAAAGACTGGCACTACTACTCTTCAACATTTATTTATAAAGATTACAAATTCATATTCTTACCCCTTCAAAATACTCCACAGCCAATGTAATGCAGTATTCCATCTCTTTTGCCATTACTGGAACACATGCAGCAAACCATTCTTTGACCACTTCTTCAGAACCGCCTCCAAAGCTTTATTAAACCGACATCCCTTAAGTTAATTTTTGGCCATTAGGTTCAGAAAAAAGGCATCAGTCCAAGTCTGAGCTGTAATGTGGATGAGATACTTTTCTTGTAAGGAACTTAGTAAATGCTGTAATGATATGAGGTCTGGCATTATCGTCATGGAGCTTCCACTTCCAACAAGGTTCTTTCTCTTTTTGGGATCCTTCCTCAGATGGTGCAAAATGTTCTTATAGTACTCTGTGATGACTGTAGTTTGTCTTGGAACTGTATGAGTGTACACCATTCCCAGGTAATTGAAGAAGGTTATTACCATGGCCTTAATTGAAGACTTCTGTAAACTTGTTACTACTCTGCTTGGCCTCAGCATTGTAACAATAAATCCATGTTTCATCTGCAGTGATGATATTCTGTTACCAAGCATTACCTTTATTTTCAATGCATTCTTTCCAGTACCAGCACACATCAACGTGAGCCTGCTTCTGCAAAAGAGTAAGGAGTTGCAGTATCCATTGCTAAAAAACACTGGACATGTGCAAAAGCTCAGTTAAGAGTTTGTGAGTGCTTAAGATTGATATTTCAAGGATATGTGCAAGGTGCCTAACAGTAAGATGTGGGTCAGTATGAGTAATGACAGCCCCATTGTAGATTGTCTCTGTTAAGGCTGTGACAGGTGTTCCTTCTCCTCCCTGCCATTCAGCTCTTATATCTTTGAATGCCTTATGCCACTGGAAACAAGCCATGAGACTTTACAGAGTCCCTAAAAGCTCTCTTCATATGTTACAGAAGCATTTTTCTCCAAGCAAACACAAAACTTTATTAAGAAATGCTGCTCATGTAAGTATTTAGAGGTGACTAGCATGCATACCTGTTTTCAATGGCTGCCACAGCTAGACTAATAGAGATATTATTACGAATCTTGCTGGGAACATGCACTTCAGTATGTCGTTGCCAAGTATGCCACAAGATTCATGCAGAGGTTCCTATGAAGTAGGTTAGATATTTCTTAACTCCAGCATTGGTTGTTTTGTGAATTAATCCCACTTAGGTGGACCCAAGGTTTGTCCATAAAGAAAATTAGATTGGGATCAATTTCTCCATCATTCAAAATCTATTCACAAAGTCTACTCTTGGATACAGAGTCATCCAGTTTAAGTTCTTGCACTACAGTATTTTTATAGAGTTTTAACTTCAATAGCTTTGTAGCCTTTCGAACAGGGAATTCCCATTTGCTGAGAAAGACGTGAAAATGATCTTTTAGGGGTACATTCCAGAGCATACGCAAAGTTATTTAAAATTCCTTCTGTGAGCACTGTATGTTTCTTAATAGTGTTTAACACCTGTTTTAACTACTCAGGCATCACAGGCAGTGAACACTGAATATACATGTGATGAAATGATAAACTAGGAAAAGATTTTTTTTACTTTCGAACAGAGGAAAGGGAATTCCCATTTGCTGAGAAAGACATCGAAATGATGTTTTAGGGGAATGTTCCAGGGCATACCTTATGTTATTTGACATAACTGGAAGGAAGCATTCCAGACCTAAGTTTAGGATACCTCCCTGGCATTTACCATTTATGAGGACTGAGGAGAACCTGGAAAAAACCTCAGTTAGGGAGGAAGGTTCTGGTGGGAATTAACTTCAGACCTCATGCCTTTACAATCTCGGCCATCCGTGGTAGTAGAATACTCTATGTGGCTGTGTACTCTTTTTATAAAGATTACTTCCCATTTCACAAAATTTATTTACCAATCGAACTTAGACTCTGAAGTTGAATATCAGGGAATCTCTCTTTAAATGATTTTCATCACTCACACACAGATTATGTTAAAATCATATATAAATACTTTTTGGTATTACATTGCCTAATGAGTACTTAATACACTGTCACATAACATACAAGAACACGTCTGACATTCAAGAGTTTAACTTATATTGGCCTTCCCTTTGGCTTCTTGGCTGGCTTTCAAGTATTGGAGTTAGATGAGAACTAACTACAGAGTTTGGTCAACTGCATATGGAGCAGTCTCATGAAGGAAAAATCACCCAGATTTTAACAGAGATCTAACAAGGCTAAAGTAAACTCAAGATCATGGGTTCAATTCCGGCCAGGGTTGATGGATTTTTGGGCCTAAAATTCCTAAGTATGGCTTCCTTTGGAAGGGAAGTATAGCCATGGATCCCATGTCATAGATTTACGGCATGAAAAAGAACCTCAAGCCTGAAAGAAGAGGCCTCTGAGCAAAATTTGTCAGCTGTTTCACCCCTTGAATTAAATGGGATGCTGATGACCTGAGATGTTAAAGCGCATTCATAAATAAACCCAATCAACAACAATAACAAGGCTAAAATTGTGTTACCGAAAAGCCCAAATCTAGATATAAAGTTGTTCACAAATAGCATTATATACATATAAAATTAAAATGGTGGATAAATATTTTTATATGAATGCATTTTTTCCCTAAAACAAGCCACATGTTAGGCTATGGTTTGGAATCCTAATAGGCTGGTTAACTATATAGTGTGAACCACAATACTTAAAGGTATCAAGTCATCTCTTCGTTAGAATATTTCTGAAACAAAACAACCTTAAAAGTCTCCAGATATATTTATTCAGATGGGGGTTATTTGCAATTATGGTTGAACAATGAACTGTGGTAGCTCAGACGATATGAGCACCAGCATGGTACGCCAAGATCCTTGATTCAAGTCCTGACTCTGATTCCAAATACATATTTTTGTTTTATTCTACATACTGAACTAAAAAGGGGGAAAAAAAGAAGAAGAAGAAGAGAGAGAGAGAAAACCCCCCCCCCCCACCACACACACAAACTAAAAAGACCTCAACAGAGAACGGAAATTCAATATGTTTGCTTAAATATAACATTTGAATTACAGTGAAGCCGACTATTATGTTCTTAATTATCTAGTGAGTTGATTTGATAATCTTAGGCTCCACTTACTGTTAAATTATGCAAAACTAGTTTTTTAGGCTTTTGCCTGTATCCTCAATTGCAAGTTGACTGTCGGCTTCATTGTTAGTTGGCTGGAGCACTTGGTGTAGCTCTCGTGGACATTTTATGAACTTCTGGATTAATTTGTCTTCTGTTTGGATTTCAAAGTTCATGACCTTATCTTCATAAATTTTTTATATACATTTTTCCCCATATTCCGAGCTCAACGGGTCGATCTATGAATTTCAACAATTTCACTCCCATTTCTATATCATGTTTATCTCTCCAAAAGTGATGTGCAACTGCTGATTTCTCTATCTGATAGTACCTTATGTTTCTCCAGTGTTCCTTCAGCCTGATTTCAATGCTTCTTTTTCTTTTTCCAATATATACTTTGTTACATTCTGAATAATTAATTTTGTATATTCCTGGCATCTTCTCCTCTGGCATTCTATCATCACCAGAATTGAGCAGATTTTTTAGGTTAAACTTGTCCACTGGGGACAAAGTAATCCCAAACTCTCCAAGTATTTTTTGGAATTTTTTGGTGGCCCAAGGATGATAAGTGAATTGACTTTCAAATGAGGATGCATGCAAAAGCCTGCGAAACTAGTTTTGCATAATTCAACAGTAAGTGGAGCTTAAGATTATCAAAATGACTCTCTAGATAATTAAGAACATGTTTGCTTAACTGAAGACAGGTTAGAATAACCAGAAAAACAGTACTGAATCACAAAAAGTAAAATTGGTATAGTGCTTAAAATAGGTAAAATTCACAATTAATAACAACTAAAACAAGCCACAGCATAATTAATGTGGGGAAATTTACAATGATTTAGCATATCCTTCATATTCTGGTCCAGTAAAAGGCTGATTAAAGTATATAAAATGTTATAAGAAAGGAGAAGAAAAAACTAGAGTATGATACCTACCTGTATTGGATATTTTGTTGGATCTTGGCCAAGGGGTTTACAATCATCTAACATGTATATCATTGAAAAACCAATAGTTGCTGACATTGCTGCAACAATTCCAGCTTCCATTACCTTCATCCATCTTGCAGGTATATGTCTATGAGAAAAGAAGAATATAGTAGTTCATATTTTCACATTTATTTACAGTTATATATAAGTTATATTTATATATTTTTCCATAACTATTATTTAAACTGGTCTTTATTGTCTTTATCTAGGGTTTACTCTTAGTAGTGAATTAAAAAATGTTTATTCACTGCTGAATTTGACATATTCCTCCAACTCTAACTAAATTAATGTAAATCGAAGTTAAATTTATGAGCTTTGAGGCTAATATGTATTTACCATAACTGAAATAATGAAACAACATCTCTTGCATCTTATAAATCCTCTTCAAAAATAAATATATCAATTTCTTTAGACATTTCCATTTACACTGCTTACATGTCTACAAAAAAATTATACCATTTTAGTTTTATCTTCTTTATAATCAACATTGGTATCAATAATATATCTTTTTTATAATCAACATTGGTATCAATAATATTGGACCATCATTTAAGTGATGATAAAAGTATATTTTTCATTAAAATTAAATATTAATATTTACTGTATGCCATATGAGTAAACATAGTTTATACTCTCATAGAAATTATTGCTCTAAGCCTTTCTCTGCACGAATGAATGAACAGTGTTTAACACCCATTTTTGCTACAGAGTACCACAGGCGATGGACACTAATGATACATGAGATGAAATAATATTTTTGGAAAGGATTTATTTTTAAAGAAAGAATGGTTCCAGGCCTAAGTTTTAGGGTACCTCCCTTGCATTTTCCATTTATGAGGACTGAGGAACACCTGGGAGAAACCTCAGTCACGGAGAACGGTCCTGGCGGGATTCGAACCCCAGACCTGCCGCTCATGAGTCTGCACCTTAACAACCTCAGCCACCGGATAACAGATACATCATCAACATATATAACATCATATATTGTATCTGTTTATCATGAAGCACCTCCTAGGATCAAAATTAAAAGACAAGACACTCACAGAAAAGAAATCAGGAATATATGCCATAGAATGCTTAGACTGTGAATTGAAATACGTATGAAAAACTAAAAGAAATCTGACAATTCTGAAGAAAGAACATTTCAGAAATATCAAGTTAAAACAGATGGAGAAATCAGCAGTAGCACACCACTATTGGAGCCAAAACCATGAAATAAACCCACAGATAAAACTTCTTAAAGAACTAAACAATCCATATGAATTGGCCGTCTGGAAGAATATCTTCATTATAAAAAACTGAAAAAACTGCAATGAATTTCAACCTTCCACCATGGGATTAACTTTCCAAATACATTTTATATCCACCAAAGGTCACCACATACAATACAATAGCTTCCACGGGACCAATATGAGCACCAGGAAACAGTGGGTCAACAGCTGAAAATGTGAACATTGGTTTCCGAAACATATTCTAGCTTAAATACAGTAAGTGAAGTGTGTAAGAAATTTACCTGCATTATATTAATTAATATATAATATCTTCACTTTAAACACCTTCAAAATGTACAAATACGAAATTTTAATAGTTTATGTTCCATTAGTGCATATTTTGAATTGCTTCTGCATTATTTTAACTTTTTCTGTTATATCATATGTTTATATTTTTATGCATGGCAAGCACTGTTATATGAAATGGTTTTATTTGCTTACTCATGAAAGACAGAGGTAGAAGCCTTCAAACTTATATAAATGCTCTTAAGGAAGCATAAGAGTTATTTAAATTAAACATAAGTTTCTTGATATGAACATAATATATATTATTAACTTATGCTTAAGTAATACATTCATCCTTTATTTAATTACTGCATCTAAAATATTTAGGCAGTGAACCTAAGCATCATCTATTTTCTCTGTACCTGCCACAAAGCTCATGAAATCAACAAAATCTGATGAATAATGTTCTTTTAGCTTTATTTTGCTGCATGATAATGCAAAACATCTTGTAATGCAGAAGCCCTCTATAGTCCAGATAATCACAGCTGAGTTTTTCAAATTTTTGAACTGCTGAAAAAGATCAGTCCCATCATACCACCTCTATCAAAAGATAATTATGGATTGAGAAATGAAAAGTCTTGCAATGGATATATCGAAACTTGGGGTATTACCTAAACAGTGAGGGTTCATGTTTGGTAAAATGGGTATTGATAATATGTGTTCTATTCATATAAACTGGTATGTCTTATTTGTACATTTAAGAACAATTATTTTAATTTTAAGTTTGTTTCATATTTAGTAGTATTATACACAAATTAATTACTGACCACTAATTATTAAACTGTCTAGATGAACTTTTGACACACTTTCTTGAATGCAATAATCAACTTTTATAAACACACAATTACAATAAAAATATTTGCATAGACCATAAAAATTATGCACAAACTTCACCCACCTCATTCGAAATACTGTTAATCCATAATTTATATGATTGAAGAGAGATCCAAGCAGACCTCCAATGACACCCATAAGCAAAAATATGAGCAGTTCAAATATGTGATATGAAATATTATCAAATTTTCCAAAATTGAGAAGTCCAGAATAAGATAGGTCACCTGGATGACCATGGTAAGTACTAAGAACCACATTTAACGTAAATGTTGAAGTCATTGAGGCAAAGAATATTCGCCATGTCAAACTCTGATTCCAAAAACTAGCCCCTTCCTCCAAACTGAACAAGACACCACCTGTAAAGATAAGATTATCAATATAAATATATTGTAAGCTAGTGATTACTTTAAATATTTATTTATTCATATTTAGTAAATATAAGACTTTAAAGCCTTCTGAATGGTAAATAGTGTTAACAGTAATTGGAAATCTTTATTTTAATTTTTTTTGCTATCAAGTATAAACAAGATATGGTACTACAAAACCTGTACTATATTTATCCTCTAAGAACATGTTTAAAGATTATAAGTAATGTAATAAATTTTTGTGCACAACTCACAAATCTCAATTCAAGACATTGTTCTTTCTATCACCTCTATGGCTGCAATTTCCCTCCCATATTTAATCCTTCATGTCATAACTATTTGGTCCAAAATATAAGAGCTGTTCAATAAAGAATTATCATAATTTTTTTTGACAACATAATTTTACTTTTGATTATCTTTCTCAAAGTAGTCTCCATTGAATGCAATGCACATGTTTCACCATTTATGTCAATTTTCAAAATGATGCTGGAAGCTATTTTTTGACTGGTTCTTTAGAATTGTCTCTGTAACCTTCAGCATGGCTTCAGATGATTGAATATGCCTCCCTCAAAGGTGCATCTTCAATTTGAGAAAAAGGAAAAGGTCACATGGGGCTAAATCTGAACTATAGAGAGGGTTAGAACATACTTTACGTTTGTTTTTATAAGATGTTCAGCATCAACATTTGTGATGTGCAGTCTTGCATTATTGGTACAGTATCCAGCTTTGCAGAAAAAAGTGGCATGGTTAGCTGATGATGCAAATAAAGGGTTCGTAAAACTAGTTATTATAAACAAGTAAGTGGAGCAAAAACAGTGTGTAGTTTCATTCAGCCATATAATGATCTTAATTATATGATTAGTTTCATTGTATAAGTTCCAATTAACATTTCTAGTTAAATGTCCTTTAGTTTGGGGATCTGCAGTCTTGGAACTCATCATGCATATACATATCTCATATCCAACTTTTCAGTTAGCAACTTGTGGGTGGCAACCATTGAAATTTTCAGAATGTATGAATGTTTTCTTAATGCTATTCTATTATCCTCTCTCACAATGGCAGCAGTGATGTTAATGTTTTCTTCCATTAGGGCACAAACTGGAGCACAGAGTCCCCCTTCCTAATCATCCTAAACATTTCAAACCTTTAATAATCTCTTCTGAGTCAAAATACTCTTTTAACAGTTGTTTAACAGCTGAGGCTGTGGACAATTGTTCCATGAAATATGTCCTGAGTAAATCTCATGTAAGTGAAACCATAAAGTGTGTTCTAAAAATTTTGACTCAGAAGAGATTATTAATGTGTGTTTCACTGTGTTTGATTCCAAATTGAATTAATATTGAATTTTAAACCACTCTTTTTCTGCTCTTATTACTGTGTTGTAAATCAAAACTTAGCACTGAAGTTTTTGTATCAAAGGTTTATGAGGTATATAGGATGTGGGAAACCTCTGGAGAATTGTCAGAGGACCTAGAAAAAATCAAAAAGTTCTTATAAGCATATAATCAGTTCCCTTAAAAAATTTTTGTGATATATATTAAGCAAACCAGAAGTATTTTTGTCCTTAAAAATTATTGCTGTATTGTGGTTTGTAGCCAAAGCTATCATCTACCAGAGTTAGCATAGAGTAATCAAAGAATTGAATGCACAGCTAACAATATTCATGTATGGGCTAGGTTAATTTAATATATTTCTTTCATTTTACCTGGAACAATGACAGAGGTGTTATACCAACACTTTTTAATGGATCATTAAATGCTCTGTTGGAAGAATTGATTGATTCATCAATTTATTTATGGATGCTCTTTAACATCTCAGGTCATCAGCATCCCATTCAATTCAGGGCGTGAAACGGCCGACAAATTTTGCTCAGAGGCCTCTCTTTCAGGCTTGAGGTTCTTTTTTGTGCTGTAAATGTACAACACGGGACCCACGGCTTTACTTCCCTTCCGAAGGAAGCCATACTTAGGATTTTTACGCCCAAAAAAATCCATCGATCATGGCCGGGTTCGAACCCACGTTCTTGGGTGTAGGAGGCAAGTATGGTAACCACTACACCACCAGGACCGACTGTGTGGGAAGAAGTTTCACTAAACTTAATATGTATATGTGGTTCATGCATGATGTGACATCACCTCATTTTTTTTCCTGCTGCTAGAGCAAATCTAGGTCAGTGATTCCCAAATAAATGGATAGAGCATGAAGGATGAATAGCATTGCCTGCTCTTTCTTTCAACTACAATCTCATATGAGATGATTTAAGGCCATTGTGAATTTCAGATCTTCAGACAACAAGGATATCTATTTCCAGGGATCTCAGCAGATAATGGAGTATGAAATATGAGTAAAACAGTTGATGATGCAGTGCTTGAGAGCCTGTATTAAAACATATGCCATTTTAGAGCACTTTCTGCAGAACTATGGTTTGATAAAAAAAATTACTAAACTAAATAAAAACTAAATAAAATTGACCACATGTTTATATGAATTGTTTTGCTAGTTTTTAGGTTCTCAATAAATTTCTCAGAAGTTTCCCACATACAACTCCAATTATATATATAAATGGACTGAGATGTTAGAATATAAAAAGTTAACACTTGAAAAGAAGGAGGAGGAGGAGGAGGAGGAGGAGAAGAAGGAGAAGAAGAGGAGGAGGAGGAGGAGGAAGAGGAAGAGGAAGAGGAACAGGAAGAGGAAGATGAAGAGGAAGAGGAGGAGGAGGAGGAGGAGGAGGAGGAGGAGGAGGAGGAGGAGGAGAAGAAGAAGAAGAAGAAGAAGAAGAAGAAGAAGAAGAAGAAGAAGAAGAAGAAGAAGAAGAAGAAGAAGAAGAAGAAGACTGCACATGCATAAGTTCTAAATGTACATTTTCTCTCATGCTGCTAATTCTGTACATCCTTATACTGATTTTAATAATTTTATTCATTAAGTCATAGTTTTCTGACCAGAAATGCTGATTTCTCCATTTGCTTGTATTTTATGTTCCTAAAATGTTCTTTTAATCATGTGGCTATGTTTCTCTTTGTTTTTTCAATGTAGATTTTTTTCACATTCTGCACAACTTATTTTGTAAATACCTGCTTTTTCCTCCGGTGGAATACTGTCATTCATATTGTTTATCAGGAGATTTTTAGCCTTAAATATTTTACAAGTGCCAGCCTAATATTAAAATCTTTTAGAATATTTTGAAATTTTTGCATAGTCCATGGATATGTGAATTTTTTTAAAATTAGCTTATCTTTTCCCGCTGAAAGTGTTGTGATTTCTTTAATAAGTTTTTGTCTATTAAATTTCTGTACTTTTTTGTACTAGCCCTTTTTTAAAACCATTAGATCAAATTAATTTTTAATACTCTTGACTTTGAAAAAAAATAAATTTACTATTATTCCATTTTGCTAATAGGGAATTGATGTTGTTTACAATTGGTCTCATGTTATTTATACATTTCTGGAAGTGCATAAAGTCTGGATAGCATAGGATAGTATGAGATTATTTTGTTTCTTGTTATGACTTTTAGGATCTTCACCTCTTTTAGTGTGTTAATGGTATAGCTGCCAATTTTGAGAAGACCTTGCTTATTTCTTTGCAATCTTTTTATCTAACAACTTCTCAATTCTATTAATGCAGTCATCTTTGTCTAAAATACTATTTTATTACCATTGTCTGGTTTTGTATATATAACTGGGATATTTTTTTAATTTTCTGGTGTGTATGTAATTTTTTTTAACTCGATTTTTAATGTTACCTCAAATTTTACATTTCGTTTTAATATTGGATTTGTTCCCTTCATTGAAGTATGAGAAGCTATTTCTATATTGGCAATGAATCACCTATATTGTAGAAAAACCTATGATGTTTTTAGACCTTTGTTTAGGAGTTTAATTTTGTATTGTGTGAAAGCAGCATTAGATAGATTGATTGCATTGTTTCTTGGTGGTTGTGGGAATTTTACTGATGTTCCAGAAACATATCCTAATTAAAAATCCTGTAAGTGAGAGTTTGTGTCACAATATCTGAAAACATTCAACTTAGAATAACATTCACTATTTGTGAGAGTGTTGCAATAATCTTTTTATTTTCTTCCTTTAAAAATAGACATATTTTCCTTACAATTCTCATAAATTATACAGGATTTGAAATTAATGTTTAGTCCCTGCTAGTTTTTATTCTGCCATTATTACACCTAAGTAATTGTGAAATTCTTCTTACAATCAGTGAAGAGCAAAAATATTAGTATATGATAATATATTGGTGGGTAGCCTAACCAAAACCTAGCTTGCCAAGCATTTGTTTTAATTTGATAACAGTAACAACTACAATATCTTACCTCTTAGTAGGTATTTTGGAAAAGGTTGATAAGGCTCTAAATTTAAAATTTTCATTTTTATATTATTGCTTAATTCCTCAGTAAATGGCCATGGTTAATATTCATTAAATGCATATACTTCAACGGTATGAGAATAACTACATGGTGGCACATCTAGTACAGAAATGTGCTCTGCTTCATGTGTTAACATTTCAACCAAAACATGCTCTTTGATAGCCTCAAGACAAGAACTATTGTTGTTAGCACTAGGAATAGACTCACTTTTATTTGTTCTTTTAAAAATAAAGTCTCTCTCTCTCTTTTACACCAACTGTTCTCTTTCGCTTCCTAACTTATATTTTTGAGCACTGCTTAAATATTTAGATTTACTTTCTCATTTTCTACTGATTCACTGGTGAGCACACGTATTTAACACAGCACCTATTGCACAATTCAAAACAGATGTTGTATGACTCAGAATTTCTTTAGATCACCAGTTATTGTGCACCATTATAGTCACTGTTGTATATATATGATTAGCATAATGATCATTAACAGTCAAATTATGCGCGCGCACGCATGCACGCACGCACACACACACACACACACAGAGGATGTTTCAGAAATACTTTTACAATTTGGTGGCAGATGCGTCACCAAAATAAGTAAAAGTCCATATAAACATATGTCCAGAAATCCTTTGTTTCTGAATTATTAATGAAAGTTTATGCCAGAGCTAAAATGACTAATTTCAATCACAACTTTAATAGGGTTATTACCAAATCACGTAAATAGGTAACCTTGGAGAGTGCTAATGCTGCATTTTGTGAATAATATTTCGTCCTAAAGTATGCAATGCTGATGCAGCAATACATCAGCAGATTTATAACGATAAAATCATTTGATTACTTAACAAAATTAATTTTATTTCGGTTACAAACTTACATTGTGAAGCAGGAAATAAGGCTGCCTTTATTAATTTAATAACTAAAGGCTGCAGAGTCATATTTATAAAGGCATTAGATTTGGATAAGGGTAATTGTTATGTATAGGTATAAGAAAATCATTTAGAGATAGGTATAACAGAAATAGAAATAATTTGTAACTTGTAACTTACAAAAGGGTTTTGTATACATTTTGTGGCAAAAGATGTGAGAAAGAGACAGATGTATACCTGACGACTCGTCCACTGACCACTCCTTAGACAAGGCTGAAGAAAGGGTAAACTATCTTTTGTTAGGTCACGAACCTTCTGCCCAGGAAATACTTAGGAGTTCACAATAAGAGAAACATGTGGCCGTAACGGGACAGTATTGGAACAAAGTCAGAGGTAGCAATAATTTAAGAGAAAATGAAAATGTCAGAACAGAGACGAAAGTGTTTTATTACAGGGGAGCTGAAAACAGCCCATCAACACGTGTGTTATCTCTGAGAACATTTAAAAATCTACAAACTAACGAAGGCAAAAGATTATCAACATGTTCAGAATGTAAGGGAAGGGCCGAAATTTATGACAGGTTGTTCTGGGAAAATTCAAGTTCGTGGGAACACATTAGATCAGGGGGGAAAGAATAATTCTAGCCAATGGTCATCAAATAAAAGTCAACCAATAAGGAGAACTTAGTTACAAATAAATATTTTTAAGATAGCCAATGATGAGCGTACAACACGGAAATAGGATAATATACGAGGGAAGTTAATTTAGCGAGAGGCATGGCGATGTGGTAGAAAACTGGAGTACAGGAGTCAGAGGGATATACACTCGTACATTCATACATTCGGACATTCAGACGACATCATCATACAAGAGACGCGAAAGACACGAGAGGATTCATTCAAGAGCTATATGGAAGCAGGCAGCCTAAGTCATCCGAAAGTAATCAGTCTAGGTCATTTCTAAAGTTCAGTTGAGGGCAGTGTAAGTCATTTCTAAGGTCAGTCTAAGTGTATAGTGAGGTCAGCTATGAGCCGTCAGTAATTAACCTGCCAAGTTGTTAAATAAATCAAATTGTTCAAATAGTGCCGGACTTATTAATACAGTGAACAATCTCCTTCCCCCCTAATGATTTTCAAGTCATTAAAAACATTCCAAAATTTACCCTGAGAACCCATCAATTCCCCCCTACATTGGAACAACCATACTAACCATTGTAAATTATCAATCAACTGAGTGGGGACAAAATAAAACACCGTTCCAATTGTTAGATTGTACCTTGAGGTGCGTTGAAATAAACTTTCATAATAACTCAAAAACTAAGAATTTCAGGACATGTGTTTAATGGAATTTTATTTTCTTGTTTTAGTAAACTTTCATTAACAATAAAACTAATAACTTATGGACATACATTTATATGATTTTTTTTTTTCTTGTTTTGGTAAACTTTGTTTAATAACTCAAAAACCAAGTATTTCTGGACATATGTTTATATGGACTTTTTATTTTGTTTTGGTGTGAGAAACTTGCTACCAAAGTTTGTAAAGCATTTCTGAAACACTCTGTATATGTGTGTGTATATTTATAATTTTAATTATTAAGTTTGAAATTGTTCCTATTTGTACATTTAATATCATAATCAATTAGAAAAACAAAATTATTTAACTATATACAACCGAATAAAGTTCCAGACATTATTATTGCAGATGGAGAGATATAAAAATAGCAGAAAAACAGTGGGGTGTTAGGTTTTGTGATTGGAAAGGAATTATTGCAACTTGAGAAGTGCTGGTTTTTGAGAGAAACAACATAATTATTCTAAGAACAGTATGTTGGATGTTTTAATTTGGAACGCAAGGAACTAAATCTAAACTATTATCAAAATTGAAATAATAATTTCAGATATAAAATACACTATAAAACATTTCTGTAGAAAGACACCTGTGCTCAATCCATGACTAATTGATAATATGAAGCACGGGAATATTCTGGAAGGCCTCCGCATATTAATGTGAAGGTTATAAATGATTTATTGTACTTACCAACAGGTGCTCCAAAAGCTGCTGCCACACCAGCTGCAGCACCTCCAGACACAAAATCACGTTTTTCATGATCTTCACGAAAATATTTAAATATACGAAGATCCTTCTGTAGAGAAGTGCTTTTCCCTTGGGATATACCAGCTGCTACTACAGCTCCAGAGTGAATCATTGGTCCTTCCTGTAAAAGGTTTAAAACATTTGTTAGTCAAATCTAATAAGAATCCTTTTCAGGCAATATGTAGAATTTACATTTGCTCTTAAAGAGTTCTATTTTTTGAGGTTAGATAGACTTGTTATAATAAACTGAATCCAAATACATCACTAAATGCTATTTTTTCTTGGTATCATTGCAAATTTTGGAAAGCTTTATGCATATGGAGAAGCAAATACATGTATACATTATAATATTAATTCAATTTGGAATCGAACACAGTGAAATACCCATTAATAATCTCTTTTGAGTCGGATGTTTAAAACACTCTTTATGGTTTCACTTAAATGAGATTTACTTAGGACATTATGTTTCATCAAACTACTGTCCAAATCATCAAAAAGCCATAACCATAAAGAGTATTTTAAACATCTGACTCAGAAGACATGTGTGCATATTGCACATGTATTTTATTTCCACTTTGGGTTACTGTTATGATTGGAGGTCCAGAGTACTGTGATGTAAATGGCAAGTGAAAAAGCTTATGCTAATATAATTAGTGACATTTCAATAATAAGAAACAATCATATCTGTAATAGAAGCAGGCATTGTATAAAAATTAATTTGACAAATGAGAAATAAGTTAAACACTATTTTAACTCAGCTGATAATCTCCTAACAGTAATAAATAATACATAAATCCCTGGGTTACTTTTTGCAGATGATTTGGTAGATGCATTGAGCAATTGTACATAATTGTCTTTATTTAGAACATGACTCCTAAAACAAGCCCAGAAAATAAACTGCATTTATTAAATGACCTAAAATTTGATGATTTTGTCTTAACAATGTCAATGTATTTTCAAAAGCCAACTTATTGAGAAGTGAAAGATTCTATTCCTTTGTATTTTATAAACAAATGTGGTTCCTTGAAACAAATTGTCTCTTTTCAACTTTATACAAATTATTAAGATTGGTAAAACTATTAATATTTGATACATACCTCTCTTTAAAAAAGAGTAACAATAAAATAATTTTGTAGTTTCTTACAACCATAACCAAAGGATTAGAATAATACAATTATTTAATGTAACTTTTCGTTAAATGTGTAACTTAAGTTTCTAACCTAAGTATTGGTTTCAGAAAGCAAACTGAATCTAGTTTTTAATAATAGTAAACCGAATAATAACTCATTATGTCTTTTCTTTTATTCACAGAAACCATAGACTGGATTATTTAAAACAAAAAATGTACTCAAAATAGCAAACATTCAAATGCTGAAGGATACCCGAAAAAAGAGCTGCCTCCTAACTTTCCTAAGAGTTCAACAACTCATTGCAGAGTGGGAAGACTGCTGTTTAAGGTTAGCCTCCAAGCCGTAAGGCTTCTGTATATTAAACATGTAACCAGATTGCTACATCTCGGGAGCAGTAATTTAATGAAATTCAGTATTTGTATGTGTGCCACACCGCAGGCTTATAATATTAATGTTTTCTCTTTTGTTTTGAATCTTGAGGAACTGCTGCTTCCATAGCTTCTAAGGAAACTATTTCTCTGCTTTAGTAAGATGCATCAAAGAAATATAAAATATTACAACGAATGACATTTTTCCACTTTTCACTAGATACATTTCAGCATTTATATGCAATAAGGTGCAAAAACAGGGATTTCTTTTATGAGCTTAACAAACAGACCATACTCTATTTTAGTCTCTCTGCCATCCATTTTTTAAAAATAAAATGGGATGTCAAAATGTCCTTTTTTTTTGTGACAGTGACTTACCAGCATAAAATGCTGTCAACAATCATTTTCATAATGTACTGTTTAGTATCAGTTTCAAGAAAAAATTAAAAATCACTGACAAAGCAAAGCTCTGTTTATTTTATCAGATGACCTGCAACAAAGCTAGAGGATTTCTTTGGTGAAGTACAATAAATGATGGATGTAGCCGACAGCTAAACTGTGCTACTCTGCATTCTCTACGGTAAGATGATGCCAACTAACTAATCATAATCACTCTGTTTTATATGAATACCACCAATAATATTGAAAACTACAAACACATATGCTTCAGTCAAAAGACATCCAATAAAGTTGTGACTTCGGTAGAAGACAGTATTGTGTTCTGAATTTGTGAAATACTAAAATACAGTGCACTTTTGTAAAATGAGAGGGCTGAAATGCTTGAAAATCTGTCATTGCCAAAAAAGGAAGTGGGTTTTTAATAGTTAGCTACAGAAGGAAAATCAATGCATTAAAAAAACATTAATTCACTGAATATTTGATGTAATAAGTGTGCAACTATTTTCAATATAACCCATGGGGGGGGGGGGACTGGATATATCACAACATATAAACAATAAAAAACATAAAAGAATGGTGCACACAAGTGCATCTTCTAGCACCATACTGACCAATTTTTTTAAAGTAATAGTTATGGTGAAAAAGATATAAAATTAGCAGCTGTTGAAGGAGCATTCACTTATCATATTACTCAGCACAACCAATCTTTCGGATCTATTGATTGTACATGTAAACTTATTCAATATATTTTTGATCCAAAGTTTACATGTGGCTGTAGTAAAGCCGAGGCAATTGTACTAAATGTTTTAATCCCATTTACCATTTCTGAAATAGAATCTGCTTTAGAAAAAGCTAATTTTACTTCAATAATGATGGATGCATTGAACCTTTAGGATGTAAAAATATTGCCGTTGTTTGCTAGGTACTTTAATCCTAATCAAGTGATCCAAGTTAAAATGTTGGATCTTAAATCTTTGCCTGGAGAAACATCAGAAACCATTGCCACATTTTTGAATGAGTATTTGGAAAATACTAACTTAAATGAAAAAAACAATCACTGTTTGTGCAGAACAAACTGCAATTTTTGAGGCGTATCTAGAAAGGGCTTCAACAACCTCTTAAGAAACTTAAAGGAAATTTAGGGCACTGCCATCGCTACCATCATCCATCAAAGCCCTATATATTAAAAATTAAATTTTTATACAGAAGAGCATTATTAAGTCTTAAAATCACAAAGCCGGATCAGCTGGAAATTTCTAATATAAGACATTTAGTAGTACAGTAAAACAGAATAATGAAAATATTGATAGATTAAAATACTACAATAGTAAATTTGTAAAAGTTCTAAAGCTTTCTATGGATTTCAATTATATGCATAAAATGTACAGTTGTAATTGTAGCTGTTTCTTTAGCAGCAACATCTGCAGTTTCATTTTCAGGGATTTCAATATGATTCGAAATTGACATAAAGCAAACTGGTAGCGTGTTCCCTGGAGTCTATGAAGTTTAATATTTTGCATACAATGGGATGACCAGTGTAAAATTCATTGATTTTGTGGACAGCACTTAGGGAGTCAGAACAGATGAGAAATTTTCCAATGGGTTTGTCCTCAATTGAAGATAATGCCTGCAGAATTGCGAAGAGTTCAGCTGTGTAGTACTGTTATTATTAAGATGAAATTTTTAGCTTGTAGGTTAGAAACAAAGGCACAGCTTAATTTCCCATCAACTTTCGATTTAGATATGGATAAGCATATATGATTTTATGGTCTACAGTTAATGAGTAGTTAAAATAGATTTGGAGCAGGCATTTTTTGTTTATTAAGCTGTAAGAGATGAAGGTCCAGTAATGGTTGTGAAAAATGAGCATCATATACTGAAGTTGGACAAGTTTGCTGGGCATATTTGAGAGTTCAATATAATATCATGAAGCCTAGTGCCTGCTAGCATTCATTCTTGGGGATTTATGGCAGAGTGCTTGGTGGTAGGGTGCTTCCTCTCTGAACTGAGCCTTGCAGCATTTCCCTTGGAATGTTGAGAGGATCAATGACCTTCATAAAAGTCTTTAAAGCTGAAGCATATACAAAACAATCATAAACAATCCTGGATAGTATAAGGGAGTGACAGAGTCTTAGCAGCATTGTCCGATCTGTACTCCATTAGGTTCTAGACAAGATGAGTAGAACGTTGAGGCTTCTTTCGCTTTTCTCTCTCATTTGTCTTAGGTAAAGCTTACATCAAAAAGAAGTGGGGTCTCATTCACTTCCAAATTGGAAGGAGTGAACATTCCACGAAGACTGTGAAAATACCTACAAACTGTTTGGGAGGTAAAAATATGAAAACTTCTGGCAGCCCACAAAAAGTGTTTACTACATAATACATGTCAGCATATTTGAATGTTTTGTATGGAAAATATAGCCAAATGAAATGTTTCATGGACTTTATATACACACTGTATAAAGGAGCATTAACAGTGGATGGAAGGCCATTTATGGCTATGGCAAACAATAGGGCACTCAATATATATCTCTGAAAATGCAATTTTCTTGTATACATGAAGAGAATATGATTTCCCCAGCTGCACTTGAAAGAACCTATTGGTAATAAATTGTGATTAAAAAAAAAGGGAAATGTGGCACATGTTCTCTAAACCCCAAATTTTTAAAATTTCTTAAAATACTATATTGTCACATATTCTGTATAAAATTAAAAAAGTAAGCAAAAAAAAAAAAACATGGCCATGAAGCTTGCTTGCAAATAAAAGAATTTATAATAGCCTCAACATTTTAAGTAGTCAGTAGTTTCATGGTGTGCTCAAAATCTGCACTATGCACTGGATAAAATATTGTGTGATTCCAGCATCCACACAAGAAGCCTGTTGACCATCCTTTACATAACTTTACATACACAACTGATTAGGTTAATATGCCTGTAATTTGTTAAAAGAAAGTCAATCTTTCCTGGCTTCAAAATGAGAATCATGATCTCCTCCTCCAAGGTAGGTGCCCTCAACCTACAAACCTCAACAACTCCCTCTTCAGATGTTCTTTATAAATTTCGTCTTCTGATTCCTACAATAAGTCTCTGGAGTTGATGACACCTTGTGTTCAGGGTGGTATCATGCTCTTTCAGCCTTATGATTCAAACCAACTATTGAGACAGGACTTATAGGTTGAATTAAATGTACTTACGAAGCTGTTGACAATGGAGTGGTATTACGAAGCTGTTGACAATGGGTTCCAGATTTTTGTGTGAGTGAATGGAATTAGTGTGAAAAAAACTGTATTACATTGTTTATATAAGACTTATAGGTGTTGCTATTTGTTCATCTGTAGAGACTTCTATTAGCAATGTATCAGTCCTTTGGAATGATACATTTGCAAGCTTTCCAATTTAGCATGATGTTCATATGCCAAGTGATATGAACTAATACTTTTCATAGTTTGTGTTCATTGCTGCACCTAAGTAACAAAAACCAGAGTTTACTTGGAAAGTCTGCTCTCCCTTGAAAAGGTGTTCACTGGAAGCCACTCTACTGGTCTTTTCTTTCTTTGAGGAGGACCTCTTAAACCATAAACTAGGGAGCATACTACAAGTCTGATCTATTCCAAAATTATAATATCTAGTTGAACATGATTAGTCATATTGAAAAGGATCCCCATTTGATACCTCTGGTATCACCTTGTCATCCAGGGACTAAAAGAGGAAAGACATTAAAATTACCATGGGATCAAGTTTCTCATGTTCGATCCCAAGCAAGTACTTGACTTAACTTACCCTAAGCAAAAATTGCTAGCAATGACAGTAGATGAACCTAATGCCTAGTTGTTCACCATTGCAGAAAAAATTTAGGTCCCTTTCACAGAAATAACTGCCTACTACTATTGCTACTTGATAGGGGGGGGGGGTTTAGGGCTCATTATGGCCTAAGGAGACTAGAGGCTGATTATATTACAGTCTCATGCAGTGTATACATTAGATCCATTCCACCAGACCAGGTGATTAGTTCGGCTATACAAGGGTGATGCAAATCAATGCCCATAGGCCTAGGTGAGTGTAATGTATTCTGAACGAGCTCTGCACATAAACTTTAAAATACGAGTAGTGAAGGATCTGGTCAATCTTCACTCCTGGGTTTTTCATAAGGACATACAAGTTGCAGGCATGTCAAAAAACATGGGAATGAAGAAAAGATCTCCGTTGATGAGTTAAACCTAAGAGTGATGATTTTAAAAAATATAAACCTAGAAGGGTTTTAGAACGAAGATATTCTCCCAAGCAGTCAATTTCAAAGGATTGGTTAGTTCTTTAAGAAGTTTTTTCTCTGGGTATGTTTCATGGTTCCAATAATAGTATTCTACTGCTGATTTTTCCGTATGTTTTAATTTGATATTCCTGAAGTATTCTTTCTTCCGAGTTGTCAGATTTCCTTTAGTTTTTCCTGTATTTCAATTCACAATCTAAACATTCTATAGCATATATTCCTAATTTCTTTTCTGGGTATCTTGCCTTTTAATTTTGATCCTAGGAAATGCTTGATATTATATTTGTTGATCTGAGCTAACTTTATGTTGAATTGTTTGAAAATCTTTTCAAATTTGTAGTACAATTACGGGCTATAAATAAATTTATAATATCTCTGCCTATCTTTGATTACCTTGAGAGTCAAAGGCCTATTTTATAGATTTCTCAAGTTTGTTATTCTAAAAACGGGAAAATTGCAATGAACTTTGACCTTCCTTCACGGGACTACCTTTCCAAATTCATTTCTCATTCACCAGAGGTCACCATACACAACACAACAGCTTCCACGGGACCAACATGAACATCAAGAAAAGGTGGGTCAACAGCTGAGAATAGGAACGTTGGTTCCTGAAACATGTCCTAACTCAAAACAGTGAGTGAATGGTGTAAGAAATCACTTGCATTGTTATTAATTAATAAATTAGAATTTTTCATTAATTTCAACATCCCAAAGCTCAGCTAAAGCCACACTTCACCATTGGTACCAGTACATATTATTATATACTGATTTCAGTGGTACTGTATATGCCTATGTGAATCAAAAATACGACTCATTATACAATCAATTGTATTTTGTTTTACATGTTGCAGTAATACAAGAGAGATTATTTGGTTCTAATTCTGAAACTTTTCACTTACCTTACCCACAGCTAATCCTCCCACAACAGAGCTGATCACTCCTACTGTCTTCACGATCAAAGTTCTGATCCTCACTACCCGAGGAATTTTTACTCCATTTAGATAGCATTTGACTTGTGGTATTCCACTTCCTGCTGCTATGGGCTAAACAAACAAATTAATGTATTAAATTTAAAAGCAGTGAACAAAAATTAAGCAATACTTTTATTATAAACTTAAAAGAAGTTAGGAACAGTGAAGTTTGTTAAATTATACAAGAGTCGATATTTGGTGACACTGCGCATAACTACCAATTTTTATTCTTCAGAACATGTTTCAAGAGCATTCACTCTCATCCTCAGCTGGGGACCGACTAACATTGGCAGGTGACAGTATGGCCTCTGGTGGTTCCAATAAGTACTGGAATAAGAAGTCCATTGGAGGGATGTCAAAATTCATAGCCCAGTGCTTATTTTTTAAAATGTAAATCCTCTCCCATATTGCCTTGGGCTTGTTCGTAGCTTTCAACAGTTTAGCTTCTTTTGCAATGTCAGGGCTTAAGTCCAAAAATGGTCTGCAACTGTTGATTTATCCACCTGTTTATATCTTACATTTCTGAAGTGTTCTTAGGTCCTTGTCTCCAAATTTGTAATAAGATATAAACAGGTGCATAAATCAGCAGTTGCAGACCATTTTTGGACTTACAATCATGACATTGCAAAAGAAGCTAAACTGTTGAAAGCTACGAACAATCCCAAGGAGTTAGCAATATGGGATAGGATTTACATTTTAAAAAATAAGCACTGGGTTATAAACTTTGACATCCTTCCAATGGACTTCCTGTTCCAGTACTTATTAGAACCACCAGAGGCCATACCGTCACCTGCTAGTGTTAGTTGGTCCCCAGTTGAGGATGAGAAAGAATGCTCTTGAAACATGTTCTGAAGAATAAAAATTGGCAGTGAAGTGCAGTGTCACCTAATACCGGCTTAGTTTATAACAATACTTTTATCTTTATAGTTTTTTAATTTTATTAATTTTTCAAAAACACAACAATAATAAATAATCATTTTTGGCATCATAAATTTATTTTTCCAAAACAAATCTTGTACAATGGAGTTGCATTACTGACTACATTATTTTTCTTAGTATTCCAGAACAATTTAATTCCATTTTCATTTTGCAAATACTTTATTCGGTGTTATTTTCCAATCCAACATTATTATCAACTCAAAAATATGATTCTTTATTCTACCAGAGGGGGATTTTAGATAGTGATTAATATTTTAATGAAGCAGAAAGTGTTTTTTTTTTCCTTTTTTTTATTGTTTGGGGCAGAGGAGGATACTTAGATACTTTAAGCCTTCTTGTTGTTGGCCCTTTGTATCTATACCCCCAGTGCAGGGGCACCTCTGGGGAAAGTAGCAAGGTAAGGAGACATTGGATACCCAGGATCCATGGGCAGTAGCTGCGCAGATGGAGATGGGGTCCTTAACATATTTCCAGATTATCCAGACACCAACGAAGTCCCCCCCAAGAGTTTTAAACCCTCAGAAGGTTTGCCTCCATATCAGATGCTTGGACAGAAACATTTATAAAGTGCAAGCCACCCACACTGTACTAGTCCACTTTTGTTCCTGCCATAGAACCAATGGAATGAAAAGAAAGGGAGAGTGGAAAATTCCAGGGTTTTGCCTAAGTGACCAGGGGAAACTATAAAAATAAAAAGAAAGAAAAAAGAAAAGAGCCCAAGGGGATTTTTTAACGTTGTTTAATGCCCATTTTTACTACTGAGGCACCACAGGCAGTGGACACTGATGATACATGAGATTTTTTTTTTTTTGAGTAGTGTTTAACGCCCGTTTTCACTACTGAGGCACCACAGGCGGTGGACACTGATGATACATAAGATGAAATGATAAATTGGGAAAGGATTTTTTTTTTAAGGAAGGAAGCGTTCCAGGCCTAAGTTTAGGTACCTCCCCGGCATTTGCCAGTTATGAAGACTGGGGAAAACCTGTCAGTCAGGGAGGACGGTCCTGGCGGGATTCGAACCGCAGACCTCCCGCTCACGAGTCCGTGCCTTAACGACCTCGGCCACCCGTGGCGGTCATCGATACATGAGATGAAATTATATATTGGAAAAGGATATATTTTTAAGGAAGAGGCCTAAATTTAGGGTACTTCTCCGGCATTTGACATTTATGAGGACTGAGGAAAACCTGGAAAAAACCTCAGTCAGGGAGGACATTCCTTGCGGGATTCAAACCTCAGACCTCTCGCTCACAAATTCGAGCCTTAATGACCTTGGCCACCCATGGCGGTACCCAATGGGAATTGAATCTAGAACCTCCTGAATGTTAATCTCATAACACAAAAGTGTACTACCATTCATTATCATTCTGCCGATTAACAAGTACAACAAATCTACTATGTAATATTACAATCAGCTCATCAATCTCCAGTTACAGAATATGTTGATCCAATCATCCCTGTTAGCCATCTGCTGACCACATACCCTGGCCTTATTCATCTGTTGTCTCACAATATGTTAAACATTTGTCAAATTTGATTAACAAAAGCATGCATTTATTATTATTTTCTTATAATAAGCACTAATATACACTTAATGTGTTTATTTGCATTCAAGCATTTCTAAAATAATTTGATAAAATTCACAGCTTTAAACACAAACTTTCTCATTTTCAAATTCTTTAAATTTTTGTTCTTAATACTATCTTTCAGTACATCTACAGTGTTTGGATTATTTTTATAGATTAATTTTTTAGGATTGTTAAAAAAATAATTGTATGCTGTAAAATCTGGGGAATGTGAAAGCTATAAACCTCTAACAATAATTCTGTAATGAGCCTTCAAAAATTTGCAGGAAGTATTTTTTTTTAAAATATCAATGTTGTCTCTCATTTTTAGATAACTGTTCAAAAACAATGGGGGAGTATTTGTGCATGACACCTCTCTGAATTTACAATATATAAAAAAAAGTATAGACAAACATTCAACTCCTTACAGCACACTACACACCAATTTTAATCATGCAAGGAGCCTTCACGTATTAATCATGGACTTTCTGTGCTCCATTTATAATTTTGCTTATAACTGAAACCAAGACTCTATGGTGAAAATTATTAACTGTATATTATCACTATTCGGCAAGATACAATTACAGAAAATTCATATGACTAAGTGTCAAACTGTTTTATTTCTTGATCTATAACCACTAAGTAACAATTCATTATCACAATTTAGTAATTCTATGGCCTGAACTTTTTGGAAAGTCTATTTTTTGTGATATATGATAGAGAGATTTATTTGGAGAATGCTTTAATGTTTCTCCAAAATTATCAAGTTTTCCTTCTGTTAGAACACATCTTTTTCAGCTCATAATTCTATTATTTATAAAAAAAATCCAAGAACAAGTTTTCTTACAGTCTGTATGTGAAATCGGAGCACCAGGACATTTCTCTACAGATTACCTACAATTGCTTTATAAGGTTCTGTTTTCACACATCATAGGCAAATCAAATATTTTTGTTCTTGTGTTAAATTGTGGTATTTTGATACACTTTCATTCATGCACAATTATATCATTTGCCTATTAAGAACAGTTGTTAACACAATGAAAGTAAAAGACCAACTGACTTGTGACAGAGCTTAGGAGGTGCCTGAAATAGGTTCTAAGCAGAGAGATTATGCATCGATAAATACTAGGGATTTAATGGGTTGGCTTGCATTTATGATGCAAACATGTGGCAGGCAGACGCCTGGCTGGGATGTATAGCGGAAACAATGGCAATATGGGAAACATTTTTTTATGACCTGGAAAAAATGTTCCATCTCATAAGATTAAAAACTAGTTAGTTTTTATTTATAAACAAAGTAATATAGTTTTTTTCACACTAGCTCCATTCACTGAAAATGCATATCACCAAAGCCTTCCCTCTAATCTTTAAAACATGGTATAGGTATGTGGATGACATATTTGCAATAATTCTGAAAAAACATACAACAGATGCACTAAAACTTCTAAATTTGCAGCACAAATCTATAAATTTCACCATAGAGGAAGAAAGAAGTGGATATCTCCCCTTCCTAGATGTAAAAATCATAAGAAATGAAAACTATCTTACATTTGGAATTCATAGAAAGGATACTCACACAGAAAATTACATAAAAAATGACAGCTTTAACCCCATTCCACATAAATATGCAGTGTTTTATAGTTTAGCACACAGATTAGTTAACATTCCACTCACAGAAACAGAGTACAAATTGGAATACCAACAAATCATAAAGATAGGAGAAACTAATGGATACAACAAAGACACGGTAATAAAAATCATCAATAAAACCAAAAAACAATAAGAGATGTTTCTACTCTTAAAAGTGCAAAAGAAAGGTACAAATTCAAAAGTTTCACATACCATCCAATTTATCACAATAAGTTCAAAAAGATATTCAAAGAACAAGGAATTATGTTAGCCTCAAAGAACAATTTTAATATAAAGAACTTATTAGGTTGCAGAGTAAAGGACTACATGCCAACAGAACAAAAGTCAGGTATTTACGAAATAGAATGTGCAGAGTGCGACAAAAAATACATTTGAAAAACGAAGAGGAATTTGGGAATCCGAAAAAAAGAACACTTCAGAAATATTCGCTTAAAACAAATTGATAAATCAGCAATAGCAGCACACTTTTGGAATAAAAATCATGAAATTAAACCAGAGATAAAACTACTTAAACAACTTCATAATGCAATAGAACTTTCCACTTGGGAAAACATTTTCATTACAAAAAATAAGGATAATTTGATGAATTTCGATTTCCCTCCATTGGATGAACTCAGCAAATTCCTAATAGAACCAACAGATGCTGCCACAAGAACATCAAGAGACCCAACCGCCACGTTTAACAACAGTTTGTCAACAGGCTGAAGATGGGAGGGATCGCTCCCAAAACATATGTTCCAAATTTTATGTAAGTGAATAGAGTTAGTGTGAAAAAAACTGTATTACTTTATTTACATATATACCACTCCATTGTCAACAGCTTCGTAAGTACACTTAATTTAGTTTTTATTTATTTCAAAATGCTTTGTTTACAATATGAGAATTTACAATTATCTCTTATTTGCCACATAAGTGGTATATTCTGTGATGCACTACATTAATTCAGCTTTGCTTTTTTAGAAAAATGACAAGTGTGTATGCTTCAGAAAGAAATTTACTATCAGTTATAAAATTTTATATTTAATTACATAGTGTTAGAACCCCTTATTAATACATTACTATTTGTGTGCCCACAGGAGATATATTATTTCCATACAGAAATAGTTTCCTATGTTCAAGAGAAATTTTCAGATAACTCTAGATAGAATAAAGAAAATGCTTTCCAAATAAGAGCAACTAATAATCTACATGCATCCTATGAATTTTTAGCGAATTCTGAAGGAATGAAACCATTCCCGCAAAACCGCTATTTTGCCTGTTAACATTCCAGCAGTTGCAATTTTTGTTTTTTCCCAACAAAACTTGGCATATAACCATCAATTAACAAATGATTCATTGAGTTCGTTAACCAGCAAAATTGGATGGGATGAGAGTTAGCCTAAAGCGAACATTTTTAAAAAATTGTAAAAATAGCCCTTGGCCACAAGAGTAATTATTTTGTTTATTCTCAAAGAAACTACGTAAATTTCTTTAAAATAAATTGATAAAATTAGTTTGTGAAAATCAGGACCATCTTATCATTAGGAGTATACTTGAAAAATGAGTGGAAGTTTTAGTAAAATTTAAAAATGGCTCTAGTAGCTGCAATTTTAATTTTTCTTAAGGAACTTGATACATACCATTGAAATCAAATAAGAAATACAGTGTCTGAAAATCAGGGAAATCAGGCCATTAGGAAGGGGAGATTTACCAGAAATCCAAAATTTAAAAATTGCTCTAGCAGCACCAATAATTGTTTTGTCACAACAAAACTTGGCACATTCCATTTAAATCAAATAAGAATAACAGTTTCTGGAAATCAGTAAATCATTATTATGAGTGGGAGTTTACCTGAAATACGAGTGGGGGTTAAAGGAAAATTTAAAAATTGCTCTAGAGGCTGCATTTTAAAGTTCTTTTTTTTTTTAAAAAGCCATTAAAATAAAATAATAAAAATCAGTGAAATCTGACTATAAGGAGGGGGGTTACCTGAAATCCAAAATTTAAAAATTTCTCTAGTGGCATTACTATTTTTTTTTTGCAACAAAACTCCTTATATAACATTTAAATAAATAAGAAAAACAGCTTCTGAAAATCAAGGAAATCAAGCAATTAGAATGAGGGTTTACCTGAAACCCAAAATTTAATCTCCCTTATTGCTGTGATCATGTTCATCTACACCATAAGGGAGAATAATAGCAGCACCAGTATTTGTTTTTTCAAAATAAAATTCTGCACATACCATTTAAATCAAATAAGAATAATAGTTGCTGAAAATCAGGGAAATCAAATTATTAGGAGTGGGAGTTTACCTGAATAAAAGTGGGGGTTAAAGCAAAATTTCAAAATCGTTCAAGCAGCCATATTTAAACATGTTTTTATTAAAAGAAAACTTGGCATCTGTCACTGAAATAGAATATGAAAAATAGTTCCTGAAAATCAATGAAATCAAGACTATTAGGAGAGGAGATTTACATGAAACCCATAATTTAAAAATTGTTCTAGTAGCATTAATATTTGCTCTTTGGCAATGAAACTCTTTATATAATATTTAAATAAAATAAGAAAAAAAGTTTCTGAAAATTTGGGAAATTGGGATATTAGCGGTGAAACACAAAACTTAAAAATTGCTCTGGGAGTATCAATATTGTTTTTTCATAACAAAATGGCATATACCATTTACATCAAATAAAAAAAAAAATAGTTTCTGAAAATTGGTAAAATTAGAGGATGTTTTTACCCAACATTTAAAAATCACTCTTGGGGCATTGGGGCATAATATTTGCTTTTTAGCAACAAACATACCATTTAAATCAAATAAAAATAATTTCTGAAAATAAGGGAAATCAGGTCTTTAGTAATTAGGATTTTCCTGAAACCTAAACTTGAAAAATCACATCTCCAATATTTGTTTCTTCACAACAAAATTTGGTATATACCATTTAAATAAAATAAGTAAAATGGTTTCTGAAAATTAGGGAAATTGGACAATTAAGAATAGGAGAATACTTGAAAACAGAAATTTAAAAAGTGCTTTTGCTTTTAATTTTCTCCATATTGTTTTAAAATAAAGGGACAAATTAATTCAGCTTATACACTATATTCATAATTATCCATAAGTTTTATATTTAACAAAAGCATCTTCAGAAGTTAGCATTAAGAGAAACATTAATCTAATATGTGTTTGAGAATTACATTTTTACGTAAAAATGCTCTTAATAATCTTCAGAAATTGTTTGCATTACAGATTTTTACTACAATAATATCTACATTAAATTTCAAAGCCAAGGAAAATCAATGTAACTTTTGATTGTTTTTATTTGCTTTGTACATTGAAATTGCTTTAAATAGTAACATGCTTTTATTTTATTGAAGCATGAACATCATCTTAAATATGTAATACAACTGGAAACTTTCTGTTATTTCTTTCTAATTTAGTGAATGTAAAGATGATATCAAGGGTTCCGCTCATAAACAAAAACATGGTTATATTTAAAAATATCCACACAGTATAACTTTTCTATTAGTGATTAATTTTTGTGACTTAATCTCTGATTAATAATAATGATAATTCTAAAAATGTAGTTTCTGTTTTGTAATACTTATAGGCTGCAATAATTTTAATTTTGTCCCCCTAATACCATGCAGCAATGCCATAAACTTTTTCTTTTCATTAATTAATAAGAGCTAATTTGAATTTTATATTCATTTTTATTAAAAGTTAGCTACCAACATGGCGTGTCTTAAGACAGATTTCACTTATTAATAGCTCTAATACCATTAAAGATACCTTTCTGCATTGCATTACAATGGTCAATTCAAAAATATCCATTCATTCGGTATAGTATTATTTTATTCACTTGCATCATCTATAAAGGAACTGCATACAAATATAAATCAGTTCAGTTTAGCATTAAAAATATACTTTATCACTCACACCTTCTACACAGAGGAGATTTCATACAGTATTAGCCCAATAAAAAAAAGGTGCTAACTTTTCTCCAATGAATTAATTCAGCTTTGTGAATATAGTAAATGTGTTAATACTCCTTTGCTAGGCATAGAATAGTAAAAGTAGTGAAACGCAGTAATCATGTCTATGCTTTCTCGTGGTTTCTGTTTATGCTGAACTCAACTTTTTGGGCGTGTTGATATAAGCACATTCTTACTACTCTAAACAAGTGATTTTAACATGCCAGGATGGAATTATAAATTACGATGGTCAGAGCTGCGTTCACAGGGCTTGGTAAGCATTTTCATGACCGTTTGTAGCTGTATCAGTATGATGGAGTACGGTGCAAGTACGTCATGAAATAGAAAACGCAGTAGTGAACAAAGATTGGTAACACAAGAGGAAATACTTGCAGCAGTTTACGAGGAATTAGATCGCGAAAGTAGTTCCGATGCGTCTTGGTTAAGCGAGTTAGCGGAAGACAGTGATAAGGTAAAAATAGACGGTGAATATGTTGAACAGATAAGAGCACGGAGCAGAAACATCAAAGGCGAACTAAAACCAAACAAGTTCCTGTACAATGGACCTCCAATTTGACTTTCAGTGTGTTAGAACAATTTTCATCTTCCACAGGTGCCAAACATGATATCCCTCCAGGGAGTCCAGAAATAGCTTATTTCGAACTTTATATAAATTCAGATTTTTGTGACATCGCGGAGGAAACCATCAGATATGCCGCTAAAATACAAGCTAAAATGTCGGTCCTGGTGGTGTAGTGGTAACGATACTTGCCTTCTTAACCCAAGATCGCGGGTTCGAACCCGGCCAGGATCAATGGATTTTTTTCGGGCGTAAAAATCCTAAGTATGGGCTTCCTTCGGAGGGAAAAGCCGTGGGTCCCGTGTCGTGCATTTACGGCACGAAAAAGAACCTCAAGCCTGAAAGAAGAGGCCTCTGAGCAAAATTTGTTGGCCGTTTCACGCCCGCAATTGAATGGGACGCTGATGACCTGAGATGTTAAAGTGCGCCCCCCCCCCCAAAAAAAAAGCTAATAAGAATGGTTCAAAATGGGACACAAATTCAAGGGAAATCCAGGCCTATTTTGGTATACATGGGGATGGTAGAATTTATCTGAAACCAGAGATAACTTTTCGGGGATTTTTGTGTGTGCCCAATTATAAGACAAACGATGTGATCTTTCTTCGCTTTCAAAAGATATCACAATATCTTCATCTGAACGACGAATCTACAAAGCCAAAATTAGGGGATGCTTCTTACGATTACCTTTATAAGGTAAGAATTGCTTTAGACATAATCAGGGAGTTTGCCGATGTCTAAAAACCTGGTTGCGAAATCTCTTGATAAAGCGATGATAGGCTTTAAAGTTCGCTTCTTTCTAAAATAATATATGCCTGTTGAACTAACAAAATGGGATATTGCCGGTCCTGGTGGTATAATGGTAACCATACTTACCTTCTAAACCCAAGGACGCGGATTCAAACCCGGCCAGGATCGATGGATTTTTTCGGGCGTAAATATCCTAAGTGTAGCTTCCTTCGGAAGGGAAGTAAAGTCGTGAGTCTCCCGTGTCGTACATTTACGGCACGAAAAGAACCTCAAGCCTGAAAGAAGAGGCATCTGAGCAAAATTTGTTGGCCATTTCAAGACCTGAATAGAATAGGGCGCTGATGACCTGTGATGTTAAAGAGCGTCCTTAAATAAACAAATAAAAAAATGGATGGTAACAATGGGTATTTATTAGACTGTAAAACCTACCTGGGAAAAAAGAGAAACAGCGATCTTCTACTTGGAGAACAAATGATTCTAGACTTATGTGAAAAATACACGGGATTGTGGCATCACTTGTGCTTTGATCATGTTTTTACGCCCATAAGCTAATGAACTTATTTTTTAACAGGAAAATATATGCGTGTTTTTTTTTTTTTTTGATTGATTTATTTATGGACGCTCTTTAACAGCTCAGGTCATCAGCATCCCATTCAACTCAGGGCGTGAAACGGCCGACAAATTTTGCTCAGAGGCCTCTCTTTCAGGCTTGAGGTTCTTTTTCGTGCCGTAAATGTACGACACGGGACCCACGGCTTTACTTCTCTTCCGAAGGAAGCCATACTTAGGATTTTTACGCCCCGAAAAAAATCCATCGGTCCTGGCCGGGTTCGAACCCGCGATCTTGGGTTTAGGAGGCAAGTATGGTAACCACTACACCACCAGGACCGACTATATATATATGCGTGTGGTACAGCACTTGCAGGTAGGAAAGACTGGCCGAAAGAATTTTCAAAGCCGAAACAACTGAAACTAAAACGGGATGAATCTCGCAAATTGCAACATAAGGATGCCACTGCAGTTGTCTGGCATATAACAGGGACGTTCTTTTGTTATCTACTAATTTTGATCCAAGAACATATGGGGAGGTAGAAAGGAAGAGTGACAGGGCAAAAGCAAAAAATAAAAATAGCCTGTCCTAATGCAGTAATAAACTATACCAGTAATATGGCAGAAGTTGACATCGCGGACCAAAGGAGGGAATATTATGGTGTCGGCCGGACCTCAAAAAATTGTGGAAATACTTGTTTCATTTCGTAGTGAATGTAGCTATTGTTAATAGTTTTATAATATACGACATTTCAAACAGAAGCAGTTCAAAGCAACAGGCGTTTGAACTACATAAAGAATTTAGTGCAACAGCTGATCGCAGGCTTTACGTCACGTAAGCGCGCGGGATTTCAGTTTACCCATTTTCTGTTACCGCTGCACCAAGTGTTCTTCACACCCTCGTGAAAATACAAGGTCATATGAAAATATGTGTTCAGTGTAGGTTTAAAAAAAGGAGAACACATTCAGGTCGTGGTATACAATCGCAATATAAATGCAAACAGTGTGACATTGCATAGTGTAGAATGAACTGCTTACTTAATAAACCAGTAGGGTAAAGGGATGCACATTCAAAACTAACTTCAGTGTACAGAGGAAAACATCAATACACTTAAGTGTTATATATGGTTATATTGTGCATCTGAATAGTGTATATAAGATTTTGTGACCAGCATCTATCTTCACTACAACAACGGCCGGGGTGTAAACTTTATAGGGGTGAGTACAAGGGCAATTTTGCTGCAATTATTTAAATTATTTCAGCTATATAGAACATATTTGTTGCATAAGGGTGCGCAAATATAAATTTACATGCCTCTAAAGGGAATGATAGTCTAGGTTGTAATCTGCCGAAATGCAATACAAATATTCAAAACTTGCAAAATTAATTTAGCCAGATTAATGGATAGTTAACTAAAATTTATTAAACATAGGTATTATAAGTCACTTTTAGTTTAACATCTGTAGAAACAGTTCAAAATTCCAGCCAGCTTGGAGGGAAATAGCTAATAACTTTGCGGCGCAAAGGGTTAAAGTTATCATTTAATTTTTTATTCTCTATTCTCTAAAATGGCATTTTAATGTTTAAAAAAAAAAAAAAAAAAAAAAACATCACTGTTAACTCTATACCAGAGTTAAAATTTGTACATATGAAGAGAGTGACAATTTCATCAAATGTACATAATGTATGTAATTTCTGATAAAAAAATCTACATCCTAGATTTAAAATAAATCTAAATAGAGTTGGTTAAACCCATCACAGGATCCATAGATTGAAAATGATATGATTACTTGAATATGGGCTTCTATAGTTACCAATCCACTTGAAATCTGATTAACCAATCATGAATACTGTAGGCCCAGTGGCAAGATCTCTTGTCGGAAAATGATGTTTTTTGTGCGTTCCACTTTGAAGGAAAAATTTCCAAAAAGTCAACATAATTTGTTCCATATTAATTAATATAATGCAGGTAGATTTCTTACACACTTCACTTATTGTATTTAAGTTAAGTGAGTGGGTCAATAGCTGAGGATGGGTATCTTGGTTCCTGAAACATGTCCCAACTTAAATGCAGTAAGTGAAGTGTGTATTGTATTAATACCCGCATTGTATTGAATATATATAACCTTCACTGTAAACAGCTTTAAAACATACAAATAGGATGATTTGTTGCATTAACAGTAACTTCTAGAAAAAAGAATGGTCCCATAGATCACACCACACATTTACCTAAAGACGATCTCTTTCCATTTCACAAACCACACAAACATTCTGTCTATTAACCTTTCCCGGCAAGTGAAAAGAGGTCTTATTCAGGAAAATAGTAAACAATGCAATTTAAATATTTTGCTTTGTGCTGAAACTCCACTGTCCTTAATAAACAAACACATGTCATTATTTTAGAAACAAAAGCCATCTAGCATATAAACTTTTTGAGTTGACAATTGCAATGCAGAAAACTACAAGGTGCTATCTCTAATAGTCTTTCCATTATTAAGGAATAAAATCCATCAGAGACTTTATGAACACTGTTTATAATCCATTCTGGTATGGAAGCTTTACTGCTAATTGTGATTATTTCAGAGTTGCTACCTGTTATCTTGTTTTCACATTCAAATGTAAACTGTATTTGATTTAGTTATTACCCATAGCAACTGAATACACTGAAATAATTTTGTGTTACGTAAGAGTAGAATCCTACCTCTAAATATGCCACCAATATGGATCCAATCACAACTGGTATTATATTGGAAACAACCCATATTAAGTAGGGTATGTACAGGCAATTTTCCTTTACACATCTATCAACATCTGATATTATTAAGGAGAAATGACATTTTAAAATTACATTTATAAAACTGCTGATGATTCTAAATTACAGCAGAAGTTTATTATTAACATAAGCTGGTACAAGTTAATGCATGTGCCGAAATTTTTTGGCAAGGAAATTTTAAGTACTAGAAAAATCAATGTACTTCTGTGAAAAGGATACATTTTTTCAATCCTCCATACTTTATTTTGGATAACTCTTCTATTGAAATGTTGATGATGCAAGCTATAAATGCTGTGAGAATTCCAATTACAAGAAAAATGAGCCATCTTGCAAAATTCTTCTTCACCACAAATTTGTAGCCTTTGGTTCTTTCTTCATCCAAAAGCAAGTTATTCTCACAGACATCATAGTCTAGACTCTGTAACAAATGGTGTCAAGCTTCATATAATACAGGAAAGAGATAAGGATTATATATATTATACAAATATTCCTGTATAAAAAGAGCTTTATTTTAAGAACATTGTTATTCAAATATAAAAAAAGCACATATTTAGTTATTAATAATTAGCTAATAGTTGTGTAAAATCCAAAATGCAATTGTACTGAAAATCCTTGACTCCTCCTAAATGTTTTATTTGCTCTTTGGTAATTAATTGTATGATGTTACTTAACTTTATACCAAAAGTTTCCAATATATTTTGATTAGCAGATATAATAATATGCATAGGGCTTCTGTAATAAACTTTGTCTGCTCATGATGACTGACAGCAGCTGATGGGGAGAAAGTGCCTCCAAAACACACCCTAATGTTGTAACAGTAAGTGAAGTTAGCATGAAAATATTTAATAAATTCTAATAGGATATATTACCACTCCATTGTCTATAGCTTCCTAGGTACAGTACATTATTTAATTATGAACTTTTACTGCAGACTACTTTCCTTTACTGCCTCCTTTCTTGACCACTGAACATATTTTCATGTAAATATTTGTAATTAATTTAACCAGATAATTGTAGCAATTAAAGATACTGTAAGGAATGGGGTTTCATAATTGATCAAAAATAAAACAAAATAATATTTATGGAGAAACGATTTGAAATCACTAAGGGAAATTCAGCACTGGAATTTTAAGTTGTTTATATATGACTGCTGTAATGAAAGTTTAGAGAATTTATATAGCAGTGAAAGAATTGAGTAGGACATATGGAACTGAACTCTGGGGTTTGTAATAAGATAACATTACAGAACAAGAAAGTTCATAATCACAATACTTATGACCACATGTTCTTGCTTCCTAAGGCTAATCTAATCATGTATTTGTTATTGTAAAGAAGTTTATGTAAATTAAGCATAACCTGGGTGTTCAAGGCAAAATAGCTCTGATGCACAAATTTATGATGAAGCTTACTTGTTTGTAAACCACAAAGGAGAGGAAATATATACATCATTAGGAGATGATGTAAATGCGTTGAAAGTTAGAAGTATATTCATCATTCTGAAAAAAAATGCTTAAACTTTTATAGTGAAATCAGACCAAGAAGGAGAAAATGGCAACATAGTGTGCTGATTTATGGTCATACCAGTAGCAAAAATGCACTAGATAGCAGCACACAACAGGAAGGATAAGGGGTAAAGTTGAAAAAATGGAGGTTCTTAATGAACATATACACATACTAAACTAAGGTTAATCTTAAGTGAATCCTGGAGGACCTAGTAGTTTAATGCACTATGTTAGCCTCTGTTCACCTCCTACTCAGTGGTAATGGTAAAATTACATAAAGGTTTATACCCTATTGTTTATACTCTAAACAATACACGAGGAACTGCTGAAAGTGGTGCACAGAGCTGCCCTGGTAGAGAAAAATGGAAGACATACACAAAAACATGCCAGTGTGAAATTGTGCTACATATTAATAACACATCATTTAAGTCTAAGGGTTGGTGCAAGGGACCATGATTTACAAAATGTTTGCATCACACTCTAATAATGCCCCCTTCCCTCTCGTGTTATTAAATTATCCTGTAATAATGTCTCGACCCACTCTCCTGTTATTTTAAGTAAGTTTAAAAGTGGTATGCATATGGGGAAGTTTGGCCAAATTATTTAATGGATTTTTTTGAATAGTGTTTAATGCCTGTTTTTACTACTGAGGCACCACAGGTGGTGAACACCGATGATATATGAGATGAAAAGATAAATTGAGAAAGGATATTTTTGAAGGAAGGAAACGTTTCAGGCTTAAATTTAGAGTACCTTCCTAGCATTTGCCATTTATGAGGACTGAGGAAAACCTAGAAAAAAATGCAGTCAGGCAGGACAGTCAAACCCCAGCTCATGAGTTTGCACCTTAAAGAACTTGGTCACCGGTGGCAGTATGTAAGGATGATACAACACCTGACAAATAGCATGTGAGGTAGCAATTATATTTTCCATTTGATACTGCAACAGAAAGAAACCAATTTGTTTTTGTTACCCAAGCAGCTTTACATTGCTGAACAAGCCATTTCCAAGACTTGGCTGGTTAGAGTGCTGGTTACATTCTTGCTCCAAAGTCAGTTGCAGTATAGATGTTGCAAGTTTGAATCTGACCAGATTAAGTTTTTATTCAGGAATTCTGCTCAGAATAATACTGACATCAGGAAGCCTTAAATTACAGCCCCATAACACAAATATCACTCATTCTTTACCAAAATGATCATCCAGAAAATCTATTATTAAAAACCTTTATCTTAATTTTACTTACTTCAAATTTTGCAGAAATGACATTTAATGAACCAGGTTCCACAGTTTGTACAAATCTTGTCCTTTGGGAATGGCCAGAGGTGATATCTGCATTGATTGATGTTGAATCCTGAAAAATAACAATTTTGACAATTACTATTTGATACTTGTGGTAAGTTAATCAGTATAATTTATAGGTTTGCTGATAGCATATATGCTGTATTATATTGAAGATATGTGCTAAGAATATGTTATACTAAGAAATGAAAATAACTGATTAAATGATACTTTCACTTAATGATTTAAATGTGAAATATTATTGCTCATTATTGAATAGCAATAATTAAATACCATTGTGTTACTAAGCATTAGTGGACACTCATGCATACACCAACAGTACAGATTGTTAGCAGTTTAAGGGTTATGGAAAAGATAGCAACAGTAATTCCAAAGACCTTCAGCCTCTGAATAGAAAATGTAATAGTCTGTTCAAACTCAAAGGGTACCCCATTTGTAACAGCATCCAGCAATTTGCTTTACATGCTTACTGAGCCCAGTCTAAGAAAGTTACAAACATAAAAGACATGCCCTACAATCTTCAAAGTTCTCAAATAGCACAATGTTAACTTGTCAATTAAGCACTTTTGGGGGGGGGGGGATAGTGTTTAATGCCAGTTTTTACTGCTGAAGTATCAGAATTTATATGCACTAAAAATATATAAAATATGTTCTATAATGTATTTATATAATTATGAAGCTATTATATTTACAGATTTAAACTAATACAATTTGGGTAACTTTTTTTACACACTTCACTTACTATCTATCAGCATTCCCAAAACATTGTCCTAACTTAAAGATAGTAAATGAAGTATGTAAAAAAGCTACCCACATTGCAATAGTTTAAATGTTCTATAATCTCGAAAATATGCACTAAGCATACACTGAAATTGTTAACTTTAAGCTTATACTTTTTGGTATTCACAATACTTTCTTCCTTAGACATTATTCCAGTCATATTATTTGATTTGCAGTATAAACTGATCATTTTCTCCAAATGCTCAGCTGCAAGTTTATGCCATTTATCGGTTAATACAAGTTTGTATGCTGAGAAGATATTATTGGCCAAAATTTTGAAACACTTACTAACTCTGGGGAAATTTCTTCAGGAAGCACTATGTTTCCACCTTGAAGATATTTATCCATATTACACAAAACTTTAAGTCCTGATTTCTCTCTAATAAACTGCACAATTTACTGTTTAATTTTCCTGCATACTTTAAAGAAACACTCAAGTTTACTCTGTACCCCATTAATAATTCATAAAGATTGATGTAAAAAATCAGATTTTTTTGAGTTTTTTTGTGGCTTCAGCCATAACTTTGAAATGTACCAATTATGCCACACCTGTTTGCAAACACTCACTATTAAAAATATTCTGAGAACATTCAATCAACAAAGCATCAGCTAGATTCAGCATATCAAAATTTTTTAAAGGCATTGAAGTTATCTGAATAGAAGAGAGTAGCTTCAATTCACATACCTCCATGGGTAAGTATTGGCTCTGGAGGTAATGGGAGGTCTGGAAATTTTCTTTGTAAACAACAACTCTGGATGCAGCTTTAACAAATATATCCTTGGTGCTGCCTATTAAACTGTTCACATCAGGAAAACTTTCCCTTGTGGTTTCTGCTACTCTGTGAAGTGCATACAATACACATAATATGAAAAATTTGGGGGGAAAATACTTTTAATGCTGAAGCAACTTTAACATGTAAGCTGCAGCATCAAAAAGCACAACCCGAAATTTGTGTTCATGGCCTCTTCTGGCCAAAATAATTTCAGAGTGTCATTCACAAAGCGAGCAACAATAGAATGAATTGTTTTTTCCAAATCCCTACAAGTAATGAAGTACAATCTTCCTGGCTCATTTTCACATAGTTTTCCTACATGAAAATTTGCCACATGACAGCCACAGGCATCTGCAATTTTTTTCTACTGCTCCATACACAACTGGGTCCTTTAAATGGTCCTGAATTTATAAAATTGCTGCATGATAACATCTATCTAGATAATTTTTTCTCAGGGTAGATTCATCAGGAATGGAGTGCTTATAACAACAATTTTCCAAGTAACTGCAGTACTTGTGGTTACTGAATGAATTCCATGGTATGTTTGTGGCTTTAAGAGCTTCACATAAATCACTACAAAATTAATTCTTTTATGAAGATGAAGAAACTTGTGTCAGTAGGGTTTGTTTGAATATATTTTTTCTCTGTTTACTTGCAATGTGCTGGTTGATAGATATGTGCTAAGTTAATTAAAATGTTTTATCAACTACAATTTGTTTATTGCACAGTAAATACTTTATTGTCTATAATGAAATCCAAATCTCCACATCCTTTAAACCACTGTTTTAAAAGCGAACTTCTACGCAATTTTTCTTTTGGCCTTATGACATGACCTTAACCTCACAGACCAGTGAACGGCATCAGATCAGCAAATCAGGTTCGAACTGCATGGTGACACACTATAGATAAGGAAAATGGAATGAGGAATTCCCAATAACATAATGTGATTTTGTTGCAACTGCACTGAAGAGGCTCCTTATGATTGTCTTCATAGTAAGAGCTTTATTATTTTGTCACTAATGTGTTTGAATATTATTTTAAAATACCTGTATTACATGCTTGATGCTTGGAAATGTGATAAAATATGCACTATAAAACTTTACATACAAGCACGAAAGAACATAAAACATACTGCAAAACTTAATTCATTATCAAAAGAAAAAACAAACTAAATTGACTTTTGTATACAAATCCAATGTGTACTGATGATACATGAAATGACATAAACTGTTTTTTTTTTCTTTTCTTTTTCCCCCCCCCCAGGCCTTTAGGGTATCTCCCTGGTATAGGAAAACCTGGAAAAAAACCTTAGTCAGGGATGATGGTCCTGGTAGGGATCGAACCCTAGACCTCCCACTCATGAGTCTGCACCCTAACAACCCTAGTCATCCATGTCGATCAATTAAGCACTCTTCCTGGATAAGTTAAAATGGACCTTTGAACTACTTGTTGCCACTGCTCCAAAATAAGCAGAGGAAAGTTGTAAAAAATCACAGTAAATTCTGGGAAAACTTTTAAATGCTAAGACAATAATGATTAACATTAAAAGGACCTAATTTGAAATTACATCTATGCCTTATTTTGCACCCGGGAAGGATATTGCATAGAAAATGTGTCTGGTTACTACCATAGCCAGGTGTTGTAGAGAAAATGTTACTGCTACAACATTATGAACTGTGCCAACAGGAGATATGCTTAATAGGCGCCAATGCTAAGAAAGTAATGGTCAAAGATATATTAATAATATTACTTATGCAAATTCAAGATTAATTTTTTACCTACATTTGCAGCTGATCATACAAAGTAGCTCTAGTCTCCTATCATAATAACAGACAGTATTTATGCTAGAGCTGCTTGTAAACAGTCAATAGCAGTTTGCTATTGTAACCACAATTATTTCTGTCTTTGTGTATTAATAAATATCAATAATAGATTTATTTGTACATTGTAAAGTTAAACACATAAGCTCCTCTTTTCCGCTTCACCAAGAACAAATACATGTTTATAAATGATAATGGCAGTGCTGAATTTTCTAAATAATCACTGATCAATATTCTAAACTGCTCATGTAACATGCAGTCCTTTATATGAGATGACACGAGAGTTCCAGAGTCGAGTAGCAACTACTGAAGGATGAAGAAAAGTGAAAGCAGTCTAAGGGTATAGTAAGAATGGAATTACTTGGTTATGTGTTTATACCAGGATGAGATGATAAAATATGATAACAGATTGAAAGATAGTACAGAGATGATATACATAGAATTTAGCACAGAAGACAGAATGAATGCAACCCTCTTCTAGCATCCAGTTGAATCCAGGAACAATTTAAAATCTGGGGTGCTATGGTCTGATTTACAAAGCAAATGCATATATTGTGAACATTAAGTCCAAGATTAGTGATGATTTCAGTTAACAGAATATTGCAGTAATTGACCAAGGTTGTATATTCAAACCTGGCCGATTTTGGTAGTTTTTTCAGGGCATAAAATCCCAAATATGGGCTTCTTTTGGAAAGGAAGTGAAGCAGCTAGTACCATGTCATACAAGGGATGAAATATTGAGAATATTGTTTTACAAGTTTCTTTTGTTTGAATTTGCCAATAAGTACTGTCAAACTACTCACTGGGCTTTTTATTTGCACATTTGTATCAATAAGTTTCACAGAAATTAGTACTTTTGATCAATTTTGTTTAATAATTGATGATGCTTCAATATGATGCCTGCCATTATCCCAGACTTATAAGGTATTTTGTTTGGCCCATGTTGATACTGAGTCTATATAATTATTAATTTCAGTTAAGGAGTTTATAAGTATAATTTTTATAAAATAAAACCCATTGCTGCAATAAAAATTAAATTAAAAATAATATTAAATACTTAACATGAATAAATGCAAGGTGAAACTTTACTATGTGCATTCCACATGTAAAACTTATCTAGAATATCAGGTTTGTCTCTTTTTCATAAGTGCAAACCAAATGAATATAACAATGGACAAAAATGGAATTCCTAATCAATTCACACATACACATACTAATCTAGACCTAACCTTGAGTTTATTACTTCTGTAATAATATCTTCACCTGTTATAATTACAGTTTAAAACTAGCTCACAAACACAAAAGGGAAGTTTGAAAGTTTAATGCATATACTGAAGTTTCAATAAATTATTGTTTTAGCTTTTAATTACAGTGATACCACTTTATCATTGACTATGGAGTCAGCTACTGGTAGGAATTCACTCATGTATTGTTCTTGAATCTAAAATATATACAGCACTATTCTCATGTTCTCTTTCCAACATAACGCATGTAACTTGGCAAATCTTTTGCAGTTCATAGTGCAAAATGCAAATATATTTAAGGCTAACTTAGTACATTTTGTGACATTACATAATGTTTACATACTGGCTGTGTAGTACTATAAATTGCTGCAAAGCTATTACATTTCCATGGAATTTAAATTCCTTCAGTCTACTAAAAACAGTAACCACTGGATGTGCAATTTTGTAAACCAATAATTACTGAACAAAATGATGTCCTGGGGAATTAGAGGTACAAGATGTACACATTAGCAAGTCAGTTACTTAATCTTATTGATAACAGTGACTTTATTGAAGTGTCATATGATATTATTTAACCTAACCTTAATATGTAGAAAAATTCTTGATGTGATCTGACGTACCGCAAAATAAAATGTTACCTGCTTTACATAAATGTGAATTATATGAAAAAATATTTTATACTAGTAACACAATTAAAAGCTGTTGCAATACTTACACCTAGTTGCGCACATTCTTGAGAGCCGTATGAGGTTATATCATTTTCCTGTTTTAATAAACCTTCGTTTTCATCATTCTTTTTCCTTCTTGATCGAAATAGCCCACTATTTTCACTATCTGACATCTTCCTTTGTTTCCTGTTCATTAAGTAATGCTCTCTAAACTCTTATTAGAATGCTGAATGTAACGTTAAAATAGCATTAAAACATTTCTTTCACAAGGTTCTAAACATGTTAGTGTCATGCATCAAACATCTTATTTCGGTATCTATCATAGCTCAAACCTAAGCTATTGATTTATTTTTGTGTTCCTGAACACTCTGTCACTTTGAATGCCCATCCACCACCTGATTTCGACACTTCATTCACACGTGATCCTGACCAGTACCAACTAACAGGCCCTAAGGTTGGTACGGGGAATGTATTCAGCGTGCGCAAACAGTAATACGTTTTCGTTGCTGTGCGCATTACGTCATACGGTAACAAACATACGAAAGTCTAGCAAAGATGCGTGTCTTGTATTATGTATAATTGGTGTGGTTGCGCTTTAATTGACATTCGTTTTGTGAGTATTATAGTTTATTTAATATAATTTGCTTTTAATATATTCTGTATAAAATGCCTGGTTGTGCAGTGAGTGGTTGCAATCCACATAATCGCATTGCGAAAGAAAATAACATTGCTGCACAAGTTTCCACACGATTCCGATTTAAAACAGCCTTGGTTATCAAAATGTTATAGAAAAAACAAAGTAAACGTCACCAATGCTAGAATGTTTCTTCATTTTCAAGAATCTGACTGTGTAAGAGATTTGCGATCAGAACTGCTTAACGTGTTCTTAAAACCAGGCGCACTTCCTTCACTAAATTTGCCTGTTCACTGCATCATCTGCATCGGAGAGTCATGCTCCCTACTTAGTGGCTTTAGATCCAAATTAGCTCAGTACCGCAGAGATCACAAATATATCTAAAGCGAGCCTTCAGAAGTTGACAAATCGCCAAAAAAAGAGAAAACTTGCGCAAAGTATTTAAGCATGTGATATCGAATTCGAAAGTTTAGGGTTCTCAGAAACACAACATCTTTTTAAATTGTTTCAATATTAGAAGTCAAAAATAAATATTTAAATAAAACGTGTGTGAAACTTAAAAATTGCAATAGAAACTTCATTCAACAAATTTAAAAAATTAAAAGTTAGTTTCGCAAACTTCAAAGTGATAGAAATAGTGAAATATATAGAAATTGGGACGGAGACGACATATGCTAACCCATTACACTTAGGGACGTATCTCAAAAATGCTATTCTTTTCTGCGGACGAAGTTGCATTATCCTCTACCAGCTTTATCTACTCTGCGCAACCGTCCTCTCATTGCTGCTAAATTTGCTGAAGTTAATTCAACGCGTATGTACTTGCAATAAAACTGTTTCATTTTTAGGTTAACCGGTCAACATTACGACATTTAATTCGAAAACTACTGCCATTTTTCTCGTTTTTCATTTTAGTAAAGTATAGATAATTTTGAACACGTAAATTCCTATCACAGCGACGAACAATTTGTGCCTATAAAGGAATATTTTATTGCTAAAGATGACACCTTTCATTTGTGCGAGTTTCCCTCGTTCCTTAATGATGTCAGAGCGTCAACCAATAGGAGCGTTAGTTGCGGAATAACCAACTTTATGTACTCCATCAATTTTGGTTGGTATGGAAAGTAGACAAAATGGCGGGATATGTGGCTGGGGTGTAAATTTCTCAAGATATTTATTTGCAATGTTCTGGTTTATTACAGTGGTTTATAAGTGGAAGCAAATGAACAGAAACGTGTTACTTCTTTTGTTTTAAAATATGTTAATATTAATTTAGTGAAATTACACCAGGGGCATGATTAATAGTAAGTGTTCAAATCACGTGGCTTTGCTCTTGGTGTTTTTATCACCGTAGTGCATGGTATAATACCATATTTACATTTCCTATATAACAGTAATTAAAGGAGGAGTGGACAAAGAGTATATATCATGCAAATTTTTAAGCTATTAGTGAAACTAGCGAGTATTAAACCTATCGTACCAAACTTTGTGGTTAGGGAGGTCAGTTTTCCAGCAATTTTCTCTAATCTACTAATCTATGTGACAATGTGGGCTAGCAAAGAATGGGAAAATCCGGGGGGGGGGACCTATAAAGCGGTGTTTGGATCAAGATGAACGTTTTAGTGAGCCTGATGTTATAATATATTTCGAATCGTTAGCAAGTAAGGTTATGCAGACACTACACTGTTAGTTATCGTTCATGTTAATGCAATTAAACACATGCGCTTGTTTATTTATTTGGTTCATTGCAGTTATGCGGTTTATTACAGTAGTTTATTATTGGAGGTTATGCAAAGACAGATACACCAGTAGTGGAATAGGCCATGTTACAGCTATTAACACATGGGTTTGTTTTATTTGGTTTGTTGCAGTTTCGAGTTAATTACAATGGTTTATGTTAGAAGTAAGTTACTCCTTTTGTTTTTTATTAATTTAATATTGATTTAGTGAAATCAGACCAGGAATTTGTGTAATAGAAAGTATTTAATAAAAAATGGGTTGCCCTTGTATATCTGAATGGCATTACACTCATTATCCCAGATTGTTATATGAACCATAGAAGCAAAAACAATCATACAAATTTTACTATGTGCATTGATAAAATTATTGCAGTGTTTTTAACTCAGTATAATATATATTCCTTTACAGAATAATAGGCCTTTTTACATAGGTATTTTTAAGAGCAGATTTAAAGAATTTGCCATTGTTTATTAAGGCTTCGGCTAAATGGAAGAGCATTTTGTTTGAACTCCTTTGCAAGTGGGGTTAAGGTAGACAGTTACTCCCGTTTATAACCATTGACAAGGAAAACTATGTCTTTTTCCTTAAAATAGAAGATGATAAATATAATGTTGTCGCCAATATGTCGATTAATTTTAAGGTGTTCAGTTATTTGGAGATTGCGTTTTACAAAAAGTGCTTACCCGTGGAGAAGTTTATAATTCATATTATTTTATGTTTCGTTTACATAAAAGAAATGTTTGTAAACAATTTCAGATTCTTAAAAACTCGAAACATTTCCTAATGAATAATGTCACCGTGTCAACATAATACCGCATGAAATTTTCGTATTTGCTTTTGGCAGATATCGGGCCACTTCGGCCTCCATATTTTCCTTATTAGGGTCTGTAAATACAGTCGGTCTTGTCCTTACTAACTTGCGCTTGCGTTGTGCACTGTTTAGTTTTGCAGCATTGACAGCAGTACTGCCAACAGAGCTGTTTTCCCTCTGCATGTTGCCTTTTTTAATTTATTTTAATTTGTACCAATTAAAAGCGCTGGTGGGAGAAAGGAGTACAATGTCCTTCCCCTTGGAAATTAATAGATTAAAGTGGCGATTCAGAAATTTCGGTCCTATACTCTCATTCTAAGAGGGCAGAACATTAATTTCAAATATGATGCTTAATCATCTTTGAGAAATCTGCAGTCTGCAGCACACTCTGCCTCTTCTATAGCTCCGGTTCAAATCTAAATTTGGGACAATATACCTATATTGAGCGGCTGTAAAGTCTGGAATCACAGGAGATTCAGAATTATGTTTTAATGTCTCTTAGCTGATAACCATGCATCAGTTATCAGCTGTTTGAATCTAATGAATTCAATTTGAAACTCAACAATGTACACGCGTCGAGCGGCAGTCTGGTGTAATGTAATAACCTCCCATTGTTGTACCAAATTTGAGCTTCTTGAAGTTGCAGCTATTTTAGCAGTTGGTCAATCAACAGTTTATTGTGGAAGGGTCATCTGCTTGTGTGGTCTTATCGAAAGAAGTATTACCAAAATACAATGTCTAAATATCACACATATTTTATTTCTAGCATATTGCAGAAGACTCCTTTACTGAAGGAAATGCTTAGTGATTCTTCGGTTACTATTCTTCAGACTTCAATGAAAGCATACTATTTGTGACCCATCCTTAAGTCATCATCTTGAGCAAAGTGTAAAAAATGTTGAATGCGAAATTAAGTAGCAGCAAAAATGGGAGTGTAAGTACAAGTGTACTTCGGCCGCGATCGGGGTGGGACTTTTTGCAAAATATGTTAAATGTTTTAAAAATGATTGGAATTACTTAAAACAGGTGGGATACTCATTTCTGTATCTGTATGGTTGGACTCGGCTTGGCAGTGGACCCGTCACTCACGGGGAATTGAGGACCTACGATGGCGGCGTGTTCCAGGGGAGTGCCTAAGGCGTGTACCCTGGGGACCGGTGCGCCGGAATCGCCGTTGTTTGTAGGGAGGGTGGTGCCTACCTTAATGCTGGGGTGATTCACCTCTTAAATACGAGTAGGTCTAAGCTAGTATGACCTATCCACCAGTGAGAATCTGGAAGCTAAGGGAACTTAGCGCGCCTGGGCGACGCAATCGTCTGCAGCCGAATGGCGGGTCGGTTTATAGTTACAGGTACCGTCCTAATGCAAAAACCCACGGGTGGATCAGACTTCTGTGTACACCCCTGGACCCAGGGCTTAGTAAACCCGACGCAACGCAAACTGTATCTTTCACTAAATTTAGAAAAGCTACCGAAAGCATGGGAATTCTGGAAAAGCATGCCAAGTCAGAAAAACAGATGCCGCCAGATTTGTGATTGTAGATACAGGGGCTTAAACGCTCCCGTTCATGCGTAAGTAATTCAACAAACGAGACTTGAAAACGCGTTGAATTGGCAAGATGCGTTTCTTTAATTCGAAGTGTGCAGTTTCTGAGTAAGAAAGTCTCAAACGAAATATGTCGATCTCCTGGTGGTGTAGTGGTTACCATACTTGCCTCCCAAACCAAAGATCGTGGGTTCGAAACCGGCAAGGATCGATGGATTTTTTCGGGCGTAAAAATCCTAAGTAGGATAGTAGTATATATCCCTTTTCCGGTGATTTAATTGATTGCTAATGATATCAAAAGTGGGGTGAGGTATCAAAAGTGGGGGTGAGGTGGCGTGGTTGGGTGGGGGGTGGAAGTGATGAGGTACAATTTGATATCAAAGCCTTTTCAATTTAAATCACCGGAAAAGGGGTATTCTTTTTATTACACATAAAATTAACATATATGTGATACAAAAAGAATTGGTTTAAATACAATTAAAAATGCAAAAATTATGGTACTGAATATATTTATTATACAAAATAAAAATGGAGGTTTTACCCCTTTACAAAATGGTGGTTTTACCCTTTACAAAAATGGCGGTGCACTGGTGGCGGTGGTTTTACAAAAAGAATTGGTTTAAATACAATTAAAGATGCGTGCTGAGTATTTTTATTATACAAAATAAAAATGGAGGTTTTTACCCTTTACAAAATGGAGGTTTTACCCTTTACAAAAATGGCGGCACACATGGCGGTTTTACAAAAAATGGCGGTACAGTTCACACATCACTGGTGGGTTTACAAACATTGTGAGAGTTTTGGCGGTTACAAAAAAAATGGCGGTGCAGTGCACACATCACTGGTGGGCGCAGTCGGCTTTACAAAAAATTATTTTAAAATATGTGGTATATGTCTTTTTGACAAACGACACTTCACTGTCTTCGTCGCTGCTGCTTTCCTCCTCCTCGCGTGGTGTGGTGACGCAGGTAAGTGACATGTGGGAAAAGTTGATGTTGAGGTGTTCCTGGGCCGACGGAATGGCGATGGGGACGACGAAATCGCTGATGGATGCGGTTGTGAAGCATCCTGCCGATGTGACCTTGTACTCTAGAGCTGGCGTTTTGTCCATGGTTCCGAGGTAGATGATGCAGCGTGCGTCTATGCCGTAGTGGAGTGCTTTAGACGGGAGGCACCTGACTTCCACGACGTCGGAGTTGTTGGTTGCTAATTTGACGGTGACAGTTTTGTCTTCGCCAAAGAAGGAGATTTCTCTTGAGATGAGTTTGATGTTTGCTGGGTACTCACCGCTTGTTGTGACGTGATTTTGGTTGTCAAAAACTAGTTAGACAAATACATTGTTGCCTACCCCCACCGGATCTGTTTGACAGGGCATGTTGTTTATTTTGGTGTAAACTTCAATACGTGTCTCCGGTAGCCGTTTCTGAGGACCTCTTCACCCTGGTACACGATGTAAAAGTCGAACGAGTTGAGCTGGTTGATGAGTTCTGCAGAAAGATTGTTAAATATTGTAGGTAGAAACACTTCTTTCCCGTTTTCGAGGCGAACAAGCGTCCTGGGTCCGTGCTTTGTGGATATGTTCCGGACCCCTACCACGACGTATGGTACGTTCGGCTGTAACGTGGACACTGATACATACTCCGAGTTGCTCGCTACTGTAGCTAGTTGGCGTAACGCGTCGTTGATCATGTTGACTTCTCTGTAGAACTTTTGCTACTGACACATTGGGCATTGTTTGGTGAGAGGGGGAGGACCGTCAATGTGGGTAGTGGTGGTGGGGTTGTTGTACTGTTGGTTGCAGCGGCGGTAAGGTGCGCAAATTCCTTTAGCTTCTGGTGTAAGCTCCGCCCATACGGCGTCCTCATCTACTGGCGAATGATGAATAAAGATGGCGTTTCCCTCCACGGCTAGTAGATGACGTTCATTTGGCTATATCATTGTGAGACGAAGACCAATTTTCAGAAACCTTATCACTAGGTCCATGGTTTGCGGGAGACTTGTTCGTGACGTTATAAGGTGTTCGTGTTTGGACAGGGGAGCAGGTGTTTTCGTGACGTCATCACGGAGCAGGTACAACCTCGCCTTGAACCTGTCCATGGTCCAATGAATGCTCCGTCATGCCTGAACTTGTTCTGGAGGTTCTCGTGTTCCGACTTGTTCATGCAGGTGTTTTCGTGACGTCATCACGGTGCGACCTCACCTTGAACTTGTTTGGACTTGTCCACGGCTTCCTGGTCCAACTCTCTGATGAATATCGGTTTTAGAAAATGCTCCATCTCTAGGAACACTCTAAAGGTTGCGCAACGAATGTATCTTGTATATTCGGTGTAGTTCATTTTTTCACCGGAAACGTGGGCGTGAAGCAAATACTTGCGATAGGCTTCTATTTGATTTTGTACTTCGAACTCTTCTTTCTTCTTGTGATATATGATGTCGGTGACCATACGCTGTAGGCTTTCTAGTGTACTCCATTCCTGCATACTCAGCGATATACAGCGACCGTCCATTTTGATTATAATATTTTGTGCGCCAAATAAACGTTTAAAAAGTATGGATAGTCGGTTGGTTAACTGCCACTCTCTTAGATGAAGAGTCAAGCTCTGTATAGTCGGTATCGCCTCTGTAAGCTTCTGCCACTCTGTTGAACCCAGAACCACCGCGCTGCGTCGTCCACCAACGGTCACCACGATCTTGTGTGGAGACTTAGGTGAAAACCCAACGGCTGCAAACTTGGACTGCTTGCTGTTCAAGAAGAAAACATCCGATAGCGGTCCAGGCCTCTCCATGTCACTGTAAAAGCAAGAACGCCTCTTGCGTTAGCACATTATTTTCATTCGCCAATTAACCACACATAATGAATGCGACTTACCTGTTCGCCTCTCTCGGAGCAACTGGTAGAGTGGATCGTGTAGCACCACATGCGCCTTCTAAAAAATACAGGAATTAGCAACATAAATGTATCAGAGTGGTATATGCATATTCATACACAATTTGTATCAATACTAACCTTTAACGATATGCATCTCTGATGTGTAGTTTGTGAGCATCTACCAAGACTGTAGGTCCTTTTAATGACGTCATCATTTTGATTAAAATCACTTATGCTGAATTTTGAAAAGTATTTCTCCTTGCGCAGGCCTTGGAAGCGGTGAGATACGTAATGGCCACAAGTGGTACTGTAATTGCCTTCCAACCTTCTAGTGTTGTGAGTCCATCTTGTACCACAACATCTATTTAAAAAATTTAGAATTTCCCCCGAAAGAGGCTCTATACCATAGCTATCGAAATATTCACCCCTGTCGTTCTTTGCAACAAAGATGCAGACCCAATGTTTCCCTGGTTTCGTGCTTGGATCAGTGTTAATGACAACTGCTATGGGAAGCTGCCTATTATGCAAATTTATCGACAACAATTGGTCGCAAGGTACACGCCTAAAAAGTGTGGGTACATTTAGACCGAAGCCGGTGTATTTGCAGCGTATTCATGATACCAAAATGGCCCTGTTAGCATCAATTTCTATAGTGCGATGTGCTTCTGCCATCACCAACAGATTGATAGGTTCTGGAGTTTGATCTTTAAAACCTATACTTATAGACACAGTGCCGTGTCGTTGCCCTGAAATGTAAGACTCGTTAGCGCTCATATCGGCTGTTAGATCATATACCATAATGGTATAGCCGTGAGAATATTGATGTCTGGAAATTGAATGCCCTTCGTCCTTAAAGTGTATCCCGAGGCCATCTTGAAGGGTTTGAAAACATTGGAGAAAGTGACCGGCATCAAAATCGGGCTGTAGGGGTTGTGAGGGAAAAGGCTGGCCGTTCACATACAGCTGAAAAGAATTCATTTTAAAGTGCTGTAAATTGTATGGGTTTTTGTTAATGTTACCGTTGTATGCCTGGTCGACAACCATTGCCACAACCACTCTTCGGGGTATTTGCCCTATGAAAACGTCATTGAAAGTCATGTTACTAACCCCCTTTGGAATGTTGAGAGCGTGAAATCCTACATCTTTGAGATGGTACTTTGCATTACTCTTTGCTAACACCGCCTGATGTGCAAGCTTGATGGTCGGCGACGGTCTCACAGCTTTCAAAATCAGTCTATCAGACTGAATCTCTGTGTAGGCTCTAAAGTCCTTTGTATCCGAAAAGAGATGAAAGTTGGGTGAAGAGGGAGAGAGTTTGATGGTAACGCTCACATTGCTCAAGAGCAGATTTTCCTGATTAAAGAGTGCATTGGAAAGATTACCCATTAGCTGCACAACTTTACTTCCTTTGATATAGTCGTTACGCCACTTAATTCCATCATTTGCTACATACGCGTCCATCATTCCTCCCTTGTCCTTTTTCCAGAGCGAGGACTGTAGTCTGCTGTTCATGACATCTTCCGAATAATTGAGTAACGTTTCAATGTAAGCTCTATAGGGGTAGCCTGGCTGAGGCATGGAAACTGTGACATTGTTGAGTGATACTTCCAATTGCTGAAACAAGGAATTTAGGGAATTGTTTACAAAAGTAACCTGCTTGTCCTCTTTCAAGTCGTTTCCACCGTCATCCACTATTCGCACGAACAGCTCAAGTACTACATAAGTCATGTCGAGGTAATCGTCTGCATTGCCAGAGTAATGTGATGGGCGCGTTTTTCATAAGTGTATTTTGTGGGTTTAGAGAAATGTAACTCCTCCACGTTCATTTGAACGGGCAAGTCTTTAAAGATGTCTAGTTCTGAACTCATGTGCACCAACGATTCGTCAGCCATTACGAAAATACGTCTAGCACCTTACGTCTTCGGCGTTTAGTCTTAAACTGATTATATATTTCACCCTTCGGGCGCTTTAATAGCCCAGCGCCTATCATAGAGTCTATCTTTACCTCAGCTTTCCTTTTCAAGTTAGTTCCTGCCTCCTTCAGCCTAGCCTTTAACGATTCTTTTGGCGGTATCCCCGAACTTGCAACATCTGCAAGCACATTGGCCCCCATTTTCAATGCCTCTTTACCGATAGCTTTCACACCGCTCTTGAAAAACGGTAGCACGGTTCTGCAAAGACCACCGAGAGCAGAGAACAAGCCGCTACCCTTTTGATAACGCTTGCCTCTGTACAAGTGAAAATCTCCATTGTATAATGCTCCTCCAGCCTGGTTTAAGTAATACCTGGTGACTGTATCCAGCTCCATTATGTCTGTTTCGGACGAAACGTTAGAACTATAGTAGAGGAAAGCCCGTCTACAAATGGCAAGAAATCACCGTAACCGTTCCTTAAATCTATATTCACGATTTTAAAGTCCTGTTGCATCAAAGGTACACAGTTAAGTGGAACGAAGGACTTTTCAATAGTCATGCAACTGTTGTCACGTTTTTCATACTCTACAGAGACTCTTTCAATGACTTGCACAAATGTGTTGCCCACCACTTGTGGTACTATCAGATTACAGTAAATGAACATTTCGTAAGGGAAACCCATGTACGGATCCACTGGGTGTTTGCCAATTTCCTGTTCAACCACGTTGGTGTATGGTTCGAAACCCATCATCTTGGCCAAAGATGGTGACAAAACCAATACATGTATGAGGTTATTTGGCGCAGGTTTAGGAGGATTGCCAGGTTTTTCCTGCGTTTCTGGTGTAGCAGGAGTGCCTGGTTTACGAGGATTTGTTGGTTTAGGATTGATAGGTCTTGGAGGAGTTCTAGTAGGAGTTCTAGCTTTGTTTTTTAACGTTTGGTTCGTGCCTTCAGAGGGTTTAATTTCTGTTTTCGATACACTTCTCCTAGAGGACTCAGCATTTCCTATATATCCTACATATTTGCTGGTGGGAATATGACTGGTCTGTGCGACTTTGGTGTTAATGCTGGCAGTATTTTTGTTCTCGTTATAAATGAAAAAGTCTTCGACTTGGAAATTTTCGCGTATAACAGAGTTGACAGCGTGTACCAAATCCTTAGAATTGTGTACGATACCATGTGGCAATTGTAAGTTAAATTTTGAATGTGTCACTGGCGCTACCATATTATACATTGTTCCAATGATTTGATTATCGTGATTTGTTACGTTATAGAATTTCACAGGATACCTAACCTTTTGCAGTGCGACTTCCCATTCTCCTTGCAGCATTATTCTCTCGGGTAAGATGTTTGAAAATCTGGAAGTTGTATTGTCAGTGAAATGCCCCATAGAGGCATTACTCACGAGTGTGAGGGAAAACGGTTTTGTTCTGATCATATCGAGTTGATAGTTGAAGCCAGAACCCACGAGTTAAACTTGACTGGATAACCTCTCCACTTAACCAAAAACTGTTTATTTCGACCGCGACCTTTAGTGTCGAGTATTTGGTCTATTTTGAATGATTCTGGAAGAGCTACCTTTTGTAACTCCTCGGAGTAAAAGATGCCGTCTATGGCTTCCCCACCCAAGTCCTTCAATTTATACACAATGGGAGAACCGTATACCACCTCGTCAATCTGTAAAATTTCATCCGTCCAGTTTTGCTCGTACCCCTTGGAAAATTTCATTTTCTCCTTAGATATACGCACATGGTCTCCCAAATTAAATTTAACTTTACGTGGTTTGTCTGCATTCCGACCATAAAGATTTTCGTAAACCTGCAAAATGTAGTCTTCATTGACATCCTTTGGAGCCATCTTTATGGACTTATGAAAGGAACTATTGTAGGACTTTAAAAGCGCAGGAAGAACGTCCACGTATCTATAAGTGTTTTTATGTGTGAAATATTTCCACATTTTCGTCTTTAAGGTTCTATTGAAACGTTCTACAACACTGGCTTTGACATTATTTTTTGTAGTGTAATACTTTACACCATGTTTGTTTAAAAATTTTTTAAAGGTTTTATTGGTGAACTCCGTTCCTTTATCTGTTTGCAATATCTTGGGAGTGCGATGAGAGAATATCGTTTTAAACGCTTCTGTAATTTCGCCCCCTACTTTTGATTTTAATGGTATAGCCCAAGCATATTTCGAGAAAACATCAATCACCGTCAAGATGTAAACGTATGGTTTATTGTGTTCCTTTACGTTGTTCATAACGTTTAGATCAGCTTCCCAAAGGTCGTCCATGTTGGTCACGTGATTATTTCTGGTGGGGAATCGTTTTCTTATCAGCCTATGAAATGTATAACTATCCTGTGTTTAAAGAAAGGACTCGAGCTTAGATTTTGGTATACCGGTGGCCTTGCGAAGTTTGTCTGCAGTACCAAAACCAGCATAGTGTTCAGGATTGAAATAGATTTTCTTCAGCGCGTTCATAGTTGCTCCCACACTTGCCTGCGAAGGTTATAAGACTTTTTTACTGGTAATCGGCTTTTATCTACTTTCGTCTTTGCTGGCTTCTCTTCCTCCTTTACCTCGATGTCATTGGACTCAAGGTATGGTTCCCTCACTTGTGACATAAGATCGAGATAGTTCCCCAACTTATATTTTATCAACTGCCATTTTTCAGGGGGTGCCAAATGTATACGGTGTAATTTATTCATTTCTCTGATGAGTTGGTTAAGTGATTTGTCCACGAGGTGAAGCTTTTCGGCAGCTTTTGGCTGTGAAGTTAGTATAATTTGCTTACCGTACTTCATTTAACTCAAATTTGATACGAGCGCACCACCGAGTGAAGCCAATATCGGGAGTAGAAAAGCAGGTAAAAAACCGCCTCTCTGTACAAGAATCTTTTTCTTTTCCTTTAAGGAAAGTCGTTTGTTAATTAATTTTCTCCAGTTAGCTTTATGCTTCTTTAAGCGCTTCAAACAATTTATAGGTAAACTGACATGACCTCTGCACACGTTGAGTACACACTCGGAAATTGCTTTTATCAGCTCTGGGTTAGCACTTTTCAACAGTTTTTGTCGCAAAATGGGCTTAGCCTTGGCTAAAACTGTCAAATTTGCGTGTTGCCTTGCAATCAGTGGGCTACTCAGTCTGGCAATGCTCATCCTGCCCGTGTCTGTGATAAAATGACTGAAGTGTGATCGTTGCTCGTTTATTTAAACTCTCTGGGAAGCACTCAAATAAAACCTTCAGAAAAGTGGTCAACAATTGGGTATAAAATAAGAAGGCGTTTCTCCTGGTAGGACACCGGTTCGATATCTGTATTGATTTGGCGTATACTGAGTACAATCCAACACTAGATAGCCGTGAGGGTTTTCAATGGCCTTTTCAAAAGCCTCTAAAAGAAACCTAGAGTTCTTTGGCTCGATCTGTTGACAAAGCCTATCAATTTGCATTTTGTCTCTATTGTTTTTAAACACGACAATTTAGTTTGCATTTAGAGATATAGTTCCAAATTTCTTTCCTTGTGGAAACACGTTTTGTAATATGTAAATAATCCCAAAGCGTTTGTGATGTGAATCTCTAGTGAAAAAATTTGACACGTTTTCCCCGTCGGCTTCGTACATTAAATCATCCAAAATAACTAAATCTCCCTCGTTAACAGTCTCCAAATCTGGTATACCTGCATGGGCTGCGAAGAACGGGCTTGGTTTAGGAGAATATTCTGACGGATGACACCACAACACTTTTCTCATGGGATTGTCAAACTTCCGGCCTGCATTACTAATTAAATGTTTCACAAATGTAGACTTACCGCATCGCGAAGGACCTGCAATTAGCATGGTGCATGGGAAATTAATCGCAAGTATTTGCTTCACGCCCAAATTTCCGGTGAAAAAATGAACTACACCGAATATACAAGACACATTCGTTGCGCAACCTTTAGAGTGTTCCTAGAGATGGAGCATTTTCTAAAACCGATATTCATCAGAGAGTTGGACCAGGAAGCCGTGGACAAGTCCAAACAAGTTCAAGGTGAGGTCGCACCGTGATGACGTCACGAAAACACCTGCATGAACAAGTCGGAACACGAGAACCTCCAGAACAAGTTCAGGCATGACGGAGCATTCATTGGACCATGGACAGGTTCAAGGCGAGGTTGTACCTGCTCCGTGATGACGTCACGAAAACACCTGCTCCCCTGTCCAAACACGAACACCTTATAACGTCACGAACAAGTCTCCCGCAAACCATGGACCTAGTGATAAGGTTTCTGAAAAATGGTCGTCGTCTCACAATGATGGAGCCAAATGAACGTCATCTACTAGCCGTGGAGGGAAACGCCATCTTTATTCATCATTCGCCAGTAGATGTGGACGCCGTATGGGCGGAGCTTACACCAGAAGCTAAAGGAATTTGCGCACCTTACCGCCGCTGCAACCAACACTACAACAACCCCACCACCACTACCCACATTGACGGTCCTCCCCCTCTCACCAAACAATGCCCAATGTGTCAGTAGCAAAAGTTCTACAGAGAAGTCAACATGATCAACGACGCGTTACGTCAACTAGCTACAGTAGCGAGCAACTCGGAGTATGTATCAGTGTCCACGTTACAGCCGAACGTACCATACGTCGTGGTAGGGGTCCGGAACATATCCACAAAGCACGGACCCAGGACGCTTGTTCGCCTCGAAAACGGGAAAGAAGTGTTTCTACCTACAATATTTAACAATCTTTCTGCAGAACTCATCAACCAGCTCAACTCGTTCGACTTTTACATCGTGTACCAGGGTGAAGAGGTCCTCAGAAACGGCTACCGGAGACACGTATTGAAGTTTACACCAAAATAAACAACATGCCCTGTCAAACAGATCCGGTGGGGGTAGGCAACAATGTATTTGTCTAACTAGTTTTTGACAACCAAAATCACGTCACAACAAGCGGTGAGTACCCAGCAAACATCAAACTCATCTCAAGAGAAATCTCCTTCTTTGGCGAAGACAAAACTGTCACCGTCAAATTAGCAACCAACAACTCCGACGTCGTGGAAGTCAGGTGCCTCCCGTCTAAAGCACTCCACTACGGCATAGACGCACGCTGCATCATCTACCTCGGAACCATGGACAAAACGCCAGCCCTAGAGTACAAGGTCACATCGGCAGGATGCTTCACAACCGCATCCATCAGCGATTTCGTCGTCCCCATCGCCATTCCGTCGGCCCAGGAACACCTCAACATCAACTTTTCCCACATGTCACTTACCTGCGTCACCACACCACGCGAGGAGGAGGAAAGCAGCAATGACGAAGACAGTGAACTGTCGTTTGTCAAAAAGACATATACCACATATTTTAAAATAATTTTTTGTAAAGCCGACTGCGCCCACCAGTGATGTGAGAACTGCACCGCCATTTTTTTTTGTAACCGCCAAAACTCTCACAATGTTTGTAAACCCACCAGTGATGTGTGAACTGTACCGCCATTTTTTGTAAAACCGCCATGTGTGCCGCCATTTTTGTAAAGGGTAAAACCTCCATTTTGTAAAGGGTAAAAACCTCCATTTTTATTTTGTATAATAAAAATACTCAGCACGCATCTTTAATTGTATTTAAACCAATTCTTTTTGTAAAACCACCGCCACCAGTGCACCGCCATTTTTGTAAAGGGTAAAACCACCATTTTGTAAAGGGGTAAAACCTCCATTTTTATTTTGTATAATAAATATATTCAGTACCATAATTTTTGCATTTTTAATTGTATTTAAACCAATTCTTTTTGTATCACATATATGTTAATTTTATGTGTAATAAAAAGAATACCCCTTTTCCGGTGATTTAAATTGAAAAAGCTTTGATATCAAATTGTACCTCATCACTTCCACCCCCCACCCAACAACGCCACCTCATCCCCACTTTTGATACCTCACCCCACTTTTGATACCATTAGCAATCAATTAAATCACCGGAAAAGGGATATATACTACTTAGGATCCTTCGGAAGTGAAGTAAAGCCGTGGGTCCCGTGTCGTACATTTACGACAGGAAAAAGAACCCCAAGCCTGAAAGAGAAGCCTCTGAGCAAAATTTGTCTGCCGTTTCGCGTCCTGAATAGAATGGGACGCTGATAACTTGAGATGTTAAAGAGCGTCCATAAATAAATCAACAAAAAAATCCAACGAAATGTGTAATTCTAATTAGTAAGATAGCAATAAATAAAGCGGCATTACTTTTGACAATCAAGATTAAAAAATTCCCTCGATAAATGTTTTTCCTTAATGGTAGACGAATCTACAAATGGTTGTAACCTAAGTATCTATGTTTGCTAGTCCGTTTTGTTGCGCCGTCTCCGTTTTTTGAAGTGAGGGAAATATTTATTTCCTTGGTTAAAGTAAAGAGTACTACAGTTGAATCTCCACACAGCAATTTATTGTGGACTAAATAAATTAATTAATGAATTAAAAAAGACACTTTTCTTACGACAGATTAGGAATATGCTCTTTCGCTATGCTGATTATATGGGGACATGAGTTGGCCTACATTCATTGCAGAACACGTGCATTTTCGATTGCTATCACTAACTACTGGAACCACACCCTATAATAAAACGCGCATTTCATTTTGTTAACAACATTTACAATATTTTTCATTTTTTTCCTAAACGAGAAATCATATTGCATAAAATCTAGCATGCTTTAGAACTATCTGTTTTAAAAATACCTGAAGTTGTTGACATCCCCTGGTTGACTACCTATCGCACGCTTCATGTTGTATTCCTGTTGATGGCATGTGAACGCAAGGATGGCGTGGAACGGGGGGGGGGGGGAGGGGATCTGGTTGGAAATGATGAATTACAATTTCATTGTAGGTGCTAATTAGGACAAAACATTAAATGCCATCTCAAACTTAGATAAATTTCTACAAAAACAATCACTCAGATCACAACTCCCCGAGCTTCTTTCGGAACATTTAAGAAACATCGACCGACTTTTTGATCTGCATAATGCGGAAAATGAAATACTAAATCAAATTTAAAAACTTGCAGTGAACGAAGAAGAAGTTAAAATTGTCCTCTTCATGGGGGAAAAAATTAGAGAGAGAGAAATGAAAGGACATTTGTAAAAAGTGATTGATGAAATGGAACAAAGGTTCAATGACAAGCCTGTGAAATTGGTAAAATTAATTGCATATTTTGAAAAATTTAAATCATTTCAAGAGTTTAGTGGAAATGATTGTAAACAACTGTGCTTGATGTTAGGACTTATAAATGTTGATGCTGTAATTGCAGATTTACTTCTTTTAAGTTATTGCTCGTATTACATCAAAAGATTGTCTTCTGATGACAAAATTAGTGATTGTAGTAATAATGTACTTTTATTGTGGCAGTTTTAAAGCATACACAAGTGAGCATAACTGTGCATGGACCGTGCATGCTAATATCATCCTTGTAACAAGCAAAATATACATACATACATTTCTGGCACCGGCTTATGAAATTAACCATTATCTAATCCGTGGGCATTTGTCTTGAACATTTTTTCCTTCATTGTCTCCTAGAGATAAAAATCACAACCGTTAAATCAGGGGACTCAGAAGGCCTGTATGTAGTTTTTGATGATTCTATAGTCGGATATTTCATAAATTGCATGCAAAGAGACATGGACCGTGCGTTTGTTAATGAGTCGAGAACCTACGTTCTTTAAAGTTAATTCACGGAAGAGGACTGCAAAATACTTCGCACATATCTATCACTATTAGCTGTTTCTTAATAACAGGGCATGTTATTCTCTTGCCACTATTAGGTGAACCACACTCCTATCTTTTGATCAAGCAGAGGTCCCCCGTAAAACAGGTTAGGTTCTTTTTGGTTCTTTTGTTAATTAACATGCACACTTAGAATCGTCCTTAAAGAAAATTAGATTAGGGTAAATTTCTTTATCATGCTATTCAAAATTCATTTACAAAATTTCTGGATGCAGGGTAACTCGGAAGTTCTTACATTACGTAATTTCATAATGGTTTAACTTCATCGCCTTAGTAATCATTCGAACAGAGGAATAGGAAAATTCCGTTTGCGAAAAAGAAGCCGAAGAGCTTTTAAGGGGAACATTCCAGAGCAAATGTAATATTTTTGTTATCGTTTCTTCTTTGAGTGCTGTACGTTGCTGTGTATGTTATTTTCTTATCAAGAATATTTCCTGTTTCAGGAAATTTATTTACCAACCTGTGAATTATACTTTTTTATTTGGTTTAAGTACGGACGCTCTGTAACATCTCAGGTCATCAGCGTCCCATTCTATTCAGGGCGTGAAAAGGCCGACAAATGTTGCTCAGAGGTCTCTTTTTTCAGTCCTGAGGTTCTTTATCGTGCCGCAAATGTACGACACGGAACCCACGACTTTACTTCGCTTCCGAAGGAAGCCATACTTACGATTTTTACGCCCAAAAAAAAAAATCCATCGGTTCTGGCCGGGATCGAACCCGCGATCTTGGGTTTAATAGGCAATCATGGTAACCACTACACCACCAGGACCGACGAATTATAATTCGACTGGTAGTTGAATATCTCTTGTAACAATCTCCGCACATCACCAGCCTATTCTATAAACACGTGCGAATGGTAAATAAATACTATTTGGGGAATACAATAACTAAAATGAGTCATATCATCATAATTAATACACTGTAATACTCCGCCTAAAGAATACTTAATACATTGTTATGCAGCACACAGAGACAAGCCTGTACGTTCCTAGAGTTAAACTCGTACTAATCTCTCCTCGTGCTCCCCAGCCGGCTCTCATATGTGGTTAAGAGACGGTCATTACAAAGTTGTTCAACATCTGCCAACAGCACACAGAGCGGTGCCATGAAATAAAAATCATCTATTATATTAGTCACATAAGCTTTATTTTGTTCTATTTAATTTAAAATCGCCTTGTTTTTTATTTTGCACTTTTACCGAAATTGGTCCAAAATGCTATGTCTTTTCGGTAAAAAAATGTGCCACGATAATGGGCATTTTCTTTCATTTTTGAAAGCACCGCCCTTAAATTATGCAAAATAAGTAAAATTACCTGTCAATATAAAAATAATTTTCATACTTATATTAGTGTTATTGCTATGATGTAACTGCTTTTAACTGCTGTAATCGTTTGAGCAAGGATACTAATAAGAATACACTCAAGAACTCTTCTATAAGAAAATAAATGGCTGCTAAAATGAAATTAAGATTTGAGAATGGTACCAGTTGTTCATAATTATATGAATTTAAGAATTGAAAAGTGGGTAAGTAGAATTACTGAAATATCTACATTAATATTTTTATTTTCGCAGTCAAAACCAAAGTGAAATACCACTTACAGAAAAACATAGCATATTGCATTAATATGTATTAAACAACATCAGAAAATTCATTAAATCCAGAGGTTAGTATGTTGAAAAAAGTACAAAAATGTGAAGCACAATATGTGTGTATAAATACTTTAATTAATATATTTCAATGCACTCATTGTTTCATGTTTTCTCCTTTCCATATTATTATCTTTAACTTTTCTTTCATATGTATTTCATATGCATAGGTACATGAACTATAAATAAATAAAGTTTTTATTAATATTGAGAGTAAGTAAACTTTGATTACATACACGTTTATTTTACTGACCGTTTCCAAATATTCTATGTAACATTGAATCGGAGAAAGCATGACAACAGAAACTCGTGTGGCCACAGTAACACAACAGTCCCTGTAATTTGAATATTAAACGTTAGGTTCAAAAACGCATAATCTACTTTTTTTCTGAAAGTTGAGGGATTCTTGGTAAAAGTCTAAGCTTTATACCATTTTTAGGCTTAAGAATAATACTAAATTCAAGATTTTCTTCCAATTCAGATATACCGCCCACCACCTCAACCACTTTAATACGCCGAAGCACAGTGGAAAACACCGTCTTCATTTGCATTATGGCTGCTTTGTAGCCTATACAGGTTCGTCGACCTCCTCCAAATGGGGTATAAGCATAGGGATGCCAACTCTTTTCGTTTTCTGGTGCAAAGCGATCTGGGTCAAATTGCAATGGGTTGCGAAAGTATTTCGGATCACGATGCATAACAAAGTGGTTTACGACTATGTGGGTATTGGCAGGAACTTCGATGTCACCGATGCGCGTCTGTTCCTCGGCGTGTCGGTAGTTCAACAAGACAACAGGATACAGACGTAAAATTTCCTTGATCACCTGGAAAAAAAAAAAAAAGGTTTTTTCTTAAGTGTAGAACTGACCCACAATGAATCACTATATAACCTATAGTACAGTATAGTATAGTACAGATTAGTACAGTATAGTATAATAATACTTTTCAGAAATAACATGACACGACAAATTTTACCTGCTGAGATAGATCGTGGTCAATGTATATACATTTCATTTAAGCGGGTGAGTAAGAACTGGCGTATTGTTATAGTGTTACCAGATAGACAGTAATACGTTGTATTTTCGTTATCAGGAGTGAACTGGGTTACAGGAACCTGCATGATGTTCAGTCAAGGACTGGTTGCTGCACCCTATGATGCTGATAATAGGTTACGAGCATTAATCATAACAAGTAACAAAGCTAGTGAAGGTTAGGGAAAAATTGAGTGATAAAATTACTCAAGTGAATATTTTTTTTCCCATTTCCATGATACTTTTCTTATTTGTCTTGAAAAGATGATGGCAGATAGCTTTAAGACATCATGTACTGCAAGCCCCATTATTAGTTTTCCCTTCAATCATATCTACAGACTTTTACCAATAGTATTCAGCCCACAATCTACGGATGAATTTACAAGAATACCAATACAGTGTAACTGACATTATATTAAAAAAATTAAAAACAACAATTTTGGTAACCAAAGTAATGAAAGAAGGTAAGTACGTTATTTTCAGATTTTTTCCACTTATAAAGAAAATTCCAGTGAAAGAAAGAAAAGAATACAGATCGATGAATATATGGAGTCAAATAAGATGTTTAATTCATAAATTAGATACCGTATCTACTATTTACACGCTCAACAATGCACTTAATGAGAAGTCTTAGAATGTGGAAGAGAATACCTCAAAATCCAAGGAAACATCGGGAGGGGGGGAACTTTATACCCCGAGGCTTGACCTGAGCAGAATTCGTACCCTGAATCTCCATATTTGTAGTCTCAAAGCTACCATTAGACTACTGAGACTTTCAAGCAAACATTTGACACAAGAGTAGTCATGCTATCTGATTAAGGAACATTATACGACTGTTAAATATTGTATATTGGGAAACATAATACGCAGGTTAACGAACCTGAGCAAGCACAAAAATTCCGTGATGTGATTTATGGCGTATACGTATTGATTTTAATAAAAAACTATAAACAAATGAACTGATTCAGGCGTCATAGTATTTATAGAGCCTCGTTAGTTAGTACAAAAATATTCCTATAGAGAAAGAATCGTGTATTCAATTTTGTAAAAGAACGGTCTGTTTAGCTATTCTGCCAACTATGTTGGTTGTAGGCACATTCCAAAAGTTGCTTTAGAATTTATACTTTTTTGCGTCTCACATTTTAAATGAAGAAATGGAAAACCTGTGCATTCTTAATTTTTCAGAAATTGCGTTACTACATTGTTTTTATCTGCTCGCCTACTGCTTGGACATAATGCCGAGGAGGTGCATGGTACATCTGGGGCAGTAAGATGTGCAATGAAAGAGTCTTGGAAATAGCAGGCAACCTTCCAGAGTATCTAGCCTTACTCCGGAATGCGGGGCTCTACTTGGGCGGACTATTTTCCCTATTTTCTCGTGGGACCTTTATGGAAACCACCCACCTAGTTAATAATTCAGTCCTGAGGACATCATCTGTTAGCTCTCAGCTATTGCATTCATCCCTCAATAAGGAAGTTTTCTTGGGGCATACCTCAGATATGGAGGGCAGTAATTCTTCAGAGGGGATCTGGACCAAAGAACCTTAGGGCCCTGGACATAGCACTGACAAGTTTTGGAAAATATTCCAATACGGCCTCAGATATGATGAATAATGGGGCTGAGAAAAATTCACAACTGGTGTATGCGGGAGGATTTATCTATAAATTAAAGCAAAACAATTTTCGTTGCATTTACTAACAGAAGAAATGCAAAGGCTTAGGTAATCTTAAGCTTGGGAGTTCAATCCTGAAATACTCTTGAGTGAATCTTGACTAAGTAAGAAACTGACTTTGAACAGCCATATTAATAATATTCTCCGTAGAGCTAGGTAACCATCATCATAACCATCAGACGCATTATTGGATCCACCTGAGGCCTAAAACCCCACGTTAGCTATTGCCATAGTCAGGTGCCAGATATCCTACGGCGCCACTGTTTTGTAGCGGACAACTTTAAAAACCACTATAGCATATAAGTTTACCAAGCTACAGAGATTAGCATGTCTTTGTGTTATAGGGGCCTTAGAAGCACGTTTGTCCATAACAAAGGAAGATATGGGTAATGACGCCAACTTTGGAGCCAAAATACTACAACTTGTACAAGGAACGGGTTTTGGAAAACAACGAAGGCGTCCCTCGAAATAGGGCTGCACAATAAGCCTCATAGGCTCACTTGGTGGAGGATGCTAAAACTCCCTAAATCCCCCCGATATCCATCCATCCCACCTACCCATCCATCCCATCCACCTTCATCCTACCCATCCATCCCACCCACCTTCATCCTACCCATCCATCCCACCCACCTTCATCCTATCCATCCAACCCACCTTCATCCTACCCATCCATCCCACCCACTATCCATCCTACCCATCCATCCCACCCACCTTCATCCTATCCATCCATCCCACCCACCTTAATCCTACCCAACTATTCCACCCACCTTAATCCTACCCATCTATCCCACCCACTATCCATCCTACCCATCCATCCCACCCACCTTCATCCTATCCATCCCACCCACTATCCATCCTACCCATCCATCCCACCCACTATCCATCCTACCCATCCATCCCATCCACCTTCATCCTATCCATCCATCCCACCCACCTTCATCCTACCCATCCATCCCACCCACCTTCATCCTACCCATCCATCCCACCCACCTTCATCCTATCCATCCAACCCACCTTCATCCTACCCATCCATCCCACCCACTATCCATCCTACCCATCCATCCCACCCACCTTCATCCTATCCATCCATCCCACCCACCTTAATCCTACCCAACTATTCCACCCACCTTAATCCTACCCATCTATCCCACCCACTATCCATCCTACCCATCCATCCCACCCACCTTCATCCTATCCATCCCACCCACTATCCATCCTACCCATCCATCCCACCCACTATCCATCCTACCCATCCATCCCATCCACCTTCATCCTATCCATCCATCCCACCCACCTTCATCCTACCCATCCATCCCACCCACCTTCATCCTACCCATCCATCCCACCCACCTTCATCCTATCCATCCAACCCACCTTCATCCTACCCATCCATCCCACCCACTATCCATCCTACCCATCCATCCCACCCACCTTCATCCTATCCATCCATCCCACCCACCTTAATCCTACCCAACTATTCCACCCACCTTAATCCTACCCATCTATCCCACCCACTATCCATCCTACCCATCCATCCCACCCACCTTCATCCTATCCATCCCACCCACTATCCATCCTACCCATCCATCCCACCCACTATCCATCCTACCCATCCATCCCACCCACCTTAATCCTATCCATCCATCCCACCCACCTTAATCCTACCCATCTATCCCACCCACTATCCATCCTACCCATCCATCCCACCCACCTTCATCCTATCCATCCCACCCACTATCCATCCTAACCATCCATCCCACCCACCTTCATCCTACCCATCCATCCCACCCACTATCCATCCTACCCATCCAACCCACCCACCTTCATCCTACCCATCCATTCCACCCACCATCCATCCCACCCATTCATCCCACCCATTCATCCCACCCACCATCCATCCCACCCACCCATTCATCCCACCTATCCATCCATCCCACCCATTCATCCCACCCACACACCCACCCACCCATCCCACCCATCCATCCATCCATCCATCCATCTATCTATCAATCCATATACCCTACCATCCATCCATCCATCTATCTATATTATGACAGTTAACATGTATATGTCGAACATTCGCGAATAATAAAGAAGGCCATGGTGTAGTATATAAATAGCGCTTTTACTATTTTGGCGTAGCATTCTTATTAATGTTATAGTTTATGTCTAATTCAAATCGGTTCACATAATTCAAAATTGAAAATGCAATACAAAATTTTAAGTAGGATTAATTTCAGAAGAAAAGCTATACGAGTATGTTTCACCAATTTCTAAAGTCCTCGGAAAATGATATACTATCGTAACGGTAATACTAAAGAATGACAGTGCACAATTTAATTGATTAGTTAAAAAAACAAACAAAAAAAAAACGGAAATCACTAAAACTTTCAGTTATTATAATTCTTACAAATATTGTTGTCAGCTCATGACATGTGCTTTTAAAAGCATTATTTTATTAAAATGTTAGAACGGCATTCTATTTTGTACATCCCTTGTGTGGAATATGTTAGGATATTTTTAAATTAATGGCAATTGCGCTTTTTACAACAGAAACAATACTTTGCTGGGATACAAACATGTTAGCTAGTGTTTATTTGATTCGTTTCTTTATGTATACGCGATGTTCGTTGCCTGATACATTTAGATGTTTTACCTTTTATCGTCTCTCCTATACTCAAATCTCGACTCTACCATTTGTGTCTTTTCTAGCACATCTTACTTATTCGGAAATCAGCATCAGCAACTAATCATTGATAAAGTTACTTCACGTTTTCTGCAAAGTAGGACAAAATCTCTAAATCCGCATATATCAAAGCAGAAATGTGTCAGTATGTTTGATTAATAGATATCTAGTTAATATAATAAAATCTAAAAATTTACTATTTGTGCATTATGTCCTAATTGAACAGGATCCTTGAATAATTTTCATTTTGTATACGCAGTATTTTCTAATTCTAAGAAAAAATAATCGAAACATAATATTTAGAAAATATTGCAGCAAAATAAAAATAACACCAATACCTGTTCCGTATAAAATTTCCTCGTTATAGTAAATAAATTAAATTATAATTTCAAGAAATTGTTAGCATTTATAAAATAAACTGTATAGAACTCCATAATTTATTTTGACATTACATCGTCCATATTGGAATGATGATCGGCTGAACACGTGCATATTTTTATATTTGTTCTAAGAAATTTAAGAGAAAGTTAACAATCTTACACTTTCAAGGTATACCATGAGAGGCAGATCCTCGACTGTAACAGGTCTCAGGTAGTCTCTTTCGTTGAAAATTTTCTTCTGTTCCTCCAGTACTTTTTCTTGAATTTCTGGATATTCTGCTAAGTATGCCATTGTAAAACCACATGCCCAGGATACACTGTCAAAGCTAGCACAGATCATAGTTACAATTTCTCCTACAAGTTCATCCTCGGTTAAACGTTTCTCTAAAATTAACTGGTCAATGTAAGCCAAATCATGTTTCAGGGTTTCATCTTCATCTTCGGCATTAAGTACTCCTTTACTTTGTAGAAACTCCCTCCTCTCTTGGACAATATTTCTTACATAAGCATTAACCGTTTTTATGGCTTTAATATATTTCGGATACAAGCTCGACATTTTGAATATCCAGTCCGACATTAACCAAAATGTTGTACTTCTTTCCATTATTATATCTACATAATTCAGTATACAATTAACGATTTCAGGAGATTTGTTGAATTGCAAATTAATTTGAGTTGCAAACAGTGTCTCTATTGTAATACTTGCGCTCCAAGGGTAAAAAAATCTCTCAATGTTAACGGGTGTGCCATCAACATTAGACATAAGTTGATCAACAAGCATGTTACTCTGCCTTGCATATATTTTAACAAATTGACTCAGTTTTTCGTTACGAAATCCAATTGACGCGAGCTTCCGTCTTATGCTCCAACCTTCATTTCTAGCGATAACGAGACCTTTATGTATCATATCTCCCCCTATCTTTTCAAAGTAATAGCCACGGTTCCGTATATTTCCATTGGCAAGTAGCTTTTCGTTTGTATCGGCCGATGCTGTGAATACCAAAAGCTCAGAACCAAACCAAAGGTGCACATTTGCTCCATATTGTTTATGGAGATTTACAAATGTCTTAAATAGAGCGCATGAATCGCGGCCTACGAAAAGATACGAACTTCCAATAAATGGTAGACAAATTGGGCCTGGAAGAGAAGCAGCTAAACGCCATTTTGTCCTCTTTGGCCAGCAGTAGACGAATGCTATGATCAGTACCATCAAGCCCCATTTCAACCAGAAAAACCAATGCATGTCCATTCTTCTATCTGCCTGCAAAACAAAATACCTTTAATCATTAGGGAAGGATAGTGGTCTAAAATAAACCTAAAAAGTGTATGTAAGTTAAAATATGTAGTAAGTAAACGAATGTATAAACTGTATAATTTTCTGCTCTCACGTCAATAAATCAGGAATACGTTATAAAAAAATTAATTAGCATAGAGTTTTCAAGAAAGTGAAAAGTAAATAAATAAAAACAAATTCGCTTTATTTACTTTACAACTATCTGTTTGCATTATTACTTTATTTCTCGTCATTTAGATGTTCAGTTAAACGAGAACTTGAATTAAATTAATCCTGTACGTTATGATTAGAAAACAGATTTTCAGGAAAATACCAAATGTGGTGAACATCATCAGAATATCTGTGTTTTAAAGTTTAAAAATTGTTTCTGTATAATTTAATAAAATTTGTAGTTTGGCGTCAGTGCCCATGCCGTATGCTGTGCTTAAAACATGCATATTTATATAAGTGAAATATACTAAACTTAACAGCAAATTTCCGGTGAAAATTGTGAACAAATGTGACATGAGAATTTTAATGTTATTTCAGCTATTGTAGATCCCTGTGATTCGTCCGGCTACTGAATAGCGCCTGTAGGGTTTGAATTTAACTGCCTTTGTTGCCAGAACCATTTGCAATACTAATGTGTATACGAAAGATCAGTTTGTCTTATTGGCTGCAACATCTTGTGACCGCCACGGGAGGCAGAGATCTCTGGAAGTCTGGGGTTCGAATCCCACCAAGACCATCCTCCCTGACTGAGGTTTTTTCCAGGTTTTCCTGAGTTCTCATAAATGGCAAATGCCGGGAAGGTGCCCTAAATTTGGGTCTGGAACGTTTCCTTCCTTAAAAAAAATTCTTTCCCAATATATCATTTTATTTCATGTATCATCAGCGTTAACAGCCTGTTGTGCCTCAGTAGTGAAAATGGGCGTTAAAAACATTCCAAAAAAAAAAAAAAAAAACCGCCTATTGAAAGTTCTAAATGCTATGTCGTAAAAATTGTTTCTCGCCTATTGCAAGTTCTAAATGCTATGTCGTAAATCATTCTGACAAGCTGATAAGCTCTCGGTTTCTATCGACTCTGAGAGTCGTCTCCTGGACAACGTGGGTTATACTTCTTTCGGCATTCTTTTCAAAATTGTTAGGCCCGGAGACTACTCCGAAGCCCTGTGATCTAGATACCGTACATCTTAAAGAAAGTTTTATTGTAATGTAGTAAAGTATATATTGTTTAATTGGCATACATTTGGCTTTTGTAATAAATAGGGAACTTGAATTTGCAAGCTAATGAATAAAATTAAATTGTCATTTTGATCAGTATTCTTTTATATTTGGTTTTAAGATTGCAGTTTTATTAAATGCTTGTACTCGTGCGTAATTGCACTTATTTCTTTTATTCAATTTATTGACTTTCATTTAATATTTTGAGAACTTGTACCTTTAGCAAGGGATATTGCTTATATAGTTTATTATTTTCAACATCAAATTTATTTTATATATACTATATTTATAATTACTGTTGTTTAATAAATCAGGTTTTAATTGTAAACCAATCTTCCGTATCGTAATGTTATCTTTCTAAACTTATACCCTGGGGAATTTTCTTCCAGTAGTTTCCAAGGCTAAAACTTGAACAGTCATTAACGGGAGGGTGTCGATTGGGTTACAGTACCGTCATACGTAGCAATATAAAATCAGTTGAATACATATTGACTAGAACGAGGAAAATATTAGAGACAAATTAGCCCAAAGCATGAAGGAAGAGAGTGAGGACAAAAATGCGGATGAGCGAAATTCCAACTAAAAGAACGAAAAGCAATATGGAAGTATGAGAATGAAATTATTTCCAAAATTTAGAAACTCCAAGTTATATGGTGATTTACCGCGGAAAATCAGAGTACCACAAAATCCCAATGACCATATTTCCTTATGCAGGAGAACATCTTAACAGAACATCTGGAAATAAATTGTTGGCAGTATCGATGATAATTCTTTGACTGCTTATATGAAGTGTAGTTAGTATTATTAGTGCTGCTCATGTATGAATTACAGGTTTAAAGTAGAAACAGTTAGGTGATTTGTTACCTTTAAGTTACATCGTTTGAGACACGGTGCTGATTGGTTTTGTGGTTTTGTTGGTGGTTTTTTGGGGGAGGGGGAGAGGCTGTTAGCTAGCCGTCGCCCAACAAGAACGAGCGATATGTCCTCTTCTATTTAAGCTGTAGCTGACCACTCCCGTTGATTCGCTGATGGTTGATTTGCATTTCTTTGACTCTGGATGCGAGGTTGGTTCAAAGGAGGAGTGGTAGATCAAGATTGCAACTGATACAACTGCGTGTTTTTGACCTGGTTAATAAGCGCTACAACTGGATCGTAAATTTTAGCGCTTGGCACTTTGTGATAGCACACGGAATTGTAACTAAATGACTGCCCGGGGGGAAAAAAAAGGTCGCGGAAAACCGCTGAGAGGAATTGATCTGCAATTTTGCAGCCAGTAAATTTCCCTACTTTGCACATAAAACTGCACTCTATCGACTCTATTTATAATTTGCAATACTTCATCCATACTCTATGCATTTATAGAGAACAATCTTATATTATGGGATTTGAGAACTTTTAACAAACTTTTAATTTGCTCTTCCTGCGACAACGTAGCAATAATAATAATAATAATAATAATAATAATAATAATAATAATAATAATAATAATAATAATAATAATAATCCAAGATTGATTCGGAGTCTAATATGTCGGTCCTGGTAGTGTAGTGGTAACCATACTTGCCTTCTAAACCAAGATCGCGGCCAGGATCAATGGATTTTTTTCGGGCATAAAAATCCTAAGTTTGACTACCTTCGGAAGGGAATTAAAGCCGTGTGTTCCGTGTCGTACATTTACAGCGCGCAAAAGAACCTCAAGTATGGAAGAAGAGACCTCTGAGCAAAATTTGTTGGCCGTTTCACGCCCTGATTTGAATGGGACGCTGATGACCTGAGATGTTAAAGAGCGTCCATAAATAAACCAAATCAACAACGGAGTCTAATAAATCCTCTGCCGAAGTTTTATTTTGATCAGTTCCTGATGATCTGCCTAGTTATCTTGGTGAAGCAAAATTATTTGCATCTTTGGACTTATGTACGCTTACTTCTAAGTTCCTATTTCCGAGGATAGTAAGAAATACTGTGGCGCATGTAGGCGGTAATAATGCAGTGACAATATTACATAACATTGTATAACCATTAGTGCAGCATACTGTTAATGCATTATTACAATAATGGGTTACCGACAGATGGCGAGGCAAGGAGACAACATATTTTGTTTGAAAAGTTAAGGAGTCCGTTAAATTAATAAATAGACGAAAGGAAAGGAGGAATCAGGGAAAAGTGAGGTGATGACATGGCCATTAGGTCCTGGCCAACAGATACTAGTAGCCAATCAGTCAAGTGAAAGCAGCGTGGGCGTTATAATATACTCAATCTCCAATATGTGTTTTAATTGAAGCTGATCTCCATGTTCCCAATTATTCAAGGATTCCCGGGATTTCAGTAGATATAAAAAGATATAGTCTTAGGTCGCAACCACGTTAGGAAGTAACGAGAGTTTTCGTAATAAAGAGAAAGGTTTTTATTGTGGTTGTGACATGAAAGCCATAAGATAGGTTATGACAATGCGCATCTTTTGTTATACCAGAAGACAGTATGAATTGGAACCCCTAGATTTTTCAGTAATATTGCTGAGACACCATTAGCTACATTAAAATTTAAGAAAGTTTTAGCGTTTCTTGATAACATTATCGTTTTTGAAATCATTTGAAGAATTCTTGGAAATCTTGCATCTATTTTTTAGCGTTTGGAAATACATAATTTTAAATTGAAACCAGAACATTTTTACTTTGCTATGGAAAGGATTATATTATTAGGTTTCTAAGTTTGTAGAAATGAAATTTCTCCAGATTCTGATAAAATTACAGTTATTCAGAAATGATCATGCTCTAAAAGTGTCAGGGATGTTAGAAATGTGACGAGTTTTTTAATTACTCCAGAAAATTCATCAAAGATTATTGTAACATTGACAAGGAAAACTCGAGCTTTTTCTTGGAGTACAGAGCAGCAACAAATATTGCAAACATTTACAGTTTCGTAACATCGGTCCCTGTCTTGGTGCATATGCCATGCTAGTGACTTAGGTCTAGACTGCATTTTACTACAGAAAGCATATGGACTTTTTGAGACCCATTGCTTACTCATCTAGAACCTTGTCTAAAGAGAAAAGAATTACAGTATTTCTTAACTGGAATTTTTAGCGATTGCCTTTGGCTTAACTCATTTCAGAAACTTTAAGATTTAACAGAACATTTGACCCGATGGAGCCTTAAACTATAGGAATTTGATAATACTATTTGCTGTAAATCTGGCAAGAAACACCAAACGCAGATACCCTCTCCCGATTTCCTGTTTTACTACCAGAGGAACATTTGAGCAATTAGAGGATTAGAGGATTAGAGGACAGTCTTTTATCTCAAGTTGAAGTCGCTAATAAGGAAAAATTGTGATCCAGGTCTGCGGTAGTGCAATTGTTAGTTTGCACGTTGTAGTTTGATATGGAAATAATGGTATTGAACTGTGATATGGAATAATAATAATATAATAATAATATATAAGTTGTTAGATTGTAGAGCCGATAGATGGTGTTATAGTGGAGCATTTTGATTTGAAGTAATAGTTTTGATTTCATTGTCTGTTTGATTATAAATATGTGTCATGACAAGCCATATAAATTCAAAAGATTTCAGCTGACTGTACAGACATAATTCTAGGATCCCATTTGTTATTAAGAACTCATAGAATTATATTTTTATATAATATAATTTTCTGTTTTTGTAATTTCTTGACCACATATTTGATTTTATGTACAAGACAATGTAAACTTTTGGAATTATTCTATATAACACATTTATGATTATGATTATCATATTGTAATACTGTATTCTGTAGATTTTCATTTTATACTAATCTGTGTTTCACACTGCATGAATTATTTTAGGTCAGAATATTTATTTTGTTTTGAATACTGTTATAGTAACTTTCTGCAATGATGGCAGATCGAGCGCTAATAACCAAACAGCACGGTTTATATCAGGAGACCCAAAAGCCTATCGAGCCTCTTGTTTAACTGCACCAGTAGCTTGCATTACTGAATACCGTAATATCCATGTTTGATTACCGCCACGGGCAACCGACGTTTTTAAGGCGCGGCTCGTGGACGCGAGATCTGGGTTTCGAATTCCAACAGGACCGTCCTCCCTGATTGAGGTTTTTCTTCAAGGTTTTCCTCAGTCCTCAAATAGGCAGATGCCGGGGAGGTACCCTAAACTTAGGACTGGAACGTTTCCTTCCTTAAAAAAATACTTTTTCCCAATATATAATTTCATCTCATGTATCATCAGTGTCCACCACTTATGGTGCCTCAGCAGTAAATCGGGTGTTAAATACTATTTAAAGAAAGAAAGAAAGAAGGAGGGAGAGAGAGAAAGAAAGGAAGAAAGAAAGAAAGAAAGAAGGAAGGAGGGAGGGAGACAGAAAGAAAGAGAGAAAGAAAGAAACAAAGAAAAAAAGACAGACATACATACAGAAAGAAAGAAAGGAAGGAAGGAAGGAAGGAAGTAAGAAAGAAAGAAAGAGACAGAGAGAGAAAGAATGAAGAAAGGAAGGAAAGAAAGAAAGAAAGAAAGAAAGAAAGAAAGAAAGAAAGAAAGAAAGAAAGAAAGAAACTTTTGCTGCAAAGGAAGAAGTTACCTCATGTCTTTCGCAAACTATTTTATTAACCAAAATCAGTTTAAAGCGAAGTGCTAATATAAACTTTTAGCTTTTTAAAGACTCTAATTAAATAAAACTTATTTTTAAAATATTTAAAATATTTAGAATATATAGCTTTATTTAAACACTATTACATTAGATAAATTGAGAAAATTTATCTACAAATTTTGTGGTTTTGATATTATCGGTAATAAAATTAGCTAAGCATGTTGTAATTATAGGAAATGAAATCTTGTAACCTTAAACTACTTAATTAAAGATTTTGGCGACTCAATTTTCGGATTTAAAACATAAACAAAATCTAAAACGATAAAAAAGATACAAGTACAGATAAATACACATAAAACATATTTTTGCGCACATTGCAGCACGACTGTGAAACCAATATATACGAAATGAACTACTGTCTTGTACCTTGTATCAATAAAATAACTTTAAATATGACTGGCGTAGTAGGATGTTGAAAGGTGTATTAAATGTGCTTTTTAAGCAAACATATTGATGTGACTATATCAAAATTATTGTTACAATCATACGCCTTACCAAAATTGCACACTTAGCTGATAAGTGTGACTAATTGCATTATAACTTACCCAAACTTTCCGATTTACAGTCGTAAACAGAAGAAAAACTGCTGCTTATCCAAGGCAGTAAAGGTGAAATGAGAGCGTGTTACTATTACATACTTAAGTGTAACCTAGTTTCATGGCAAATAATCATTTTTAAGCTGTTAAGCAATCAACTTCTCCTGTAAAGTAAACGTTGTGCGATAATTAAAGTTAATAGCTAGTGATATATCAGGCTGATTGGAATATTCTTACGTAAAACAGGTCCTATTTTAGGAACGAAATGCCGTTGTAATCCTGTTTAATGATAAGCAGGCATAATTACACATTCCTCGTGATTTTATCATTTTCTTTCGAAACTCATATTTCGTAAACAGCAGGAGGAGACTTCAGAAAATCGTTTTTTATTTTTTTAATATTATTAACAAAATGTTTAACATTTAAGTCTGGAAATATTCTTTCAACCAAAATTCTTAAACATATGATTGGAATGAAATGTTATTTTTCTTTTGAAATATTTCGCTTGGTTAAAATTTTTTCGCTGGAAATATTACGAAACGGGTTAACTAATGTGATTCTCATTCCTAAATTTATGCATTAGCACAGAAATGTGATGATCGAGATAGAAAAGGTGTAAATTAGCAGCGATGATAGCACGATTTATGTCTCAAAAGTGTGCATGCATGTTTCACCATTTTTCCCTATTAAGAGAAGCATGTGCGCCTTGTAATTCTTTCGTTTTATGTTGAAACAGGGAATTCACGTGTCATGAATTACTAACTTTGCTCACGTATAAGAATTGCAGAGAAAATGCTACTCTTTCTAATAAAATTAGCTTTAATACAAGAAGAACTCAAAACGTATCCCTATTTCATTGTGTTATTTTATACGGTCTAAAAGCAATGATTCGGTTTTATTTATTACTAAACAATCTTATGAGTTAAAATAAAGTGGTACATGTCCTTTCGTGAAAATATTTGAAAGTATTAAAAGTATATAATTAAAAGTATGCAATCAGGTTTAAATATGTGTAAATATCAGATAAACTGTAATAGACTAGTATCAAATTATTTATAAACATTATTATTTAGAAAAAAATATCTTTACATTTTTCATATATTCGTTAATGACTGAATATAATTCATAGCTTAATTAAATTCTTCTCAGATCTACAATAACCTTATTGAAAAGCACTGGCACTTTCTCTAGGTTACCGATTTTCTGCAAATATTTCAACCTTTAATTTCCTATAAATATTGAGCTTTTATACGTAAAACCGGGGACATTTATCTTACGCCTGAAGTCCCTCTGCGTTTAACTGTAGGGGTGACTTGCAATGTCCAGGAAAGCGTGTGACAGAGGTAGAGGAAGCGGTAGGAGCAATCTCTCGCCCATAAGAGCCGTTGTGTGTGCGTCACACGTCATCTCTTATCACGTGCATTATTCCCATCAACGTTTGCCTCAACTTTTATACAGATTGATTGTTATCCCTTTAAAAATCGTATGAAATATTTTAACATACATAAAGATAAATATAATGTTACAATATGGTAAGATTTTTTTTTTTTGATTGGTTTATTTACGGACGCTCTTTAACTTCTCAGGTCATCAGCGTCCCATTCTATTCAGTGCGTGAAACGGCCAACAAATTTTTCTGAGAGGCCTCTTCTTTCAGGCTTGAGGTTCTTTTCCATGCCGTAAATGTACGATAGGGAACACACGGCTTTATTTCCCTTTCGAAGGAAGCCATGCTTACGATTTTTACGCCGGAAAAATCCATCAGTCCTGGCCGGGATTGAACCCGCGATCTTGGGTTTAGGAGGCAAGTACGAAACCCACAAGAAAAACAGAAGGAAAGGTTTAAAAAAAGGCAGTCTATCGGAGAGCTTGTGGAGTAGAAAGATGCAAACTGTTAACAGGTAGCCATATAGAAATTAGCGGTACAAAGAGAACAGTGGAACGGTGAAATATTTGGTACAGTTACCGTGTTGTGATAGACCAGAACCTATCGGGTTATTGCCAATATTTTCAGAACTTAAAGGCGGTCCTTGAGAGAAAAAAATACTTAAATATAAATAAATCGTGTTGTAGTTAGCTCCACGATTCGTGTTCGTCTTTTGCATAATTCCCAGCCCTTTCCCATTGGCCTAAGAGAGTCATAAAATTCCAGCAATCCACCGACATTAGCTTGGTATGGCGATATTCGATAGACAGCAGGAGAAGAGGAAATCGACATTAATCCGTCATCAATCAATTGAATCAACAAATTCCTCCCCCACTTATCACATTAGACAATCGAATACAATCGCAAACCAAGCTTTCAATTGCTTTTCCTTCTTTTTATTTTGGAACGTATTATATATATATATATATATATATATATATATATAATAGAAACATTGTTTAGCCTTGTACTACTTTTACTAGTACATACTTTTTTTCTGTTGTAATAATGCACCTATTTAAATTAAAATTAACAGTCCTTCTTCTGGTTTTCATTCATAAAATTGCGATGTCCGTTTTATTAAATCCTAGAATCTGCAGGATGTAATTTGTATTTTACAGATAGCATTTTCTAAATTTTGATATCACAGTTTGACTCAAAGTAATACTTGTAGTTAATCTGAATGCATTTTTTTATGTTGCCTTCCAATGATCGAAAAGGAAGATGCTTAGTATGTAAATGTTGTATAATACAATTTATTTCACTTTCAATTAACACAAAATGAAATAAAGTAACTAAAAGTCTCTTAAACAATTTTATTTAATTTTTTAAATCAATAATAATCAATCCGCATAAAACTCGAGGTAAACTTTCGTGGGGGTAATACACATGATGAGAGATGACGTGTTACATGATTTATACACACAACGCTTCTTATGGCACGAGGCTGCTCTTACTGCTTCCTGTCATATCTCCCAGTCAAAAAAACCCACACGTTTACCCGCTATTGGCAAGTCCTCTACAGATTAAAAGGCAAATAGGGACATCAGGCGAAATGATGATTATGAATAGTGTTTAGTGGACACTGATGAAATATGAGATGAAATGATATATTGGGAAGGATTTATTTTTAAAGAAGGAATCGTTCTAGGCCTAAGTTTTAGGGCACCACCCCGGCATTTGCCATTTATGAGGACTGAGGAAAACCTGGAAAAAACCTCAGTCAGGGAGGACGGTCCTGGCGGGATTCGAACCCCAGACCTCCCGCTCACGAGTCCGCGCCTTAACGACCTCGATACCCGTGGCGATAACATCAGCCGTAAGATAAAGGTCCCCTATATATGGGGGTTTTACGTATAAAAAGCATCAAGCAATTTATATTTAAAAGTTGAGGTGTTTGTAGGTAATCAATGGATTTAAGCTCCATAATTAAAATGTTAATTTTTTTTAGAACCATGTCATTATATGCAAACCTTCCAGAAAATCAAAATAAGTTGATAAAGAACGTGGTCTCCACCTCCTGTATGGTCGCAAAACAGCAACCTCGTATAGGAGGCGTACCTACATTTCAATATGGTTATTGTATACAAAAGAGGAAATTGAATCAGACTAATAAGATGTTTAATTAGATTTTTTTAAAGAATGTGTGTTTCTTTAAATTTGGTACAAGTCCATTGCAATTAATTTAATATCTGAACATATTGAACCATAGTTGCATACTTTTAATAACATAACTTTCAGATTTTCTAATGTATAAATTATCGCAAAAGCTACTTATGTCTATTTTTAACTCATAATTTGTTTAGTAATAAATAAATAAATAATGTGGAATCAATCCTTTTGGAGCTCTCATTGTGATACAACACAATGGAATAGGGAAACTTTTAGTATTCTTCTTGTATTAAAGCGAACTTTCATTAGAAAGTGTAGCGTTTTCACACATTGCAATGTTTTAATAATGCATGACTTGTGAAATCTGTGTTTCATCATAAAACGAAAGAATCACAATGCTCAACAGTACGTGCATCTCAAATGCATGTATAAATAGCGAGAAAATAGTAAATCATCCAGCACATTTGCTGATACATAAATCCTTCCGTCATTACTCCAAAATTTACATTTATTCTACCTTTAACATCTCATTCCTGTGACAATGCATGAATTTAGGAACGAGAATAACATTAGTTAACACCTTTCGTAATATTTCATACGAAAGCATTTTTAACCAAACAAAAGATTCCAATCATGTGCATAAAAAGTGCACTGAAAGAATGTTGAGGATTTTGTTAATAATAAAAATGCAAAATTTAAATTTGTTTTTCTTAATTCTACTCCTGCAGTTTTACATAATACGATTTCGAAAGAAAATGACAAAGGCACGATATACCTGCTTATCATTAAATTTAAATACAGTGGCATAGCGTGTTTTGAAACAAACTCTGAGTTGCTTAAGCCATTTCAAAACAGCCTGACATATTACTGGGTATATATTTGAATGATAGTACAACGTTTACATTACAAAAGATATGCATTACTGAACTAAAAATGAGATTATTTGACTTCAAATTGGGTTATGTCGTAAGTAGATAATCAGCCACATTTGGAGTAACAACGCCCTCATTTTACCGTTGTACTGTCTTGATAAGCAAAGTTTTTCTTCTGTTTACGACGGTAAATCGGGAAGATCGGGTAAGTATATAAAGCAACGAGCCAGACTTTAGAGTTTAATGTATTATTTTGGTAATAAGTATTGTTGTAACAATTATGTGAATATGGTTACTTAAAACGCACATTTAATATACTTTTCAGCACTGTACCTTTGTCAAATTTAAACCTGCTTTATGGATGCAAGGTACAAGAACAGAAGTTAATCTCGTATATCTTAGTTCAGTAGACGTAAGGAAACGTGGGCAATAAGAGAATTTATGTGCATATATCTGTACTTTAATCTTTTTTTATCATGATAGATTTTTTGTTTTAAATCCGAAATTTAAGTTACCAAAATATTTAAGTAAGTAGTTTAAAGCTGTAAGATTTTTTATACTATAGGATTACAACATGCTTAGCTAATATAATTACCAATAACATTAGAACTACAGATATTGTTGGATGAATTTTCTCCATTAACGATTGTAATACACCTTAAATAAAATTTATATACTCTAAATATTGAAAACATTTTAAAAAGAAAGTGTACTTGATTATAGTCATTATAAAGCTAAACTTTATATAGGTACCTCTTTTGAAGTTGTTTTTGGTTACTCAATTAGTTTGCGAAAGGCAGGAGGAAATTTCTTCCATTGCAGCAGTAGCTGTTTTGTTGCTTTCTTTGTGTATACATCTGTGAAGTAACTAACCCCCCTTCTGCAGCAGTCTCCTATAGTAAACGTCCATAGTTACTTAAAATATCAATTGTTCTGTGTTTTTCAGCATTATTTTTTTATAAGAGCGTAATTTTTAATGAAATAATAAGAGAGATAAGGCCTCTTTGTTTGCCGTAGGCAGAATTAACAAGGGTTTATTAAGAACATGGAAATAACATACGCTAACATAATATATTGTTTGTATATGCAGAATGTTAATGAATAAAACCGAAATATTTTTACTGCATATAGAAGAGTCTTAAACAAATAATTGGCATAGGTAACCTAGAGTCACAAATGTAAAATGTCGACGTTATGGGCTATTGAGGTAATTGCAGTTTGGTGCTCAGAAAATCACATTAAAGATAAATACCGTTAAAATGTCTATTAGAATGGCTTCATGTCTCTTTATTAATCGAAACTGGTTGAAAGTGAACGAACACCATTAGAGCTAAAATCTATTTCGAAATTTCAAGCTAAACACATGGTTTTGCACGCCACTGCATTGTGTGACAGGTCTTCACGCTCACACGTGCCCGAGAGTGTGTATATATATATATATATATATATATATTGTTTAATGGTTATAGCCATTAAATATTTTATATATCCTGCATTAGCAAGGTACGGAATTTCATGTATCAAGAAAAGTATATAGACTATCTGGACGCATACCTTTTTGACGCGAGGGAATGGCTGGCTATTGTAATCTCTTATATTCTCACTTGCTGAAAATGACCCGAGCGAAAGCTCGCCTATTGTTCACATAGGTAACAAATTTAAGTGTATGCAGGTGTCAGCCATGAGTCGGAAAATAGGTCTTTTGTATTTTCACTTGCTGGAGATGCTTGTAAGTTCGTTAAATATACCATAGGCGGCGATGGCGTCTCTCGTCTTTACATCGGTTGATCATGAATCCACCAATTAGAAACCGAAGAATTTAAAGTGGGCACTTAAGTGAGCATGAGAGCTAGCCAATAATATTTGAATATTTTGAAGGCTCAGCGAGGAGTGGGCTATCTTCTGTGGACTCCGTGAGTTTCAGGATCACCTAGGGACACTTTGAAATCGGTATATAAGGGGAAACATCTTTGCTAAGAGGAGTCAGTTCCAGATACAGTTGACGCATTTTCTAGATTTCAAGTCAGCTGTATGGACAAGATGGACGAAGGACGCGTTTAAGATTTTCAAGTCAGCAGTGTAGGCAAGTTCAGTGATGCTAGTTCGCACAACTAGTTGCAGTTTCGGCTTCAGTTTAGGTGGCGTAGCGGTTAGGCGATTTAGTAAAGTGATGCCCACTAACTTCGTCGTCGAAGAGGTAACGAACCAGGTGACCATCAAAAAATTATCATACGAATAAACACTTCCAGGCGTTGAGTGAAGTACTGTCGTGTGATTTGAACCATTTCCTTTTATCTCCCTTCTACCGTCACTACGAGGGCACAAAAGCAACTTCGGACTCCTGAAAGACCCGGGGTACGAAGTGGGAACCTCGGGTAGATATTCTACAATTAGATCAACATCAATGACTAACCCGTTTCAATTGATATGCTAATAGGAATTTAGTTATTAGAAGCAATGTTACGTTTTTACTTTTTTCCTTATGTTGCAAGATATCTATCAAAGGATTTGCGCAACAGATATTTTTGTAACCAAAAGATACAAGAGAAAATAAATAGAAAATTCAAGAATTCGAGAAAGGTTACAGTTTTTCTGCCCATATCGACATTCGCCTGATTTATGGGGAAGCAAGAAGTTGTGATGTAAGAACAGCTGAGATCTACAGAGAAAGATTCCCTAATAGAAATCATCCGTATCATAACGTATTTCAAACTGTTTATAGCTGTTTGCGTGAACTGGATGATTTAAGGTGCAAGTAAATGGAAAATCAGTGGCATGCAAATCATTTTAAAACTTTAAGCCCTAACTTGTACTCTTGAAACCCTTGACTCTGTTGCTTATTTCAAATTGTTTGTCTAAGACCCGGTTCTTGATATAGTGTGCAAATATTTCGACCTTGCTCATTAAAATTCTGCATATTTACATTTTTACAAATAATACATACATTGGAAACTTAAATTATTTAAAATATTTCATTTGTAATATTTGTAGCTGCATTACTTAAAAATTATTATTTTTATTTTTAACATTATTACCTTGTAAATAGATACATTTATTCCAAAACTTTCCAACTTTCTAATGCTCCCAGCAAAATACAATTTGTCAAAATGTGAAAATAAGCGTCTGTCTCAGTTTCAACCTTATCTTCGACTACTCAGCCATTTTTTCAGGTTTGGATACAAAATAAAAAAAAAAATAATCGCTAAGAGCCAAATCCGGCAAGTAAGGCTAATGCGTAAGCACCTGGAAGCATAGGTCAAGTAGTTTAGCACAATTGCAGTAGTGTGTGAAGAGCATTATCGTGATTAAAGAGAACTTTCTTATTCGCAAGGCGTGGACTTTCAGCATCCTTCAGTTTGTCCACTAGTGAAGTGTAATACTCCCTGATGCTCTTCTGGAGTTTGGCTACGACAACACCGTGATAATAACAGAAAGCCGTAGTCAAAACTTTTTCTATATATGAAACCGTTTTTTTTTTTTTTGGCACACTTTCACCTGTAGTCACCCCACTGATAGGATTGGTCCTTCACCTATGGCGTGTATTGATGAATCCAAGTTTCAATCACTGAAACTTCGGAGAAGCTTATTGGAATTGCGTTTAAACAAGTCTGAACACTCTTGCAAAATTTTCTTTAGTTGGTGTACTGTCTCCTTAATATTCCACTGATTTTTAAAGGAAATTTGATCTGTTCTGCGGGAGAAAATGGGGTAATTGGGCATTTGTAGTAATCCAGTTGTTCACGGCAAATCTCCTTAGAATTTGAGTTTCTAAATTTTGAAATGTATTTTGATTCTCACACTTCGATTATTATTGTTCGTTCTTTTTTGTTGTAATTCTGTTAGTACCGCATTTTTTCCTCGTGCTTTGGGTTAATTTGTCTGTAATATTCTCATTTTTTCTTCTTCCTCTAAGTTTGTTTATTATTTTATGAGATAATGTCACGCTGTTAGTTTTTGGACTTGCAATTACTATTTACTTTCATTCTGTTTTATTTGATCATTTATGTAAATTACAGAGGGCTAAAAAATGTATATACACTTCAAGCAAGGAAAAAACGGTGTTAACATAACAAAACTGAATTCACACAAACAGAAAATGATGAGCACTAATCATCTTAGGCTTTTACAGTTACAACAGTTGCTCAAAATACCTACCATCGGCGTCGACACACTTCTGAGTACGTTGAACTACTGATTGAGCAACGTTTGCGAAAGTATCCTCGGCGATTGCAGCACATGCCATTTCAGTTTATTCCCGAAGTGCTGCCAGTGAAGCTGATTTTATACGGTATACAACATCCTTAAGAGTTCCCCATAGGTAGTAGTCCAACGGAGTTAGATCCGGAGATCGCGGCGGAAACTCAGTCGGACCTCTTAGTGCTATCCAGTGGCTTGAAAGATTTTCATCAAGGTACGCACCTACATCTCGTTGGTAATGTGGTGGTGCACCATCCTGTTGGAAGTAAAATTCCTCATTTGTATAGAGTACATGAATTGCGGGTAAGACGGATGTGCGTATCATGTTCATATACCCTGGGCCATTATGATAATCTTGGCTTCATTTGTTCATTGTTGATTTACCTGTCACGTAGCAACGCTATCATAATGTATGTGAATCACGTCAGTTTACAGAACATCATACTACACATTACTGTTGTTTTTCGGTCCAACTTTGAAATAGATATCTACTGTGAAAGTAAGTGTGTATACCTTTTTTGAACCCCCGGTATATACATTTAACTTATTTTCTCTTGTTACGTATGACGGTATTGTAACCCAATAATCAAGATTCGATACCCTCTCGTTAATGCCTGTTCAAAATTTAGCCTTGGAAGTTGCTGGAAGAAAATACCCCCAAAATATCGCCATAGAAAGGTAACAATATGGAAGTAGAGTGGTGTACAGTTCCAACATGATTTATTGATGCTAAATATAATCCACATCATGTTAATTTACTTTTATGTTTTACATCGTGTAAATGAGCAATATCTCTTGCAAAAGGTACAAACTCTCAAAATATTACCTCAATAAAATACAATACATTGAATAAGAAATTTAATATAACAATGCACGGCACAAGCATTTAATGAAATTCTTATCTGAAACAACATATAAAAGAGTTTGGGTGCTGTCCAAAACGAAAATTAAATTTTATTCATTAGCTTGCAAATGAAAATTCTGTACATATAAAAACATTGTTTTTTTTAATATTGTTTAACGCCCGTTTTTACTACCGAGGCACCACAGGCGGCGACACTGATGATACATGAAATGAAATGATATGTTGTGAAAGTTTTTTTTTAAAAGGAAGGAAGCGTTCCAGGCATAAGTTTAGGTACCTCCCCGGCATTTGTTAGTTATGTAGACTGAGGAAAACGTGGAAAAAACCCGTCAGGGAGGACGTTCCTGGCGGGATTCGAACCTCATACCTCCCGCTCACGCGCCTTAACGACTTCGGCTACCCGTGGCGGTCATAAACATTGTAAAAGGCAACTTTAAGTCAATATGGTCATATACATTTTACTATAAAACAATAAAAATTTAAGATGTATGGGACACAGGATTTATTTTTCTGAGGAACCTCCGGGTCTAACAATTTTGAAAAGGTGCCGAAAGAATTAAAACCACCCTGTCCCGGAGACTACACTCAAGAGTCGAAGAAGGCGAGAGTTTGTCAGAATGATTTACGTCATAGCATTGTACACCTTTCGATAGGCGAGAACAAATTATTAGTTGGAGAACGAACAGAGCATGGAAAACGAAAGGGCAAGGTATAAGGTAAGAGGGGAATGCGCGCAACAATGACAGAATGCATTGTGCTGTATTCTTTAGTATTCAGATACTTTTTCTTAATTATTTGACTTGAACCTTTATCTGCTGCAATCATACCCATTCCTCTCTTCAGTGCAATCATTTTGGCAGACATATTTCTATAAAATTTTAATAAGTATGCATGCTAGTTCTTTTTCTATTTGATACCAATATCTTTGGTATCCATACTATTTCCGATTATTATTATTATTATTATTATTATTATATTTTATTTTGCAACGTAGATTACCATTTTTCGGGCTTAATCATATTTTTATTAATTTATTTGTTTCCTCTATTACTTTATGTAGATTGCATTTAGGACTGGCAACAATAAATTGATCATATATATAATAAGCGTCTTGCGTAATTTCTTTAGTAAACAAAATGTGATTAAATTTTTAACGTTTTCTGTATAGTCTACCAGTTTTACATAAGTTATTTATTAAATAGTAGCGACCAAATTATTTTTTATTTCTAGGGTTTTTTCTTAAGCATTATTGTCAATTTATATCCCTTTTGTACATTTTAGAGTTTGTATATATGCATATACCGTGTTTACAAAATAAGTGCAGCTTTTTTATGCAGGGGAAGATGGGATCTCAAATTACGTGCACAATTGGACTGCACCTGATTTGGAAAATAGGCAGTATGTCTTGTCGGTCCTGGTGATCTAGTGGTAACCATACTTGCTCGTAGACCCAAGACCACGCGTTCGATCCCGAACAGAACCGATGGATTTTTTCGGACGTAAAATTCCAAAGTATGGCTTCCTTCGGAAAGGAAGTAAAGCCGTGGGTCCTGTGTCGTAAATTTACGGCACGATAAAAAACCTCAAGCCTGAAAAAAGAGACCTCTGAGCAAACGTTAGCGGCCGTTTCAAGCCCTGATTTGAATGGAACGCTGATGACCTGAGATGTTAAAGAGCGTCCATAAATAAATAAACCGAAAACGACATGTCTCTCACTTTTCTTAATAGTCATGGTGATAATTTATTGTAGTGCAATATTTGACGCTCATTTCATTTTCAACCAAGACAACCTAGAGGGACTATCGTCAAAGGTTTGTATGGACTAAAAATTGATTTATTGTATCACAATTACCTGCACATTTTTGTATTTATATAATGTAGCGTACCATACAATACTTTACTTGATGATATTGTATTTTTAAACTTTATTATCTAAATTACTAAGGTGGGCATGGAACGGTTCCCACGAGGTGAACTTGCCGACATGCTCTTGGCCTCATGCAGTTTGTAATCATAAAGATATCCCTACGACCAGCAGACATTTGCAGCTGTAGATCGTCCCTTGTTAGAGAAAAGTGCATTCGTGCACTTGGTCGACAACGATAGAGACGCAGCCGTGCTTTCGAGGAAGAAGTGACATTAACCTTTCAATGAGAGCACGTTCCGTTGTCTGTGACCTTCAGTTTTGTCCGAAATCTGTTAGGAGGACGAACATCACTGCTACAAGCGCAAGAAGGTGCAGCCACCAAGGCCAACTGATCTTTCATATCGGTACTGGTTTTTGAAATGGTTTTTGCAGCAAAAGTAGTCAATCCCAAACTTTACAGGCACCGTTCGGTGGTCTGACAAATCGCAGTATATTAGGGAAGAAACCTACAATAGTTGACATAAAAACAAAATCCTCTTGTCACATCATTTTTAGAGGGTTTTGCAGATAAGGCTAGGATGGCATGGGAAAATATATAAACATGCATATTTGAAGCACAACATTAAGGCATGAGCACTAATCTAAAAATATAGAAATTTGTAGGCACTATAAAGATATATTTTTTAAATTTTTAAATGTCGTGGCAAAAATATTCTGTTATGTTTTTTCATCACACCTCTTAAAAAAAGTAAAAAAAAAAAAGTAAAAAAAATCCAATTATGATACACGAAATTAATAGAATGAAAGTTTCCGTTTCATTGAACATCTAAATGGCGCCAAATTAACTAATAATGCAAACGGATCATTGGAAAGTAAATATAGGTACTTTGTTTATGTTTTATTACCTTTCGGAAAAATTATATCCTATAACATTAATTAATTTTTTGTATAGCATGTATCATGCTTTATGAACGTAAGAACAACAAAAATATTCATTTTATACATTTTGTATATTACTGCATATTTTAATTTATTTACATACACTTTTTGTAGGGTTATTTTAGAGAAATGTTCTTCTCTAATGATGAAATGTATTTTGTTTTGCAGGCAGACAGGAAGATGGACGTGAGTTGATTTTCTGGCTAAAATTGACCTTGATGGAATTGATTATAGCATTCGTCTACCGCTGACCAAAGAGGAAAAGATGGCGTTTAGCGGCTTCTCTTCATGGCCCAATTAGTCTACCATTTATTGGAACTTTGTATGTTTTCATAGGGCAAGATTCATGCACTCTATTTAAAATGCTTGTAAATCTCCATGAAATATATGGAACAAATGTGCATCTTTGGAGCGGATCTGATCTTTTCGTAATAACAGCTTCAGCCGATACAAACAAAAAATTATTCACCAAGGGAAATACACGGAACCGAGGCACACCATTTGGAAATGAAATAGATGCTTTGTTTCATAAAGGTCTCATCTTCTCCAAAAACGAAGGTTGGAGCATAAGACGGAAGCTCGCGTCAATTGAACTTCGTAACAAAAAACTCGGTCAATTTGTTAAAATATATGCAAGGCAGAGTAACATTCTTGTTGCTCTACTTATGTCTAATGTTGATGGCACACCTGTTAACATTGAGAAATTTTTTTCCCTTGAAGCGCAAGTATTACAATAGAGACACTGTTTGCAACTCAAATTAATTTGCAATTCAACAAATCTCCTGAACTCGTTAATTGTATACTGAATTATGTAGATATAATAATGGAAAGAAGTACAAAATTTTGGTTAATGTCGGACTGGATATTCAAAATGTCGAGCTTATATCCGAAATATATTAAAGTCATAAAAACGGTTAATGGTTATGTAAGAAATATTGTCCAAGAGAGAAGGCAATTGCTGCAAAGTAAAGGAATACTTAATGCCGGAGACAAACATGAAACCCTGAAACATGATTTGGCTTACATTGACCGGTTAATTTTACAGAAACGTTTAACAGAGGATGAACTTGTAGGAGAAATTTTAACTATGATCTCTGCTAACTTTGACAGTGTATCCTGGGCATGTAGTTTTACAATGGCATACTTAGCAGAATATCCAGAAATTCAAGAGAAAGTACTGGAGGAACAGAAGAAAATTTTCAACGAAAGAGACTACCTGAGACCTGTTACAGTCGAGGATCTGCCTCTCATGGCATATCTTAAAAGTGTAAGATTGTTAACTTTCTCTTAAATTTCTTAGAACAAATAAAAAATATGTACGTATTTAGCGGACCATCATTCCAATATGGACGATGTGATGTCAAAATAAATTATGGAGTTCTATACAGTTTATTTTAGAATTGCTAACAATTTCTTCAAGTTATAATTTAATTTATTTACTAAATTCATTTATGATATTTGATAGTTTATGGCGAGAAGAAATTTAAACTTAACAGGATTTCGTTTTCATTTTATTTTGCTGAAATATTTTCATAATATAAATATTGAACATTTTTTCTTACAATTAAATGATACTGTGCATAAGCAATGAAAATAGTTAAAGCATGCATTTCCATTAGAACCTAGAGCACCAAATGTAAATTTTGATATTTTATTTTATTGTCTGAATATCTGTTAATATATTGGAACAATTATCAAAGGATTCTACTGGTTTTTGTTGATTTGATGATCCCCGCTGTATCAAGCATTTGGAACAATCATAAAACGAGTGGGGTGGAATCTAATTGGATTATTATCATTGATGTTGATTTTATTAGAAAAAGTTAAGAGGTGCAGACTGTTGTTACTTCGGCCGGTAGTTTTGATTTACCTTTTTTACTGTCGATTGTTAACTGGGTTGATTCTGGCCTTGGAAAATACCTCGGCTGTTGTAAATGCTTATTAGTTCCAACTGTTCTGGTTTTCTTGATGCTAGATCAATGGGGTGAAGGGATAGGAAGACTGGGGTGGAAGATAACTCGCTGAGAACTATATGGTATACACGCAGTTTATTTGTTTTTTGTTTTGAGTTCCTAAGTGCATCACCGTTCACCAACAAGACGAGAAATGCCTGAATACGGTGTCACTTGGTTATTTACAAATGGATTTATTAATTTATACCATTAGTTGAGTCACTTCATATCTTGCGATGGTTTTTCTAACTTTTAATAGTCTTCGGTCCTGGTGGTGTAGTGGTAACATACTTGCCTTCTAAACCCAAGGTCGTAGGATCATACCCGATCAGGATCGATGGATTTTTCTTGCGTAAAAATCCTAAGTATGGCTTCCTTCGGAAGCGAAGTAAAGTCATGGGTCCCGTGTCGTACATTTACGGCACGATAAAGAACCTCAAGCCTGAGAGAAGAGGCCTCTGAGCAAAATTTGTCAGCCGTTTCACGCCATGAATTGAATGGGATGATGATGATGTTAAAGAGCGTCCGTAAATAAAACAAATAAAAAAACAACTTCTAATAGTCGAAATTGTATTTAACTTATGCACAGTATTATTATTAGCTAAAGCTTGCGAATTGTCTTTCCCTAAAACCTGCTGTCACTAACAATGTGTTTTATGGATGAAAATTCACTCAAAATTGCGCGGTTTAATGCGAACACTTATACTGAGAGTCGTCACAATTTTCGCTACACTTTACACTCACTTCGACTCTTGCTTCTGAAATTGAATTTGGAATACTATGTGTCGTCTCCGAAATTCAACAGCGCGTGCCTAACATTGGAGATTTTTTTTAAAAAAAATTGAATGCCCGTTTTTACTATTGAGGTACCACAGGTGGTGAACACTGATGATACATGTAATGATATATTGGGAAAGGATTTGTTTTAAGGAAGGAAAGATTCGAGGCCTAAGTTTAGGAGCATTTGCCATTTATGAAGACAGGAATACCTGGAAAAACCTCAGTCAGGGAGGAGGGTCCTCCCGCTCACAAGTCCGCGCCTTAACGACCTCGGCCACTGGTGGCGGTCTAATCTTGGAGAACACGTATCTCCGACTGCCTCTGAACTTTGAATGCGTGCGTTTCCGAATCACCCAAAATTGCCTCTTTATTAACTATTTAAATTTCTAAATTAGGAAGATATACTTAATTTTCAAAAATTTCTCGCAGAAGCTTCTAGAACATTTATTTGAATCCCGTCCTTTGGCTACTGGGACTTTCGCCCAGGTCTTCTGATTCGTGCCGAAACAAACCTTACACAACACGTTTTCTTATATGTGGGTCATTTAAAACCCCGATGGTTCAATCTCTTTGAACGTGCTTCCTTGTTTATAGCACCCACGTGCATGTAACTTTCACAAAGTTACCGTTAACCCTCGAGTGGGCCCTTTTAACGATCGGACAATGCTTGGTTTCCGTCCTTCATACAAAGAAAAACCTCGACTCTTTTGTCAACAACTTCACAATAGTCTAACGGTAGCAGGCACATCTATCTTTTACAATTCTAAGCTAGCTAAAAGCACAGAGAAATGTACATGCAGAATATTCATACTAATTATACATAGCATACATATATGTTCATGAGTAACATTGATAATCTTAAAGTTGCTATCGACAATAAATGATATACGAAAGATAGACTTGTGAATATGAATTACAAAGTTAATAACTTTAATAATGGGGATTATGACGAGGGTGGAAGTGGTATATGAAAATGTGAAGGGATTTTTTAAATGACTCTGTGCTAAGGTTAGCTTTCGAATAAATGAGACATATTTTAAAAATAACACAAATGGTGGAGTCGAGGTTTGAACAAACGAAACAGACATTGAAATGCTGAAGTGAAAAATATCGTAAATGTATATTAGTAGCCAATCAGGCAACAAATACTGTGTATATGTAAAGTAACGAATAAAATAAAAATGGACAAATTGTTTGTATCGCAGCAAAGTACTATTTCTTTCGTTAAAGATAAATTACCAAACACTTAAAAAGATTCTAACATATCCTACCTATTTGGAAAATAGAACGTTGTTTAGAAGTATCAATAAAATAATAATTTTAAAGCACATGTCATGAACTGGCAACGATATTTCTAAGAATTATAATTACTCTATTTTAGTGACTTCAGGTTTAGCTGAACTCATCAGTTAAAGGTGTAATGTCTCTCAATAGTATTGTCGTTACGATAATATATCTTTCCCGGGGTCTTGAGAAAACATGGCGACATATGCAATTTTTCTTTCTGAGATTAATCGATTTAAATATTTTGAGAACGAGTTGTATTTACCTTTCAATTTGGTTATATTTGAATGAATCATAACCAATCATACATTTTAACATTAATAAAACTATAGCATTAAAATAGTAAAACTGATTTTTATATGTCTGTCCTGGTGATGTAGTGGTAACCATACTTGCTTTCTAAACCCAAGATCGCGGGTTCATCCCCGGGCAGGATCTATGGATTTTTTCGGGCGTAAAAATCATTTTTACACTTACAAAGAAAACCGTCGGGTTCGGAAAAAATATCATAATGGAATCTGGCAATAGATCTTTTACTTGTATATGAATTCAATGGTGATATTAGTTTTTTAAAAAACGAGAGTTATTCGCTACAGCCCTGCATTTAGCCATCCTTCGCTCGGTTTCGACCAAACAAAATAGCACGATTATTCAGTATTAGGCCATTTACTTACATCAGAGTTCATGGTAGTATTTTTGCTGTAAAACTGCAAAATTCACTATAGGGCACCCTTGGCATGCCGTCTGCTTTGCAAGTAGGAATTATGCAGGTATTTGTATCGAAATTCATCAAAGTTTGTGTTCAGATACAATTACTGGAAACTGTGCATCCATAAAACTTTATTTATACGACATATATAAAATAATCGTTGCATTGTAGTAAAAGTATAAATATTATGGCAGGTGCTATACAGAACTTAAGGTAATTGCAATATGAGCATATTAACTTTAATTAAAACGTTATGAATACATTACACCATAAAATATGCTATTGAGAAAATGTGACATTATGTTATGATTAAAATATAAAAAAATATAAACCAAGAAAGGGGCTGATTAAATCTAAATTGTTATAAATATTAACACCATTCCATAAATAACTGTGTAAATGTGTACTTAGACTTGGTGTAAATTATATAAGATTATAATTAAGTTGATAATGGAACATTTTCCATTAGTATACCACAGCCTACAATTTTAAAAAATACGTAGCCTTAATGCAGTTTTGGTATCTATTTACTCATATGAATCAATAAATTACCGAAGCGTCTGCATTATGCGAATTATCGTATTTATACCTATTTGTATGTACGTTTTTCTACACTTTACATGTCCCGTAGTAACTTTTCCTGCAACGTTTAGTGCGTACGAACACGTAACATGTTTGTGCATTACTACTTTATTATCTCGTTAGATTGCTTTTGTTTAAAAAAAACATAAAAAACAAACTTCAAAACTACGACAATTATTGCTCGTGTAATTCATATGGGATCCATAAGTGTCATTTTTATCCTATTTTATTCGGGTGATCAGAAACAGTTGAAGATGCAAACCTAAGTGTCTTAGCAATTTTCTAGTAGTTTGACGTGTATATGCTTCAACATTTTCTTGTTATTCGGCATCATCAACTTTACTGTGAAATCTTGATTTTCTCGTCAACTAAAATCCGCAGTACGAAAAATTCCGAGCCAAAATGAAATGTGGTTTCGAAAGTGCTTCCTTTTCCATATGCTTACACGAAATTTCAAAAGGTTTGCGCGGCAGTGTTTCCAAAGTTCAAATTTGTGCAAGAACATTTATATACAAATGTTTGTTTCTCATTACATTTCTTATACATAATACAATTTTCAAAGTAGTAATACTATTTTAGGAAAGTTTTAGCTTTAATATATGTCAATTTAAATATATATTAGTTTAAAAGTAATAATATACAAAACTGTCATTAATTGCTGAAGGACTTAATAAAAAAATTCCGTATTCACTCTCCTCAAGGTAAGAATGCGCGATTTGTGCCCATTTTCTGTGTCGTTGCTACTATGTTTTTATTTTGAACTAGCACCTTTTGATAGAATTTGTTGAGCTGAATATATTATTTAGTATATAATACAAAAGCTAAAAGATCTACAAAATAGCATGCATCCATTCAAACTCAACTAGCCACGAAAGAAATTGTCGGCCACTGGCCGCTTGCCGATTGATGAAATGCAATTATTATTATTATTTACAATTTTTATTTTGTTGCATGGAAGATAATGAATTAGCCTCTTTACCCCACTAAATAAATAAAAATAATAAACCACAATTTATCTATGCCTGTAATTGCTTTGAATTCACTTCCAAAACATGCGCAATTAATGAGATTAATTGAGAGCCACTTTTGATACAGCATTGAATATATACTGGTTTAACATTCGTATATACAAATATATTGTATACTTTCACTAAGTACACACAAACGCAGATTTATATACATACAGAGCGTGCCAAAAATGTATACACACTTCAAGCTAAGAAAAAACTGTGTTAACATAACAAAACTGAATTAACACCAACAGAAAACGATGAGCACTAATGATCTTATACTTTTACAGTTACACCAGTTACTCAAAATGCCCACCATCGGCGTCAATACCCTTCTGAGTACGTTGAACTACTGATTGAGCAACGTTTGCGAAAGTGTCCTCAGCGATTGCAGCACATGCCGTTTCAATTTCTTCCCGAAGTGCTGCCAGTGCAGCTGGTTTTCTACGGTATACAACATCCTTAAGAGTTCCCCATAGGTAGAAGTCCAACAGAGTTAGATCCGGAGTACGCGGTGGAAACTCAATCGGACCTCATCGTCCTATCCATTGCCCTAGAAGATTGTCATCAAGGTATACACGTACATCTCGGTGATAATGTTGTGATCTGCCAGATCTGTCCTTGTGAACATCGCATAAGGTACCACGAGTCTCAAATTTGTCTCGAATGCGTGCAATTGTTACTCGCGTTGACGGTTCTGTTCTGTATCACGGCTCCATTGCCTTTGAACTTCAACAACATTTTCGGTTTTCCAGTACAACTTCAAAATTGCTTTCCGCTGTTCAAACCATAATTTGGCTTCATTTTGTTGTAACAACGCTAGCATAATGTAATGTGAGTCACACCTGTTTACAGAACATCATACGATAATCTTGCCTTCATTTGTTCATTATTGATTTACCATAAATTGGCTTCATTCGTTCATTGTTGATTTACCTGTCACGTAGCAACGCTATCATAATGTATGTGAGTCACATCTGTTTACAGAACATCATACTACACATTACTGTTGTTTTTCGGCTCAACTTTGAAACATATTAAATAGATGTCTACTGTGGAAGCATGCATACATTTTTGGCCCCTCCTTATATACAACATGTGAATTATCTCAGTGTCTAAGTGGTCAAATTAAAAGGTTTCAGATTTAGTGTAATTTATTTTTAAAGCCTACATACACGCACAAACTAAGAGGATGCCGAGATTAAGATACGGACTTATAAACGGTAGATATAGGATTTTCGCTATTACAGTTTTCTTTGATTAGGTTTTTATTCAGCATTTTCTCTGTTCCCATCAATGGCAAATGCTGGGGAAGTACATAAACTTAGGCATGAAAAGCTTCCTTTCCAAATAAAATTCATTTCCCAATTTATGTACGATTTCATCTCATGTGCGAAAGTGCGCTTTCCTAATCAACATCTAACATCAAATTAAGTCCGCCAAAACACATGTTAGATATCGGTATGCAGAGGGAGGCCAAAGTAAATTCAGTTGGACCTGCTACATCCAATCATATGCTACTTCTTCAGTATGTACGCCAGATATTTTCTATCAGATATTCTGTTGCAAGGCAAGTGTAATGTGGTGGGATAATGTCAAATGCCTATATATTACGCTACTGTAAGCCTATTTGTTTAATGTACTGTAACTAAATACAATATGCGGCTTTGAGAAAATATTACCGGAGTTAAATAAAGCGAAATCACTGCAGGATAACCTGTCAATCTTTGTGTTCCCTTCACCCGTGCATATTTGGGAAAGTCAAATTTAGAAACTAGTATATAATGCATGCAATTGTGTGGTTAAAACAAGTTAGGAAAATGTTCAATGCAGGGAATAGTAAATCTATATAATGAAATATTTAGGTGACATAATTAAACATAGTGTAAAAAGTTTCAAGAAGTAAACTAGTAGGAGGAAAAAAATTGTAAAAGTAGACAATATAAATAACCTGGTGCAATTCGTAAGTAAACTCATTAACAATATTAGAAATGGAAAAGAAACATTGAATGAATTATTTGAGAGTTTCCAAAATCATTTTTACTTTGCATATAACAGAACAACTTTGGGGAGTTTATTCATAAATTCGAATCTAGTTTTCAATTTCTCAAAAAGAGTAAAATGACTTTGGACTTCTCAAGTATTGTGGCGTTAACAGTTTTTCAGAAAAATAAATCATATTCCGCTCTGTGGTTATCTTGTAATTTTCTTGGTTAAACCTCACAATATAGTGAAAAAAGGATGGAATGCTGATACCTTGAAGATTATTTCAAACCAGGGGAAAATTGCGAAGAATAGGTAACAAATGGCTTTTTCTATTCGCATAAAACTTCGGTGAAACAAAAGTATTACATGATAGTTGAGTTTTGGAAAAGATGTTCAAAAATGCCTTTTAACAATTTCTCTGTAAGATAAAAATAAGTATGATTGTTCTAGATAATGACAATTATCATTATGCCTAAACTTAATACTCCTGTACATATCCTTTCGAAAAGAAGAAATTCTAAATTTTGTGCATCAGTAAACATTGAAATACCGAGTCCAGTCCGTATTAAATCAGTTTTGATGATGAACATTATAAATATATAGAGATGTTCCATGATTGGATGCTGCGTATGGACATAACGTTTTACGTCTTTCCTCTTATACTTGTATTTTTAATGATGTAGAACGGATTTGGTCTCGCTCGATAAATGTGACTTCTCTTTGAGTTCAAACCTTCTAGAGTGTGCCCGCGATATTCATAGTGACCATTGAAAAAAGTGCTTCGAATATATGAATAAGAGGGAAATGGAATATAAAACTACAGATATTGTTGATGACATAATCATTATTTCTTTGGATGACGATGAGAGTAACTGCGGCGACGTGAATAGCAGGATGAGCTCTTGACTGATTTTAAGCAAACAGGAAGGTCATTGTGGTTAAGTCGAAGGGTATTTACAACTGTCGCAGCAAATTGGTAGACGTAAAAGCAGGCTCTACATGCCAGATACTCTTCGGCCCAGTACCAGATTAAGTTGAACCTGGCGGTCAGAAAATAGAAATGTTCTTTTATTTCTTTTTTGCCTCGTCTTTACAATAAGTCTAGGGTCACATATACTTGCTCCTTCGATATTCTGACCTAGCTTTGTTGTCTCTATTTTTATCTCCCCTAAAACTAGAGGTTTAATGTAAAAATTATCCCGTACCAGAGGTGTTTGTTTGTTTGTTTTTGTTTTTTTTGTTTTTGGCAGTTGGGCTGGGAGTTCAACAGATATATTTTAGAGGGAGAATCAGTTGTTTTAATTTTGTTATATATATTTTAATTTTGTTCTTTTAATAAATGTGTTTTATTTAGAAAACTGAATATGTTATTAATATGCATTTATACTGTTATCAGTTCATTCGCAAAGCCCAAATTTCAAGCATTGGCAACAATTAAATGCACAACAAACAAAGTTAAGGCGGGAACGAATTGTTGCCGATATTTGCAGTGTTAATCTAATGGGCTCAATATTTTTTAGTACTAGTGGTCAAATATGAGCAACCTAAAGAAGATTATGAATCATTTCATGAAATGCCAGCACACCCAAGACACAAATTTGACCTTCACCATCTCTTATATACTAAAATTTTCATGCTCCGACCATTATTACAATTTACCTTCCTTTATTTTAGCATGGGCGATACAGTTGGTGAAATAAGTGTGTTGACAACATTGTATCAAATGAACAATTACAGGGCTGAAATTTGCAAGCACAAGCTTCTTATGCAAGCTTTTGCTATTTACATCGATAATAGCAATATTTTATTAAGTCTCAATAGATGGTGCCCATAAATGTATTCTCTCTGTACATTTTAGGGTGCCAATAATTAATTATATTTTTCAATTATATTTATCTATTGGTTTTGGACTTCTGGTATAACAAGTATAAATATTGAAAGAACACAAGTATTACGGAGAACAATATGCAATGTACAATACATTGTAAACTACTATACCGCTTAGAATACAAAGAGTATAGAGTAAAGCTATGTTTTTCATAGAAAACATGTGCTCACTGAATAAAACCTTCCTAGTTTCTACTTAGGGTACTATCAGAAATTCTATCTTCATTAGCTGTCACTAACAATCGAGATATGAAATATATAACCAAGTTTCTTCAGAAGTAACCAGAAATTGTGAACGCAACTCTTGAACAGAGACTACATCCATTTCTTTCTTTCCTGATTTTGCTGTCGACATATTTTGATGTAAATCATTTCTGGCCATTCCTGCATTGTATGCCAATCGATTCAGGCGTACTTCTCGTTTTCCTGCTTGTGAATATCTTGATATTGAAGCTGGGAAGCGATGCTATTAGATTTCCTTGTCATGTTATAGGCACCTTTTGTCTGTTTCTTTTTCTTTCTTTCTTTCTTTCTTTCTTTCTTTCTTTCTTTCTTTCTTTCTTTCTTTCTTTCTTTCTTTCTTTCTTTCTTTCTTTCGTTCGTTCTTTCTTTCTTTCTTTCTTTCTTCCTTCTTCTTAGTTTTTATTAAAGACAAGAACACACATCTTCAGGAATTCTGTTGCCTCTAATTGTCCCAGTGGTGCTATATTCATAAGCTTTAAAAGGGACCAGCAGTTCCATACCAGTCATAATATAATCGGAAGCGCAAGTAAACTATGTAATCAGAGCGCTCACTGAACATCTGCACAAATGGAGCAGAAATCTTTCCGGAGTGTTCCTCATGTTTAGCATTATCACGTGAACATTTTCCTTAATAAATATCAGAGAGTGAGAGTTCAGACGTGAGAGCAGATATAATCAACTATACTCAGACCAAGGCTATGCTACACTATAATGACTCACTTCACTTCTCCCGGATAGTGATTTGGAAAATCGCTAATAAGCTTGCGCACAGCATTCTGAGCCTACAACCGTATTATCGGCTATCTACGTATCAGCTCACTAGTTCAAATAAGAATATTTCAATTCGTCATTAAAAATTAATATATATAAGTCAACACACTATTTTTGGGTAGACTCAGCCTTACAGCCTTAATGGATGCTTCGTCCTTGGGGTACGGGCTTCAATTCTCACATCATTCCTTTACGTAAATGAAGGTGACCATATGTAATTTCTCTAAAGAAAAGAAATGCCGATGTGGAAACCTCTTTCAGCGTCTACACATGCAATAGTAGCAAACTTGAAGGGCAACAGATCGCTGAATCCCTCTTCATTGCCAGTCACGTTAAAATGTACCTCCTTCAACACACAAGTGATGAAACACATAACATTATAGCCTGAACTATTGTCCAGAATAGGTTTCATTTGTCGTGATACCAGTAAACCGTTATTACCAGAATATTTTAACACTCTATGGGCTGTTGTAACTGCATAGATTAGAATTAACTTTCTCGAGGTTTTGTTTACATTTCAGATCTACAATGCGTTATGGAACTTCTGATGTTTCAGTATGTATGCTTATTTAAAGTTTTGATAATATTAAAAAAGCGTGAATGTTTGAAAGCATTATGCCTAGTGATGGAATATCTATACCATGAACAAGAAGTTGGCTTGATATCAATCATAGCCGTTCATTAACCATAACTACAGTTCCGATGTAAACAACAGCAGGTTTCTGCTTCGTATTCACAACTTCTAACCCCTTCCATCTGAATTTATGTACTCTAGCTTGCGTCAGGCTTACTCTGGTATCTTGTTTCCGAAAGAATTATTCCATGGCTAATAATGGCCAAAATATAAGAAATTAAACACATAACAATAAAAGAGGCAAATAATTTTCTCAAAATATGAAAAAATAATGACCCAAATTGAAATATTGCCTAAAAATAAAAGGTGGTAAAAGTTACAAAAATATTCATGCTAAATTTGAGTTTTTATAAACATGGGGCATGATTTTCTTCTGTAGAGACGTTGGATCAATATCGTAGATTAGCGGCATGTAAAAGAATCCCAAGGCTGAAAGAAGAAGCCTTGCCTTGAATGGGACGCTAATGGCCAAAGATGTTAAAGAGCATTCTTAAAATAAGCAAACAAATATAAAGTTGTGGCAAAAATTAGGAATTTGTGTATAAGTTGTCTGTTTTTATGATGCACCATTTAAGGTTTTTATCAACAAAATTCTGGCCATGACTATAACTAAACAACTATTTTCAAGCGCTCTCACACATAAAATCTAAGAATATTGAAGGCTGAGGAACGTGCGAACCAGCCAGTACCTCTCGCATGAAGCATCCATTTGTAAGGAAATCATTTGTTCAAGAAATTTATGATTAATTGTTTAAAATGTAATGGTGCTACAAAATGCATACATCACTTGCTGCATAGATCAAAGTCACAAGGAAGATCCAAAAACAAAAAAGTTTTGCTTCATAATTGGCGATTTTTCCTTCGCGGAACCGCCCCATACATAACAACCGGTTGGGCGATTCAAGCTCATACAGTGGTGAACGGGCACAGTCCGCTGCAGAGTGGCATGCAATACAGACGTAACACTTGACTGTGTTTCGTTTTGTGCTATTCGGTTTTTGTCAGTTTCTTCTAATTTGAAAATTTTCTTTACATTTCCTTTGCTGACAATTTCATAGTTATCTAGCAAATTGAAATTATGAACAAGATCACACGAATAAACACTTTGAAAGCTACCTTCGATAAAAGTAAGCCTCGGTCTACGCAATTAGATATACATCTCTGGTTGGATATCACCCTACGTATAGTCGAGGACCAATTGGACACACTTCTTTTAATTGGTAAGCAAAATGCAGCATTTATCAAGTTACACAGTAGAGTGGTTTTCGCACAATTATTAAATGTACATCAGGGCACAATTCCCTTTGTAACTGAAGACGGGTCTGTGACTTCCGTAACGATTAGCGATACCAGTGCAGAATACACCCATGCCCGTGTGTTTAATTTACCCCCGAAACAATCAAATGATAAAATATGGCTCTGTAATTAAAATTGAAAATGAACATTGGTCTCTCGGCTATAAATGTCGGGTTCAAAATGGAATTCGTTCTGTTCAAATTTATTTGAAAATATCTATTCCATCTAATTTGATGTTTGCTGGTCACGAGGCTTACATTAGTTACGCAGGGCAACCACCCATGTGCATTATGTAAGGTGAAACCACTCATTTCCGTGATCGTTGTCCTTATAAGAAGTACCTCGTCCAACATTAATCCGTGATCTGTTCTCCTGAGGAATATATTATTAATCCTCAGGAAACTGCTTCCAGCCCCATTCAACCTCACCAGCAGACAGACGCTCTCTCCCCTTCCGAGCCCTCTTAACAGCCCGCGTCTCCATCTTGGAACCTATGAACCCGACCTTGCTGTTGTCGCAACGGCTTGACATACCTCCCTTATCCCCCACCTACTAGTAATACTGACAAGGTGGATACTGCACCATCGCATGAAGAGGAGATAAATATAACAACCAATGCTAAGAAACAAAAAGTACGCGAAAGATCCCAATCCACGGTGACACCTTTGAATGACTTCGATGCTCAGACTTTACTCAATAATAAACTAGCGATTTCACCCCGAGATCCGCAATTACATGGTGACTTGTCCTCTAAACGTCATGTTATCAGTGATAAAGCTAGGAAATATCTGCCGTTATCTGGAGGTTATCTGCCTCTCTTTCAGACTTGAGGTTCTTTATCGTATCGTAAATGTACGACACGGGATCCACGGCTTTACTTCCCTTCACAGGGAAGCCATACTTAGGATTTGTACGCCCGAAAAAAATCCACCGATCCTGGCCGGGATTGAACCTTCGATCTTGGGTTTAGGACGAAAAAAATTCACCAATCCTGGCCGGGATTGAACCTGCGATCTTGGGTTTAGGAGGCAAGTATGGTTACCAATACACTACCAGGACCGACCCCGTTAGCTGAGAAAAATGTCGAAGTGATTTTTAAGGTAAAGTTCCAGAGCATATCCAATGTTATCTAACGCTTCTTCTGTAAGCACTGTACGTTGCTGTGTGCGCTTTTTGTCAAGAATACTTCTTGTTTCACCAAATGTATTCTCCAATCTGTGAATATAATTTCAAATTGGAAGTTGAATATCGGGGAATCTCTCTTGCAACAATCTCTGTATATCACGAGTCAATTCTGTACGTATATACAAGTCATAAATAAAATCTATTTGGGAAATATAATACTGAAATGTAGTAGTAGTAATATGACAATATTAACCTAATTAGTACTTTCTATTACTCCACCTAACGAATACTTAATAAACTGTAACACCACACATAATAACACGCCTGTACTTTCCTATACTTAAACTCGTACTGACCTCTCTTCCGGCTCCCCGGCCGGCTCTCAAGTTTGGGATCGAGACGAGAACTACAGGGCTCAATAAACTGCTGGTAACTGCACGTGTAGACTTCCTGCAAAGGAAACATTACCTAGTATATTAGCCAACTAAGAATTAGTTTACTCTGTTATTCTGTTTAAATCAAAATCAAAACAGTCTTATGTGTTTTAGTTTTAGTTTGATTTTTTATTGAAATTAAAAATTATGGTGCAATACAGGAAAACTGCTTTCATTTTTGGAAGCATCGCCCTTAAATTATGAAAAATCAGTAATATTTTCTGTCAGAAAAAATACATGTTTCATACGTAGATCAAGGTTATTTGCATATGAGGGGAGGCTGTATTATTGTAATCGTCTTGTGCAAGGATACTAATAAGAGTATATATAGGAACACTTTGAGAAGAAAATAATATACTGCTGAGATGAAAGCAAAAGTTAGAATCTTGTTAAACCTCGCATTAATGTAAAGTTAAGACATTGGAAAGGAGAGTAAGTAGAACTTCTAAAATACTTACATCAGTATTTTTATTTTTACAGTCAAAACCAAAAACAAACACCACTTACAGTAATACGTGCATATAATGCATTAATTGAAACAAAAGATACCATAAAGTTCATCAAATCCAGTAGTTGATTGTTGAAAAAAGTACAACAATGTGAAGCAAAGTATATATATATATATATATATATTATTTCAATTAACATATTTCAATTCACTCTATTTAATGATCCTTCTTTTCCATATTATTATAATTATCTTTCTTTTATATGCATAGGTATGTAAACTATATTTAAATAAACGTTTTATTAATTCTGAGAGGAAATAAGCGTTAATTATTTATTTTACTGATCATTTATCATGTGCTAAGACACATTGTATTAGAGAAAACATCACAACAGAAACTCGTGTGGTACAGTATCATTCGGCCCTAGTAATTTGAATATTAAACATTAAGTTAAAAACCATGGTCTAAATCTTTTTCTGAAAGTTGAGGGATTCTTGGTAAAAGTCTAAGCTTTATACCATTTTTAGGCTTAAGAATAATACCAAATTCAAGATTTTCTTCCATTTCAGACATACCGCCCACCAGCTCAACCACTTTAATACGCCGAAGTATAGTGGAAAACACCGTCTTCATTTCCATTATGGCTGCTTTGTAGCCTACACAGGTTCGTCGACCTCCTCCAAATGGTGTGTAAGCATAGGGATGCATATTCTTTACGTTTTCTGGTGCAAAGCGATCTGGATCAAACTGCAATGGATTGGGAAAGTATTTTGGATCACGATGCATAACAAAGTGGTTCACTAATATGTGAGTATTGGCAGGAACTTCGATGTCACCGATGCGCGTCTGTTCCTCGGTGTGTCGAGTGTTAAACAAGACGGCAGGAAAGAGACGCATACTTTCCTTGATCACCTGAAAAAAAAAAAAATATTTGTTTGTTCTTAACTGTAGAGAACTGACCAGCAATGATTCACCGTTGATCTATAGTATAGTATAGATTAATATATGGTAGAGTATTACTTTTCGCAAATATTACTGCACCTTCACCTGCATCGCACATACAATTCATTTAATTCATTTAATTGGGTGAAAGTTATAGTGTTACCAGAGAGACGGTTGTTGTACTTTCGTTATCAGGATTGAGCAAGATTACAGCATCCTGTAAGGTCCATTGAAGGACTGGTTGCTGGACTCTAGTGTAATTGGTTACTAGCATTATTCATAACAAGTAATAAAGATGGTGAAGGCTAGAGAAGTTTTTAGTGATATATTACTTGAATAAAATGTTTTCCACTTGAACCATGTTTTTCTTATTTGTATTCTGAGGTATTCTCTCCCACATTCTAAAGTTTCTCTTTAAGGGTGTTGTTGAGCTTGTTGATATTAGATACGGTACTCCTAATGGCATCAGATTATGAATTAAACATCATATTTGACTACATATATTAATCTATCTGTATCCTTTTCTTTCTTTCACTCGATTTTTCTTTATGTGTAGAAAAATCTGTTTTTTATTTATTGTCGCTTTGACTTCATTGGTATTCTCGCGACACTCTTAGATTGTGGGCTGAATGTTATAGGTAAGTCTGTAGAAATGAATGAAGTGAAATAAATAAATGATCGCGCAAGCGAGCTGAGAGTACCTGGTCCCTTAAAGATATCCGGCATTCACCTTCTCAGGACAAGAAAAAACTGCGAAGAAACCTTATCCAAAAGCTTGAATTGACCGGGTTTCGAACCCAGAGCATATTAATAATCTCAAACGGTACCATTAGATCGAATATTGTTCACCAAATTTTTGGCACGTAAGTGTCATTGCATTCTACGTACATGGTAACCTTGTGAACTTCACTTGGTGCATGAAACGCGGATCAAATGTACTATAGTGTGATTGCTGCAACAGTATCCGGACTGCACTTGGCAAGTGCTTTGTTTGGATAAACGCAATTTCACCAATACTGCCGTTGTAAACCGGCACAGCAATGTCTATACCTAAAGAGTCAGAACCCCAATTGGATATGTAAGCAACATTCAGATGGGGTAGTAGTTCAATGTGTGAAGAAAGTATCGCTTTGGAAAGAGATTTTGTTTCAAAGGATTCTTGCAGACGCCACTATCGTTATGTCGTTCAGATGATATTCCGCTGCATTTTTTTCACACAGATTTAGATGGATGGTGTATCCCCACATTATGAAATTTCTCTGCATTATCCATACTGGGCATTGGACCTTTCCCGTTGGAGCTGAGACCTGGTTAGGTAAATTTCTCTCTCTGAGGATATTTAAAAAGGCGGCCTTTCGCATTGCCGCTATTTGCCATAGATATTGCGAGGATGCAGAACACTTAAAACACCAGCAATCACCATAAGACATCAAACAGAAAATAAAGAACAGACAAAAGATGGGATGGACCATACATTTCACCTGGGTGAAAGCACACTGTGGAATCTTCAGGAACGAATTGAAGCTCGACTGGCAAAAGACACATCCAACAACGACGATCTACAAGAGTCATACAAGAAAGTGTCCAAAAGTACAATAAACAAAAGGGAGAAAATGAAGAAAGTGTAAATAAATTGCAAAGAGAAAGGTTCTTGAGAAAGAATATTAAAAAAACTAATTCTTTTTTCCCCAGCGTAAAGGATGGACTATCAGTAGACATTAAGCTTATAGCTAACTTAGAGCATTCCTATTTTGGACATGGGAAGCTAAACCAATATTTTCACAGTTCAAAATATCTGATAATCCAAAATGTTCATGCAACAAAGATATTCAGTCAGTAAATCACCTTATAAAGAACCATGATATATTAGATGAAAAAAGTTAGGTATTAAGAATTGAAATAATAACTGTAATGGAAAAAGACCCAGTAGCAACAATGAAACAGTTAAAATATTTTAATAGCTATGTTAGATACATAAGATCAATATATTTACATATTTTGTAGATATTTTGAATAACAGTACAGTTTATATCATTAATATAGGTAAGAGAATATGATTTCAGCATTATATAACTTTTGAATTCAAATTCTTAAAGTAAGATAAGTAATTACATGTAGTATTACATAACGTAATAAGGAATGGGTGTAATACAGATAAGAAAGTGCTTATGTGTGATTGATATTTGTTGCTGCTAGTGTTAGTACGAGGTATTTATTCAACGGATTTGAAACTAGGAACAGAAGGTTAGAGCTAATTCCTTGGCTTACATATGAATGATACACAAACTTCCCCCCACCCCAAAGCTACCACGTCTCCATTCTGACTTGTGGGAGTCTCCACCAATCTGGCAAAAGTGTAACCGACTTCTGAGGTTGGGATACCTGGAAGGCGCGGCTACGTTATCCCAAGGATAGCTGCCGGGGGATAAGGGGATAATAGATGATAATGTAGCCCAATGTAGAATGCTATGTTTCATGAAACCTAACTATCAGATCAACGTCAGTACCGTGTTGACATAACACTATACACTTTTTTACTCATGGATTTTGAAATAATATTTTTGGGAAACTCCGCAGGCAATAAATAATTGTTCAAAATATCCAAAGAAAATTAGAGCTACTGAAAGAACCCAATTTAGGGGGGGGGGGATTAAAGTGTCTTTAATTTTTTTTAATGGTGTTTAACGCCCGTTTTTACTACTGAGGCACTGGGAAAGGATATTTTTAAAGGAAGGAAACGTTCCAGGCCTAAGTTTAGGGTACCCCCTCGGCATTTGCCAGTTATGAGGACTGAGAAAAACCTGGAAAAAAACCTCAATCAGGGAGGACGGTCCTGGCGGGATTCGAACCCCAGATCTCCCGCTCATGAATCCGCGCCTTAACGACCTCGGCCATCCGTAACGGTACACACACACACACACAAAATGTATTGAGACACTATAACACCGCCACGGGTTATAAACGGCAAATGCCGAGGAGGTACCCTAAACTTAGGTCTGGAACGTTTCCTTCCTTAACACAAATCCTTCCCCAATATATAATTTCATTTAATGTGTCATCAGCGTCCAACGCATGTGTGCCACAGTAGTAAAAACAGGCGTTAAACACCATTCAAAAATACATATTTAATAATTTTTTGTATAATAATGAAAATTTTACCATTAATGCATTAATTATCTGTTAGAAGCCTACAGAACTCGGCCATATCTTGCATGTAAGCGTAGAAAAAGTATCTCTAATATGGCATAAGTATAGACATAAGACGAACCTAAAGGACAGAGACAGTTTCTCAATTGTGTATTTATATATGATAACATAATACCCGCTAATGCAATTAGTGTACGCGTGTGATTGACAACAACTTTAAACATGTAAACCTTTAGGTTAGGTTTAAGATTTACGAATAATGAAATTATTAAGGAAATACTTTGATATTATATCGTTTACTTTATGGCATTTAACATCCGTTCCATTTTTACTACTAATCCGCCACAGACAGTGAATTTGTTTATACGCTCTTTAACATCTCAGGTCATCAGCGTCCAGACAGACAGTGGAGACTGATGATACTTGAAGATGAAATGATAAATAGGGAACCTGACTTTTTTGAAGTGTTGCAGCCGTAAATTTAGGGTAATTTTAATTATACATTAATTTAAGGATACTGTGTAACATATTTGTTCCGCAGTATTCGCCATTTATAAGGGCTGAGGAATATATAAATAAAAAAAAAATTGTTGGTGGAAATTGAATTCCAGACATTCCGCTTATGAGTCCGTGCATTAACTACCTGGGCCACTCGTTGCTGTGACGTAAGGTTCTTTACTGCTGGGGCTCAAACTTACACTTACAAAACACATTTTAAGGCAATTTCGTATATAATTGTACAATTCTATTGAATGGCTGTTCCTTTTATGTGCTTTTAAACCATATTTCCCAACAACATTTTTATGCATTTTCCGTTTGTAATTCTCTCATTTTTATTTCATCCCACTAGTATGTCGGATAGTTCGCCTTTTCTTACGACTACGAATTAATATATTTACTCAAATTAACATATATTATATTAACTTTACAACATTCGCATGTGTACGTGCTTTCATAATATACAAAAAGGTACATTTGCTAAATAAATTAGTAAATAATGCATTCCTCCATTGATTATGGTAATTAAAATAATAACAATAGCTTAATGTAAACATGGAAACGTGGGATCTCTGCCTATGACTGTAAAATAGATTAATGCATCATAACTAAACATAGTTTTTAATTCGGTTTAATTCTCCCCGCCTTTAGCCCCGGTTTTCAGCTTTAACAGACCTTAAACTCTCTCATTTTCGACAGGAATTTGCCTACCTGCTTCCTGCCAGCAGAGCCCAGCATGACCCTTGCCCTCTGCTAAAGTCAGTAAAGGAAGGCGGTAGGTAATTTTTGCTTCACGCTCAGTGCTGATACAATTTTCTAGGATGTGTGACCAGGATTCTTTCTGTTCACATAAAGGGCAAAATCTCGGTCCACTTTCACCTGAGATCCTGAACAGCCGCCCTGCTCCAAAACTAAACTGCGCAAATCCGTGTTGAACGAGTCTGACCTCTGTTTTGATGTACAGCTCCATCTCCCCCCTCCCCCAGATTTTGCACTTCCAAGGAGATCTTCCCGTTTTTATTTTTATTCTTCAGGTTGTTGCTGACCATTCTTCATACAGTTCTCGTGATTTCTTCATCCGTTGCCCAATCCAGTGGTTTACAACCCCTTTCTCACTTTGAATGTCTTATTCCTTTCCAATCACCGCTCTAATTTTACACTCTCTTTTCTCACTACGTGCCCCAAATTCCCATTTAATTCCGCAGTTCGCTCTACACCTCGCCACCTCTATACCCCTTTCAAAAATGGTGTTCTCACAAGATCTATATCATCCATTTGTTCCCATCCCCGAATTTCTGATTGGATCTGTCCAGAGCCCCGTAAAAAGTTTCCAATAAACCTACCGGCAGATCTGGAATCCTGTGCGCATGCGGAAAGTCTCAATGGCGTTCATTCCCGCCTTGTGTTTCACCGTGTCAATGTGCTTCGTCCACTGCCCGAAAGTACGAAGTTCTTAACGGCAACTAACATATGTCATCCGTACGTCCAAGTCTCTTTCCTGCTATGGACAGCTCCGTTCTTAAAAATCATTGTTTTCGTTTTATTTACATTAACTGTGGGTAACCATTCTTTGCAATAATTCTGCAGTCTGTTAAATTCCCACTGCAATCCGTTAATCATTGTACACAGTACAATATCATCTGCATATAAAATTGCCGGCACCTGAACATAGTACGGGTTGGCCTATACCCTCCTGTATTATGACGTCAACTAAGTCCTATACAAACAGCTTAAATAGCAAAGGTTAGAGAATGCAGCCCTGTCTCACTCCCCTCTAGCTCCGAATACTTCCCGATACTCTATCTCTGTCGTGCTTTATGCAGAATTCCATATTGTTACAAATCGCCTATAATGATCGTAACATTTTTTAAACAAGGAACTTTATAGCTGAAATAGGATTAATTGCAGCGTGTTACAGTAATAAATCGTTCGCACAACAGTGGCATCCATCACAGAAGGCAGTCATCAAGAAATACTCCAGCAATGATCCTAGTAACATTCTTGAGGGTTTTGCCCTGTATAATTAAATATTTCGCTGAGATTCAATTTAAGATCCGTATATACATTAATAATAAAACTGGTATTTTTCATTATTACAGTATGAAAGCTAACATGTTCTATATTTCGATTGTATCAATGGTATTTGTGAAGGCCATGGTGTAGCAGTTTTACAAATTTGGTATAGTATTCTTATTAATGTTATAAGATAAAAGTTTGTGTAATTTAAAAGCAATTCACATAAAATAAACATTGAAATTTCGATACAAATGTTTCTATAAAAAAAAAAAAAAACAATAATCTCAGAAGAAAAACTGCATAACTCGTCAAATTTCCTAATGTTCTTGGAAAACTATATACTCATAACTGCAATTCTTATGAACGACAGTGCAAGCAATAGTTGCACCTTTGAATGTTCAGAGTAGTTAAAACACACCCAAAGGCACTAAAATAGTTTGAGTAATTATAATTCGTAAAAATATGTTGTCAGTCCTAAGCACGTGCATTGAAAATTATTATTTTATTAATATTTTAAACGGCAAATAGGTAAAATATGTTAGGATCTTTTTAAAATAATGAATATTTAACTTTTTACGAAATAAATAGTAGTTTGCTAGAATAGAAACATTTTACATAGTTTTTATTTGTTTACGTACATCCATTTTTTTTAATTGTGTTTAACGCCCATTTTTACTACCGAGGCGCCTCAGGCGGTATACCCCCATGTTTGTTGCCTTTGACTACCAATGTACACTTAGGATATTTTTCACTTCCGCATTTAAATATCTATCTCGTCTATCCACATTTCCACTCCATCATTTGTATTATTATTATTATTATTATTATTATTATTATTATTATTATTATTATTATGTGTCTTACCTATTCCGAAGTTTACTTCAGCACCGCATCATTGATAACATTTCTGCACACATTCAGCAAAACAGGACATAATTCTTTAAATTCGCACATGTCAATGCAATAGTTTATATGAGTATTCAAAGATAACATATTTTCATAAATCGCAATAAAGTTTCAAAATCTACTATTTGTGCATTACGTTCTAATGGAACAGGTCTCTTTAATTTCTTTTCATTGCGTATGCTTAGTGTCATCTAATTCTAAAAAAATCGTGTTTGAAATATTACAGCAAAATAAAAAGAAGACAAAAACCTATTAGACCTAGCCTTAAACTATCCAATATCATATATGAATTTAGTGAGTGTACTAAATTATAACTTACATATTTTGAAAGCATTTCTGGAACAACCTGTATAAAATTCCATATTTTATTTTTATATTACAAGGTCCATAATCGAATTATGGTCTGCTGAATACTTATACAATTTTATATTTATTCTGAGAAATTTAAGAGAAAGCTAACAATCTTACCCTTTCAAGATATACCATGAGAGGCAGATCCTCGACTGAAACAGGTCTCAGGTAGTCTCTTTCGTTGAAAATTTTCTTCTGTTCCTCCAGTACTTTCTCTTGAATTTCTGGATATTCTGCTAAGTACGCCATTGTAAAACTACATGTCCAGGATATACTGTCAAATCCAGCAACCATCATAGATGTAATTTCTCCTGCAAGTTCATCCTCGGTTAAACGTTTCTCTAAAATTAACCGGTCAATGTAAGCCAAATCATGTTTCAGGGTTTCATCTTCATCTTCGGCATTAAGTACTCCTTTACTTTGCAGCAATTGCCTCCTCTCTTGGATAATATTTCTTACACAAGCATTAACAGTTTCTTTGGTCTTAATATATTTCGGATACAAGCTAGACATTTTGAATATCCAGTCCGACATTAACCAAAATTTTGCACTTCTTTCTGTGCTTATATCCACACCGGTCAACAGAGAACTAATGAGTTCAGGATAATTATTGTGTTGCAAATTAATTTGAGTTGCAAACAATGTCTCGATTGTTATATCTGCGCTGAAATAGAAAAAAAATCTCTCAATGTTAACGGGTGTGCCATCAACATTAGACATAAGTAGATCAACAAGGATGTTACTCTGCCTTGCATATATTTTAACAAATTGACTCAGTTTTTCGTAACGAAATCCAATTGACGCGAGCTTCCGTCTTATGCTCCAACCTTCGTTTCTAGCGACGAGGAGACCTCCATGCAATTCATTGCCAATTGACTTTTCAATATAATGGCCCCGATTCCGTATATTTCCATTGGCAAGTAGCTTTTCGTTTGTATCGGCTGATGCTGTGATTAAGAAAAGCTCAGAACCAAACCAGAGGTGCACATTTGCTCCATATTGTTTATGGAGATTTACAAATATATTAAATAGAGTGCATGAATCGCGGCCTACGAAAAGATACGAAGTTCCAATAAATGGTAGACAAATTGGGCCTGGAAGAGAAGCAGCTAAACGCCATTTTGTCCTCTTTGACCAGCAGTAGACGAATGCTATGATCAGTACCATCAAGCCCCATTTCAACCAGAAAAACCAATGCATGTCCATTCTTTCCGTCTGCCTGCAAAACAAAATACCTTTAATCATTAGGGAAGGATAGTTGTCTAAAATAAACCTAAAAATTGTATGTAAGTTAAAATATGTAGTAAGTAAACGAATGCATAAACTGTATAATTTTCTGCTCTCACGTCAATAAATCTGGAATACGTTATAAAAAATTAATTAGCATAGAGTTTTCAAGAAAGTGAAAAGTAAATAAATACAAACAAATTCGCTTTATTTACTTTACAACTATCTGTTTGCATTATTACTTTATTTCTCGTCATTTAGATGTTCAGTTAAACGAGAACTTGAATTAAATTAATCCTGTACGTTATGATTAGAAAACAGATTTTCAGGAAAATACAAAATGTGGTGAAAATCATCAGAATATCTGTGTTTTAAAGTTTAAAAATTGTTTCTGTATAATTTAATAAAATTTGTAGTTTGGCGTCAGTACCCATGCCGTATGCTGTGCTTAAAACATGCATATTTATATAAGTGAAGTATACTAAACTTAACAGCAAACTTCCGGTGAAAATTGTGAACAAATGTGACATGAGAATTTTAATGTTATTTCAGCTATTGTAGATCCCTGTGATTCGTCCGGCTACTGAATAGCGCCTGCAAGGTTTGCATTTAACTGCCTTTGTTGCCAGAACCATTTGCAAAACTAATGTGTATACGAAAGATCAGTTTGTCTTATTGGCTGCAACTTCTTGTGACCGCCACGGGTGGCAGAGGTCGTTAAGACGCGGACCCCAGCTGGAGGTCTGGGGTTCGAATCCCACCAAGACCGTCCTCCCTGACTGAAGTTTTTCCAGGTTTTCCTCAGTCTTCATAAATGGCGAATGCCGGGAAGGTACCCCAAACTAAGGTATGGAACGTTTCCTTCCCTAAAAAAATCCTTTCCCAATAAATCATTTCACCTCATGTATCATCAGCGTCCACAGCCTGTGGTGCCTCAGTAGTAAAAACGGGCGTTAAAACACCATTCAAAAAAAAAAAAAAAAAAAAAAAAAAAACTTCTTGCGCTTGTATCAGTGATGCTCGTCCTACGTGCAATTGTCGGACTAAATTGAGGGTCACAGACAACGTGTCTCTTTCAAAGGTCACAAGGGTATGTCTCTATCGTTGTTAACTAAGTACCTGAGCATACTTCTCTCTCCAGCACTCCAAGTTCTACAGCTGCAAATATCCGCGATTTGGAGGAGTACCTTTGTGCGTACAAACGCCATTTCGACAAGTTCATCCCGAGTGAACGGTTCCATGCCAAAATGTATTGCACCTACGTAATTTAGGTCGGACCTGGTGGTGTAGTGGTTAACCATACTTGCCTCCTACACCCAAGATCGCGGGTTCGAACCCGGCCAGAACCGATGGATTTTTTCGGGCGTAAAAATCCTAAGTATGTCTTCCTTCGGATGGGAAGTAAAGCGTGGGTCCCATGTCGTACATTTACAGCATGAAAAAGAACCTCAAGCCTGAAAGAGAGGCCTCTGAGCAAAATTTGTCGGCCGTTTCACGCCCTGAGTTGAATGGGACGTTGATGACCTGATGAATGATTTTTTTTTTTTTTTTTTATTTATGGACGCTCTTTAACAGCTCAGGTCATCAGCCTCCCATTCAACTCAGGGCGTGAAACGGCCGACAAATTTTGCTCAGAGCCTTCTCTTTCAGGCTTGAGGTTCTTTTTCGTGCCGTAAATGTACGACACGGGACCCACGGCTTTACTTCCCTTCCGAAGGAAGCCATGTTTAGGATTTTACGCCCCGAAAAAGTTCATCGATCCTGGCCGGGTTTGAACCCGTGGCCTTGGGTTTAGAAGACGAAGTAGCATGTCTAGGTTCATAACACATATGAGCATCAAATAACCAAAATACAAGCACAGTCGGTCCTGGTGGTGTAGTGGTAACCATACTTGCCTTTTAAACCCAAGATCGCGGGTTCAAACCAGGCCAGGATCGATGGATTTTTAAAAATCCTAAGTAGACATCCTTCGGAAGGGAAGTAAAGCCGTGGGCTCCCGTGTCGTACATTTACGGCACGATAAAGAACTTCAAGTCTGAAAAAAGAGCCCTCTGAGCAAACTTTGCGGCCGTTTCACGCCCTGAGTTGAATGGGAAGCTGATGACCTGAGATGTTAAAGAGCGTCCGTAAATAAAACAAATCACCACAAGCATTAAGTTATTGTTTAGTTCCATCACATCATTCCATGCACACACAAAAAAAAGTCTGCACTTATTATGAAAACAGGCTTTATGCATATATACAAACATTAAAATATACAAAAGAATGGAAATTATAATAATACTCAAGTAATGGTCTTGGAAGTAAATCAGTTACCTTATTTGTCGCTGCTATTTAATACATACTTAGGTAAAATTGTAAGACTATACATATAACATTAAACATTTTATTCAGTTTGTCTTTACTAAAAAATTATATAATGACGCTTATATTTACAGAAAACCAAGTTATTGTTGCCAGTTTTGAATACAGTCTACAAAAATCAATAGGGGAATGTAATATATTAATAATAAAATACCACATGACTGTCTAAAAAGTATGGTAATCTACGTCACAAATTAAAATATCTAAAATAATTAAAAACGAAATCAATTTTGGTCAAGATAATTTTAAATATAAGAAAAGCTGTATTATTGCAGAAAAATTGATACGAAACAGAAAAATTTAAAAACCACCAGGGATACTATATTGAAATTTTATAGAAATATGTCTGCAAAACTTTGTACGAAAGAGAGAAATGCGCATGATCGCAGCAAATAAAAGATAATGACAAATAAATGAAACCACATGCTTAAGAAAGAATATCTGGATAATGAAGAATATAGCACAGTATATTGTGCCGTTTTGCACGCATTTTTATAACCTAAGACTTTCCCCTTTTTCTTTCCTTACCCTGTTCACTTGGCCATATCAAAATGCTTTTGCAGCTAATAAATTGTTTCTCGCCTATTGAAAGTTCTAAATGCTATGTCGTAAAATTGTTTCTCGCCTACTGAAAGTTCTAAATGATATGTCTTAAATCATTCTGACAAGCTGATAAGCTCTCGGTTTCTATCGACTCTGAGAGTCGTCTCCTGGACAAGTGGGTTATACTTCTTGCGGCATTCTTTTCAAAATTGTTAGGCTCGGAGACTACTCCGAACCCTGTGATCCAGATACCGTAGAAACTCAAATTATATGGTAATTTACCGTGGAAAATCAGAGTACTACAAATCCCAATGACGACATTTTCTTGTGCAGGAGAACATCTGGAAATAAATTGTTGGCAGTATCAAGTATAATTGTTTGGCTGTACATATGAAGTGTAGTTAGTATTATTAATGCTGCTCATGTATAAATTACGGTTTAAAGTAGAAACAGTTAGGTGATTTGTTACCTTTAAGTTACATCGTTTGAGACACGGTGCTGATTGGTTTTGTGGTTTTGGGGGGGGGGGAGGGGTGTTGGCTAGCCGTCGCCCAACAAGAACGAGCGATATGTCCTCTTCTATTTAAGCTGTAGCTGACCAATCCCTTTGATTCGCTGATGGTAGACTTCTTTGACTCTGGATGCGAGGTTGGTTCAAAGGAGGAGTGGTAGATCAAGATTGCAGCTGATACAACTGCATGCTGTTTGACCTGGTTAGTAAGCGCTACAACTGGATCGTAAACTTTAGCACTTGGCACTTTTGATAGCACACGGAGTTGTAACTGAATGACTGCCAGGGAAAAAAACAAATCGCGGAAAACCGCTGAGAGGAATTGATCTGCAATTTTGCAGCCAGTAAATTCCCCTTCTTTGCACACAAAACTGCACTCTATTGACTCTATTTATAATTTGCAATACTTCATCCATACTCTATGCATTCATAGAGAACAATCTTATATTATGGGATTTGAGAACTTTTAACAAACTTTTAATTTGCTCTTCCTGCGACAGCGTAGCAATAATTATAATAATAATAATAATAATAATAATAATAATAATAATAATAATAATAATAATAATAATAATAATAATAATAATAATAATCTAAGACTGATTCGGAGTCTAATATGTCGGTCCTGGTAGTGTAGTGGTAACCATACTTGCCTTCTAAACCAAGATCGCGGCCAGCATCGATGGATTTTTTTGGGCATAAAAATCCTAAATATGGCGTCTTTCGGAAGGGAAGTAAAGCCATGGGTCCCGTGTTGTACATTTACAGCGCGCAAAATAACCTCAAGCCTGGAAGAAGAAACCTCTGAGCAAAATTTGTTGGCCGTTTCACGCCCTGATTTGAATGGGATGGTGAATTGTCAAAAGAAAACGGTTCCATCACTGTCTATTTGCTATGACTGCATTGTGTTAATAGCAGTGGATACTTGAGTCTGAGAAGTAAGAAGATTGTAATATTTAAAGTTAAACTGCCACCAAAAGTAGACGCTTCCTCACATTGTTCAGTATTTGGAACAATTGGTCCACTGGAATCTTGTCTAGTATTACTTCTAGACATCTTAAAATTTTAAGAATTCGCCCCTCAAATATTATAAAATAAAAATATGTAATAGTACAACTGCTGTGTCTAATTAGAGGCTTGTAAATATCAGAGAAAATATACCCTTGGCACAAAATTAAAACAATTCTTAGTTAATGAATTCCAATCAAATTGTCGTTTTGGTTACATCGGGGTTAAGTTTAATTCTGAGGTTCACTGCTAGTGTTTTGTGTTCTATTTGAAAGAAGGTATGTTGGCATGTGACTTGTTTCATTGCTTTTTGTGGAGCCATTTAACAGCTCTTGTGTATCGAACCCCGGTACAAGATGCAGAGAGTCTTCGTCTCCTTATTATTGAAGACTGCGAAACAATACGCAATTCTCCAGGGATATTCAGCACTTCCGGGATTCAATGCGACGACGGATTGATGCATATATCAATGCTAGCGGAGGGCATTTTGAAAATTTCATGCAAGAAATTGTTTCATGTTGTACGTTCTGTTCGTTGTTTCCCATGATTAATGTATTATGAAGTTTCGTGGAATATTTAATTCCAGTAAATAATAATTCTGCTGTATCTCAAATTGTGTTTGCTAAAATGTTCTCGCTGAGGCTCTTGATGTTGCTTTAGTGCAAGGAAATTCTGTTGTCCTCAAATTGTCACATCTTTGCACACTTAATTTTTATTTTAATGTGAGTTCTAGCTTGTCAGAATCTCAGCAGAAACAATTGCATAAACTGCTTTAGAAATATACTAATGCATGTCTCTACAGCACTTAGGCTCTAACAAAGTTGCATAATTTTAAATGCAGTCACAGATTCTAAGTCATTAAAACAAAGACTTTATAGAGTTGCTCATTAACAAGAAGATATCATTTCGCAGCAAGTCGAAAAAATGAAAAATGCTGGGATAATTAAAAAACCGGAGTCACAGTGGGCTTCCCCGTTGTAAGAAAAAGGAAGTTCGGTGTGAGTCTGATTGGATTATATAAAACTAAATGCAGGGACAATAACATCATCTTCTCCTTTACCGCTTATTCATATCTGCCTAGTTATCTTGGTGAAGTAAAAATTATTTGCATCTTTAGACTTAATGTACGCTTACTTCCAAGTTCCTATTTCCGAGGACAGTAAGAAATACTGTGGCGTATGTAGGTGGTAATAATGCAGTGACAATATTACATAACATTATAGCCATTAATACAGCATACTGTTAATGCATTATTACAATAATGGGTTACCGATAGATGGCTAAGAAAGAGACAACACAGTTTGTTTGAAAAGTTAAAGAGTCCGTTAAATTAATAAATAGACGAAAGGAAAGGAGGAATCAGGGAAAAGTGAGGTGATGACATGGCCATTAGGCCTGGCCAACAGATACTAGTAGCGCATTAGTCAAGTGAAAGCAGCGTGGGCGTTATAATATCAATCTCCAATATGTGCTTTAATTGAAGCTGATCTCCATGTTCCCAATTATTCTAGGATTCCCGGGATTTCAGTAGATATAAAAAAGATATAGTCTTAGGGTCGCAACCACGTTAGGAAGTAACGAGAGTTTTCGTAATAAAGAGAAAGGTTTTTATTGTGGTTGTGACATGAAAGTCATAAGATAGGTTATGACAATACGCATCTTTTGTTACACCAGAAGACAGTATGAATTTGAACCCTAGATTTTTCAGTTATATTGCTGAGACACCATTAGCTACATTACAATTTAAGAAAGTTTTGGCGTTTCTTGATAACATTATCGTTTTTGTAATCATTTGAAGAATTCTTGGTAATCTTGCATCTATTTTTTAGCGTTTGGAAATACATAATTTTAAATTGAAACCAGAACATTTTTACTTTGCTATGGAAAGGATTATATTATTAGGTTTCTAAGTTTGTAGAAATGAAATTTCTCCAGATTCTGATAAAATTACAGTTATTCAGAAATGATCATGCTCTAAAAGTGTCAGGGATGTTAGAAATGTGACGAGTTTTTTAATTACTCCAGAAAATTCATCAAAGATTATTGTAACATTGACAAGGAAAACTCGAGCTTTTTCTTGGAGTACAGAGCAGTAACAAATATTGCAAACATTTACAGTTTCGTAACATCGGTCCCTGTCTTGGTGCATATGCCATGCTAGTAACTTAGGTCTAGACTGCATTTTACTACAGAAAGCATATGGACTTTTTGAGACCCATTGCTTACTCATCTAGAACCTTGTCTAAAGAGAAAAGAATTACAGTATTCTTAACTGGAATTTTTAGCGATTGTCTTTGGCTTAACTCATTTCACAAACTTTAAGATTTAACAGAACATTTGACCCGATGGAGCCTTAAACTACAGGAATTTGATAATACTATTTGCTGTAAATCTGGCAAGAAACACCAAGCGCAGATATCCTCTCATCGATTTCCTGTTTTACTACCAGAGGAACATTTGAGCAATTAGAGGATTAGAGGATTAGAGGACAGTCTTTTATCTCCAGTTGAAGTCGCTAATAAGCAAAAATCTGATCCAGGTCTGCGGTAGTGCAATTGTTAGTTTGCACGTTGTAGTTTGATATGGGAATAATGGTATTGAACTGTGATATGGAATAATAATAATAATATAATAATAATATATAAGTTGTTAGATTATAGAGCCGATAGATGGTGTTATAGTGGAGCATTTTGATTTGAAGTAATAGTTTTGATTTCATTGTCTATTTGATTATAAATACTTGTCATGACAAGGCATATGAATTCAAAAGATGTCAGCTGACTGTACGGACATAATTCTAGGATCCCATTTGTTATTAAGAACTCATAGAATTATATTTTTATATAATATAATTTTCTGTTTTTGTAATTTCTTGACCACATATTTGATTTTATGTACAAGACAATGTAAACTTTTGGAATTATTCTATATAACACATTAATGATTATGATTATCATATTGTAATACTGTATTCTGTAGATTTTCATTTTATATTAATCTGTGTTTCAACTGCATGAATTATTTTAGGTCAGAATATTTATTTTGTTTTGAATACTGTTATAGTAACTTTCTGCAATGATGGCAGACCGAGCGCTAGTAACCAAACAACACCGTTTATATCAGGAGACCCAAAAGCCTATCCATCCTCTTGTTTAACTGCACCAGTAGCTTGCATTACTGAATACCGTAATATCCATGTTTGATTACCGCCACGGGCAACCGACGTTGTTAAGGCGCGGCTCGTGGACGCGAAATCTGGGGTTCGAATTCCAACAGAACCGTCCTCCCTGATTGAGGTATTTTCTTCAAGGTTTTCCCCAGTCCTCAAATAGGCAGATGCCGGGGAGGTACCCTAAACTTAGGCCTGGAACGTTTCCTTCCTTAAAAAATACTTTTTCCCAATATATCATTTCATCTCATGTATCATCAGTGTCCACCACTTATGGTGCCTCAGTAGTAAATCGGTGTTAAACACTATTTAAACAAAAAAAAAAACAAAAACAAAAACAGAGAGAGAGAAAGAAAGAGAGAGATAGAAAGAAAGAAAGAAAGAAAGAAAGAAAGAAAATTTTTGCTGCAAAGGAAGAAGTTACCTCATGATTTTCGCAAACTATTTGTTTAACCAAAATCAGTTTAAAGCGAAATGCTGATATAAACTTTTAGCTTTTTAAAGACTGTAATTAAGTAAAACTTATTTTTAAAATGTTTAAAATATTTGGAAGTTATAGCTTTATTTAAACACTATTACATTAGATAAATTGAGAAAATTTATCTACAAATTTTGTGGTTTTGATATTATCGGTAATAAAATTAGCTAAGCATGTTGTAATTATAGGAAATTAAATATTGTAACCTTAAACTACTTAATTAAAGATTTTGGCGACTTAATTTTCGGATTTAAAACATAAACAATCTAAAACGATAAAAAAGATACAAGTACAGATAAATACACATAAAACATATTTTTGCGCACATTGCAGCACGACTGTGAAACCAATATATAAGAAATTAACTACTGTCTTGTACCTTGCATCAATAAAATAACTTTAAATATGACTGGCGTAGTAGGATGTTGAAAGGTGTATTAAATGTGCTTTTTAAGCAAACATATTGATGTGACTATATCAAAATTATTGTTACAATCATACGCCTTACCAAAATTGCACACTTAGCTGATAAGTGTGACTAATTGCATTATAACTTACCCAAACTTTCCGATTTACAGTCGTAAACAGAAGAAAAACTGCTGCTTATCCAAGGCAGTAAAGGTGAAATGAGAGCGTGTTACTATTACATACTTAAGTGTAACCTAGTTTCATGGCAAATAATCATTTTTAAGCTGTTAAGCAATCAACTTCTCCTGTAAAGTAAACGTTGTGCGATAATTAAGGTAATAGCTAGTGATATATCAGGCTGATTGGAATATTCTTACGTAAAACAGGTCCTATTTTAGGAACGAAATGCCGTTGTAATCCTGTTTAATGATAAGCAGGCATAATTACACATTCCTCGTGATTTTATCATTTTCTTGCGAAACTCATATTTCGTAAACCAGCAGGAGGAGACTTGAGAAAATCGTTATGTAATTTTTTTTAATATTATTAACAAATTGTTTAACATTTAAGTCTAGAAATATTCTTTCAACCCAAATTCTTAAACATATGATTGGAATGAAATGTTATTTTTCTTTTGAAATATTTCGCTTGGTTAAAAATTTTTCGCTGGAAATATTACGAAACGGGTTAACTAATGTGATTCTCATTCCTAAATTTATGCATTAGCACAGAAATGTGATGATCGAGATAGAAAAGGTGTAAATTAGCAGCAATGATAGCACGATTTATGTCTCAAAAGTGTGCATGCATGTTTCACCATTTTTCCCTATTAAGAGAAGCATGTGCGCCTTGTGATTCTTTCGTTTTATGTTGAAACAGGGAATTCACGTGTCATGAATTACTAACTTTGCTCATGTATAAGAATTGCAGAGAAAATGCTACTCTTTCTAATAAAATTAGCTTTAATACAAGAAGAACTCAAAACGTTTCCCTATTTCTTTGTGTTATTTTATACGGTCTAAAAGCAATGATTCGGTTTTATTTATTACTAAACAATCTTATGAGTTAAAATAAAGTGGTACATGTCCTGTCGTGAAAATATTTGAAAGTATTAAAAGTATATAATTAAAAGTATGCAATCAGGTTTAAATATGTGTAAATATCAGATAAATTGTAATAGATTAGTATCAAATAATTTATAAACATTATTATTTAGAAAAAAATATCTTTACATTTTTCATATATTCGTTAATGACTGAATATAATTCATAGCTTAATTAAATTCTTCTCAGATCTACAATAACCTTATTGAAAAGCACTGGCACTTTCTCTAAGTTAATGATTTTCTGCAAATATTTCAACCTTTAATTTCCTATAAATATTGCGCTTTTATACGTAAAACCGGGGACATTTATCTTACGCCGGAAGTCCCTCTGCGTTTAACTGTAGGGGTGACTTGCAATGTCCAGGAAAGCGTGTGACAGAGGTAGAGGAAGCGGTAGGAGCAATCTCTCGCCCATAAGAGCCGTTGTGTGTGCGTCACACGTCATCTCTTATCACGTGCATTATTCCCATCAACGTTTGCCTCAACTTTTATACAGATTGATTGTTATCCCTTTAAAAATCGTATGAAATATTTTAACATACATAAAGATAAATATAATGATACAATATGGTAAGAGTCATGTATATTTTACACATGGGAAAACTTGAAATTATTCATTACTTCACAATATTGTATTTGAAGAGTACACTATTGTTCTGAGGTGAACACTTTAGCAGCGATACTCAGGCGTAGTAGTAGTAAAGTGTAATTGATTGGCAAACTAGTATGTATCATTTGAATTCGTGTAGTTGCTTAATTTCTTTTTGTGTTAACTGAAAGTGAAAATATATATATACTATACAAAATTTACATACTACTTTCGTTGCGGTCATTGCAAGAGAATATAAAAAGGAACTAGGAAAATCAACTACAAGTATTCATTTGAATCAAACTGTACTTCAAAACATACAACATATTCAATGCTACATCTATAGACAGATTACTTTCTGCATATCCTAGGATTTATAATAAAATGGTCATTGATAACATTATTGATATGGGAATAGTTTTTAGTTTAACTTAAACAGTGACATAGCTACAAAAGAAAAATACGTGTATTATTTATCACTAATATTGCTAAGCAATGTTAGGTTAGGTTATATATATATAAAAGTCGCGATTTCAAATCTGTAACTTTTTCTTAGTGTTTTATCCTTTTGTGATTTTATAGCTACTGTTATATTAGTTATATTGTTAATAGTATTATATTATTTTTTCATTTATATAGTTTGCTCCCCTAGTGTTGCTTTTAACTTGGCTTATTAGTTTAAATTTGCTTTTTCGTGTTTTGCTTTTGACTTCTTTACTATTTATCTGTTATTCTTTTTATTTTATTTGTTCCTTTCTCTGTGTTTCCTAATGCACTCTATTGTTATTATTAAGCTTTGTTATTTATTTAATTCTTCTTATACTATGACATCTGCGTTTTCAAATCTATGATTTTTCAATAGTGTTTTATCCGTTTCTGCTTTTCTAGTTAGTGTTATTTTATTTACATTGTTAATAGTGTTATATTATTTTTCTTTTATATATAAGGCCTTCATTTAAAGAAGGAAAAAATGTAAACAAAGTAAAGGAAAAGCGTGCGCATTGGCAAGACAGAATTTCGAAGGAATTTTGGAAGTCATTGGGAGGGAGTGTAGTGCTAAGGTATGGCAGGTGATCAACAAGCTAAGGGGTAAGCTGCAGGCATGTAATGAAAATACCACCGGAATAGTGAAGAGTAGCCTTCAGTAAAGTGCTGCGAGAAGGGAATGAGGGAGCGAATAGCATTCTGAGGGGGAAGCGAGGGTAGAGGAACATTGCTAGGTGCAGATATTTCGACAGGGGAGATTACGCGGTTAAGCAAAGCCTAAATTGTGGTAAAGCCCCTGGATTGGATGAATACCACAGGAAGTACATAAATTCGCGGTGAACATAAATGAGTTTGGTTTGGTGATGCTCCGAATCCTTAAGAAATTGTTTAATGAAGGAAATTACCGCACCTGTTGAGGCTAGGAAATCGTTTATCCCATTTACAAAGGGAAAGGAACGGCGAGAGTTCTGGAGTTACAGAGGATGCATTTTGTTACGAATTATGGAGAGAAAAAAGTACTCTATTGTACTGTCACAACGAATAAAAGCAAGGTATACAGAATTTGATAAAATGTTAAACATTTAACTTCGTTTCAGTAAAAAACAAAACAGCACAGCAGGCGGCGTATTCATTCTAGACACCTTAAGAGAAAAGCACGTGTCTTAAACGAGGAAAGCTGCATTAAGTTTGATTTTAAGAAGGGTTTTGACTCGAATGATCATCTGTGGTTTCAACTGCGGTTAAAGGAATAGTCGGGGAAAATGATTCGATCTCTACCAGCAATATGTAGAAAGACAGAATTGTGCATTACGTACGACAAGAGTAGAGTATCAGAGAATTTCGTAATCGAGAGGATAGTGAGGCAAGTACTGTTTAATACCTTTCTAAATGACATTAATGATAGGAGGATATGGGGGCATCAGTAGTAGGAGTTATGTAGGTGACAGGATTTTTGTACGCCGATGTTATGATAATCTACCGATTAACGGCCTGCAGATTGGACTGGAGATATTTTGGACCTACTGCAAAGAGCGAGTACTCAGCGATAATATGAATTAGACGAAAACAATGACTTTCAAAACTGATCAATTAGGTAGGGCTAAACCGTAGACATAAGTGGGACAGACCTAGATAAGGTAATGCCTTGGACATTTCATTTCCTTTTCGGTGAACAAGACTTGACAAAGCAGGAATGAAAGCAGAAACTCTGCGGTTACTTAGCACAGTGCCAGATATACCTGTAGGTTTACTGGAAACTGTCTATGGCCTACTAGTAAGATCTACCACGACATGTGGGGCAGAACTTCGGGCATGGGAACAAACAAACTTTACCTAAATTCAGTGAGGTTATGTTTTTGAAAGGAGTTTTGGGATTGAAGAGAGGCACTGTCAATTGCATAATTAAGAGACCAGAAACAATATAGTTGGACTCCATTTGGATTGTGCATCAGGTAATAGAAAATTAACAACCACTTGAGAGATACTGATAGGCAGCAGATAATTGCACAATGTACAGAAATGATTTCGCTGGAAGTACAATCGGTGCTAAATCTATATGAGGGATGCGTCAGAACATCAAAACAGTGTCCAATATCATTACACAGGGACTCGCATGGAAACGATTAAGGAACCAGCACTATCATCAACAACATATTGAACACTAAAAATTCTGTTTATAAAGAATTTTATTTAGTTCTACCTATGATTAGCTGTAAACTCGCAGAAAAAATAACAAAGGCTAAAGAAATGCCGAAAAAATACTGAAGACTACAAATAAACAGACTAATTCCAAAATTTAATTATCATTACCGAAGACTATGACCGGAGAATATGCTTCTTCTGCGAAGACGATTGATTGATTTTGTTTATTTACGGACGCTCTTTCACATCTCAGGTTTCAGCGTCCCATTCAATTCAGGGCGTGAAACGGCGGACAAATTTTGCTCAGAGGCCTCTTCTTTTAGGCTTGAGGTTCTTTTTCGTGCCGTAATTGTAGTAATAATAGTATTGTAGTAAGTGCAGTAGTAGTAGAAGTAGTAGTGGTAGTAATAGTAGCAAAAGAATTTGTTGAGTTGTTTTATTTATTGACGTCTTTAACATCTCAGGTCATCAGCGTCCCATCCTATTCAGGACGTGAAACAGCTCACAAATTTTTCTAAGAGGCCTCTTCTTTCAGGCTTGAGGTTCTTTTTCGTGCCGTAAATGTACAACACGGGACCCCAGCTTTATTTCCCGTCCGAAGGAAGCCATACTTACGATTTTTACGCCCGAAAAAATCCATCGGTTCTGGTCGTGTTCGAACCCGCGATCTTGGGTTTAGGAGGCAAGTATGGTAACCACTACACCACCAGAACCGACTCTGTAAAGTGTAGAAAGTGTACATACAAATAGGTATAATTACGATAATTCGCATAATACAGACGCTTCGGTAATTTATTGATTTATATGAGTAAATAGGTACCTAAACTGCATTAAGACTACGCATTTCTTAAAAGTGTAGGCTGTGGTATACTAATAGTAAATCTTGTTCCATTACCAACTTAGTTATTATCTTATTTATTTTACACCAAGTCTAAGTACACATTTATATAGTTATTTTTGGAATGATGTTAATATTTATAACAATTTAGATTTAATCAGCCCCTTTCTTCGTTTATATTTTTTTATATTTCAATCATAACATAATGTCACATTTTCTCAATAGCATATTTTATGGTGTAATGTATTCATAACGTTTTAATTAAAGTTAATATGCTCATATTGCAATTACCTTAAGTTCTGTATAGCACCTGACATAATTTTTATACTTTTGCAATGCAACGACTATTTTATATATGTCGTATAAATAAAGTTTTAGGGATGCACAGTTTCCAGTAATTGTATCTGAACAAAAAATTGGATGAATTTCGATATAAACACCAGCATAATTCGTACTTACAAAGCAGAAGGCAGGCCAAGGGTGCCCTTTAGTGAATTTTGCAGTTTTACAGCAAAAAAAAAAAAAAATACTACCATGAATTCTGATGTAAGTAAATGGCCTAAAACTGAATAATCGTGCTATTTTGTTTGGTCGAAACCGAGCGAAGAATGGCTAATTGCAGGGTTGTAGCGAATAACTCTGTCGTTTATAAAAAACTAACATCACCATTGAATTCATATATAAGTATAAGATCTATTGCCGAATTCCATTACGATATTTTTTCCTAACCCGACGGTTTTTTTGTAAGTGTAAAAATGATTTTTACGCCCGAAAAAATCCATCGATCCTGCCCGGGGATGAACCCGCGATCTTGGGTTTAGAAAGCAAGTATGGTTACCACTACATCACTAGTATCGACACATAATAAAGCAGTTTTACTATTTTAATGCCATAGTTTTATTAATGTTAAAGTGTATGATTAGTTATGATCCATCCAAATATAACCAAATTGAAAGGTAAATACAACTCGTTCTCAAAATATTTAAATCGATTAATCTCAGAAAAAAAAAATTGCATATGTCGCCATGTTTTCTCAAGACCCCGGGAAAGATATATTATCGTAACGACAATACTATTGAGAGACATTACACCTTTAACTGATGAGTTCAGCTAAACCTGAAGTCACTAAAATAGAGTAATTATAATTCTTAGAAATATCGTTGCCAGTTCATGACATGTGCTTTAAAATTATTATTTTATTGATACTTTTAAACAACGTTCTATTTTCCAAATAGGTAGGATATGTTAGAATCTTTTTAAGTGTTTGGTAATTTATCTTTAACGAAAGAAATAGTACTTTGCTGCGATACAAACAATTTGTCCATTTTTATTTTATTCGTTACTTTACATATACACAGTATTTGTTGCCTGATTGGCTACTAATATACATTTACGATATTTTTCACTTCAGCATTTCAATGTCTGTTTCGTTTGCTCAATCCTCGACTCCACCATTTATGTTATTTTAAAAATATGTCTCATTTATTCGAAAGCTAACCTTAGCACAGAGTCATTTAAAAAAATCCCTTCACATTTTCAATACCACTTCCACCCTCGTCATAATCCCCATTATTAAGTAATTAACTTTGTAATTCATATTCACAAGTCTATCTTTCGTATATCATTTATTGTCAATAGCAACTTTAAGATTATCAATGTTATTCATGAACTTAATATATGTATGCTATGTATAATTAGTATGAATATTCTGCATGTACATTTCTCTGTGCTTTTAGCTAGCTTAGAATTGTAAAAGATAGATGTGCCTGCTACCGTTAGACTATTGTGAAGTTGTTGACAAAAGAGTCGAGGTTTTTCTTTGTATGAAGGACGGAAACCAAGCATTGTCCGATCGTTTAAAAGGGCCCACTCGAGGGTTAACGGTAACTCTGTGAAAGTTACATGCACGTGGGTGCTATAAACAAGGAAGCACGTTCAAAGAGATTGAACCGTCGGGGTTTTGAATGACGCATGTATAAGAAAAGGTGTTATGTAAGGTTTTGTTTCGGCACGAATGAGAAGACCTGGGCGAAAGTCCCAGTAGACAAAGGACGGGATTCAAATAAATGTTCCAGAAGCTTTTCTGAGAAAATTTTGAAAATTAAGTACCTCGTCCTAATTTAGAAGTTTAAATAGTTAAGAAAGAGGCAATTTTCGGTCATTCGGAAACACACGCATTCAAAGTTCAGAGGCAGTCGGAGATACGTGTTCTCCAAGATTAGACCGCCACCAGTGGCCGAGGTCGTTAAGGCGCGGACTCGTGAGCGGGACGTTTGGGGTCGAATCCCGCCAGGACCCTCCTCCGTGACTGAGGTTTTTTTCCAGGTATTCCTCAGTCCTCATAAATGGCAAATGCCGGGAGATATCCTAAACTTAGGCCTCGAATCTTTCCTGCCTTAAAACAAATCCTTTCCCAATATATCATTACATGTATCATTAGGTTCACCACCTGTGGTGCCTCAGTAGTAAAAACGGGCGTTAAACACTATTCAATTTTTTTTAAAAAAATCTCCAAGGTTAGGCACGCGCTGTTGAATTTCGGAGACGACACATGGTATTCCAAATTCAATTTCAGAAGCAAGAGTCGAAGTGAGTGTAAAGTGTAGCGAAAATTGTGACGACTCTCAGTATAAGTGTTCGCATTAAACCGCGCAATTTTGAGTGTATTTTCATCCATAAAACACATTGTTAGTGAGAGCAGGTTTTAGGGAAAGACAATTCTCAAGCTTTAGCTAATAATAATACTGTGCGTAAGTTAAATACAATTTCGACTATTAGAAGTTGTTTTTTATTTGTTTTATTTACGGATGCTCTTTAACATCTCAGGTCATCAGCGTCCCATTCAATTCATGGCATGAAACGGCCGACAAATTTTGCTCAAAGGTCTCTTCTTTCAGGCTTAAGGTTGTTTATCGTGCCGTAAATGTACGATATGGGACCCATGGTTATACTTCGCTTCCGAAGGAAGTCATACTTAGGATTTTTCGCAAGAAAAATCCATCGATCCTGATCGGGTATGATCCTGCGACTTTGGGTTTAGAAGGCAAGTATGGTTACCACTACACCACTAGGACCGAAGACTATTAGAAGTGAGAAAAACCATCGCAAGATATGAAGTGACTCAACTAATGGTATAAATTAATAAATCCATTTGTAAATAACCAAGTGACACCGTGTTCAGGCATTTCTCGTCTTGTTGGTGAACGGTGATACACTTAGGAACTCAAAACAAAAAAAACAAATAAACTGCGTGTATACCATTTATTTCTCAGCGAGTTATCTTTCACCCCAGTCTTCCTATCCCTTTATCCCATTGATCTAGCATCAAGAAAACCAGAACAGTTGGAACTAATAAGCATTTACAACAGCCGAGGTATTTTCCATGGCCAGAATCAACCCAGTTAGTAATCGAAGGTAAAAAAGGAAAATCAAAACTACAAAACCTCTTAACTATTTCTAATAAAATCCACACCAATGATAATAATCCAATTGGATTCCACCCCACAATGCTTGATACAGCGGGGATCATCAAATCAACAAAAACCAGTAGAATCCTTTGATAATTGTTCCAATATATTAACAGATATTCAGACAATAAAATAAAATATCAAAATTTACATTTGATGCACTAGGTACTAATGGAAATGCATGCTTTAACTATTTTCATTGCTTATGCACAGTATCATTTAATTGTAAGAAAAAATGTTCAACATTTATATTATGAAAATATTTCAGCAAAATAAAATAAAAACGAAATCCTGTTAAGTTTAAATTGCTTCTTGCTAATTCAGCAAGTCATTTTCAGCAAGTGAGTATATAAAAGATTACAATAGCCAGTCATTCCCTAGCGTCAAAAAGGTATGCGTCCAGGTAGCCTATATACTTTTCTTGATACATGAAATTCCGTTTCTTGCTAAAGCAGGATATATAAAATATTTAATGGCTATAACCATTAAACAATATATATACACTCTCGGGCACGTGTGAGCGTGAAGACCTGTCACACAATGCAGTGGCGTGCAAAACCATGTGTTTAGCTTGAAATTTCGAAATAGATTTTAGCTCTAAATTGTAAACAAACTGTGTTCATTCACTTTTAACCAGTTTCGATTAATAAAGAGACATGAAGCCGTGCTAATAGATATTTTAACGGTATTCATCTTTAATGTGATTTTCTGAGCACCAAACTGCAATTACCTCAATAGCCCATAACGTCGACATTTTACATTTGTGACTCTAGGTTACCTATGCCAATTATTTGTTTAAGACTTTTCTATATACAGTGAAAATATTTCGGTGTTATTCATTAACATTCTGTATATACAAACAATATATTATGTTAGCGTATATTATTTCCATGTTCTGAATAAACCCTTGTTAATTCTGCCTACGGCAAACAAAGGGCCTTATCTCTCTTATTATTTCATTAAAAATTACGCTCTTATAAAAAAATAATGCTGAAAAACACAGAACAATTGATATTTTAAGTAACTATGGACGTTTACTATAGGAGACTGCTGCAAAAGGGGGGTTAGTTACTTCACAGATGTATACACAAAGAAAGGAACAAAACAGCTACTGCTGCAATGGAAGAAATTTCCTCCTGCCTTTCGCAAACTAATTGAGTAACCAAAAACAACTTCAAAAGAGGTACCGATATAAATTTAGGCTTTATAATGACTATAATCAAGTATACTTTCTTTTTAAAATGTTTTCAATATTTAGAGTATATAAATTTTATTTAAGGTGTATTACAATCGTAAATGGAGAAAATTCATCCAATAATATCTGTAGTTCTAATGTTATTGGTAATTATATTAGCTAAGCATGTTGTAATCCTATAGTATAAAAAATCTTACAGCTTTAAACTACTTATTTAAATATTTTGGTAACTTAAATTTCGGATTTAAAACAAAAAATCTATCATGATAAAAAAGATTAAAATACAGATATATGCACATAAATTCTCTTATTGCCCACGTTTCCTTACGTCTACTGAACTAAGATATACGAGATTAACTTCTGTCTTGTACCTTGCATCCATAAAGTAGATTTAAATTTGACAAAGGTACAGTGCTGAAAAGTATATTAAATGTTCGTTTTAAGTAACCATATTCACATAGTTGTTACAACAATACTTATTACCAAAATAGCACATTAAACTCTAAAGTCTGGCTCTTTGCTTTATACATTTCCCCGATCTTTCCGATTAACCGTCGTAAACAGAAGAAAAACTTTGCTTATCCAAGACAGTACAACGGTAAAATGAGGGCGTTGTTACTCCAAATATTGCTGATTATCTACTTACGACATAACCCAATTTGAAGTCAAATAATCTCATTTTTAGTTAAGTAATGCATATCTTTTGTAATGTAAACGTTGTACTATCATTCAAATATATACCCAGTAATGTGTCAGGCTGTTTTGAAATGGCTTAAGCAACTCAGAGTTTGTTTCAAAACACGCTATGCCACTGTATTTAAATTTAATGATAAGCAGGTATATCGTGCCTTTGTCATTTCCTTTCGAAATCGTATTATGTAAAACTGCAGGAGTAGAATTAAGAAAAACAAATTTAAATTTTGCGTTTTTATTATTAACAAAATACACAACATGCTTTCAGTCAACTTTTTATGCAAATGATTGGAATAAGTTGGAATCTTTTGTTTGGTTAAAAATGCTTTCGTATGAAATATTACGAAAGGTGTTAACTAATGTTATTCTGGTTCCTAAATTTATGCATTGTCACAGGAATGAGATGTTATAGGTAGAATAAATGTAAATTTTGGAGTAATGACGGAAGGATTCATGTATCAGCAGATATGCTGAATGATTTACAATATTCTCGCTATTTATACATGCATTTGAGATGCACGTACTGTTGAGCATTGTGATTCTTTCGTTTTATGATGAAACACAGATTTCACAAGTCATGCATTATTAAAACAATTGCAATGTGTGAAAATGCTACACTTTCTAATGAAAATTCGCTTTAATACAAGAATGCTAAAATTTTCCCAATGTGTATCACAATGAGAGCTCCAAAAGCAATTATACTACTTTATTTATTTATTACTAAACAAATTATGAGATAAAACTAGACATAAATATGCTTTTCCGACAATTTATACGTTAGAAAATCTTAAAGTTATGTTATTAAAAGTATACAACCATGATTCAATATGTTCAGATATTAAATTAATTGCAATGGACTTGTACCAAATTTAAAAAAAATACACATTCTTTAAAAAAATCTGATTAAACATCTTATTAGTCTAATTCAATTTCCTCTTTTATATACAATAACCATATTGAAATGCAGCTACGCCTCCTATATGAGGTTGAGACTGCATTCGTTATCAACTTATTTTGATTTTTTGGAAGGTTTGCATATGATGACATGGTTCTAAAAAAAGTAATATTTTAATTATGAAGCTTAAATCCATTGGTTACCTACAAACACCTCAACTTTTAAATATAAATTGCTTGATGCTTTTTATACGTAAAACCCCCATATATAGGGGACCTTTATCTTGCGGCTGATGTTATCGCCACGGGTGGCCGAGGTCGTTAAGGCGCGGACTCGTGAGCGGGAGGTCTGGGGTTCGAATCCCGCCAGGACCGTCCTCCCTGACTGAGGTTTTTTCCAGGTTTTCCTCAGTCCTCATAAATGGCAAATGCCGGGGTGGTGCCCTAAAACTTAGGCCTGGAACGATTCCTTCTTTAAAAATAAATCCCTTCCCAATATATCATTTCATCTCATATTTCATCAGTGTCCACTAAAAACTATTCATAATCATCATTGCGCCTGATGTCCCTATTTGCCTTTTAATCTGTAGAGGACTTGCCAATAGCGGGTAAACGTGTGGGTTTTTTTTGACTGGGAGATATGACAGGAAGCAGTAAGAGCAGCCTCTTGCCATAAGAAGCGTTGTGTGTATAAATCATGTAACACGTCATCTCTCATCATGTGTATTACCCCCACGAAAGTTTACCTCGAGTTTTATGCGGATTGATTATTGTTGATTTAAAAAAATTAAATAAAATTGTTTAAGAGACTTGTAGTTGCTTTATTTCATTTTGTGTTAATTGAAAGTGAAATAAATTATATTATACAACATTTACATACTAAGCATCTTCCTTTTCGATCATTGGAAGGCAACATAAAAAAAATGCATTCAGATGAACTACAAGTATTAATTTGAGTCAAACTGTGATATCAAAATTTAGGAAATGCTATCTGTAAAACACAAATTACATCCTGCAGATTCTAGGATTTAACAAAACGGACATCGCAATTTTTTTAATGAAAACCAGAAGAAGGACTGTTTATTTTAATTTAAATAAGCGCATTATTACAAAAGAAAAAAAGTATGTACTAGTAAAAGTAGTACAAGGCTAAACAGTGTTTCTATTATATATATATATATATATACATTCCAAAATAAAAAGAAGGAAAAGCAATTGAAAGGTTGCGATCGTATTCGATAGTCTAATGTGATAAGTGGGGGAGGAATTTGTTGATTCAATTGATTGATGACGGATTAATGTCGATTTCCTCTTCTCCTGCTGTCTATCGAATATCGCCATACCAAGCTAATGTCGGTGCATTGCTGGAATTTTATGACTCTCTTAGGCCAATGGGAGAGGGCTGGGAATTATGCAAAAGACGAACACGAATCGTGGAGCTTACTACAACACGATTTATTTATATTTAAGTATTTTTTTCTGCCAAGGACCGCCTTTAAGTTCTGAAAATGTTGGCAATAACCCGATAGGTTCTGGTCTATCACAACACGGTAACTGTACCAAATCTTTCACCGTTCCACTGTTCTCTTTGTACCGCTATTTTCGATATGGCTACCTGTTAACAGTTTGCATCTTTCTACTCCACAAGCTCTCCGATAGACTGCCTTTTTTTAAACCTTTATTCCTTCTGTTTTTCTTCTGGGTTTCGTACTTGCCTCCTAAACCCAAGATCGCGGGTTCAATCCCGGCCAGGACCGATGGATTTTTTCCGGAGTAAAAATCGTAAGCATGGCTTCCTTCGGAAGGGAAATAAAGCCGTGGGTCCCGTGTCGTACATTTACGGCACGAAAAAAACCTCAAGCCTGAAAGAAGAGGCCTGTGAGCAAAATTTGAATGGGTTTAAATGGGGCGCTGATGACCTGAGACGTTAAAGAGCGTCCGTAAATAAACAAATCAAAAAAAATCGTGGGTTTCGTTACGTAATGTTGGTTACAAATTATTACACCCATAACGTTCTGTTGCAATAGTAGAATTTTAATTTCACGGCCTGTCCTGGATTTTAACAAAAAAAAAAAAAAAACCCTAGGGATCTGACCCATTCCTTTTCCCTAACAATTTTCAAATTCTTAGCAACGACCCTTCTTATGTAAAGTTTCTTACAAAATATATACAAAAGATGTACAAAACCATCTGGTTCTTTTTGTCCCGATTCCAAAACAATATTTCCTGGTTAATATCTAAAAACTTTGTAACCAAGTTGTCTGCTACTCAGGAAATATGCAAAGTGACTTAATTATTGATATGTAGACATAGAAACTGTACAAATTGATTATAATAAGATTTATAACACATGTAATTAATTGTACTAATCAGTAATATAAAAACGGAGGTTGAAGTCATTTTATATTGTCTCAGGTTCTACCAGAGCAATGTAAGAAATTAGTGGTCGATATTGAGAACATACAAAGGGGGGGGGGGAGGAATAGAGACCAGCGGAGGGTATTCGTTAAAAGAAGGAAAAAGTGCAAACAAATGGTGAACGGAAAGCATTGGCAAGACAGAAGGACGGAAAAAATTCGGAACTCTTTGGGAGGGTTATAGTGCTAAGACAAGGCAAGTGATCAACAAGCTAAGGGGTAGGCAGCAGACGCGCAATGGAATTTTACCGAAAAAGTGAGCAACAGGCTTCAGTTATTGCTGGGAGGAGGGAATGAGAAAAAATTTTTTGAATAGTGTTTAACACCCGTGTTTACTACTGAGGCATCAAACGCAATGGACACTGATGATACATGAGATGAAATAATAAATTGGGATAGGAATTCTTTTTTTTTAGAAAGGAAACGTTGCATACCAAAGTTTAGGGTACCTCCCCGGCATTTGCCATTTCTGAGGACTGAGAAAAAACTCAGTCAGGGAATACGGTTCTCGCGGGATTCGAACCACAGACATCCTGCTCACGAATCCGCGCCTTAACGACCTCGTCCACCCGCGGAGGAGGGAAAGAGAGAGAGAACAGCACTCTGAGGGTTTGCCAGAGGTACCTATGAAGGATGCAGATATTTCGAATGGTGATTAGGCGAGCAATCAAAAACTCAAATTGTTATAAAGCTCCTGGATGGGATGGATTATCACCGGAAGTATCTGATGTCTGCACGAGCGACAGTGATATTAGTTTGGCGATGCTCCAAATGAATCCTATTTATAAGAAGAATGGAACGATGGGAGTTCTGGACAAGACAATTATAGGGGGGGGAGTCATTTTGTTATCAATTAAGCATATATTATATTGTACTGTATAACAATTTTAAAGCATAGAAAATTTTGGTTTCCGAAAAAACGCAGTGCAGTAGAAGGCGCATTTGTTCTAGACACCTTGACCACCTCGGGAGGCCGAGGTTCATAAGACGCGGATTCGTGAGCGGGAGGTCTGGGGTTCGAACCCAGCCAGGACTGTCCTCCCTAACTGGGTTTATTTCAGGTTTTCCTCAGTCCTCATAACTAGCAAATGCCATGGAGATACCCTAAACTTAGGCCTGGAACGTTTTCTTCCTTAAAAAAAATCCTTTCCCAATATATTTCATCTCATGTATCATCACTTCCACCGCCCGTGGTGCCTCAGTACTAAAAACGGGCGTTAAACACTACTCAAAAAAAATTGTTCTAAACACCTTAAGACTAAAGCACGCACCAATAAAACAAGAGAAAACTGCATTGCATTTTCTTGGCTTTAAGAAGGCCTTTGGCTATTATTGATCTTTGGTACTTTGGTTTAAATTGCGGTAAAATGATTCGATATCTGCAGGCGATATATAGAAACTTGGAATTCTGCATTATGTAGGACAAAAATAGAGTATGGGAGAGTTCCGGAAGAGACGCAGTAGTCAGGCAAGATTGTATTTTATCACCCTTATGGTTTAATACCTTTCTAGATGGCTTAATTAACATGATGTTATTGGACAATATGTAGGTACCAGCGCTATTGTACTCGGATGATATGATACTGTGTTCCGTGACGATTAACGGCCTACAGACTTTGGATCTACTGCGAAGAGGAGTTGCTCACCGTTAATGCGAATATAACGAAAACAATGACTTTTAAAAACGGGTTTACTAGTAGTAAGACGCAAACGTGGACGTTCACGGAGCCTGGTATACTTGGGCACTACTTTGACGATGTAAGAAAAGTGAACGAAGCATATTGACATAACAAAGTATAAAGAAGGAGGAAAGCTACAGAAACTCTCCGGTTACACCTTCTATCTTTATTTTATGTGATTTTTAAATTTAAAATATTTAATTATTCTTTTGATTTATTTTATTTTTTTTAATTGCTCAATATACGTTATTCATAATTTTTAGTGAAATAACTCGTTCAATATCTTTGAACGAGTTATAATTAGCTTGTAACTGAGAACTATAAACGGGCTGCATTAGGATGGTTGATTAAACTGTGGCAGCCGATCGCAGTTCTCCGAGCAGATTTTGCGAATATATTTTTCAGTTTATCCAATGATTGCAAAATATTCTGCATATACCGACTACAGTTAGATGTTTCTTAAAAAAATAATAATTTGATAATACAGCGGACTCTCAGGAAGCAGGTGCAAGGTTTTACTGAATTTCGGTATGATTGTTTCGTAAATTCACATGTCCACTAAGGTAGAACCAAAATTCGTCCGTAAAGAAAATTAGATAACGGCCAATTCCTTCATCATGCACACCATTTAGAAACCATTCATAAAATCTATTGCTGGATGCAAGGCTACCAGGAATTTCTTGCACTATGGTAATTTTTTTTTTTTTATGGTTTTAATTTCAGTAGCTTTGTAGTCGTTCGAACAAAGGGACTTTCCTGTTTATTGAGAATTACATCAAAGTGAGTTTTTAGGGGAACGTTCCAGAGTATGTGCAATGCTATCTATCGTTTATTCTGTGAGCTTGTACGTTGCTGTATACGCTTTTTATCAAGAATACTTCGCGTTTCACGAAATTTATTTACCAATCTGTGAATCGAAATTCGACTTGGTAATTTAATTTCAGGGAATCTCTGTTGTAACAATCTCCGCACATCACCATTCTTTACGCACGAACAAATAAGTACACTTTGGGGAATACAATATCTGCAACGTGATTAATGTAATTAATATACTGCGTTACCCCACCACCTAATGAATACTTAATATACTTAATATAATGTCACACAACACCCTGTCACCTAATGAATACTTAATATAATATAATGTCACACAATACGTCTGTACACTCCTGAATTTAAACTGGTATTGACCTCCCCTCCGGCTCTCAAGTGTAGATACGAGACGAGAACTACACAGCTAGGTCAACGGTGGCCAACTGCATGTGGGGAACGATTCCGTGTAAATAAATCACGTAGTAAATTAGCTACTTAAGTGTTAGTTTATTCTATTTAATTTAAAGTTGTCTTGTGTTTTTTTTTTTTTTCCTTTTCTACTAACATTTGTCTAAATAAACATTGCTTCTCTGTAAAAATTGTGGCGCGATACAGGAATTGTGATTGCATTTTGGAAGCACCGCCCTTAAATGATGAACAATCAGTAAATTTATCTGTCTGCAGAAGCATTTGTTTCAAACGTAGATCTGAATTAATTACGTAAAATGAGAGGTTGTAACTGCTTTCAACTGCTGTAATCGTTCTGAACAAGGATACTAATAAGATTAAACCCAAGAACTCTTCTAGAAGAAAATAAATGACTGGTGACATGAAAGTAAGATGTTAGATTAGTACCAATTGTTCATAAATATGTGGAGTTAAAGACATTCAAAAGTAGGTTAGTGGAACTTTTGAAATATTTACATCAATATTTTCCTTTTTGCAGTCAAAACCAAAGGAAAATAACACAGATATACACATAATGCATTACTATATATATATATTACCCAAAAGACATCAGAAAAGTCATTATGTCAAGTAGTTGATATGTTAAATAAAGTACAACAATGTGCAGAACATTATGTGTGTATATTATTTCCATTAAAATATTTCAAGCACTTAATATTCCATGCTCTTTCATCCATATTATTATCCGTAATTATTCTTTCCTGTGTATTTATGTGTATAAGTATATAAAGTATATTTAAACAAAGTTTTTATTAGTATTGAGAGGAAGTAAATATTAATTAATTAAACATTTAATTTACCGACATTTCACAATATACTATAATACATTTGATCGGAGAAAACATGACAAATAAAACTCGTGTGGCCACATAACATTAAGCTCCTATAATTTGAATGTTAAACGTTAGGTTCAAAAAACGCATAATCTACTTTTTTTCTGAAAGTTGAGGGATTCTTGGTAAAAGTCTAAGCTTTATACCATTTTTAGGCTTAAGAACAATACCACATTCAATATTTTCTTCCAATTCAGACATACCGCCCACCACCTCAACCACTTTAATACGCCGAAGCACAGTGGAAAACACCGTCTTCATTTCCATCAAGGCCGCTTTGTAGCCTACACAGGTTCGTCGACCTCCTCCAAATGGTGTGTAGGCATAGGGATGCATATTCTTTACGTTTTCTGGAGCAAAGCGATCTGGATCAAATTGCAATGGATTGGGAAAGTATTTCGGATCACGATGCATAACAAAGTGGTTCACTAATATGTAAGTATTGGCAGGAACTTCGATGTCACCGATGCGCGTCTGTTCCTCGGCGTGTCGGTAGTTGAACAAGATGACAGGATAGAGACGCATACTTTCCTTGATCACCTGGGGGAAAAAAAATTGTGTTTGTTCTTAACTGTAGAGAACGGGTCCAAAATGATTCACTATATAACCTATAGTATAGTATAGTTTAGTATAGTATAGCAGAGTAGAGTAGAGTAGTGTAGAGTACAGTAGAGTAGAGCAGAGTAGAGCAGAGCAGAGCAGAGTAGAGTAAAGTAGAGCAGAGTAGAGTAGAGTAGAGCAGAGCAGAGCAGAGTAAAGTAAAGCAGAGCAGAGTAGATTAGAGTAGAGCAGAGTAGAGTAGTGTAGAGCAGAGTAGAGTAGAGTAGAGCAGAGTAGAGTAGTGTAGAGTAGAGTAGAGTAGAGTAGAGTAGAGCAGAGCAGAGTAGAGTAAAGTAGAGCAGAGTAGAGTAGAGTAGAGCAGAGTAGAGTAGAGCAGAGTAGAGTAGAGCAGAGTAGAGTAAAGTAGAGCAGAGTAGAGTAGAGTAGAGTAGTGTAGAGTAGAGTAGAGTAGAGTAGAGCAGAGCAGAGTAGAGTAAAGTAGAGCAGAGTAGAGTAGAGTAAAGTAGAGCAGAGTAGAGTAGAGTAAAGTAGAGCAGAGCAGAGTAGAGTAGAACAGAGTAAAGTAGAATAGAGTGGAGTAGAGTAGAGTAGAGTAGAGTAGAGTAGAGTAGAGTAGAGTAGAGTAGAGTAGAGTAGAGAAGTACTTTCCAGAAATAATATGGGAAGATATTCCCAATCACTACACGACACCTGCTGGGATAGAACGCTCACAACTTACATACAGTCTACTTAAGCAGGTGAAGGTGAAGTAAGAGCTGGCGTATTGTTATACTATAAGTGTTACCAGATAAACGATAATCGTTCTTTTCATTGTCAGGAGAGCGCTGATAATGATAACTAGTTAGTACTATTATCCGTATCAAGTAATAAAGCTGGTTAAGGTTAGGGAAGTTTTGAGCAATAAATTACTGGAATAACATTTATTCAATTTAACCACACTTTTCTTATTTGTATTCCGAGGCCTTCTCTTCCACAATCTAAGGTTTCTCTTTCAGGCAATTGTATTGAGTAATTGGTACTGTTACTTCGTACAGACACAAATAAAACTACTTTCTTTTATTTCAAATACCTCAAGCACCAAAGAATAGTGTGTTTTGTTGTGCTGCCCAAGTATAGGATTAGAGTGACAGGGTCGGTGGACCCATTGGGCACCTCAGCACCCCAGGGGCAGTTTGTAGCTACGTCTCTCAATGAGAACACCTCCGAGAGAAAAGGATGAAATGAAGGAAACACTGTGAGCGACTAGAAGACAGATAATGGGATACAGTCGTACACGGGGACCGTAACATTATTTCTCAAATGAGCCTTCCGAACCCTCTTCCAAGGAATTGTTTTCACGACAAACGCCAGGGCATAAAAGTTCCAAATTTGGAAGCCATACCCACGCATCACACAACCTTTCCTCGCACTTTCGGCTCTATTAACAGAACCGACAGAATGCAATGAGTTGAAATGGGAGGAAGTAACATTCATGTAAAGGGAAGATTCATCCAGTATTCCCCTAAGTGACCACAGGAAACCGTGAAAATGCTCAAGGAAGAGAATAATGAGCATTAAGGGATTTGAACGCGTAACTAACTGGGCCACTCCACTCGTTAACCAAATCTTATTTTCGAGATTATCTGCCTAAAAGGGATTGCAATTGCTGTTAACTGCAACTGTCCATTGCATACGAATGGGCAATGCAGCAAAGTAGTACACACAATTTATACCAACAGCGTTTAAAAGCGTTTAAATTAATAGTTTCCACAAGTTTCATGAAGCATATCCTAAAAATGTAGCTTCAAACCGTTCCATTAAGGTATTAAACAAAGAAATTGAGGAAAAAACAAAAATTTATATCTTATTTATGTAAGAAATAACAAAGAGATACAGAATAGAGTGCAATTGTATAGTTGGTAGACCTGAAGGAATCTCTCTAATGCAACAAGAACGCTATATAAAAAGCGTTTCGTACATCGCGCATCGTTTGCCTACGCACGATTGTCAAATTACAGAGGTGCAGAACTCTAAGAACCGTCCATATACCGAGAGTAAGAGTATTGCAGATGTTCTAACTATACTTTGGAATGAAACCTTCACGTTATAGCCAAACAGATTACAATCAAAGTAGGAAACCAGGATTTTCGTTCATTGCACTCTGCAAATAAGTAAATTTAGAAACTGCTCTTGGTGCAAGATATGCAGATTGAAACTACTATAATAAGATAGTGTGATACCTATAACAATAGCACTGTATTTGGCAATTTCTTTGTTTAGATAAACACAATTTCATTAATACTGTCATTATAAACCGACACAGCAGGTGTGCCTAAAGATTCAGAAGTTCAATTGGGTAAGCAAGCAACATGTAATCAGTATTTCAGAGGATTTTAATGTCAAAGTGAGACAAGAAAGACACTTTTTGAAACGGCACTTAGTAGAAGCGCGGAGGCAAGTTTGTCATGCTGTTCTGCAGTTCGATAAACATATTATTAATGAACGAGTGTGGACCAGACATGAATTGGAGGATCTCGAGGCCCGTCGAGATAACCCTGAACAGCAACAACAGAAGGAAGCAGGGACAATGCAGGAGAGCCGAGACGCTTAGTCGAAACAGGTTGTAAGGGGAGCGGGTGCAACATCGAGGAAGGGTGGCTGGCAGTTCACAGTCTTTCTCTAACAATGTCGCAGCGTCAACAGGCAGCGGAGGAGAAGAGCAATGACTGCATCTGGGAAGGTGCGAAGAAGACCACCTCAGCAGCATCAAGTGGGCAAAGAGCTGGGAAAAGGAATTAATAGGCGGAAACTACCACCACAACTGATTGATGGAATATGGAGGGTCTGGGATGAAAACTTAGCATGAAAGACTTCTTAAGCTTAGTTAAAACTTTTGATATATTATATCTCTAAGAGACTTTGTTTGTTCCCAATGATATCTTAAGAAATTTCATTGTTTTAATAAGAGTAATAGGGTTAGAGGGATGAGGAGGAGATGACCAGGGGAATTATCAATATTAATTAAGAATGAAGTAGGGAGGGGAATTTAATGTACATATTTGCTAGAAACGTTCTGCTGTTATTTTGGTTATAGAAGGGTTAGATCTTTTAATTTAAAGTATCTACAGAGCACCAACAGCTTTCAAATATTGTAACAGGTTTTTTTTTTTTTTTTTTTTTTTTTTTTTTTTTTTTTTTTTTTTTTTTGAGGACAGGAGAGAATGAGTGGTGGACTTGTCAGAAACGTATCCCAGTTGGGATCATGGTGGTAATACTTGGTGATTTCAACGCAGGAATAGGAGAGTAAAATATTTCACTAGACCATCGTGGGAGGGGGAAAGAGGAATCTGACGACAATAGTAGAATAGGTCAAGATAAAGTAATAAATGTCTAGGGAAGAGAGTTACTTGTGTTTTGCGATACACTTGGTCTGGAAATTTTGAATGGTAAATACGGCCAGTATCAAAGTGGAGATTTAACATTTCTAAACGCCAATGGGGGAAGTATAGTAGATTATATAATTTGCACTTCTGATAACAAATATTAAAAGTTCTTGGTAGGGGACAGAGCAGATTCAGGACATTTTCCTTACTTTAGCAAGTAAGTAAAGAGGTAGAAAACGACAGGGTTAGCACAGATGTAGGAAGGGTAATACCGCGTTACAGTTGGAGGGAAGGGGATTGAGATAATTACCAGCAGCAACTTACATGGAGATTGGAAGCCATAGAGAATGCTACCATACATTTGATGACATCTGCAGTACAAGGTGCGGAAAGTGGAATAAAAATGAAATATAGAAAACAAGGACCGCTTGTCACTGACGGATGGTATGAAAATGAATGTGGAGAGGCTAAGCTGGTGATGGGTTAGGCACTTAAAACATTTATAAAGTAGGGAGGGAAGAAATAAGACAGTCACGGAATCAATACAAGGAGCTGCAGTTTTGTAAAAAGGAGGAATGGAACCGCAAATTAGTAGAAGAGCTTACAGAGGCAGCGTCCCGCGGACAGAAAGCTAGTGTTTAAAGGACAATGTAAAGGGCGAGGAAAGGACCTTATATGTATAACAGCATAATACAGAAGCAGCGGAGAATTCAATTCCAAGTAGTATTCGGGGAAGGGGGGGGGGAGACTGACATGGCACAATACTAAATGAGATGCAGCTGTTAGGAACATTAACAATTAAAATTATCTATAAAAGGGGAGGCAATTAAAGCAATAAAAAGCTTAAAGAACAACAAGTACCTGAGCTTGACGTACTATCGTCAGAACTATTTAAGAAGTGTAAATATATAGATATGATGACAAAGAAAACGAATGACGTTTTAAACGTGTGAGGGTATATCCAGAAGAATGGACAAAGACACTTATGTATCCAATGTTTAAAAAAGTTAGTATAAATATCGGATACTTTTATGGGTGGCACTTCTCTCGGTAATGGGAAAAACTTATAACAAAAAACTATACGAGAGAATTAGGCAATGGAGGGATACTGTACGGTAGACTATCTTTTTATTTAAGACACACCGAGAGTGAAAAAGGGGGAAATAAAACCTGCTTTGTGTCTCCATAGATTTTCGAAAAGCTTTTAATACCGTGGAAAGGCAAGCATTATCAAGTAAGTTATTGACTATAGGAGTTTCAAGTAAAATGATCAATACATTATAATCAATACCTTGATCATTAGTGCATAATAACACCGAGAGACTGTATCTAATATAGGAGACATATTTACAATAGTGTTTAACGTCCGTTTTTTGCTACTGAGGCACTACAGGTGAACACTGATGATACATGAGATGAAATAATATATTGAGAAAGGCTTTTTAAGGAAGGAAACGTTCTAGGCCTAAGTGTAGGGTACCTCCCCGCATTTGCCATTTGTGAGGACTGAGGAAAACCTGGAAAAAACCTCAGTCAGGGAGAACGGTCGTGGCGAGATTCGAACCCCAACGTCCCGCTCACGAATCCGCACCTTAACTCCTCGGGCACCCGTGGCGGTGACTAGATCGTAAACCACTACCACCAACCATAATCTATAATGGCGTTTATTAATACTGCCGAGTCGAAGTTATAGACTTGAAGTAATATCCTATTACGAGGACTTTGAACACACGATGATTGGGGGTTTATTTCCGGACGCTCTTTAAATTTCAGGTCATCAGCGTTCTGTTCGCTTCAGGGTGTGAAACGGCAAAAATTTATCCTCCCAGAGACTGCTTTCACGCTTGAGGTTGTTTTACCTGCTGTAAGTCTACGACACGGGACACGGTTTTGAAGTAATGCGTGGAATGTAATAAGTAAACCTCCTTATTATTGAGATAACAAATGCTGTCCATAGATATATGGAGACAGCATTTAAAGCACTGTATTAGACATTTTCAAGGGGGAGGGCCTTAAAAAGAGACCGAAGACAGGAAACCGGAGAAAGGAGCAGGGTTCTTAATTTCAAACTAAGGCGATCGTTTTAATCTTGGGACCTTAATCCTGAAATCATCACAGCGAGCAGTTGTGAAGAAGAACTGCAATGTGATCATCGTAACATTGTGTCGATTTTACCTAATGTAATTAAATATTTCAATGAGATATTTTAAATGTCTGTATATATATATATATATATATATATATACACACAACAAAATTGTTATGTTACATTAATCAATATGAAAGATAACATGTTCTATTTATCGATTGTAATATTGGTATTTACGATAGTAAATATGATCAAGGTGTAGTATATAAAGTACATTGTTACTATTTTTGGTAATATTCTTATTAATGCTATAAAATAAAAGTGTATGAATATTTTAAAATTAATTCACATAAAGTAAATATTGAAAATGTAATACACTTCATATTTACATTTTTTTAAATGGAAAAAAATCTCTGAAGAAAATCTACATGTAAACCCATGTTTTCTAAAGTCCTCGGAAAACGGTATACTATCGTAACGAAAATACTAATACAGTACATGATACATGAACCTTTAATTGATGAGATTAGTCCCCCCCCAAAAGGCACCGAAATGCTTTAAGTAATCATAATTCTTATACATATTGTTGTGGATTCTTCGAGTGCTTTTGAAACCATTGTTTTAAAACTATTTTTAAACGACGTTCTATTTTGCCAATTTACCAGATAGGACATGCTGGAATCTTTTTAAATTAATGACAATTGAGCTTTTTAGGAAATAAATAGTTCTTTGATGGGATTCAAAATTTTTATCTAGTTTTTATTTTATTCGTTTCTTTAGCTATCCACGGTATTTATTGCCTGATTGGCTACTAATGTACAATTAGGATATTTTTTCTCCTGTATTTTAGTACCTGTCTGGTTTGCGCAAGCCTAAACTCCACCATTTATGTCATTATTAATACACCACTCATTTATTCGAAAATTTACTTCAAAACCGAATCATTGGTAAAATTCCTCCACATTAAATGAAAAGCAGGACTAAAAACTCTTTAAATCCGCATATGTCAATGTAGAAATTTATACGTATGCTTGATTCACAGGTAGATTAACTGATATTCAGAGAATACAATAAAATATAAAAAAAAAAAATGACTTTGTGTGCATGATGTCGTAATGGATTCTTTAATTATTTTCATTGTGTATGCACAGTATTACCTAATTCTTAAAATATACTTCAAACACAATATTAGGAAAATAATACAGCAAAATGAAAAGAAAACTAAAACTTATTAAGTATTAAATTGCCCCTACCAATACAATTCAATATAATAAATGAATTTAATGAAAATATTAGATTATAACCTGCAATTTTGAAATAATTTGTATAGAACTCATAGAAGGTCCATATGGAAATTAAGGTCCACTAAATACGTACATATTTTTATACTTGTTTTAAGAAATTTAAGAGTAAGTTAACAACCTTACCCTTTCAAGATATACCATGAGAGGCAGATCCTCGACTGCAACAGGTCTCAGGTAGTCTCTTGCGTTGAAAATTTTCCTCTGTTCCTCCAGTACTTTCTCTTGAATTTCTGGATATTCTGCTAAGATTGCCATTGTAAAACTACATGTCCAGGATACACTGTCAAAGCTAGCACAGATCATAGTTACAATTTCTCCTACAAGTTCATCCTCGGTTAAACGTTTCTCTAAAATTAACCGGTCAATGTAAGCCAAATCATGTTTCAGGGTTTCATCTTCATCTTCGGCATTAAGTACTCCTTTACTTTGTAGAAACTCCCTCCTCTCTTGGACAATATTTCTTACATAAGCATTAACCGTTTTTATGGTTTTAATATATTTCGGATATAAGCTCGACATTTTGAATATCCAGTCCGACATTAACCAAACTTTTGCACTTCTTTCCGTTATTATATCTGCACACTTCAATATACAATCAATGAGTTCAGGAGATTTGTTGAATTGCAAATTAATTTGAGTTGCAAACAATGTCTCGATTGTTATATCTGCGCTCCAAGGGGAAAAAAATCTCTCAATGTTAACGGGTGTGCCATCAACATTAGACATAAGTAGATCAACAAGGATGTTACTCTGCCTTGCATATATTTTAACAAATTGACTGAGTTTTTCGTTACGAAGTCCAATTGACGCGAGCTTCCGTCTTATGCTCCAACCTTCGTTTCTAGCGATAAGGAGACCTTTATGCAAAACATCTTCTGTTGACTTTTCAATATAATGGCCCCGGTTCCGTATATTTCCATTCGCAAGTAGCTTTTCGTTTGTATCGGCCGATGCTGTGATTACAAAAAGCTCAGAACCAAACCAAAGACGCACATTTGCTCCATGTGCTTTATGGACATTTATATATACCTTAAACATGCCACATAAATCGCAGCCTATGAAATGATATGAAGTTCCAATAAATGGTAGACTAATTGGGCCAGGAAGAGAAGCAGCTAAACGCCATCTGGTCCTATTTGACCAGCAGTAGACGAATGCTATAATCAGTACTATCAAGGTCCATTTCAGCCAGAAAAACCAACCCATGTCCATTCTTTCCGTCTGCCTGCAAAACAAAATACCTTTCATCATTAGAGAAGGATAGTTGTCTAAAATAAACGTACAAAAAGTATATGTAAGTAAAAATATGTACTAATGTAAAAATGCCTACACGAATAGTTTTCTGTTCTCATGTCAATTAATCATGCATACGCCACAGAATAAATTAATACTATAGGGAATATTTTTTAAAAAATTAAAAAAGAAACAAACTAGCTGTATTTACTTTCCAAAGACCTGTTTGCATTATTAGTTTATTTCAAGTCATTTAGATGTTCAATTAAATGAAAACTTCAATTATATTGATTCTGTATATAATGATTAGATAACTGATTTTTAGGCAAGTGCATATTTTTTTTCCTTAAAAGGTGTGATAAAGAACATCAAAATATTACATTTCGCTGCATTAAAATTAAAGTATTGCATCTTAATAGAGCATAATGATTCTCAATTTGACGTTAATTGCCACGTCTTAAGTGGTGTTTAAAATAAATAAATGTGTGTCTGAACCATACCATTCTAAGCTTTACAAATTCGAAAACGCGAGCAAAATCACTCAAGGAAAGATTAGAAAGTGATCCTTCCGTTATTAAGAGTCTCTATTGTTCTCTGTTCATCAAACAACGAATAAATATCCACGGTTCATTGTATATATCTGACCGAGGACCGACCGTTAGTATAAGTGGGTTTTGTGTGAAATTTCGTTTACTTTGCTTTAAAGAAGAGATGGGTTCTCAATTCTCCCAAAACCTCAATTTGATAGTGAATAATATTTCTGTACATGAAATCGACAGTTTTTCCACATTTCGATGTTCGATAAGTTCATGCAAACACAAAAGGTGGTAATATTGGATTGTTTTCAATGTTTTCTTAGCATTATATCGACATGGCGTTGATATATTATTTATAAAGGGTTACGAAGTATTGTCTGTGCTTGAGACCCATTTTATTGCTTAAATTTATAAACATGCATTAAAAATAGAAGCACAGATTTCGTGTATTAATAAAAATTACGTTCTGAAAGAGACAAAGTCCGCAGAAACTAAGGCGAAGCTGGAAAAACATTACGGCGATACTGCATCATCGATTAGAATGGTGCATGTGAGCTTATATGTGACTGAACGAGCATAAGCGGATTTTCCGTTGAGGTAACAAATCACAAAAGTGATTGAAAAAAATCGACAACATGGTGCTGAGTGATCTGAGACTGAAACTGTGGGTATTTCTGGAGTTTGAAGTTGTTTAAACGGAAGCTAAGTGAACTTCGGAGATGGTATGTGGCAGTCGACGAAACTTGGATTTTTCATCACACGCGAAGCGCAGAAGTTTTCGAATCATGCTCCGCTTTGAAGGCAAAAAATAGTCAAGGAAAGAATAAGGTGGCTGTGTTTAGTAATTGCCTGGGCGAGATTTGAATTGACTTTTTAGAAAAGGACAAGCGCATAACCTTAGAATATTACATTTTGCTAATGAAGCAATTAAACCACGCTATCGACAAAAATCGGCCTCATTGCGGAAGTAAGTGTCCGGTTTCATCACGATAATATGCCTGCGCACAAGGCTGCAATTGCTACCTCAATATTATTGTACTCAAAATAGGAATTTTTCTTCGTCTCCTTACTCTCCAAATTAGATTCCTTTCTTCAAAGTATTTCCTGTTCCCAACATGAAGAAAGACCTAGCAGAAAATAAATTCCTAATAAATGAATTGGTTGTTGCCGGAAAAAAAACCGCATTTAACAGAAATGAAGAAATGAATGGGATAAACATTTTCTAAAGTCACTAGAATACGTGTAGATATAAATATAAAAACAAATTACTACGGGTGCTCTAAAAGATCTAAGCCTGATTAAGAGTTATGAAGATGACCCAAGTGTTGAGTGTTATTAAGTAGCATCCTTTAGATGGCGTTGCAAAGTTTCAGACGTAAGTGTATTTACTTGCTTATGATGATCGTGTAAATAAATTAGTGTTAACATTTTCTACAAAATGGATAAAACTGAAATACGAACTGTGATTAAGTAGTTCGTTTGGAAGGGTTTGATCCCAACAGAAATACAAAAAGTGTTCGAATACATTTTGAAGGATTTTTCCCAATCAGTTTCGATAGTTAAAAATGGAGCTTTTGAATTTAAGCATAGTCGTACATCCATTCAAGATAATGAGCGTCAGAGTGAAGAGATTGTGACGAAAATTCATGATGCCGAGCTCAGTGATCGTCTATCGAAGGAAGGTACGCGAGTTGACTGGCATTTCAAAGACCTCGATAGCCCGTGTTCACTGCGCATTTACACGAAGTTTCAAGTATGAGAGAGCTTTCGGCTCGACAGGTGCCGCGCTTGTTAACAATGGACCAAAAAAAAAAAAAAATTCAAATGAACATTTTGCAAGGGTGTTCAGAATCGTTTAAGCGCAATTCCAATGAATTTCCGCGACGTTTAATAACAATGGATGAAACATGGATTCATCACTACACACCGTCGGTCCTGGTGCACCTTAACTTGCATCCAGTTCACGATTACGGCTATCAACAGTATGAAATGCAGTCTGATTTCTATTAGCGAATCTTTCTCTGTAGGTCTCAGTCGCATTTATGGCACAACTTCTTTCTACCCCATAAATCAGGTGCATGTCGGCAAGTACAGAAAACTGTAACCATTCTCCAATTGTTGAAATGGTAATGCATTGTGAGAGTGTTTTGTCTTATATCTTTTGTATAAAACAATTGACAGATATCTCGCAACACTAGGAAAAAAGTAGAATTGCAACTTAGTTTCTAACAAATGGATTCCTATTAGCACCCTAACGCAGTGGTGTGCAAAATCATGTGTTCAGCTTGAAATTTCGCACATTATTTTAACGCTGAGTTAAGTAAACACTGTTATTGCTTATTACAAACAAGGTTTGTTTAGATTATTAAGGAGGCATGAATAGACATATAACGCCATTTATAATTAATGTGTATTTCTGAGCACCAAATTGCATTTGCTACAATAACCCATAACCTTGACGTCTGTGACTCTAGGTTCCCTAAGTCAAATTATCTGTACTATATAGAGTGAACTTATTTAAGTATTGTTCGTTAACATTCTGTATTTGCATAAAATGTTAGCGTATATTACTTTTACGTTCTTAACAAATCCTTGTTAATGCTGCCTATGGCAAACATAGAGTCCTTGTGTTTACTTATCTGTAGTGTAAATCTCTAACGTGAAAACCCCATTATTTGAGGTTATAGGTTGTGTTTTTATGCACATTCCAGGGAAAATGTTTATTAAGTACTTTATTTACATGATTTTATTACATTAATATATCTTAGGATCTATTTTAAAAAAGTAATTGCTGAAAAGCTTTCATCCAACAATATTTTAAGAAATTATGAACGTTGACGCTGCAGAAGTGAGGTTAGTTATTCCATAGATGCTGTACATAAAGTAAAGCACAACGGATTCACTGCTGCAAAGGAGGAAATTTCCTCATATATTTTTGCAAACTGATTTATTAACTAAAACAACTTCAACGAGGTACGGATATAAACTTTTAGCTTTGTAATGATCGTAATTAAGTAACCTTTCTTTTTAAAATGTTTTAAATATTGACAGTATATAACTTTTATTTATATTCTGTTACATAATAAATCAATAAAATTCACCCAACAATATCAGTAGATTTGATATTAATAGTAATTATATTAGTTAGCAATGTTGTAAGTTAGGGTATATTAAATCTTACAGCATTAAACTACTTACTTAATAATGATTTTTGGCAACCTAAATTTCGAATTTAAAACATAAAAACATCTAATGCGATAAAAAGGATGCAATACAGATAAATACACATAAAACATATTTTTGCGTCTACTGAACCAAGGTATACGACATTACCTTCTGCCTTGTACCTTGCATAAATAAATTATCTATAAATATGGCAGATGGTGGGTGCTGAAAAGTATATTAAATGTGCATTTTAAGTAAACATATTCAGAAGCATATATAAAAATCATTGTTACAATACTGCCTCTAACCACAATAGTATACTTTACTCCAAAATCTGACCCATTGCATTGTACACTTACCCAAACTTTCCGATTTACTGTCGTAAACAGAAAAAGAAAGAAAAACTGCCTCTTATCCTACAGTATAGCGGTGAAATGAGCGCCTGATTACTCCAAATGTTAGTAATTATATACCTGCGACCCAGTTTGAAGGCGAATTATCGCTTTTTTAGTTAAGTAATCTATATCTTTTGCAAAGAAAACATTGTTATCTTCTCAGTGAAAAACCAAAAGTTTCAGGTTTATTTGAAAAGGCATAAACAACTCAGGGTTTATTTTAGGACACAATATACAGCTGTAATGTTAACTTAGCAGTAATTTTAATACATTCTAATAATTGTTTTATGATTTTATTTCGAAATTAACAGCAGGAGGAGACTTGAGAAAAAGAAATTTCTAGTTTTACCTATTATTATTATTATTATTATTATTATTATTATTATTATTATTATTATTATTATTATTATTATTAACAACTTACTTAGGTTTAGGTTTGGAAAAATTCTTTCAGTTTAATTTTTATACACAGAATTGGAATGATAAGATGTGTTTCTTTTGAAATTTGTTGTATGGTTAAAAATATTTTCGCATAAAATATTACGAAACGTGTTAACTAATGTAATTGTCGTTCCTAAAGTTCCTGCACTGGTACAAGAATATGATTATAAGGATTAAATTTAGCAGTAATGATGGAAGGTTAATGTCTCAGCAAGTGTACATGCATGTTTTACCATCATTTCGCTATTTATATATGCATATGAAATGTAGGTAGTGCTGAGCATAATGATTATTGCGTTTTATGTTGAAACACAGGCGTCACAAGAGTTGAATAATTAAATTTGGTCATGTATAAATATTGCAGAGAGAACACTTGCTCTTTTTAATAAAAGTTCCCTTTAATACAAGAAGAATTAAAAAAAGTTCGCTATTTCATTGTGTTATATCATAAGGAGTGATCGAAAAGTAATGATTCCATTTTATTTATTACCAACCAATTTTAGGAATTAAAAATAAAGCCATATATATCCTTTAATAACATTTTATGCACTAAAATATCAAAATCATAAAATTAAAAGTATGCAATCAGAGTTTAACATGTTTAAATATTATATTAAATGTAATTTACTAGTACTAAATACTTAAAGAACACATTTCTTTTATAAAATATATTTTATTTTGCATAATTTTGTTTAACGACTAAAAATACATTTATTACTTGTGAGCTTTAATTAAATTTCTTCACTGTTCTGCAGAAACTGTATTGAAATGCAAAGGCACTTTCTGATTTGCGTTACCCACAAATATTTCAACAATATTGCTTGGTGTGTTTTTATGCACAGAATCCCATCTGTAGGGGACCTTTATCTTACTCCCGTTGCATCCATTTGTGTTTTAATCTGAAAGGAACTTGGCAATGTGTCGGTATATTTTAACTTGGAGATGTGAAAGTGGTAGGAGCAGCTTCTTGGCCACAAGAGGCACTGTGTGTATGCACCACGTAAAACGTTATCTCTCATCCTATGCATTACTCCCGCGAATGTTTATCTCGAGTTTTATTACAGATTGATTGCTATTGTTTTATATTTTTAAATAAAATATTTCAAAACTGTTATATAAATGTAGTAAAACAGTATGCAAACGCAATCATGTTTATCAAACTTGGGAACACTTGCAGTTTTCCAATATCAAGCAATATTGTACTATTTGAAGAATACAATATTGTTCTCATGTGGACATTTTCCAGCAGCGATAATATTATTGCAGCAAAGTGGCGTTAAATGGTAAGCTAGTAAGATATTACGTGAATTCGTGTATATATATAGAAAATTTACATCATAAGTATTTTCCTTTGCGATCCTTGGAAGAGAACATAAAAAAATTGGTATACGAGTATTAATCAGTATTATTAATTTGAGTCAAACTGTGATTCAAAAGTATGGGAAATATTCTATGTTATCTGTAAAGACAGATTACATCTTGAAGATCCTAGGATTTAATAAAAAATGATCCACAATTTTATTGCAATGAAAATCAAGAAATAGCTTTTTATTTAATTTAAATAGGTGCGTTATTACAAAAATACCTCTGTATGTGTTACTGATATTATTATTATAAGGCTAAACAGTATTATCTTATCTATCATATGTTATATATTCCGAATTAGAACGATACCACCACGGGTAGCCGAGGTCGTTAAGGCGCGGACCCGTGAGCGGGAGGTCTGGGATTCGAATCCCGCCAGGACCGTCATCCCTGACTAAGGTTTTTTCCCAGGTTTTCCTCAGTCCTCATAAGTGGCAAATGCCGGAGAGGTACCCCAAACTTAGGCCGGGAACGCTTTCTTCCTTAAAAAAAATCTTTTTCCAATATTTCATTTCATGTATCATCAGTGTTCACCGCCTGTAGTGCCTCAATAGTAAAAACGGGCGTTAAACACAATTAAACAAAATGGGGAGAAGGAAAAGCTTGAAGAATTGTGCGACCAACAAAGTAAGAAACTAGTAAAGGATGTTTTGAGAAAATTCAGAATGGAGAGAGATGGAGACCAGTGTAGAGTTTTCGTTAAAAGAAGGAAAAAGTGCAAACAAATGGTGAAGGAAACTTGTGTGCATTAGCAGAACAAGAGAAGCGATAAAATTCTGGATTTATTGGGAGCGGTATAGTGCTAAGGCATGGCAGGTGATCTACAAGTTAACAGGCTACAGACGCGCAATGAAAATTTACCGGAACAGTGAACAGCACACTTCAGTGAAGTGCTGAGAGGAGGGAATGAGGGAGCGAACAGCACTCTGAGGGGGAAACGAGGGTGGGGATTGCTAGAGCTATCTATGATGGGTTAAGACATTTAGACAGGGGAGCTCACTTAAGCAATCAAAAGCCTAAATTGTAATAAAACTCCTGAATGGGATGGTTTACCACCGGAAGTACTTGCAGCCTCGGCGAGCAACAGTGAGTGATGCTCCGAATCTTTAAGAAAGTGAAGGAAACGACCCGGCATTTGGGGGAAAGGGAATTATTCATTCCATTGTAAGGAGAAAGGAACGATGGGAGTTCTGGATAATTATGGGGGGGTTACCAATAATACACATAATATGCTCTATTGTATTATATAACAGAATAAAAGCACGGGAGACAGAATTTGGTAAAATATCAAAATATGAACTTAGCTTCCGCAGAAAACCGAGTACAGCAGAAGGCGCATTTATTTCGGACACATTAAGACTAAAGTATCAATAAATCGAAGGAAACTGCATTGCGTTTTTCTTGGCTTTAAGCAGGCCTTTGACTCCATTGATCTTTTGGTACTTTTGTTTAAATTGCGCTAAAAGGATTGTCGGCGAAAATGATTCGATCTCTACATGAGATATATAGAAACTTTGGAATTCTGCATCAAGTACGACAAGAATCGGAGAACTTCGTAAGCAAAAGGGTAGTCAGGCAAGGGTGTATTTAATCACCCCTTTACTATATAATATCTTTATAGATGTCGTTGTTAACGCGTTGTTACTGTAGAATATGGGGGCACCAGTAGTAGGCGGTATGTAGGTGTCAAGGCTTTTGTATGTGAATGTGTGTTCTATGACGATTAACGGCTACAGAGAGAACTATAAAGATTTTGGACCTATTGCGAAGAGTGGATACTCACTGTTAATGTAAATGAGTAAAACGAATACAATTACTTTCAAGAAGGGGTCTGTTATTTGTAAGGCGGAAACATGAACGTATGCGGGACATGCGCTAGACAAAGTGAAGATTTTTGTATAATTGGGCATTACTTTTATGATGAACGAAAGGTGAACGAACCGTATTGACATGACAAAGCATAAAGTATAAGTAAAAGCAGTAGAAACTCTCCGGTTACCTAGCAGTATCCCAATGTGCTTGTCGTTATACTGTAAACCATCTGTGGCGAACGATTAAGATCTACAAAGACATGTGGGGTAGAACTTTGGAGATGGGAACAAACTCTTACCTAGATTCAGCGAGGACATATTTTTTATAATAAATTTTGGAAAGAGGAGCAGCGAATTGCGGAATAAGAGACTGGAAGCAACAGTGTTGTGCTCCATTTGGATGGCTGGTCAGGAGCACGCATGGAGGAAAGTTAAGAAACGCTTGAGGGATATGGATAGGCAGCATACAATTGCGCAATTCAGAGAGACGATTTCATTGAAAGTACAATCGGGGCTAAAATCTGAATGGGGGAAGGTGCAGAACATCAAAATAGGGCCCAATCTCACTAGACAGGGTTTCGCGTGTCTCAGACTAGGAACATGGAGAACGATAAAGATCACCGACGACTATGAACGGAAAATTTGCCCCATCTGCGAGGAGCAGGTATCGTGCACACACACAATGACTTACTGTAAATGTACGGGAGAATGGAGGGAAAGGTATGTGCACTTGTACATATTTACTGGATCAAACAGAGGGAGGTGATCATGCTGGGCTCCGCAGAGGAATGAAGAGGGAGAAGAGATTAGGTAAATTTCTTATGAAAGTGAAACAGCTCAGGTTTGAATAGGTTGATAACCTGGGAAGGTGGTGGGGGGAAATTAACTGATTCTAGCTTCTTTAATTCTTTCATTTTATGTTTTAAAATAATTAATAATTCTTTTTATTTATTTATATTATATTTTTATTTTATTCCTGAATATATGCTATTTATAGTTTATTCTGAAGATCTTATATCTTGTATTAAATAAGGCAGACCTAGTGTATTAGTGTCTGCTGAAGTTTTATTGTATTGCGTCACTGAAATGAATATATATTGTCACAGATTAGTAATCGCTATATTTCGAACTGTTTGAGTTCTTCGATGGCAAGAAGACCTTGCCTTTACCTTGCTATTACTAATCTGTAACTTTTTCTTAGTGTTTTATCCTTTTCTTCTTTTCTACTTACTGTTATTTTAGTTACAATATTAATAGTGTTACATTATATTTCATTTATATATATATATATACTATTACTACCAGCACTACTAATACTATCTATATATCTACAGAGAGAATTAGAAAGAATGTTTAATAATAACTAATTAATTACGTGTGTAACCCTACTTAAATTAGGGATTATTATTATCCTAATTATTTTACCAGGAATAACTAAAAGAGCACACATTCCTATCCATCCATCTAACTATAATATTTGATTCACTCATGCATTCATACCTAAATTACTTCTATATTTAATTGTAGTTTTGAGCTAAGGGTCCGATTTTCAGTTTGAAATGTTACTGAACACACACGCACAAACGCGCGCGCGCGCGCACACACACACACACACACACACACACAAATTCTATCGACTCTAAGCCTGCGGTTGCTATTATCAATTTACATTTGAAATATTATACAATTTTTTGTTTTTGCTTTCAACAATGTTATATTACTTCAACATATAACAAACTAATATATAAATATTATTTCCATCAATGTAAAAATGTGCACTTATTATTTTTAAAAATAAATAAAATTTAATATGTTAAATTAATAGTTTTATATTTATTTTCGATATTTGTGTTTTATATTAGTAATTATAGCTTAGTCTTCTATATAAATCCATTGAAACAATAACATTATATGTTAAAATATTTAAAAAATGGCAAAGTTAAAAAAGTTGTCTAACCTTTCAATATAGGGTGATTTAAAAGTTGCGCGTCTTGGGCAACTTCGTTCATAGTATAGGTGCCGGAAAATTGAAGGAACAATTGTTGGAAATACGTAGTTTTAAATAACTTCTTTGGTGTTGAAACGTATGATACACTGTGCTTGAAAACACACACAACTTAACAAAAACCTGACATTCAGAATGTCACGATAACAAACTGAAACATTTAATCACCCAAACTTCCATGTCCTGTAATTACTCCGCTAGCATATTAACGGAGAAAAAGTTCAAAAATGGTTGCCATTTTGCTGACGGCACATCTGAAAATGGTTAAGACTACTGATTTAAAACCACGTATTTCCAACCAACTTCCACTCTTTCCTTTTAAACGGAGTTATTTAATTTCATTTGGAGTAAGTCCTTCTTTTGCGAAAAATTTAATAACAGCTCGACAACACCGAGGAACTTAATCAGGCATAAACATAATTGCTACAAGTAAGGAGGGGTACAACAAATTGTCGGGTTCTTAAAGAGTTTGGTATTTCTAACGAAAATGTGAACTTAAAAATAAGAACAATTAAATACTGGTTAAGGATGAAACGGGGGAATCAGGCTCTTCTTCGAGCAGTTTGTCTAAGGGAGGTGTGGGATACGGGATGGGCATCAAAAATAAGGAAAGGCTTAGACAATATTGGATTGGGATATGTTTGGTTAAGGGGAGGAGACATTACTAGAAATAGTTGGAAAATAGTTAACAGATGTTTGGTGGATATAGAGGCAAAATATTGAGTCTCAATGCGCAGAAAAAGTATCGCTTAACCTGCAGGCTCAAATACATCCAGTGTGGGGGAGGGCAACTTATTTGATATCTGTGGTAGAGAAGAAAGAAGTGGTCTCGCATGGTTCAGATTAGGGGCATGGAAAGGAAACAAAACAGTTAATGTTCTCGGGGAAAGAATTTGCCCATTGTGCGGAGAAAGCGATACCTGGAGACACATTCTGGAAGAATGCAGGGAAACGGAGAATTTAAAAAATGAGCATTTATGAGCATTTTTCTGAATTTCAATAGAAGTTTGAACATTTGCCAGGAAGTGTTGGTGCATGCGAGATACTCACACAATTTGGGAATATCTAGAGAAGACCCGACAAAGAAGGTTAATGGCTTTAATGAAGAGGGGAGAGTTGGAGAGGGGGTGTGAGTAAATGGAAAGGGGACTCCAAGAGTAAGGATTCTATTCATGTTTATGTATTTGTATATAAAATTATTAATAGAAAACTAAATATATCGAAGTATTTGTATATTTGTATGAATGCATGTATATTTGTGTGTATACAGGTATATGTGTATATGTGTATATATGTGTATGACCCTTTTAATTGTTATAAGGACGACATTAGCATGTGCGGCCGGAATGCCCAAGCGACAGTTGTATTTATGTTGAATGCATTCTAAAACGTACAATAAAACGTTCACCACCACCACCACCACCACCACCACCACCACCACCACCACCACCACCACCACCACCACCACCACCACCATGTAGTTGTCCAATTGCGCGCGACTTTTGATTGGCTCTGTATTCTTCAGAAGGTATGTGGATCTTCGAACAAAATTGTTATAAATCACGAAAATAGCTAGAAGAAATGTCTCAAACGTTTTCTTTAATGGAGACTGCTATGTTCTGGATGGGTTTGGTCTTAGGCGCTTTTACAAAGACTGTATCTCTCAGATTGCTTGATCTGCTTGATCTAGTGCTGTCAGCTGTACCATACTTCTGGATGACAAGATAAACTGCAGATATATAGTATTTATTTTACAACGGTGTGAAGTTTGCAGATGCAGACTCTCCTGGTAAAGTCAACAATGTTACACGATTTTAGATCTTGTTCAAAGCTATTTCGATAATGCCAAGCTGAAGATTTTTTTGCTTTCTCTGATGTTGCCTAGGGTGCACCGTGTGCAGGTAGGTCTAATTTGCACCGCAATCAGAAAATGAGAGTTTTAAAGCACATACCCTGTTAAAACAACAACTGATAGACACAAAAAGTATTCCCAGAGAAAGGTTCTGAATTAAAATTAAAATGCGGAAACAGCAAAAACCCTGAATCATTACAAGACCCAAGAAGGTCAACAAAAATAAAAATGACATATTATGCAGACTTAGTTCAAACTAAAATGGAAGAAGAATTCGGAACATGAGTAACGGATCATCGACAAGTTTCTCCACCCTCGATGATGTGCACCACACAGGGGAAAATTGACACTCCTACTTTTCTGACATTGCTTCCTTCCCTTTCTTAGAAACCGGTTTTTAGCAGATTATCCACCTCACCATTGCTAAGCTTTGGAAAATGTGTGCTTGCCTGGGTGGCGTGCACACAACAATTATACGCTCGACATTTGGCCATCCGAATATGCTTTCCTGGTTAAACACAAAACAATTTGGCTTTATGTCATCATGAATAACTCCAAAATGTATGGAAATATAAATGCAGACTGAGGAATTTACCATAAACTGTTCTCTTCTTGTATATTTGTGGGGAAACTGCCTGTAGATCGCTCGTTTTCGATAGAGAATGTGAAGCCATTAGCACTGATCCACTCTTATTAAAAGCACAAATAATTAAAATGATAAAACTGTTTTTTTTTTCTGTTTCAAAGGCAGCCATACAATCCACATGATCCACAAAATAAATATCATCTGAAGAAATAGAGTACTAGAAATTTATTCAATAGCTCAAAAGACAACGACAGTAACACTATGAACAGCTGAACGAAGAGGAATTCTGGGAAATTGATATGCTAAGGAAGTTGACATGAATTCTATTTACATCTAACAAAATACCTTCCTATTAAACCCTCAAACTGCACACAAAACAACTTTTCAGTAAGAATTATAGAAATGAAACGGAACTAAAGATATTGAGTCAAGACTGGAAATCGAGTTTGATTAACATTCCGGACAGGGTAAATAGGAGAGCAGTTACTGAGTTTCGCCTATCTGTCGATCATGACAATTGGTACCCCAAGGAGGGAGGGGGGGCAATTGATGCTATTGTCACTTCTGAAATTTGATATAATATGCACAGGTAGACAATTATACATTTTTATTACGTTAAATTATCGCAATATATGGGGAAAGTTTGTTGTCTGCTTGTAAATAATGCACTGCTTAAAGCAATTAAAATTTTAAAACTGCTTTCACCACCTGGAGATTTCCTAGCCTGAAAGAAATAATTTTAGTTGAGGTTTTTAGTACAGTCTGATGCAGATAGAAAGAACAATATTTTTTCAAGAATAGAGTCATTGTGTTTCGTTCGAAATGTGACGAAAAGATATGAATGAGCAAAATGAACAGGTAGGTCGCCTCATCACTGCAAACCATGTGAACACGCTGTACCCTTTGTCGGTATATTTATAAAGAAACTTATTTTAGCGTACTAGTCCTGATTGTCTCAGCCTGCTAATTCGGAGGTGCCGGCTTCGAATGACATGAATTCAGTTGCAATATAAGATTATTTCCGACCTGTAAACGGTGAATGCCAAGACGTTGTGCACTCCCGAGTTCATTTACGGAATCATTCATTCATCATACCTTCTTTGTTATGAGAACGTTAAACATCATCAAAAAAAAAAAAAAAAACTTGAAAACCTCACACTCTTTATAAACAATCCCTAAAGATACAATAAAATTGCTGAAAACATGAAACATTTTAATATCGTTCAAAACCAATATTTGGTTATGCAGAAATTATATTATTTTGTTAAATGTTAGTAGAATTCATTTCATCTTCTTTGTTAGTGCATTAGGATATTAATTTTCCTATTTTTTTCTTTGTTCAGGTGATCATTGTAGTGTCGTTTTCTTTTGAGCTGTTTAATCGATTTCTAGTATTCTGACTTCAGATGAAATAAACAGGTTTGTCAATCCAATGAACTGAATAACAGCCTTTGAAACAGAACAAATAAAAGATTATCAATTTAATATTTTGTGTTTTTATACGTTCCATCATTACTCCTAAATTTACAGTTTTCTGTCCTCATTATCACCTTCCTGTACTTGTGCAAAAATTAAAGAATGAGAATCCCATTAGTTAACAATTCTCCATCGAAAACGATCTATGCGTAGTTTCCACACAAGTATATAACGCGTTTCGGAATATTTCATGCGACAGTACAGTTAACCGAGCAGTTTTCAAAAGAAACACATAATATCATTCCAATCATGTGTTCAAAAGGGGGACTGAAAGAATATTTTCAGATTTAAATGTTAAGCAATTTGTTAATAATAATAATAATAATAATAATAATAATAATAATAATAATAATAATAAAATGAGCAAAACGATAAATTTCATTTCTCAAGTGTCTCTCTGCTGATTTACGAAATACACGTTTCCAAAGAAAACGATAAAAGCACAAAGAATGTATTAAAATGCCTGCTAAATTAATATTACAGCTGTATATTGTGTCCTAAAATAAACCCTGAGTTGCTTATGTCATTCATATGAACCTGAAACTTATTAGTTTTTTTACTTGGAAGATAATACAAAGTTTACTTTACAAAAGATATAGATTACTTAACTAAAAAAACGATAACTTGCCTTCAAACTGGGTCGCAGGTGTATAATTACCAATATTTGGAACAATAATGCGCTCATTTCACCTCTACTGTAGGGTAAGAGGCAGTTTTTCTTACTTCTTCTGTTTACGACAGTAAATCGGAAATTTTGGGTAAGTGTACAATGCAATGGGTCAGATTTAGGAGTAAAGTATACTAATGTGTTTGGAAGCATTATTGTAACAATGATTTTTATCAGGCTTCTGAATATGTTTACTTAAAATGCACATTTAATATACCTTTCAGCACCCTCCATTTGTCATATTTATAGATAATTTATTTATGTAAGGTACAAGGCAGAAAGTAATGTCGTATACCTTGGTTCAGTAGACGCTATCAAAAAAAAAAAAAAAAAAAAGGCAAAAATATGTTTTATGTGTATTTATCTGTATTGCATTCTTTTTATCGTATTAGATGTTTTTTATGTTTTAAATTCGAAATTTAAGTTGCCAAAAATCATTATTAAGCAAGTAGTTTAATGCTGTAAGATTTAATATAACCTAGAATTACAATATTGTTAACTAATATAATTACTATTAATATCAAATCTCCTGATATTGTTGGGTGAATTTTATTGATTTACCTATGTAACAGAACTTAAATAAAAGTGATATATTCTAAACATTTAAAAGCTTTTAAAAAGAAAGTTTACTTAATTACGGTCATTATAAAGCTAAAAGTTTATATCCGTACCTTGTCAGACGTTGTTTAGCGAATAAATTAGTTTTCAAAAAGATATGAGAAATTTCCTCCTTTGCAGCAGTGAATCCGTTGTGCTTTACTTTATGTACAGCATCTATGGAATAACTAACCTCACTTCTGCAGCGTCAACGTTCATAATTTCTTAAAATATTGTTGAATGAAAGCTTTTCAGTAATTACTTTTTTAAAATAGATCCTAAGTTATATTTAATATAATAAAATTATGTAAAGAAAGAAATTGATAAACATTTTCCCTTGAAAGTGCATAAAAACACAACCTATAACCTCAAATAATGGGGTTTTCACCTTAGAGATTTACACCACAGATAAGTAAACGCAAGGAACCTATGTTTGCCATAGGCAGCATTAACAAGGATTTGTTAAGAACGTAAAAGTAATATACGCGAACATTGTATGCACATACAGAATGTTAATAAATAATACCGAAATAATTTCACTCTATATAGTATAGATAATTTGACGTAGGGAACCTGTAAAATGTTGAGATTATGGGCCATTGTAGAAATTGCATTTTGGTGCTCAGAAATACACATTAATGATAAATGGAGTGAAAATGTGTTTTCATACCTCCTTAATAATCTAAAGAAACATTGTTTGTAATAAGCAATGGAGACATTTACTTATCTTAACGTTAAAATAATGGCTAAACACAATTTTGCACACCACTGCATTAGTGTGCTAATTGGAATCAAGCTGTTAGAAACTAAGTTCCGATTCTACTTTTTTCCCAATGTAATACCTGTTAATTGTTTTATGAAACATTTATTTGTCTTGTAACCAAAAGATATAAGTCAAAACGCTCATACATTAAATTACAAATTTAACAACTGTAGAAAGTTTACAGTTTTTCGGCCTTGCCGACATGTACCTGATTTATGGAGAAGCAAGAAGTTGTGCTGTAAGAGCGGCTCAGATCCACTCAGATAAATTCCCTAGAAATCATTCGCATCGTACTGCATTTCAAACTGTTGGTAGCCATTTACGTGATCTGGGATTCTTTTGGTGCAAGTGAAAGGAAAAGCTAGTGGCTTGCATATTCTTTTTAAGTTTTAACCCGTAACATGTACACTGGAAACCTTTGACCCTGGGTTGTTTATCACAAATTTCTTGTCTAAGACCTCTAAATATGCAAATATTTTTGTGTTGTGCATAATAGTTTAAATTTTTTTGTTTTTTATTTTGAATATCTTTAAAAGAGTGATGAATCCACGCTAAATTTCGATATTTGATAAAAAAAAAAAAAAAAAAGGTTTAGTCTCGATACTCGACACTTCGATGCCAATGCTTTCATATTATATAAAATTTATTTGACTATTTTGAGAGTAATAATATATAGTATTCCCATCTCCGCCAAAAGTGCAAAGCATGCAAAAAATAAATGAACAGCTAAATTTTTATAGTACTGTGAAAAATTTCTTTTTCAAAATGAATTTAGCACATTTTATTGTCCCGCGAAAAAGGAAGTATATACCAGAAAAAGTAAATAAAGCATTGATACCCTCAAAATTTCAACATAAAAATAAGTTTAGCACAAGTTATTGTCCTGGTAATGTTATTTTTAAATTAATTTGTATTTTAGAAATACTGTTGCCATTTACAGATATATAAGGAAGAAATGCCGGATTAATTATGGGGTCAATGGTCGGAATAAGAAGCTTACTCAATTTCTTGGTACCAGCTCTTAAAATTTAGAAGCTTATGAATAAAATGTATCACTTACGACAATATTAATAAAATGTTGTACGAGTGTTCTGGAAAAAGAAATCCTTTTTTCCGTTAACATACGAGGGGTGTTGTAAAATATCTCGGCTTGATGAAGAAAATAAATTAATTAGGATAAAAAGTTTTTTTCAACATAGACCAATTGTTTTTTTTATTTGTTTATTTACGGACGTTCTTTAACGTCACAGGTCATCAGCGTCCCATTCTATTCAGGGCGTGAAACTGTCGACAAATTTTGCTCAAAGGCTTCTTCTTTCAGGCTTGAGGTTCTTTATTGTGCTGTAAATGTACGACAAGGAACCCACGGCTCTACTTCCGTTCCGAAGGAAGCCATACTTAGGATTTTTACACCTGGAAAAAAAAAACATCGATCTTGGCCGGATTTGAACCCGCGATCTTGGGTTTAGGAGGCAAGTATGATTACCACTACACCACCAGGATCGACTAGACCCTGTGTAAATCAATAAGCTAGTCCAATGGCTTTCCAACATTTAATATCTTCAGTAAAACAATATTTCTACAACTGTGAAAAATAAGCGTTTTTCTCAGCTTAACCACATCATCGTCCGTCCAGCCATTTCTTCGCTGAGAGCCCAGTTCGGCATATATGGCGAATGTGCAAGCACTTGCAATGGTAGGTCATGCAGTTTAGCAGCAACAATTCCAGTGGTGCGTGAAGATACATTATCGTGATTAAAGAGATCTTTCTTTTTCCAAATGCGTGTACTTTCACCTGAACAGCATCCTTCAGTTTGTCCACTAGTGAAGTGTAATACTCCCTGATGCTCTTCTGGAGTTAGACTACGACCTCACACCATGATATTAACAGAAAACCGTAGTCATTACTTTTTCTATGTGTGAAACCGTTTTTTCTTTTTTTTTGGTACACATTCACCTGTTATCACCCCCTCTTAAGACTGCTCCTTCATATGTGGCGTATATTGATGAATCCAAGTTTCATCCAGTGTTACAGAACATCGGAGAAACTCATAGGAATTGCGTTTGAACACTCTTGTGAAATGTTCATTCGAATGCGTTTTTGGTCCATTGTTAACAAATACGGCATCCAATAGAGGAAAGCTTTCTCATGCTCAAAACTTCATGTAAAATAAAGTGAACATGGCCTATCAAGGTCTTTGCAACGTCAGCCTTCAATCGGTGATCATTGAGTTGAGCATTGTGAATTTTTGTCACAATCTTGTTGGTCGCAACATTTTTGGGACTCCCTGAGCGTTCATCATATTAAATGGATGCATTAGCACGCTTAAATTCAGCAGTTCACTTTTTAACCGTCGACGCCGGGAAGAATACTTTAATGTAGGCTGTAGCTCGTTTTATATTTCTGTAGAGTTGTTCTTCAAAACGAACAACCTTATCTCAGATCATATTTAAATGTTATTCATTTTGTAGAAAATGATAACACAAACATGTTTACAGGATTGTCACAAACAAGTGATTACAGGCGTCTGAAACGCTTACAGCACCATCTAAGGGGATAATACTTTTCATGTATATGTATATAATTATCATAGCGTTTTGGTCTTTTTACGACACCTCTCACTAACACGGGTGGCCGAGACCGTTGAGGCGCGGACTCATGAGCGGGAGGACTGGGGTTCGAATCTCACCAGGACCGTCCTCCCTCACCGAGGTTATTTCCAGGTTTTCCTCAGTCCTCACAAAAGACAAATGCCGGGGAGATACTCTAAAATTAGGCCTGGAGCGTTTCCTTCCTTTAAAAAAAATGCTTTCCCAATATATCATTTTATGTATCCATCAGTGTCACCGCCTGTGGTGCCTCAATAGTAAAACCGGGCGTTAAACACCATTAAAAAAAAGACACCTCTTAGTGAGGCTAAGAACTTTAAAGCACCCTCCTAGTAATCTCTAAATATATACCTGCAGTTATTCCAATGACTTTAGAATTTGCTTATATTAGCAATAAAATGCGGTTTTTAAAGCTTAAATTTCGCATTTGCTTTGGCGACAATCTATTCATCTTTGAGACTTTATCTCCTGCTAGCTCTTTCTTCATGTTGGGGGACAGGAAATATTTCCACGGAGTCAAATTCGGTGAGTAGGTAGATGAGGAGTACATCCTACCTGCAGTGCAATTATATTGATTTCACAATCGGAGATTTTATGTCCTGGCGTATTATCGTGATGCAACATGACCTTCATGTTTACCAAATGAGAACGATTTTTCTTGATAGCGTTTTTTAATCGCTCCAGTAGCAAGATTTAATATTTAACTGTTATAAGTTTGCCCTTTTCTAAAAAATCAATTAAAATCTCGCCATGGCAATCCCTAAACACAGTCACCATCTTCTTTCCTGCAAAGAGGGCTTTGCCTTCATCGGAGAGCACGCTTCGATCGTTTCTTCGCTTTGCCTGTGAAGGTGGATCCAAGTTTCATTGACCATCATATACCATCTCCGAAATTCACTTAGGTTCCGCTTAAACAGCTTCAGACTCCAGAAATTTCCGGAGACTTAGCAATACCTAAAACCTGCAGTCTCTGATCACTGTGTTATGGATGTTTTTTCAACCATTTTGAAAGTCGTTACCTCAACGGGAAGTTCCAAAAGGTTCGCATCGACATCGCATATGCTCGTTCGGTCACATATAAACTCGCATGAACCATTCTAAGCGAAAATTAGCCTTAATGTTTGTCCAGCTTCGCCTTGGTTTCTGCGGGCTTTGTCTCTTTCAGAACGGAATTTTTATTAACACATAAAATTCGTGCTTATTCATTTCAACGCTTGTTTCCAAGTTTTAGCATTAAATCGGTCTCAAACATAGACCAATCTTCGTAACTGGTTATAAATAATACATCATCACTATGTCGACACAATGCTAAGACAACGTTGAAAATAATCCAGTATTACCACCTTTTGAGTTTGCATGAACTTATCAAACAGCTCTAGTATAAACGAAATATCGAAAAAGAGTCGATTTTATGTACAGAGATATTATACAATATCGGTACCTCTTAAAATTCGAGGTATAGAGAAAATTGAAAATTTCGGTTTTAAAACAAAGTTAGTGAACTGTTACGCCAATCAAGCTATTCAAACTAACGGACGGTGATCGACTAACAGGAAAAATGTGTACAATGAACTGCGGATATTTATTTGTTGGACGATGAAGGGAGAACAGTAGACTCTTAATAAAGAAAGGATCATCTCTAGTCTTTACTTCAGTGAGTTTGCTTGCTTTTTCTGTATTGAATACGAAAAAGAATGCAAAAATTTGAATTACATTTAAAATGTGCACTTCTAAATATACACAAATATGCACTAAAGGTCTTTGCTCATACCTGTATTCTTATGCATGACTTTGCATATCATTATAAAATACAACGAAAAGTACTCGCTTCTTCAAACAGTGAACAAAACATATGAAGCTCAAGAAATAACTCATAGATTGCCTAACCTCCGTTCAAAATTCAGAGGTTTATAACCTCTAATATGCATCTTTAAGAAAAACATTCCAAGGTTCAAGCTTCTTTCCTGCCTTTTGCAGCTTTCGATTATAATGCTAATGATAACCTTGTGCTTCCAGCATTAGTGTGACAAAATTTTTTGTCCACAAGCCTTAAGCGATGGTTAACATTTCTAGTTCCTATTTATGAGTTCAAACTTGACCTTTCACTCTCACTGCCACGGATGGCCGAGGTCGTTAAGGGGCGGACTTGTCAGCGGGAGGTATGGGGTTCGAATCCCGCCAGGACCGTCCTCCCTGACTGAGATTTTTTCCAGGTTTTCCTCAGTCCTCACAACTGCCAAATGCCGGGGAGGTACCCTAAACTTAAACCTGGAACGTTTCCTTCCTTAAAAAAAAATCCTTTCCCAATATATCATTTCATGTATCCATCAGTGTTCACCGCCTGTGGTGCCTCAATAGTAAAAACGGGCGTTAAACACCATTAAAAAATAACAACCTTTCTTTGTGATCTTTGCCCACCCAGTTAAGGACAGTCGTTAAGCCTTGGCCAAAATAGAAAAATTCAAATTATACACTTTTAATGTTCGTATTTTGTATAATCACAATTTTTATAATTTGTTTGAAAATACTGATGATAGAAAAATATTTCAATTGTAGCTGAAATATTTTCGATTATCGTAACTTATTTACTTTTTCAATACGTGGTAAAGATAGGATGCATTTTAAGTGCATTTAAATACATATTTTATAAACATTCAAATGGTGTAAACAAACATATCGCAATAATTACAAAAATAAATCAACTGACTTTTCAGGAGTCTTTTCAAATGTACTAATTCTTGGATTACAAAATTAAAGACATTTAAGGACCCTTTTGCAATGAAAAGTAAATGTAAACATAATAAAATAAGACGTAATTTGTTAACTTAGTAGTATGTAGGCATTCACGGGTCGGTCCGGGTGGTGTAGTGGTTACCATACTTGCCTCCTAAACCCAAGATCGCGGGTTCGAACCCGGCCAGGATCGATGGATTTTTTCGGGGCGTAAAAATCCTAAGTATGGCTTCCTTCGGAAGGGAAGTAAAACCGTGGGTCCCGTGTCCGTACATTTACGGCACGAAAAAGAACCTCAAGCCTGAAAGAGAGGCCTCTGAACCAAATTTGTCGGCCGTTTCACGCCCTGAGTTGAATGGGACGCTGATGACCTGAGCTGTTAAAGAGCGTCCATAAAAAAAAAAAAAAAAGGCATTCACGATGAAAGACGCAAACGTACGTATTAGCCAAATAAAAAAATGAGAACAAGCGAAGATCAACTAACAGCTGATTGAAAATGGCTGCTTCTGCAGACTGCGGTAGCCTGTATGCATATCAAAGTACAGTAACTAATTTGCATTGAGTAATTATGAGCAAGGATAGCTTTCTTATGATGCAATTAATCTTTTGTCCATTGACGCCATTCTGTCCACAGAGTCACTGACCCCTAGCTCTCTCTACCATAACTTGCCTTTACAAGGAGCACGGAAATCAAGTGCAAGTCCTGCTGCTAGCTGCTGCCAGTCCCGAGCGACAGCGTAGAGAGCCGAATTTCTGTGCGTGGCCGCAGTGTAAATGTTGCATGTATTATGTTTTGTTAAATACAATGTATTCTCTTCTTCTCTTATTGGAATTTGCAATTAATTGAATTCACACATATACTAATACTATTATTATAATTATTGGCTTTAAAATATTATCTAGCTTACTACCTTCGGCTCTCTCCGCCGTCGCTCGGGACTTGCAACAGCAAGCAGCAGAGTTGCATTTGATTTCTGTGCTCCGTGTATGGATAAATTCTACCATAGAGCTTTACAAATAGCAGCTGTGTTCTGATTGGCTGATTTCTTAAGTTTAAGTTAGACGTAGACGCAAAACCTTTGACCTTGTAAGCTGCTATGTTTACGTCTAATTGTAGTTTATTTTTTATATTTACTACAATACATAGCATTTATCTTTTACGTTTAAGTTTACGCTACGTTTACGCTACGTTTAATTTTCATTTTCATTGTGAATGGGGCCTAAGGACACAGGATATTTATTTCTATTGTTCTATTTGTTTATATTAGTTCTTAAATATTTAAGAATGCTTGAATCCCTAAATATTTTGGATAAACATTTTTGTGCCTTCTAAACTAATCATTTAGCATGATTAAAATGTACTAGATGCTGTTTATCTGCAGTATTTTAAAAATAAAAACAAGTTCAATTTGTCGTATGTCATATAAGAAATAATTCCCAATTTTCTAAACAATTTGAGCTATAAATTATTTTTATAGGATTGTTTCCGTGTATTTGTATTTTCAAATAAAATACGAATAAGAGGAGGGAAAGACTGTGTATGAAAAACAAAAGGTACACTTAAATTCATTTCCGGTACTGTATTCTGTAGCGTTCCTCGAAGGCAGCTGTTACTTATCATTTTTCATTAGTTGGTATACTCTCTACGTGTACTTAAACTTAAAGTTATTTGACAGATTTTATAGTTTCTCTTGCCGAAGAAAACGTGGTCATTGGGTTTCTTTAGTACTCCAGTTTATTCACCGTAAAATATGGGTTTCTAAATCTTGGAATGAATTTGATTCTGACACTTCGATATTACTTTTCGTTTTTTTTTTTTTTTGTAGGAATTCCGTTAATATCGAATTTTTGTCCTCACCATTTTCCCTCATGCTTTGAGCTAATTTTTCGGTAATTTTCCTCTCATTTCTTCTTCCTCTATGTTTGGGGTTTATTGTTTTATGAGATAATTCACGCTCTAATTTTACCATTCACACTTTTTCTGTTTTATTTGATCATTTATGTAAAATAGATGTATATAACTTATTTTATATTGCTAAGTAACCCAATAATCAAAATTCGATACTCTTCCGTTTCCAGTTTCAACCTTGGAAAATATACCGGAAGGAAATGCCCCAGTGTATTGCCATAGAAAGGTAACTTTACAAAACGGAAGTATAGGGGTTTGCAATTCCAACATGACATACTGAGCGATTATAATTTACATAAAATAAATATTATCTTCAAAATAACAAAGTTGCACATTGTGTAAATGAGCAATAACTCCTTTAAAAGTTACAAGCTCTCAAATTATTACCTCAATAAAATGCAACAAATTGAATAAGAGATTTAATACAACAATGCAGGGCACAAACATTCAATAAAATCCCACCTTAAACAACTTATATAGAAGTTTGAATGCTTCCCAAACTGACAATGTTTTTTTTTTTCATTAGCTGGCAATTCAAGTTTTCTAATTATTAAGAGCATTACTTTATGACAATAGAGCAACATATATTCTACTGCATTACAATAAAATTTTAAGACAGGATCCCAGGACTCATTCTTCGGAGTAGGCTCCGGGCCTAACATTTTTGTAAAGATTGCTGAAAGAAGAATAACCCATGCTGTCACGGAGACAACTTTCAAAGTTGAAGGATGCCGAGAGCTTACCTGCTTGTCAGAATGATTATTTGATAGCATTGTAGAACATTTAATAGACGATAAGCAAATTATTAGCTGGAGCACCATCCTGACAAGGTGAACAGGATAAGGCAATGGAAAGGGAAAGGTATTAGAGAAAAAGGAAATGCGCGCAAAAATGGTACAATATATCGTGCTGTATTCTTTAATGTCCAGATATTCTTTGTTAAGAATTTCATTTCATTTGTGTGACTGTACATTTTACCAGCTGCAATCATATCCATTTCTCTCTTTCTACAATAATTTTGGCAGCTATATTTCTATAAAATTTGATTACAGTTTCAATGTAGTTGTTTTTTAACTATTTGGTATCAATTTCTCTGCAGTGATACAGATTTTCTAAATATTTAAATTTTCTGTCTCGATCTATAATGTTTTAATTCTTTATCATTATTATTATCATTATTATTATTATTATTATTTTATATCTTTTATTTTGTCACGTAGATTGCCATACTTTTTAGATAGTACTGTTATCATTTTTTACTAATTCATTGCTTTTTGTAGATGGTATTCATATCTGGCAACAATAAGTTGGTCCTCTGCATGTATATGCATCATTACATAATTTCTTTAGTAAGGACAATTTTAATAAAAGTAACAATGTATTTTTTGTATTGACTAGTAATTTTACATAAGTTTATATTAAATAGAAGGAACGAAATAAAGCATCTGTTTCTTTTAGGACCATTACTTAAATATTATAACTATATTTAAATCTTTTGTATACTTTTTATGTTTCTATATTACATACAGCCTGATTCCAAAATAAGTGCAGATATTTTCTTTTTGTGGAATGATATGTTGGAAGTAAACATTAATTTAATGCAGGGGAGCATGGGATCTCCATTTTTAATTACACTCAATTAGACCACCTAATTTGGAATATACGCAGTCAGGATTTGTCCACCACTTTTCTCAGAGGTCATGAGCTAAAGCTGATAATCTTTTGTAGTGTGGTATTTGGCATTCATTTGTATTTTCAGCATAGAAGTAACTAACATTAAATGTGTGTACGGTTTAAAAATGCAATTAGTATATCACAATAGCATGAACTATTATGTTTCTATCGAATGTACGATATAATGCGTTACTTGATAATATTGCATTTGTAAACAACATTGTGTAAGTCGGTTCATGGGGGATGAACGTGCTGACATGCTCTTCGTCCCATGGCGTTTATACGCACAAAGAAATCACAACGATCTGCGGACAATTGCAGTCGCTTGCTAGAGAGAAGTATATTCGTGCGCTTGGTCAACAACGATAGAGATGTACCCGTGCTTTAGAGAAAGAAGTGACATTAAACTTTGAACGTTCCGTTGTACTGTGACCTTCAGTTTAGTCCGACATCTGTTTGGAGACGAGCATCACTGCTACAAGCGCAAGACACTAAGAATGGTTTTTGTAACAGAGAAAGTTAAATCAGACCTTCCAGGCACTGTTCTATGGCCTGACGAATCACAACTCATTCGAGAAAGGCTTTGCAATAGGCAAAATAATATCAAAATCCTCGTGCCACATTTGTTCACAATATTGAGCGCAGGTTTGCTGTTAAGGTTATGATGACATGGTTCACATATGTAAATTTACATATTTTAAACCCAATAGTAGAACATAGTCACAAATGTCGAAATGAGAAATGCTATGTACCATTAAGATATCATTTTTAAATTTTAATGCCGTGAAACATAAATATTCTGTTGTTCATCATGCCCCTTAAGGAACAAAATAGGCACTTGCCTTAAATTTGTTAGATATTCATGATATACAGAATCAATATAATTGAAGGTTTCATTTAACTGAACATCTAAATAACGCAAATTAACTAATAATGCAAACAGATCTTTCGAAAGTAAATATGACCTTTTTTAAGGTGTCTGGTATACCATTAATGAATTTTTTCTGTAACATATGCATGTTTTATTAACGTGAGAATAGAAACTTATTCACTTCAATTTTTTACATTACTAATATTTTAAATCATTCATATTAACTTTTTGTAAGTGTAATATAGACAAATGTCCTTCTCTAATGATGAAAAGTATTTTGTTTTGCAGGCAAACGGGAAGAATGGACATGGATTGGTTTTTCTGGCTGAAATGGATCTTGATGGTGCTGATCATAGCATTCGTCTACTGCTGGCCAAATTGGACAAGACGGCGTTTAGCTGCTTCTCTTCCTGGCCCAATTAGTCTACCATTTATTGGAGCTTCTTATATTTTCGTAAACCGCAATTTATGCGGTATGTTTAAGATATTTTTAAATCTCCATAAACAATATGGAGCAAATGTGGGCGTATTGTTAGGTTCTCAGCTTTTTGTAATCACAGCATCACCCGATACAAACCAAAAACTACTTACCAATAGAAATATACGGAACCGGGGCTATTATTTTGAAAAGGGAATAGAAGATATGTTCCATAAAGGTATCTTCGGCTCCAAAAATGAAGATTGGAGCTTACGACGAAAGCTAGCATCAATTGGACTTCGTAACGAAAAGTTCAGTCAATTTATTAAAATATATGCAAGGCAGAGTGAACTTCTTGCTGATCTACTTATGCCTAATGTTGACGGTACACCCGTTAACATTGAGAGCTTTTTTACACTTTGCATAGCAGATATGGCAATCGAGACATTGTGTGAAATCCAAATTAATTTTCAGCTCAACAACTATCCTGACTTCGTTAATTCTATGTTTAGTTATGATGCCATAATAATGGAAAGAAATACAAAATTTTGGTTAATGTCGGACTGGATATTCAAAATGTCGAGCTTGTATCCGAAATATATTAAAGTCATAAAAACGGTTAATGGTTATGTAAGAAATATTGTCCAAGAGAGGAGGCAATTGCTGCAAAGTAAAGGAGTACTTAATGCCGAAGATGAAGATGAAACCCTGAAACGTGATTTGGCTTACATTGACCGGTTAATTTTAGAGAAACGTTTAACAGAGGATGAACTTGTAGGAGAAATTACAACCATGATTGCTGCTGGCTTTGAAACTGTTTCATGGGCATGTAGTTTTACAATGGCATACTTAGCAGAATATCCAGAAATTCAAGAGAAAGTACTGGAGGAACAGAAGAAAATTTTCAACGAAAGAGACTACCTGAGACCTGTTACAGTCGAGGATCTGCCTCTCATGGCATATCTTGAAAGGGTAAGATTGTTAACTGTCTCTCACATATTTCAAATATAAAAATATGCACGTATTCAGCGGACAATAATTGTACTAAGAACTTCTATTATAATCTATTATGAAGTGTCTAAATAAATTAATGAGTACTATAAAGTTTCAGCATTACTATCAAATTCTTCAATTTATGATTTAATATTTTTACTAAATTATTTATGATATGGATAAGTAATTTTATATTTAAGGTTTTGTTTTCGTTTAATTTTACTGTAATGTTTTCTTAATATTATATTTAAACTATTTCTTCTTAGAATTAGATAATACTGTGTAAACAAAATCAAAAGAATTAAAGGATCTTGTTCAATTCAATCGTAATGCACCAGATGTAAATGTTGGGATTTTATTGTATTCTCTGAATATTGTTAATCTATAAATGAATCAAACATACAGACAAATTTGTGTATTGACATGTGCGGATTTAAAGAATTTTAGGTCCTGCTGAAAATATGAAGGAATTTTATCAATTATTTGGTGCTGAAGTTAACTTCTGAATAAATGCGACATATGTAAAAAACGACACAAATGGTGGAGCCGAGGTTTGAGTAGACGGGACAGGCACTGAAATGCTGAAATGAAAAATATCTAAATGTCTAATAATAGCCAATCAGGCAACAAAACATCGTGTAAACCTAAAGTAACGAATAAAATAAAAACTAGGTAAAATTTATGTATCCTAAGCAAAGAACTATTTCTTTTCTAAAAGTTTTATTGCACTTTTTTAAAAAAAATATCTGAACATATTCTACCTAGTGACTTTGCAAAATAGAATGCCGTACTAACATTTTAGTAAAATAATACTTATATAAGCACATGTCAAGAAGTAATTATATATATATATATATAAATTAACACTAATAATAAAAGTAGATAAAGATAAAACACTGAGAAAGAGTCACACTTGAAATTGTTAGCGTCTTGCCATTGAAGAACTCGCAGCAGTTCGAAATATAGCAATTTCAAGTGTGACTCTTTCTCAGTGTTTTATCTTTATCTACTTTTATTATTAGTGTTCATTTGTTACATTGTTAATAGTGTTTCTTTATTTTTATTTTTCATTAATATTGTTTGCACCTCTGGTGCTGCTTTTAACTTTGCTTATTAAGCTTTATTCTTTTAACTTTATTTCTGTGCTTTCTAAAAGACTTTATTGTTTATTACATCTCATAGGCCTAGCTTCTTGCCATTGAAGAACTCGCAGTAGTTCGAAATATAGCAATTTCAAGTGTGACTCTTTCTCAGTCTTTTATCTTTATGTACTTTTATTATTAGTGTTAATTTGTTACATTGTTAATAGTGGTGCTTTATTTTTATTTTTCATATATATAATTACTCAACTATTTTAGTGACTTCCGTTATTAGGGGAGACTAATCAATTAAAGGTGTAACTATAGTGCACAGTCGTTTATTAATATTGCCGTTACGATATTATAAGTGTTTCTTCAATGTGATGAATAACACTGTTATGCACAAGACTTCTATACGGTAAAAACGCTGCAGTTAAACCTATTCAGTACTATCAGGAAGGAATACGGTTGCAAGTTTAAAAGGATCATCATTGTTTGAAATTAAAATTGCTGCTGTTGTCTCGTCTTCAAACTCATTTTAAGGCCCTCTTCTTGGAAACTCTAATCCAGTGGCTTACTTACGGTTTTCATAAGTTTCTGTACGGCATTTGTTAATTTATAGGAAGTTCTAATTATCACATTCCTGCAATACGTCACTTCTGACGTATGAGATATATTCTAAAATTCATAGTTTATCAAAAGAATACACAAAAACATGTTATGATAACACCGTAATATAAAGGATTATATACCGTGTATGCCGCTATATATTTTGAGTTTTACGTGTCAATCCTAGTGGTAGGTGGTAGCCATAGTTGCTTTGTAAAGCCAAGATCGCGGTTCAATCCTGGCCAGGGTCGATAGACTTTTTCGGGGGTAAAAATCCTAAGTATGGCTTCCTTCGAAGGGAAGTAAAGACGTGGGTCCCGTGTCGTACATTTACGGCACGTAAAATAGCCTCAGGCCTGTTGATCTTCAACAACATTCTCGATTTTCCAATACCACTTCAAATTGCTTTCCGCTGTTCAAACGACAATCTGGGCATAAAACTATTTATATTAAACTAGATTGAATTGCACAACCATTATTTCAGCGTAAATGAAAATCTCTCTAAAGAATAATTTGATTTGATTGTTTTTATTATCCACTTTCTAGACGCTAGCAACGCCAGCATAACGTAATATGAGTCACATCTGTTTACAGAACATCATACGATAATCTTGGCTTCATATGTTCATTGTTGATTTACCTGTCACGTAGCAACGCTATCATTAATGTATGTGAGTCACATCTGTATACAGAACACCATACTACACATTAATGTTGTTTTTCGGTCCAACTTTGAAATAAATTAAATATATATCTACTGTGAAAAAGTGTATATACATTTTTGGCACCCTCGGTATATAAAGTTGGTAATCAAAGTAGTGAAAGTAGCCACGAATGTTACTTTTAGAATTGTTTGCACATAAAGAATAATGGAGACAAGAATGAAAAGAATACAGGTAGATGCATTTATGGAGCCAAATACGGAGTTTAATACATAACTTTGATTTCGTTAGGAATACCGTAGCTGCTATCAACAATTTCAACAATGCACTTAAAGAGAAACCTTAGAATGTGGAAGAGAATACCTCAGAATACAAATAAGAAAAACACAGTTCAAATGGAAAAACTGTTATTCAGTAATTTATCACCCTAAATTTTCATAACGTTATTACTTGTTATGATTAACGCTAGAAATCAGTTAACAGCAACCAGTCCTTGACTGAACATCATGCAGTTTCTTGTAACCCACCCCACTCCTGATAATGAAAATACAACGTATTACTGTCTATCTGGCAACACTATAACAATACGCCAGTTCTTACTTAACATTCACCCGCTTAAATGAACTGAAATACGCTCAGATTTCTATCTCAATAAGCTAAAATTGTTGTGTAGTGGTTCTTAATAATCTCTATATTATTTCTGAAAAGTACTACTGTGCAATGCAATATTATTCTATAAGTCATACAGTGGTTCAGTTCTCTACAGTTAAGAACAAACAAATTATCTTTTTCCAGGTGATCAAGGAAAGTTTGCGTCTCTTTCCTGCCGCCTTGTTTAACATTCGACACGCCGAGGAACAGACGCGCATCGGTGACATCGAAGTTCCTGCCGATACTTACATATTAGTGAACCACTTTGTTATGCATCGTGATCCGAAATACTTTCCCAATCCATTGCAATTTGATCCAGATCGCTTTGCTCCAGAAAACGTAAAGAATATGCATCCCTATGCCTACACACCATTTGGAGGAGGTCGACGAACCTGTGTGGGCTACAAAGCAGCCATAATGGAAATGAAGACGGTGTTTTCCACTATACTTCGGCGTATTAAAGTGGTTGAGCTGGTGGGCGGTATATCTGAATTGGAAGAAAATCTTGAATTTGATATTGTTCTTAAGTGTAAAAATGGTGTAAAAGTTAGGCTTTTACCAAGGATCCCTCAACTTTCAGAAAAAATATAAATTATGGATGTTTTTTATATATAAAATTACAGGAACTGTAATGAATAATACTATGGCCACACAAGTTGTTATGTTTACTTCGATCCAATACTTAGAATATGGTCAATAAAATAATTGTATACATTATTAATGTTTACTTCCTCTCAATATTAATAAAACTTTATCTAAATATAGTTTATATATCTATATATAAAATATGTATGGAAGAAAATATAAGGATATTAACATGGGAAGGAAAGAACATGAAATATTGAGTGCATTGTAATATATTAGTTGAAATACTATACATAGATTCTGTGCTTTGAAATACTATACATACTGTGTTTATATATGTACATCTTTCTATAAGTAATTTTTCACTTAGGTTTTGACTGCGAAAATAAAATACTGATGTGAATATTTCAAAAGTTCTACTTACTTTCTTTTGAATGTCTTAACTTCACATGTTTATGAACAATTGGTACGATTCTAACATTTTACTTTCATTTCCCCAGCCCTTATTTGGTTCTAGAAACGTTCTAGGGATTAATCTTATTAGTATCCTTGCTCAGAAGATTAAGCAGTTAAAAGCAGTTACAACCTCTCATTTTACGTAATTAACTCAGATCTACGTTTGAAACAAATATTTCTGCAGATAGGTAAATTTACTGATTGTTCAATACTTAAGGACGAAAATGCTTCCAAAATGCAATCAGAAATCCTGTATCATGCCTGTATTAGGAAAATTAAACTTAAGATAATTTTCAATTAAGCAGAATAAAATGACCACTTAAGTAGCTAATATACTGGGTGATTTTTCCTTCGCGGAACCCAGCCACGTACAGTTGACCGAACTCTGTATTCTCCTCTCGTTTCCGTGCTAGAATGCTGGCAGGGGAGCCTGAACTTATTGTGCGTTGTGTGACAATGTATTAAGTATTTATTAAGCGGCGTAATTCAGTGAGTTAATATTAGTTAGTATTACTCAATTCGAGTATTGTATTACCCAAAGTATTTAGTTACGATTCATGCATGCGTACAGAATCAGCTCATAATATACGGAGATCGTTTCAAGAGAGATTCTCTAATATTCAACTTCTAAGTCGAAGTTCGATTCACAGATTGTTTAATACATATCGTGAAACGGTAAGTATTTTTAATAAAAAGCGCACAAAGCAATGTATAGTACAGAAAAAAGTTATATAAAATTGGATATACTTTGGAACCTTCCCCTGAAAAAATCACTTCGAAGTCTTTATCATCAACGGGACTTTCCTATTCCTCTGTTCGAGCGACTACAAAACTACCGAAATTAAAATCCTATAAAGTTATTGCGTTCTAAGTTAAAACACTATAAAATTACTGTGTTCTGAATTTAAAACCCTATAATATTATTGTGTTCTGAAGTTAAAACACTATAAAATTACTGTGTTCTGAATTTAAAACCCTCTAATTATTATTGTGTTCTGAAGTTAAAACACTATAAAATTACTGTGTTTTGAATTTAAAACCCTATAATATTATTGTGTTCTGAAGTTAAAACACTATAAAATTACTATGTTCTGAATTTAAAACCCTATAATATTATTGTGTTCTGAAGTTAAAACACCATAAAATGACTGTGTTCTGAAGTTAAAACACTAAAATTACTGTGTTCTGAACTTAAAACGCCATAAAATTATTGTGTTCTGATGTTATAACCCTATCATGTTAATGTGTTTAAAGAACTATAGAATAACACTACATCCAGGAGTAGATTTTGTGAATGAATTTTGAATAGTATGGATGACGAAGATGTTGGAGTGCACCATTAGCAGCGGAAGAATAATAGGCCCTATTTTGTGTTAAGAAACAAATACATTTGACAGGTATGTGGAGAATATTTTGCAATCCTTTTCCCGTGAATTAACTTTGAGGCAATGTAGATTCGCGACTTTTCAGCTGGAGTCATCAGCGGCACTTTCGGTCCATGTTTATTTACTTGTATGCAGTTCATGAAGTATTCGACGATACAGTCATCCGTCATCAATAACATATGATAACCCGACTTAACGCTATGCGATTTTTATTTTTGGGAAGCAATGAAGGATAAAGTGCACAGATCAAAAGCACACTCATTGGATGAACTGAACTGAAAAATAATCCTCAAGAAAATTCTTCCATTTCTCAGAGGGTAATGATTAATTTCATAAGTCGAAGCGAGAAATGCACGGAAAACGAAGCGAAGCAGTTTCAGAATCTACTTGCTTGATAATGGTGAATAAATGTTCATTTTAAGTGATAGTAATTATAATAGAGATAATCATAATGCGAACTTTCTGCCTCCTTTTCACCACGCTACCAGGTTGGAACTGACCAACCGACCGTATTCGCTTGGAGCTATCCCACAAAGGAAAAATCAGCCATTATTAAGCAAAACTTTTCGTTCTTCGATCTTCTCCGTGTTTTTGATCTGGATAGTAACACAGCTACAACAATTATCACCTATCATGGAGAAAATTCTGCACCTTCATCCAGTATCCTAATGGAAACGAGGGGAGAAGTTATAGTAGCTGCATAGAAAACGCCTTAACACTAATCTGTCAAATTGATGACATTAGAATCTAAACGCTGAGGGTTGATTGGGGTGTTCAATGATTTTTTTTAATTCCGGAACATCTGCCATGTAAAAGGTTTTTGTGGTTCCCTCCAAACCTTGGAACTCAAAACCGAGGCTTCCTCTCTGACACCTGGTTCAATGCTTTAGGCTTTCAGCACGCTCTGCGCACTAAAGTTTGTTCTGACCAATCAGTCTTAACTTAAAATACTCCATATGCGTTTGCGCATTTACGTGTATGTCATTTGCTCCAGTGAGATAAAAAACGTCATATATGTAGCAAAGTATATATGGAGCATTCACAAACTTACAGGGAAAACCATCGGTCGGTAATAGATCATTAACTAATCTCTGAATTAATAGTAATATTAGTTTTTCTGTAAAACACAGCAGTTGTTCACTAGAAAAGAAAATTTTCGTCGCGCAGGAACTGTATAAACTTAGCGAATTCCTCAGCAAGTCGAATTTATGAAGGGTGTTACAGAGGTCTAGAGAGAGAGCTTAAACTTCGATTTTCAGGTATATCCCTTCTCCTAATCCAGGACTACTGCAAAGACTGAAGGGTTCATGTAAAAGGTACCGAAGAAACAATTTACAGAGATATAACTAAGGGATGTCCCCAAGGCTCGATCTTAGGACCAATTTTTTGGGACATAGTTTTGGAAACTCTTTTAGACGAACTAAACAACGATGAAAATGTGGCAAAAACCATCGCGTATGCCGACGATGTTTTATTTCTAATAGAAGGAAACAATAGAGCAGATATAGAAAGAAGAGAGAATAAATTAACTAATAAATTAAGTAATTGGTGTAGTAAAACTAAACTCCAAGTCGCTCCAACTAAACCAGGCTACATGCTTTTGAAAAGTAATCTCAAAAGAGATCCATGCATAAAATATAACAACCAAAATATAAGACGCCAAAAAGAAGCAAAATATTTGGGAATTTACTTAGATGAGAAACTAAACTTTAGGAAACACACGGAATACGTACGAAAAAAATCCGAAAACGTTATGATGAAATTAGCAAGACTAGTTCAGTGGAATTTTAAAATTCCATTAAAGGTCATTACAGCATACTACACGAACATTTTTGCTTCAATAATGACTTATGGAGCAGGAGTCTGGGCTCTGAGGATGAAGGATGTCCAAATAAAAATTCTATTAAGAAGATCACAAAGGAAAGTGTTATTAAAATTTACAGGGGCATTAAGCACCTCACCCACTATGGCCCTTTTTGTAGTAACAGGAATATGGCCAATTGACCTATTGATTAAATTAAGAGGCGCTGTTTATTGGTTGAAGAAAGGCAACTTGGAGAAAGTAAGTTTAATAATCGGCAGTCACTGCAACAATTTAAATGAAATAAAACATAAATTAAAAGAACAATGGCAACACGAATGGGAAAATGCCGAGACAAGCAGGAGAACTTTCGACTTATTTAACAACATTTTTGAGAGATTAAAACTAAAATTTATACAACCTACCAAAGGCATGATACATTACCTTATAGATCACGGGCCTTACAAAACTTATTGGAAAACAATTAACAGAACACAGGACGATATCTGAACACTTTACGAAACACAGGATAACCCAGAACATGTGTTATTTGAATGCAAACGCAATTTAGAACATGCGAGAGAAGAAAGAGAAATTTTAAGTGGCCATCAGGTGGCACATATACTTAGAAATAAGGGCCTATATAAATATCTCGAGCAGGCCGCACTCAAAATAAGTAACCTAGCACGGGAAGAGGTAATACCACAAGAGCAGATAATAAGATGTAATGAAAAAGCTGAGGACGAGGTAAGAAGATCAGAACGCATACGTATGCAAAGAGAACCCCCAAACACAAATAACTAACAAGAACAGAAGATATAGAAAATAACTTTAATTAAATCAACAGGAAGAGAATATTAGAAGGAGAAGATAAAGGTAAGGAAGAAGGGAATATGGAGATGAAAATGCCTAAAAAATATAATAAACGGGGATAATTTTGATTAACAACCTGAAGTAGAGAATATACATGTAAGAGTTTTGACACCGGGAAGAAGATGGAAGAAGGAAGATTACAGAAGGAGAAGGAAGGATGTTAGAGATACACGGGAATGAGCCGCGGCAGGAGATGGAGGATGGATTATGGTGTCCGGAGAGGAGGAGCTGAGCGCAAGAAATGGTGCAACCAGGGGACCAGGAGGATCAAGCGAGATGAAAGAAGGAATAGTTGGGAAGAAAAGATGGAGAGTAATATGGTGGAAGCGAGGTGATGTGTTTAATGAGTTCAAGTGTTGGGACAAATAAATGAAATGAGTATGAAAGATTAATAATGATAAATGAACTTTAAGTGAAGTAAGTTTTTAAAGAGAAGGATATTATTGTAATGCAATAAATTAAGGAGAATTGAAACAATTAAGGATAATGTCCAATTTAAGAGAATCTCTGCCGAGTACTGGATACCAGTACATACCGCTGGTAGCCAGTGGTTAGTCGTAGTATAGTTGTATAGTAATGGAATAAATTTAAAGGATAGAATAGCTGGCTACTAGCTATAATTCCTACTGGCTCCCAGTAATATTGTTAAATTGTTAATTTGGTAGTTTTGTAGATTTTGGAAGATTAATTTTGGAAGTAGTTAAGTAAATTTATATTTTGGTTCAATTAATTAATTATTTTTTGTTTTGTTTATTGTTTTATTATATTATTTTAATCTAGTTATTAGGAAAATCTGTAAAATAATGTATTAAAATATTATTGAATTGTATAGTTATAATAACAATAAATGGAAAATTTGATATACACGCCCTGGTTTAGGAAACCAGGTACCAGGGTAGCGTATACAGATTTTATATTTATATTTATTTATCTCCTAATTGTCGGATTTTTTTATTTCAATAATTTTTTGTTATTTTATTTAAATAGTATATACCGAGTTAAGTTGCGAAAAAAGAAGTATTGGTGCCGATAGAGCGATTTTTAAAAATTGGGTTTCAGGTAATCCACCACTCCTAATAGTCAGATATCGCTGATTTTAGAAAATATTTTTCTTGTTTTATTTCTCATCTAGTAAAATTTGTGAAATGGTTTACAGAGCACTAGAGCAGAGAAACTAATGCCGCTAGAGCGATTTTTAAATTTCAATTTTTATGTAAACTTCCCACTCCTAATGGTCCGATTTTTCTGAATTTCATTGACTATATTTCGTATATTATTAAATGGCATATACCGAGTTTTAGTACCAAAAAGAAATATTGAGTTTCACGTGAACCCCCACTGCCATTGAAATAAAATAAAAAACACTATCATAAAATCAATGAAAACAAACTAATAGCAGTGGAGGGCTCATGTGAGAAAAAACAAAGATTGGGAGACCAAACGAAAATTGCTATTGTTAGATTGTTAATACACACACACACACACACACGTGTGTGTGTCGCTTTAGGTTACATAGTCCAATTTTGCTGGGTTTTAAACGCAATGCATCATTTGTTTATTGATCGTTATATGCAACGTTTCCTTGAGAAAAAAATTGCGGCTCAGAGTGTTAACGCAAATTCACACACGCACGCGCACACACATATACATAGAATACATGTACATTCTTTCGAAATTCACTACCAGCACAAAAGAAATAAACATTTTCTTACTTCCTCTAACATACAAGTACATTGTATCTACTATGAATTATTTATTTGGTCACAAATAATAGAACACTGTTAATATTCACTTAATATTACGATTTACAGAGTGGGCCAGAAAAGAAGGGTTCAATGCCAACGGTAAATTGCCAACTGTTTACCACCTAATTCTGCTTTCTAGAGGAAAAGAAGCTCACCTAAGAGTAAATCAAATAAATGAAATATTTAGATATTAAATAATAATTTCATTGCGTAACAAAGAAAGAAACTTTTGTGATTCCACTAATCATTCTCTTAATTTCCAGGAGCTGGATCCTTTATGTTTATTATGTCTTATATTTCCCAGTTTGCACTAAGATCAAGACACAAATTTGCAATAACTTCTGCTATACAATCTACCAAAAAATAAGTCCGCACAGTTTCAGGTAACTCTGATGTAAAGATATACATTTTTTTAAAGGGAACCTGTCTCTCGCCAGGGGTTATTTGTTTGAGCAACTTCGAATCCCAATTTTTTACCTGACTTCCTTAAATAAGGCAGCAAGCGTCTAACGGAGAAGGAAGGATAAATTAGATTTTCGAATGCATAAGCGTTCACGTCACATTTTAATACTTCTGCACTTCTCGATGTTATTGCCATTAACGCTTTAATTACTTAGTTTTACTCTTCAGGAGAAATCTGGTCCACAACCGTGTACATTCAACACAGTATTGAATCTTCTTAGGGTGGGTGAAACATCCACAAGGACACAAGGTCATCTTCCCAAGCTTTTCCATAGTTGTCGAACATGTTCCTCCAGGCTACGGACGTCTTTACCTTCCCCAAGTGTAATTTTAGTTTTGCAAAATATTTCGATACATTTCAGCATTATATCGATAATTTGCGGTTGTCATAGAAAATCCACTTTTAATCTGCATCCAAAAGGAATATTTTTTGTTGCAAAAAACAAGTGCTAATATGGGATCCGTTTAACAAGTGTTAATTTTTCCCCATTTTCTTCAAGTAATCACAATCAGTTGAAAATGCAAGCCTGAGTTTCTTAGTAATTTTCAAATAGTTTGACTGTATATGCTTAAACAATTAACCGAAGATATTCATCATCAACTTTACTATGAACCTTGACATTTCTCATCTTCAATACTAAAATCCGCAGTCCGAAAAATTTCGAGCGAAAATGAAATGTGCATTTCTTCTTCTTCCCATGCTTACACGAACTTTCGAGCGGTTTGCACGACAGTGTGTCAAAATTTGTGCAAAGAATTTGTCTATCAATCTCTGTTTCTCAATATAATTGTTAGATATAATATACTTTTTTAAAAAGGGTAACACTGTTGTATGCCCAGTTTAAGCTTTAAAATATAATGGCAATTTAAAAGTATATGTGTATGTAGGTACATTCATATTTTAGTTTAAAAGTAGTACCGCCACGGCCATTAAGGCGCGGACTCTTGAGCGAGAGGTCTGGGGTTCGAATCCTACTAGGACCGTCCTACCTGATTGAGTTTTTTTTTTTTTTTAGGTTTTCCTCAGCCCTCATTAATAGCAAATGCCGGGGAGGTACCCTAAACTTAGATCCTTCCTTAAAAAATCCTTTCCCAATTTATCATTTCACTTCATGTATCATCAGTGTGCACCGCCTGTGGTGCCTCAGTAGTAAAAACAGGCGTTAAACACTACTCAAAAAATTTTTTTAAAGTAATATCATGCAAAATTGCAATTAATTATTGAACGACTTAGTAACAAAATTCGATATTCACTCTTCTCAAGGTAAGGTGCCTGAAGTGCTGTTCATTTTCTTTTGAACTAGTATCTCTTTCAGGAAATTTGTTAAAACGAATATATTATATAGTGCATAATACAAAAGCTGAAAGATATGCACAAATATATACGTACATATATTTACATATATGTGTATATACCATGCGATCCATTTAAACATCTGCTAGCCACGAAAGAAACTGCCGCTGACCAAACAAATCTCAGCGTTATCGAACTGCTTGCAGATGAAATGCACGATGTATCCTATTATTTAATTTTTTTCTTTGTTTGTATGGAAGAAAAAGTTCTGAGCTCTTAACTCCACTAAAATAAATAAATTATAATTATTTGACAAAGCTTCTAAACCTACAATTGCTTGTGTTTACTTCCAAACCTTGCCTAGTTAAAGTTTGAGATCTATTTTTATATCGCATTGAAAAAATATTCGTATATGCACATCTATTTTATATTTCCTTAATAAGTGCATGTACGTATCAAATTAAAAGATCTCAGATTCACAAAACTTTATTTTTATAAACATACACATGCCGAAACCAACAGGGTGGCCAAGGTTCATAAGGCACGAACTCATAAACGGTTGTGTAGAATCCTGGGTTCGATTTCCGCTATTACATATTTTCCCTGACTAGGCTTTATTAAGATTTTTCTCATTTCTCATTAATTGCAAATGTTGGGGAGATACTTAAACTTAAGCCTGAAACGCTTCTTTTCTAAATAAAAGTCCTTTCTTAATTTACTTATCATTTCATCTCATGAAAAGTGTGCAGGCTTTCCTCGTCAATGTCTAACCCCAAACCAAGCCCCATAACACATGTAATTGTATGCAGAGGGAGGTCAAAGTAAATGCAGTTGGACCTGCTTTATCCAATCAAATGCTACTTGCTTCAGTGTGCAAGTCAGTTATTCTCAGTAGTGTACAAGTGTAGTAGGGTACGATAGTGTCGCGTGTCTCTATATACGTTGTTGTAAAATTATTTGTTTAATATCTGTGACAACATGAAAGTTTTGAGAAATTCTAACTGGAGTGGAATGAGGTCATCACTGCAGCAAAACTGTCGATCTCTGTGTTCCATTCACCACTGCATATATGGTAATATCAAACAAAGTCTAGTAAAACATGTACTTGTACCATTAAATCAAATTAAGAAAAGGTTTAATACAGAGAATATTAAATCTATACAATGAAGACTTTGCATAAAATAATTAAACATAGTGTAAACATTTCCAAGAAGTCAACAAATAGAGGAAAACTTCCTAAAAGTAAACAGTTTCACCTGCAACAATATAAACTATATTCAAACGGAAACTCCTAAAATTAAATGATTTACTTGAGAATTTCTAAAAAAATTTTAAGTTTCCGTATAGCAGAATAACTTTCGCGAGCATATTAAAAATTCGCCTTTGGTTTTCGACTTCTAAAACAGAGGAAAATGGCTTTCGAATTCTCAAGAATTGTCGTGTTTACGGTTTATGAAAAAAATTACTCATGTTCTACCCTATGGATATCTTGTAATTTTATTGGTTAAACATTATAAAAAATAGGCAGTCATGATGACATAATAGACGAGTTTTGAGAAAGCAGTTCGAAGAATGCCTTTCAAAATTTCCGTGTGTATGATTGTTCTGCATAATGCAAATTATCATCTGCCTAATATTAACTCCTCTGTAAATTCTGTTCAAAAAGTAAAAATCCTAAATTTTGTGCATCCGTACAATATTGAAATTCCGAATCCAGTTCGCATTAAATCAGTTTTAATTATGAACATTATAAATAAAAATGTTTAGAGACGTTCCTTCATTGATGAAATGGACGCTGCTTATGAACATACCATTTTAAGTCTTTCGTCTTATTGTGTTGTTAATGATGTAGAACTGACGTGGGTTGGCTTAAAAGCTGGAAGAAAAATGTGACTGCCTCTTTGAGTGCAATCCTTCGGGAGTGTGCCCGTGATATTTATAGTGACTATTGAAAATGTCTTTTGGATATATGGATAAGAAAGGTTGACGATGAGAGTAACTGCAGCAGCGTGAATAGTGAGATGATGATTGATGTTAAGTAAGCATTTTGAAAATATCCCATGTAAATAATTCGTTGCAAGCTAGATTCCAAGATAGAAAACACTTTCATATGTGTGGGCGTGACAACAAGGCGTATTGTTTTAGTTGTGACACGCTCTCGCACACAGCCTAGCATAGCACAAATAGAAGTCCTCTTTAACCAGGAAAACATACAAACTATATCTCCGGTGTAAACCGTCTGTTTTTAGCAGTGAAAACGGGCGTTAAACACTTTACAAAGTAATAAACCATGCACTTACATTTTGCACGTATGTTTTATGATTTTATTTGTAAAAGTAATGCTGTCTAAAAATTATTTTAAACATTAAAATTCAGAACTGCGACCTTGAGTAATTCTGTGTTGATTTAGAACGTATGACAGTGTGTTATAGGCAACTAAAAACTTTAAAAAATACTTTGCTCTTATACACGGTGTTACTGAATCGCCGCATGCTTGTTAAAGTAAATCCTCATGTACTTTCATGTCATATTGTTTGCATGTTACAGGGATTTTAGAGCTCGACAAAGAAATTATGTACCATTCTTTCCTTTAATTTTCTTTAATGCTTTCATTACTGAAGGGACTATAAAACAAACATTCAATCGATGTACATTTATTAATGTATGTTCATTTTTTCTCTTATTGTTTGCTTAAATTTAGTATAAATTCTTTTATCTGCTGAATTTAGTGTCAGTTCATTTCAGTGAAGTATTTAGCAATGACAGTTATTGAATCAAAGGGAGAAAATTTAAATGAATAAATATGTATTAAGAATCAGTACCTTGTTCTCAGTAGTCAGGAAAGCAGTCAGATAATGGCGTTTGTTGATCAGTTGCTGCTTTTACCCAACCATTCACGTAATTTTTTTTTGATTTGTTTGTTTAAGGACGCTCTTTAACAGCCCAGGTCATCAGCGTCCCATTCTATTTAGTGCGTGAAACGGTCGACAAATTTTGCTCAGAGGCCTCTTCTTTCAGGCTTGAGGTTCTTTATCGTGCCGTAAATGTACGACACGGGACCCACGACTTTACTTCTCTTCCGAAGGAAGAGACTTAAGATTTTTACGCCCGAAAAAATCCATCGATCCTGGCCGGGTTCGAACCCGCGACCTTGGGTTTAGAAGGCAAGTATGGTTACCACTACACCACCAGGACCGACATTTACGTAGTTTGAGTTGCCTATTTGGGATAATTATACTTCGATTTTAGCACACAGTGTATAAGAAAAAAGATAGAGTAATGACAACATGTAGTTATTCTTTGGAGTAAGCAAATTTTAAATGCTTTTGGAAGAGGTTTTTGTTATTAGCTTACTAGTATTCAGTAAAAATACCGAGGGTGCCAAAATGTATACACACTTTTACAGTAGATATCTATTTAATATATTTCAAAGTTGAACCGAAAAACATCAGTAATGTGTAGTATGTTCTGTAAACAGATGTGACTCACATACTATATGATAACTTTTACTATGTGGCAGGAAAATCAACAATGAACAAATGAAGCCAAGATTATCGTATGCTGTTCTGTAAACAGATGTGACTCACATTACGTTATGCTAGCGTTGCTACAATAAATTGGAGCCAAGATTATCGTTTGAGCAGCGAAAAGCAATTTTGAAGTGGTACTGGAAAACCGAAAATGTTGTTGAAGTTCAAAGGCAGTGGAGACATATGCACAGAATAGAATCGCCAACGTAACAATTGCACGCATTCGAGACAAATTTGGGACTCGTGGTACCGTATGCGATGTTCACAAGGGCAGATCTGGCAACAAGACCTTAATGACAATCTTCCAACGCACTGGATGGGACGAAGAGGTCCGATTGAGTTTCCACCGCTTTCTCCGGATCTAACTCCGTTGGACTTCTACCTATGGGGAACTCTTAAGGATGTTGTATACCGTAGAAAACCAGCTACACTGGCAACACTTCGGGAAGTAATTGAAAGTGCTGCAATCGCTGAGGACACTTTCGTAAACGTTGATAAGTCAGTAGTTCAACGTACTCAGAAGTGTATCGACGCTGATGGTGGGCATTTTGAGCAACTGTTATAACTGTAACAGTCTAAGATGATTAGTGCTCATCATTTCCTTTTGTGTGAATTCAGTTTTATTATGTTAACGCAGTTTTTTTTTTTTTTGCTTGAAGTGTGTATACATTTTTGGCACCCTCTGTATTAACAAAAATAAAGTGTCCAGATTTCTAACAGTGTTATGATACCAAGTTTATAATAAATTTCTTGTGGCGTTTGGTGTATAATAGAAGCATTATTATTTTTGCATAGAAACAATTTTTACTTACAGGAGTGTCAACAATTAGAAATAATGCACAGGCAATACATACTCCATTAAGCAGAAAAATACTTTGGTTGGTGAAGCAAACAGCTTTGTTAATATTCTTTTATATATCATTTCAGTTTGGTTAGATCTAAAGGTGAAATCACGCTGTTTGTTGTTTCTGAAATGACACACTTAAGCATACTATTTATTTTTTCATTATGATATTTCTCTTGTGAATTATTGATTTTGGTTAATATTTTTTCATTATTACATATCTTTTTACTATTTGTATCTATTTGTTTGTGAGCGGCATTTTCAGTTAACGATTCTATACAATGGTCGTCAATGGAGGTTTTAGAATATATCTCGTTATTTTTACCTAATATTCGCGAACTGTGTGCTGTGATAGGAAGTCTTTGATGCTGATCGTTGGAAAGTGCCTTGTGATTTTCACTCTCTTCCGTCCTGCACTGTTCAGTAGGGCATTCTGAATCACAGTATTTTTTAGAAATTTCTACAGCACAACCTTTAGCAATCGGTTGACGGTTATAAGTCACTGGGGTGTCGTCACTGTTTAGGAAACTTCTGCGGTTATCGCTTAGGCTTCTTGGGGGCACTACAAATTTTACTGGCAGCGTTAGAGGACCATGGGATGGACATCCATACACGCCATGACTTGAGTGATAAAGTGCAGAATTAGAGGTGAAGTAAGATGGATACATCGTCGCTGGTGGTGGCAGGAATCCAATTTCTTGATGGAGTCCAAAGAAGTCGTTTGGGCAAAATTTTGATTGGTTAGCCATAACTGGAGGAAATTCTGTAGTTCTGTGATGTGGAGAATCTTCTAAACTGTCCCTAAAATCAACACAATTAGAATTAATTTTAATTTTCATATAAACCTTTAATCTCTATCAAAGAATCATGCAAAATAACCATACAGGAAGCGAAAGTGCACAGTGCAAATTACTCTCTCATGTAGACGATTTTAAATGCCAACGTACTAGCCCATCAAGGCACTACGATTTGGTTCTCAGAGATGTAATTCATTTTCAAGCCGCGGTTCAATGTCTAAAACCGCCACGGGTGGCCGAGTCGTTAATGCGCGGACTCTTGAGCGGGAGGTCTGGGGTTCGAATCCCACCAGACCGACCTCCCTGACAGGTTTTTTCCAGGTTTTCCTCAGTGCTCATAAATGGCACATGCCGGGGAGGTATTTAGGTATTTACTTAGGCCTAGAACGTTTCCTTCCTTATAAATAAAAATCCTTTCCCAATATTTCATTTCATCTCATGTATCATCAGTGTCCATCGCCTATGGTGCCTCTGTAGCAAAAACGAGCGTTAAACATCATTCATTCATTCATTCATTCAATGTCTAATTAACACTTAAATTAGAGTGGCGATGGAACAACTATTGGAATGAATGACGGAAAAAAGAAAATCAGTCGAGATATCGAGCCCGAATAGCTTTGTTGGAAATCTAGCCATTTGACCTTGTCACGAACATACACTGTTACAAAACTGTAAGATTTCTATCTTCCTTCACAAACAATAAATTGTAGTAATTCCTATTATCAACTTTTTAAAAAGTATGTGTGTGGATGACAATTTTCTAAAAAGATGCCAGAAATGCTTAAAAGGATCAGTACAATCAACATCTCCTGTTATGATGTTAGAGCGAGAACTTGAATTAGTTGCGCGGTTATTACATCCACTTCGCCGGCAGTTACCGCTCTCACTGCCGACCTGCCACCTGTCGTGAAACGGGTGACAAAACCATGAAAGGCGTGGTATAAACAAAACTAATATTATTAGGTTAATAAAAGATTGATTATCAATCGCTATCATTGTTGTTATTATGGTGGTTGTGGTAGTTGATACTCCCAATATGTTTTGTTCAACTTCATAGCAAAAGTTGGACAGTATTAATGAAAGTTCATTGGGATAATGATTGAACTGATTGCTAACAGAATGATATGTTGATTATTTTTGTGTAGCCTTGGTATGTTATTAAGGTAACACTGTTTTGTTATTTCCTACATCAAGTGTTATCCAATACTAATAATGCTTTTTTACCTTGTTCTTGAAGCTTCCCGAAATCCTTTTGCAAAAGGATTGCTGGCTATTTTAAGGCGTGTTATCTGTAAAATAATAAACAATGAAATAATAGTATAAATCCAAAAATATAAAAAAATTAAAGCGTGAATAAAGGTTTGAATCTTCTAAACTTTCTTATACCTGCTGGTTTTGATAGGCTGTAACTGTGGTGAACGTCGTTTCTGGGAAGGTATACGTGAGAGCGCGCTCTACACAGGCCTGCTGTTCTGGAGGTGTTTCCAAGTCCGTTGTTTGCAGAATGTGCACTCTTGGCAAGTATTTATGCATTGAGTGTAGTGATACCTGAAACAGTACAGTTTCTCTCATGAACTATAGAAATATTGAATGACTTTATAAAATGGTTGTAGTATGTTTTTTTCATCTAATTGCTGCAAGTTATATAATATCGCAATACATATTAAGTTATCAAGAAGAAAATAAAGAATTCAGGAATGCAGCGCTAAAGAAGACACTTTTTCAATGTCAAAGCTCACAAACATATTAATATACAAGCATAAACATCATTGCATACAGAATATATTGCGACCCTTAAGTGTTGGATAGAAGACACAAAACAATTGTAAAAAGTTTGCAATGATATCCCATTGGATATTATACGTCATATGTGATTCATGCCTTATGGTGCGCCCTAACATTTTAGCCCAGTAATTAAAATTTTCTTGAATACATGTTTTCCTTACAAATAAATACTTCGTGCTAGTCCTACTGATTGGTTCGCGTGTTCCTCAGGCTTCAATATTCTATATTTTTTATGTGAGCTACCTTGAAAATAGTTGTTTAGTTAAACCCACGGTCGAAATTTTGATAATAAACACATTTTTTAGTTTTTGCATCATAGATATTTGTACACAAATCCCTATTTGTTCTTACATGTCCCCAAGCTTATTTTAAGAATGTTCTTTAACATCATTGGCCATTAGCGTTTCATTCAACGTAAAGCCTGAAAACGCCCATAAATTTTGCTCAGGGATCTCTATTATCAGGCTTGAGATTCTTTTACGTGCCGCAAATCTACGACAAGGGACCAATGGCATTTTATCTCCAATACAAGAATCCATGCCCCATGCTTATAAAAATGCTAATTTAATGTGCAAATGTATAGTAATTTTTACCGTGTTTTTATATTTAGATAATATTTCTATTTGGGGAATTTATTTTCTCACATTTTGAGAAATTTATTTGTTATTTTATGCTTTTAGGTTAGTTTCTTTTATATTGGTCCTTCAGAAACAAGACAGCCTCAAGATAGTTTTAACCTGGAAGGTGCTGGAAATTATGACTGCAAAGTAGAAACCTGCCGTTGTTTTCATCGGGACGTTGGGCATGATTAAGGATCGGTTATGGGTTAATGCGAAGCCAACTTTGCGTCCATTCGGTAGAAAATTTCCATCACTAGTCATTATATATTGGTTTTCATGCATTTACGTTTATTTAATATTATCAACACTTTAAATAAGCATAGATACTAAAACATCACAAGTTCCGCTACTCAGTGTGGATCTGATATATGCATTAACTTTCAAAAAGACTGTTATCAATGTGGTTAGAATAACCGAAGGCATGTTCAATTATTCTGGAATAATGGCTTATTGGGAATGCGAAAAGTGAAATCTATACTCGACAAGATTTTAGGCTATAACGTTTTGTGTTCCATCTTTCGTGTGCTAAAAGAGGAAATTTTTATCATGGCTGTAACGAAGAAGAATTCAGAGATTTAGTGCCCTTCAGATATGCCGAAAGAACATTCCTTTTCTTTCAAAAACATTACACACCGTCATTTAAGTAATGTGTAATAAGATGAAGTGAGAATTGAAGCCTGCACTCCAAAGACGAAGCATCTATTAAGACCGTAAGGCTGAGCATACCCAAAATTAGTGTGTTGGTTCATATGTGCAATTTGACAAGTCACTATCCGGGAGAAGTGAAGGGGTTCGTTACCTTGTAGGCTAGCCTTGGTCTGAGTCTATTTGATTATGTCTGCTCTCTTTTGGAATTTGTAGAAGGAGTGCAACAGATATACCGGTATACAGGCGATAAAATTTTAAAATACTGTATTTTTTTATTTCTGATTGTATTGTGGTAATATAGGAAGATGTATTCTTTTATTTTAACGGTAAAAATCACTTACAATGACCTATTATTTTTAAAACTCATTCTTGAGCTCCCTTAATCGTTTCTATGTTTACGTGGGACCACGTATCGTATGATACGTTTATAGCTTTTCATTTATAACCGTTTTATCTCTATTTTTATTTGCAACGGAACAGCGTGGTGCCTTATTAGAATTATAGAAAAAGGAATGGAAAAAATTTTGGTGAAATATCAGAAATTAATTTCAAGAGTGATTAATACGTATACAGAAATAGGATAGAATATTGAGCTTATATAGGTACGGATAAATTATGAAACATTTTTAATAATGAATGTAATTTAATAACGACCTACAATATTGATAGTCACAATGCCATAATTTTCAATAGGAAAACAATTGTATAACATTACAGAGCTATTTTTGGGGTATATTTACAAGAAATGGGACTTTCCATTAACTTCCACGTCCCATAACTCAGCCTACCCTATTAAAAATCCAACTTCCCTATTCGCACATTTACATATATATGCACGATTATATCAGAACGTTTCCACCCAAATGCTCTCAAATTCCTACAAGAGAATTCTTTTCATATCATCTTATTAATGGTAGTATAAATGAGTAAATATTTAATTAAATCATTTTTCCTGTAAGTAGAATTGAGAAAAAAAAATGAAATGTTAATCAATAATTAATAATCAGTTTATTATTCATCGCTTGTTACGAGGGCTGTTCAATAAAAGTTATCATATTTTTTGATAACATACCTTTTCTCATTCTCATGATTTTGATTATATTTTTTAAAATGCACGCCTGACAGGTCCTTCAGAGTGGCCTGCGCAATCTTCACCACTGCTTGTGATTATGGAAAATGCTTCCTACGACGATGTGTCTTTAATTTGGGGAAAAGAAAAAAGTCACATGGGGCTAAATCTGGACTATATGGAGGATGAGCGATACCCTTCACTTGATTTTTGTGAGATATTCGGAAAGAACGTGGAACGTGTGCGATATTTGGTCATGCATTATCGTAGTCAGCATCGAGCTTGCTGCCGGAAGTCTTACAGTTTTCAGGGCATCTTTTTAATTGCTCAATTGCAGTTGTGTGTGCTCGTGTGACATTCTGGTAAATCATTCCTTGAATATCGGATAGTGAGATGACCAAACTTTCCCAGCAGAGACAATAAAACACACACACACGCGCGCGCGCGCATGTATTGATGCACATTTCCACACAGAACCTTGTTATTTGCTCTCAGAATCGAAATGATATGGCCAAGTTTTATCACAGTGATTATCTTTGAAAGAAACTCCGCATTTTCCTGTAAAACCATCTTCAACAGCATGCAAAACTGCATGTGAACATTCTTTGGGAATTTACAGTCTTGAACCTCGCCTTGCACAAACACGTTTCATGAGCAACTTTTCAACTACCGCCATTTGGGTGGCTCCCAGGGAAACTTTCAGAATTTCTGAAAGTGTTTTTAATGTTAGTTCACGATCCTCTCTCCCAATGACAGCAGCGGTGTTAATTTTTTCTCCCATTATAGCATAAACAAGAGCGCAGAGTTCACCATCCTTTGAAATTGATTGCCCTTCAAACCAACTTCGAGCTATACTGTATGGAGGAACAAACTCTCCATAGGCCTCCTAAAAATTTGTAGAAACGAAAACGGAATTTCAGAGTAGCACATTTTTCGTCATGTGTAACCTCCATTTTGGTGTATGCAAACTCAATATGTATCAACTTGCACACCTTTCATAGGCGAGAACCGAAAGTAGCAAAATGCAACCGACGCCGCATTAAAATAACGAAATATTGTAAAATTAAATTAGGCCTTAAAATTATAAAATTATAATCGTTCTTTATTGGACATCCCTCGTATTATTTACATTTTAATACAAAATAGTGGTACTTGTAAATTGTTTCCAATTGATTGTATACAAATACCATATTTTTCTGTAGTATAATATATATAATATAAAAGAAAAATAAAAATAAAGTAACACCATTAACAATGCAACAAATTAACAGTAATTATAAAAGTAGAAAAGTATAAAACACTAAGAAAAAGTCACACTTGAGATCGCTATATTTCGGACTCGTGGAGTCCTTCTATGGCAAGAAGACAAGTGACGGTGATAACTTTAATTTGCTAGAGAAGGACTCCACGAGTCCGAAATGTAGCGATCTCAAGTGTGACTTTTTCTTCGTGTTTTATACTTTTACATATATATATATACTATTTCAATGAGAGATCGGTATTTTCATTCAACATTTTGGATTAATTTTTACAATTGTTGGATCAATTATACATTTTTTTGATATGTTATAGGCCATTTTATAAAACTTTTTAGATTATCACAATTGTAGTCCAAACCTGATTATAACCCATGCCAGCATGAAAACATTACGGGCTTCGATTTAGGTCAATGATGGCCACTTGAGTACTTCCTACAATGTGTACTAATAATTGTGAAACAAACTGGATGTTCGTTTGTATTTGATATTGAAAGGAATTCCCTCCTATCTACTGCTGAAATGGGTTTTCTATATGATGAATGCATATGCTATATGTATATGCTATACACAGTTGTATGTAATATTATAATTTCACATTTAAGAATTGGTTAAACGTCTTATTTGAATAAATTACATTGTTATATGTGTACTTGTTACCACTTATAAAACAGTGTCTTATCATACTATTTGTTAAATCTGAAATTGAACTCATTTTGCTTCCAAATGCAATAAATCATGTACATTCCAACTCGTTTTATATGTTTTTTCAATGAAATATGTTATTTATGTTCAGCTTCTCTTATGGGCCATGAGAAAAAGTAAGAAGGAATTAACAACTTGTGTGTCTTCTAATGTAGCCTCCTACACACAAGATCGCGGGTTCAAACCCGGCCAGGACCGATGGATTTTTTCGGGGCGTAAAAATCCTAAGTATGGCTTCCTTCGGAAGTGAAGTAAAGCCGTGGGTCCCGTGTCGTACATTTAAGGCACGAAAAAGAACCTCAAGCCTGAAAGAGAGACCTCTGAGCAAAATTTGTCGGCCATTTCACGCCCTGAGTTGAATGGGACGCTGATGACCTGAGATGTTAAAGAGCGTCCATAAATAAATCAATCAAAAAAAATATATATAATGTAGCATACATGATCGCATGTGTTTTATATCCGTGCAAACTAATGTAATTAAAACTATTTTAATGAACTATTTTCATAAAATATTACATCTTTTATGAATGTAATTTTAGTTAATACTTTGCATCTTATCCTCTGATCTTAATAAGGAGCCGTGTTCTTCTGCATAGTGAATCCATCAACACTTTGCATTTTTCTTGAATTTCTTGAAAATCAATTTAGTTACTATTTTTTTAAATATATATCTGCATATAAATGCTCCAAGGAATTCAGACCAGGGACTTTTCCTGGACAATGCAACATTTGAATCCCATAATGTTCCATGAATTTCATTATCTTCTTGGAAACAGATGGCAGGCTTGGTGTTGCAGCTCAGGTCCATTTAATAAGTGCTTCGTATTGTTCATCATTCCTTCATAGAGAACTAAGAAATCGCATTAAAGGAAAAATTCCTCCAGAACATCTTGTTTAGAAGCTTTAGCTTGGGTAGTTTTATATTGTTAGACCTCTGCAAGCGCTGCGTGAATAACACAATTTTGCTGAAGAAACCATTCCTCCTGTCCTCAGTATTTTTTATTTTATTTTTTGGCCCAGTATAACTGTCTCTTCCTTCATTGACAATTAGAAATTATTCGAATTCAGGTCTTCTTAATTTTCACTCCAGTTCTCAAAATCTACATTGTACTATTGAGCATGCACGTTGTACCAGCTACAGCCTGCTTTTGCAATTCAAATATATTTCTACAGATCATTCTACTGTGATATGCCGTAACGTGATCCTCATATTATCCTGAATCAGCTCCTCCATGTGAACTGTGTTCATCTGTTGATGCCGTGCTGGGTCGGCCACTGCGATCCTCGTCGGTGACGTTTTCTCTACCGGCTGCAAACTTTCAACACCATTCCGCGACATGCCGACGAGACATTTCAGTTTCGTAAGGTCACAGAAATCGAATAATGGAGCAGATTTCTTCGCGAGACCAGTTTTCCAAACGAGTCGCCATTTGTGTTTACCTACAACTTGCGCTATAGGTGGCGGGTGGCTGAAACTCTGCATAGCTGCCAACCGCATGTATTAGAATTACCGCATACTACTGATTTCTCTATATGGACCAAACTCCAGGAATCTCGACCTTGTAACTTTAGTTTCTGATCATCCCTTGTGTGTGTATGTGTGTCGGTCCTGGTGAGTAGTGGTAACCATACTTGCCTCCTAAACCAAAGATCGCAGGTTCAAACCCGGCCAGGATCGATGGATTTTTTCGGGTGTAAAATCCTAAGTATGGCTTCCTTCAGAAGGGAAGAACAGCCGTGAGTCCCGTCCCGTACATTTACGGCACGAAAAAGAACCTCAAGCCTGAAAAAAGAGATCTCTGAGCAAAATTTAGCTATTGTTTCACTCCCTGATGACCTGAGATGTTAAAGAGCGTCCATAAATAAATCAATATATATATATATATATATATATATATGTGTGTGTGTGTGTGTGTGTATGTATTGAATCATGTATTTCTCTCCTTAATTATATACTTATATTGAATTTTATATTTCTATCGTTTAGTACCCTGTAATTATTTATTTAAATTCTTATTAATGATATCATTTTTTTTTGTTCGACATGATGGGGGAGAGTTGTTGCGTAATGTATTGTATAAGTAATGTATATTTCTGGGTGTTTGGTTTTTCCCTTTTCTCAACATTTCTCTTTTCTCCGCAGGGTTACATCCTTTTGAAGTTACAGGTAATTCACACAATCATTTTAGTTATTTTATTTACTGCCCTGAGATTTCTGTGTGTTTTTGGAACTGTATAACTTGTCTCTTTTTTGTGTCAAGTCCATCTCAAACATAATAAAGGCATGTGCATTGTGCTTTAAACTTGTTTATCCATTATTGTCAATATTGAATTATGATTTGAAAAATACTACTTTAATTATTTATGTTCCACTCTGATCCGTATCTATTTAATCTAAAATTTATACTTTTACTTCACTTTTCAATATACTCTCGTGAAGTTTGATGCATTTCTCACAGAGATGCTGTAACTTTTCTACTTACCTATGCAAACTACTGAATTAAAACCATCTCAAATCCATAATATGAAGGAAAAATTTCCTCGAAATGTTTTCGATCTGTTTTTGTTACATCCTGAAGTCCGTGGGAAATATGCAGGGTATTCCAAAAATTCAAACTCTGTTTTTCATTGTAATAAAAGACCAAAGAGCACACTTAATCTGAATTTTCATCGATGCTTCTCCATTATTGGTCTCGTAATTTTAATATGAAAATTGCATAATAATATCAACTGATACTGCAGATAATTACCTTGTGAAATCATTTCCTAATCTGTATTTCGGTTTTAGGATCATAGTGACATGATACGTCCTTGGTCACAAACCTGCCTGAAAAGTTTAAAATCCTTTAAAATCTTACATGATCTGAGTTTAAACCGATGTGAGCTAGGTTGGTTTCTATCATCAATTAAGTAAAGAATTTTAGTACGAGAGGACCAAATTACTTAATATAATTTTTATTAAGTATTTAAATAACTATTTTGGCAGACGTAAGTGTATATCAGCTCAAAAATGTTTCAGACGTGGATTACAAAGGTCGACTCAGCCATTTTTGTAGCTTTCAACATTCCAGATATTCATATTGCAGTTAATGTTTTCATCTTTATTTACCCTTCAGGTAATTATTATATTCACCTTGGTATAGATGCCTGTTCCTGTACTATATTTCCAACAGTCACTTGCTCATGATGTATTTTATTTATGTTTTCTTTTGTTGTACCAATGGGATATCCTAAGTACTTAAACTCATGACATCCTCATTTTACTATATCATAAGACACAACACATTCCCTCAAAGTTGCTGACATAACTTAATGCATTTCAGAAAGAGACATTCCCTTTATTTGCAGCTCTTTGCTCAACTAGCTTCAGTTTCCTTGTGAGTCAGATATTCTTACTTTTTAAACATTGCTATGAAGGAATGCATTAATTTGAAAACTGCGCACGCGGCTTTTATATATTTTAGACATTCTATTGTCATGGAAAATATTTTAGATTGCCAAGAAATGGGTCAAAGGTGGGACATATTCATCAACTTTGTGTAAAAGTTTTTGTTATTATCCTAATAATAAAGTACAAAGATTCGTTATCTGAAATAGTATAAAATAAGTTATAATTGTGAAATTATATATTTTAAAATATGTTATTTTATATAATTGAAAACTTTCCTGTACATTTTCTAGATATTTGAAAGCCCATAGCCATTCATGAGAGCCAGTCATTTAAAAACTAAAACGACGTGATTGTAGGTATCTGTCAGTGATCCTGGCGGGTTTCGTTCTATGAAAAGGAAGGTAGTACAACAGATAACCTATTCGACCTTCACGCATGAAATGGTGCATTACGCGCGAATCTAATTCTACTTGTGCCAGTATAGGCGTCGTCCAATCGGCAAAATAAGGTAATGATGATATGCTTTTTTGATCAACATGACTTACTCCCCATGAACTTTCTGGAAAAAGAAGCAACTGAGAATACCAGCGCTATTCTAAAAACACAAAGTGAAAATGCCGAACATTTATCTTGGTTGGTGTCATTTTACACTATCAATGTCGTCCGCACCTAACTGCAGCAATCCAGATGGGAAATGCAGCCTTGCAGCCCTGACATGTTATCGTATGATTTTTCACGTTTTCGGTAAGTTCAAATGTTCCCTCAAAGATAAATAATTTATATGGATAAACAGTTGCAGATCACAGTGCAAAAAATGATTCCATAAGAAACCAAGAGTTTTCATCCATTGAGGTATTCACCATCTTCATAATGATATGTCTCAACTGAGGGGGGGGGGTGGCGTTAGTTGAATAAAGATTAATATGCTTTTCCACAAAGTGTTTGGTTTTTAAATAACCGACTTTAATATGCATGCTGTTTTCAACTGAACAAATGCCATTTCCTCGCTGTATTTGCTTGTATTTTTTGCAAAATGTGCGGTCATCTATTTGTAAATAAGGCTACCTTTGAATGTACCTGTCCTCTTACTAGTGGTTTTCTGTTGTTGGTTAACTTGAGTTTGTCGAAGGCAACGACGCCCTGGGCCATCCACAGCTGTCCAGTCGCTGGAGAATCAGGGTGCACGTAGACGTTGTGAGGCAGAGGAGGGTCACCCGATCCCGCCACCATCCACTGCGAGCTGAAATACCGATCAGCCCATGTCAATTGTGCTCTCGTTCTTGCATCTGCTTCTGATGATAAACATATGCATGTATAAGGAGCATTGAAACTTTTGGATAGCATATCATCTGCGTTACTCAGCATCTACAGCGTGAAACATTGCGTTTCCATTCTCTGGCACTTTTGTTAATGTACAGAGGGTGCCAAAAATGTATACACACTTCAAGCTAAGAAAAACTGTGTTAACATAACAAAAAAAAAAAAAAAAAAAACTGAATTCACACAAACAGAAAATGATGAGCACTAATCGTCTTAAACTTTTACAGTAACAACAGCTGCTCAAAATGCCCACCATCGACTCAGTACACTTCTGAGTAAGTTGAACTACTGATTGAGCAACGTTTGCGAAAGTGTCCTCAGCGATTGCAGCACACGCCGTTTCAATTTCTTCCCGAAGTGCTGCCAGTGTAGCTGATTTTCTACGATATACAACATTCTTAAGAGTTCCCCATAGGTAGAAGTCCAACGGAGTTAGATCCGGAGAACGCGGTGGAAACTCAATCAGACCTCTTTGTCCTATCCAGTGCCTTGGAAGATTATCATTAAGGTACGCACGTACATCTCGGTGATAATGTGGTGGTGCATCATCCTGTTGGAAATAAAATTCCTCATTTCCATTGAGTGCAGGAATGGCGGGTAAGACGGTTGTGGGTATCATGTTCAAGCACACTGGACCAGTTACTGCTCCTTCAAAAAAGAATGGTCCAATAAGACCCCTAGATGACAACCCACGCCAAACATTAATTCCAAGTAAATTAACAAGCTTTTCCAAAATAACTTGTGAATTGTTTGCACACCAGTAGACACAGTTATGGCGGTTAACAGTTCTGTTTAACTTAAATTGTTCCCCATCGGACCAAATAACTTTCCCTACGAAGGCCTCATCTCTTGCACCATTTCCCGAAACCACTCACAGTACTGCATTCTCCGATCAGGGTCGTCTTCATTTAACGCATGCAAAAGTCTTGGGAAGAAAACTTTCAACCTTGCTGTTTTAATAATACGACGTACGCTGGTTCTGCTAATGCCAGTCTCACGTGCACATTGCTTTGTAGATTTCTGCGGTGAGCGCTCAAAACGTTCCAAAACCATAGCTGAGGAAGCGGGGTTTGTTACTGTGCGAGTAAATTTGTCCCGAATGCATGCTATTGTTACTCGCGTAGGCGGTTCTGTTCTGTATACACGTTTCCGTTGCTTTTGAATTTCAACAACATACTCGGTTTTGCAAAATACCACTTCATAATTGCTTTCCGCTGTTCAAACGATAATCTTGGCTCCATTTTGTTGTAGAAACGCTAGCATAACGTAATGTGTCACATTTGTTTACAGAACATCATAGGATAATCTTGGCTTCATTTGTTCATTGTTGATTTACCTGTCACGTAGCAATGTTATCATAATATATGTGAGTCATTTCTGTTTACAGAACATCAAAGCACACATTATTGTTGTTTTTCGGTCGAACTTTGAATATATTAAATAGATATCTCTGTGAAAGTGTGTATACTTTTTGGCACCCTCGGTATTGACTTAGATGTTTAGCACAATATATTATTAAAATTAAATGTATTTGAGCTGTAGGACGGTTTTGGCAAACACAAGTTTCTGAGTTATCTAATATTCGCCCTTATGGAGTGGCCTATTAGGTGAAGTCAATAATAAGAAATATCTCAGCGAGAAAATTGAATAAAAGCTCTTGTAACATTATATTTTGTAGTTTTTGGTTCGTGTAAATGCATAGAAATAGCAGCTCGCTCTCTGAGTATGAACAAAGTACGCCTTACATACGAGTATCAACTTTTTCAATTTAATAAAGCAGGCTAGCAATAGCATTAATGTGTAAGCAAACTGGAATGCATTAATTTCCTCGCGTTTTTAATTTCTTTACACACACACATTATGTTACGGTGACCCTATTAAGCTATTAAACAAATTTTACTACCTAATAGCCGATAAGTTTAACAACAGCTGGCAGACGTCGACCTGCAACAGCATAATCCTCCGGACAGCTGTTTGGAAGGCAAGAAAGAAACAAATTCATGTAACGGCGATTCTAACACGGATATCGTTTGCCAACAGCATTATGACTCGAGAGAAAGTCTTTTTGTGGTTTCTAAATATCCGTGTTTATTTTTTTGCTGTAGGTGAAAATGTTTTAATTTTCTTGTGTTGATTATAAGGATGGAGATTTTGTATCGTCGAAAACAAATGAATTAAGAAAAATACTAGTCTTAACTACGAAAACAGTGTTTGGAGAGTAAGGAAAAATAAATGTATTTAGAGTGCCAAGCATGTAATTATGAATTAAGGGATATAATTAAAACATATTCAAAATTTTGTAGATACGAGGCTTATTTGAAAAATTCTCGGCATGACCCACAGATTGCAGCAACAACCCAAAGAAATTTTGTCATGAAAACCCGCCATTTTCTATAGAAACATTTGTGCAATAATAGATTCGATTGGTAGTAACTATAGCTGTTTGTTGCAGTACAGATATGTGTACAGAAAAATGGCAAATATCGAACATCTTGTCGTTATTGGGAAAGAAGGGATGAAGGCAACAGAAATTCATACAGATATGACAAACAATCTAAGGATCTCGATATATACACCGTTCTCCTTGATTGAGGTTTTTTCCAGGTTTTCCTCACTTCTCATAAATGGCAAATGCCGGGGAGGTACCCTAAACATAGACCTGGAACGTTTCCTTCCTTGAAAAAAAAATCCTTTCCAAATATATCATTTCACGTATCACCAATGCCCACCTCCTATGGTACCTCAGTAGTAAAAACTGGCGTTAAACACTATTAAAAAAATTAAAAGAACTCGGTATTGATAATTTTTAACCGATTCCATGTAGACCATGGATTTTGGACGCGACCGTGAAAGCTTGAAAGATGACTCACGCAGCTGACAACCAAAGTCACATCAGAAATGATCGATAAGGTGCGCTATGTGCTCTTGGAGGATTGACAATTAAAGGCGTCCGAAACTGCTGAAGCTCTGAAACGCGCCTTTTACATCTTGAGGATAGAATTGAGCTTGAAAAAAAAATTTCATGAATGCTGACTACTCAGGATCAAAAAGTGATTCAGATTGCAAAGTTTGACCCGTTTTAAGAGAGACCCCGCCGACTTTGTGCGTCGATTGTGGCCATTGATGAAACATGAGTGCACAACTAAACACCAAAATCAAAAGAGCAGTCTAAACACTGGAAGCATCACGACTCTCCACCGCCAAAGAAGGCCAAATATGTGAAATCAACCAGGAAGAGCATGGTGTCGGTTTTGTGGATGCCAAGGGTATACTGCTAATTGATTATCTTCACACTGGAACATCTGTCCCTAGGACGTTTTATGCTAACCTTTTGGGCCTATTGAAGACAAAAAATGCGCAAGGAAAATGCGGGTTTATCAAAAAAGAAAGGCATCTTGCATCAAAACAATGCTCGTAATGTGATGTATCAATGGCGAAAATCAAGGAATTTGGGTACGATTTCCTACCACGTCCGGCTTGTTCCCCTGACTTAGTTTATTTGTTCCGTAAACTGAGAAAAAGTCTTGATGAAAAGAAAGTTTTGATTCATGAAAAGCTTAAAGTATCGGTTTAGGCGGATTTTGCAGACATGGAGGACTCTGACTTTTGTGATGGGGAAAAGTTCGACAAAGTGCATCACGTCACTATAGAGATGTGAAAGCTCATATTAATTACTTTATATCAGTACATTGAATAAAACGAAGAGGTGCTTTTGAATTCTCTGCACATTTCGTTGACATAACATCCCTGGAACTTATCTGTGAGGAACTAAATTATTGATATATCGTAGCAAACCAGTTCTGCATTATCTGCACTATGGGAAGAAATTGAAATGTCATTAAGAGAAAACTATCTGGATACTATAGGCAATGTTGTTAGTGCAGCATCTTGGGGGGAGGGGGTGCTAATGGTTACCTTTTGAGCATCTTATTTGCAGAAGACAAATTTGGCTTCATATGTTTGGTAATAAAGCTTTAAAGCAGATGTTTTTTATGTTGAAATGTGTATACATTTCTGAGTCCCTCTGCATGTTATACGTTTGTAATTGCCTGCTTGTCGCTGCTTAACCTAATTTTGTGGTTTCCCCTGATCAGCTAGGCAAACGCTGGAATGGATATTTACATATCACGAATTTTCCACTCTCCCCGGACTTGGGGCCTTGTGGTGTGGCGGTGACTTGCGCCAAGGAAAAGTTCATGTTCTAGCGTTTGGTGGGTTCTGTATGAGGGATTCCTGGGGGACCTCGGTAGAACAGGGGCTTATCATCTAAGGAAACTTAATAGATCCCGCCTACACTCTTGCATCGCCTCTTCGGATTCCTGGTCGCCCTGTGTATCTTCCATTCCATCTAGGAGGTGTCCCTCGGGAGTGTTTAAGCTTGTTAGAGGCCCCGGCGGAAGTTCCTCCGTACGCCAGAAGAAGAATCAATTCGCTTATTCGTAAACCCCACAGAATTTGTGATTATGCTTTAACCGACTTACGGGTTAGATCACAATAACCTGAATAAAACTCACTGTTTTCCACTCGGCGCGTTAACAGAAAAGATCCCATTTATGCTTCTGCATATTTATTAACAAATTGTACATATTTGAATGGTGAAATATTTAAATATACTGTGTATATAAGAGCTAATTTTACGAAAGAATTACTGAACAACAGAACATTGCACAATATAGCGTACACCTCCTCCTAATGTTATCATGAAATTGCTAGTGTTCGTACTCACCTGTGATACACGTATCTGTAACGCTTGTCATCAACAGGCACAATGTCCAGGAACACGATGTAGGATGCTGCAGGATCCAGCCCGCTCAGACGCACCTTCACCGTGGGGAACATCCGCCTACCGGGGAAACAAACATAAACACGGACAAACAACATGCAATATGACTAGCATAAGTTTGCTTTTATTGATTGCTTAAATGCACTTTTAATTACTAATTTGAATTGTTTCAGAAAAATGTAAATTATTTTCATTCTGTAGTTTTAAAAAAATATTTAATAGACAAAACAAATTGAAATGAATACCTATAGCTGATATTGTAGTGACAGTGTTTTATATTCCTTCAGCATAAGCAGCTAATGAACATATGAGACGGTTCTCTAGCTGTTCAATATACTGAGAGTCATTAGTGCACTGTGTGTAAACAAGCTGTCTAGTAGTGCTGTGAATATAGACCGCCCTAAAGCGACATTCTTTTAAAGTGAGCAGCGTACATGGATTAAAATTAAAATGACATTCGACTGGAGCGGTGGCCCGCTAGGTGTCAGACTTTAAAGACCTGATTGTGTGGAAGGTGTGCCACATGCCAGTCCTCCTGTTGTCCTGTTCATTACATTGATTTGATTCAATCATTGCTGCCGGTGTATTGGGGATAGACAGCGACATATTTAACCGCAGAAGTCGGAAGTCGTAATAAGACGCCAACAAACTGCTTAGCTATGGGTGTCCAACATCTTCCAACGGGTGGCAGATGTGGTAGGAGGGTTTGGTTTTTTTTTTTTTTTTTTTTTTTTTTTTTTTTTTTTTTTTTTTTGGTGCTACTTATAAATATGGTGGTATTATTTTCTTTCCAGCTTTGTATGTATATAGTACGCAAAATATAATATAGTCGGCAATATAGAACATTAGAGTACGTATTATATACAAATACGTGCTTTTTACGTTTTCAGTTTAATAAACAAGAGTGAGTTACTTATTATGTTAGTTTTAGTTTGCGTCTTTTAGTCATCATAACGTATAAAGAGGACAATCAATGCTGCATTCTGATTATATTCCTTTAAGCCTGTCCATGTTCGAAACCAGCAATTTAACGTAGTATTAAGAATAGTTCCCTCTCTCTTTCGTACAAATTTTGGCCCATCAAAGCAAGCAGTGGAGGAAAAATACATAGGATACTTAGGAAATGTTTTCAACATGAGAACTAAATTCTACTGGACAAGGAAGGCAGAAAGTTTCAACAAGAACGAGAAGTTACACAGGATTATCCGTCCATCTGACTTAAAATGCTTTCAGTAGTAATAGGTAAGGCTTTTATTAGCTTCAACTCAAGGGGCACTTTCTAGTTCTCTAAAGATTATTCGCTCACGATATTGTACGGATATTTGCTAGGCATTCGTATTTTCGGATGATACCTTTCATTTACTTTTCGTCTTCTCCTTTCTTCCATATATTCACTAGCAGCTATTTACCGCTATGGGTGGCCGAGGTCTTTAAGGCTCGAACTCGTGAGTGGAAGGTCTTGGGTTCGAATCAAGATCGTACTCCCTGACTGAGATTTTTTCCAGATTTTCCTCTGCCCTCATAAATGGCAAATTATTGTTGTTTTTTTTTTTGTCTTAGAGTGTACATTCAAATGAAGTAGGTATTTTCATAAATATCGCATGTCTAGCAAAATATACATATATTACAGCATCTAATTTGAAAGGATAAACATTGATAAAATGTTATTAATAATACAAATTTCTCCTACAGTCACGAATTTTAGTATATTGAGTACATACATTGTTGTCCCTAGTTCTTCACAATATTGCACGTACAGAATATAATTAAATGAAATTATAAACAAACAAATAATAAAAATACACAATAGCAGGATTTGGCTTTATAAATGCCTCTTTTTTCAGGCTTGAGGTTCTTTTTCGTGCCGTAAATGTACGACACGGAACCCACGGCTTTATTTCCCTTCCGAAGGAAGCCATACTTAGGAATTTTACGCCCGAATTTAGGATTTTCACCACCAGGACCGATATTTTGGTCGACTGCATAAATACATTTTAATAACATATGATAATATTCTTTTGTTAACATTTTCAACCTTCTAAATATATTATTAAAAACAAAAATGACGAGCTGTGTATGAAAATTATACAACTGATTCTCCCTCAGAAACATAGCAGCTGACTGAAGCTAAAGAACCCAGTTTTAGGGGAGGAAGGGAAAAAAATAACATCGGAGACAGCAAAGCTACGTCAGAATATCGAAGGAGCAAGTCTTGTGGCCCTTGGCTTAATGTAAAGACGAGAGGTAAAAAGAAACAAAAGAACATTTCTATTTTCTAACCGCCAGGTCCAACCCGATCTGGTACTGGGCAGAAGAGCGTCTGGCATGCGGGGCTTGCTCTTATACCAATTTGCTGCGACAGTTGTAAATGCCCGTCGACCTTCCTGTTTACCATAGCGAGGATCTGACCGGTAGGTGTATTTCAAGCAGTATCATCATGTCATCATAAGCGCACACCAGAGAGTCTTTCACAAATTTATTATTTTAGTAAATCAAATTTATATTATTAATGCTTACTAATTATAGGGTAGCGGTGCACATTAGAGTCCATGTTTTCACACCGCGCGCCGAGTTTCCTCTTTTTTCTTTTTCTCCGCACCATTCTCGAGCTTTTAGTTCTTGTTTTTAAAGACCGATACATGCGAAGGCAAGGGAAGACGCAGTGACTGCGGCATGCTACATCAAAAGGCTCCAGTGATCTAAGAAGAGAATCGAGAAGATTCGGTTCAGTGGTGTGATTATTTGCGTACCACTGCATAGTATTTTTTTTTAATAACAACTTCTTACATGGCTCGAAATTTTATTAATCGTGTATGAAAGAAACCCAAGGAAAAACTTTACAAATTTAACATAAACTTTGAAAATGTTTGTCTCAGTTAACTGAAAATATAAATAAAATTTTTAATTACGAAAAGAAAAAAATGCGAACCGTTCATATTTTATTCCTTTAAAAGGAAATGGAGATGCCAAATCATTATTACAGAAGGTATAATCGAAAGAAATGTATGTAAAAGAAAAGTATTACAAAGTCTGCCGATTAATAACTGTAAAAGTACTTTAATTAGTTGTAAGTGTGCATGCTTTAAGTGATCACATGCCGATTTATGTATTTAACTATTATCAGCACATAATTAACTTTTAAGTTCTTATTTTCAGGAACCAAGAACAGAAGAATTCATATTAAGTTTTAAAATTAACATTTTGCTCTGTTGAGGCATCCCTCTCAGGAGTGTTTATTTTTTTGATAGAAACAAGAACATTAAGCAAGATTTCATTTCTTGACTTCACTTTTATGTCATCGTTTGAATAGAGGCGCTGTTTGCATATTTCAAAAGGGATGGAAATCTTGAGGGGCCGGTTTGACTTTCTGGGAATTGTCATTAGAAACACTCTCCTGGAAGGTAGCCCTTGCTTTCTGCTCTGAACACATGTGTTAGTATGTTTTCTGAATCGTTTACTATCTTGAATATTTTATAATTTGTGAATCTAGTGCTTCTATGTCGTGGTTTAGCATTAATCTCAGGAATGTCTTGGGACATTCTAAGGTTGTCCCAAAGAGTTATCAAACACCAGAAATGAGTGATTTGTATGTCGAACACGACGAAGTGACCTTCACTTTTTTTTCTATGAAGAAAGAGGTGCACTTATAAGAAATATCATTAATTCTACGACCTAGTTTTGTTATATTTTGAAAAAGCATTACTTTGTTAAGTTATTTTTAATACTCATTAACTGTCGCAAATTTGTAAGAACTTCAGACTCCCAAAAAGCTCTTCATTTGTTCCTGTTTGTACAATAGAATTTAAAAGCACCACAGAAACTGAGGGAAGCACTCTTATTGAGCTTAAGCCTGCCTTTAATTTATTGACGAATTAAAGTTTAGTAACTATAAAAATAACAGCGCAACTTTAGTAGGTTTAAACTGTTATTTGGAAAAGGCTACGTATATGATGGGACTGGTGTTGCAGCAGATTTTAATTCTCATTTATCTTTTTATGATCTTGATGCTGTGTAGATGAACACAGTCGATCATCGCGGAACTGGGCAGCATTACTGTGGCCCACCACAAGTTTTTCATCAGTAAGGAGTGACCATAATGAAGAGATAGCCTTTCAAACCTCCAGCAGACGAACTTTTTATGCCAAAAGGGGGCGTGGTGAGCTTCTGTAGTAAATCAGCAGCTCTCCCCTGTTACTCTGACGCAAATTTGGACCGCTTGAGCGCTATAGAAGGTAACACAAGACTCCTTTTTAAAATCATATTTCGGTAACCACTACCTGATAGTGTATCACTCCACTCGTTTTCATTTATATGGTGTATTTGCTGAAGACACATCAAGCAGCAATAGCAATGCTAGTACTTTGTGGCTTATCAATTACGTTCGTTGTTCCCTAAAAGTTTGCTTCGCAAATGAAGCACCTGTACAGTTGCTGTTAGTGTTGTGAAACTCTATAAACCTCTGGAGCCTGTCAAATTTATTTCTTATTTGCTTCACTATTTAATTTTTTGAAGAACGTAAATACCTGAGTAATACAACTATTTTTTCCACAATTAAAAGTTATTAAACAAATTAATCGTCGAAATGTTTAAAAGTTAGCGTTTCTAGGTTAGTTCTTCATAACAAGTGAGCTATACTGTCGACCGACTTTTGCACCCGCAATCGAAGTCTCGTTGAATGTACGGCCAATAACAAATCAGATAGTTACCGAATGCTGTGTAAGAAGGTAAATTAATTTCAAGTGCGTTTTGACTAAATCCGGGATTTTAAGTTTCTGTAACAGCGATTTTAGCATTTTATTATCATCTTTCATATGCTTTTAAAATATTTCGGCATTTTATACGATTTTAATAGTACATTTTTAACAATAACTTACATAGCAATAGAGGGAGACGATTTGCTTCTTCGCTTAGGAAACTTTGAAGACAAACACTTGAATTTGTTTATATTTTTCAAAAAATAAACTAAAATATTTCTGAATTTTCGGAATATTTGCTTAAAAATTCAATATGACACCATCCATTTCAGAGTTACAAAAAATAAATTCCAAACAAATAAAAATTTAATTCTTGTTTCGTCGCTAAATGCTATTAATTCTGCTTCGGCACATAGAAAGGTGTAGCGAATTAATCTGTTTAAATTTAAATTTCAATGTTAATAGTTTTTCCAGAGTATGAATATAAACGTAGCTAATTTAATGTTGGTAATATACCCTCTCACTCCCCTTATGGCCTTTTATGAAAATTTATTCTCATACAGTGATAGTTTTACAACACAAACCCGAGATTAGCTACATTATTCAATTTTTGTAAGTACTTTAATGAAAAGCATATAATTCATTTTATTATATGACTAATATTCACATAAATACAGAAATGTCGCTTTTCTGCACAATTACACAAGTTGCCATTGGCGCCATGGGGATCTTGCTAATCAAGGAAGAATTTCCATTATATATCCCGGATTCTAACCAGGGACTCCAAGAGTAGTAGCCAAGGACGCTGACCACTAGTCCATGGGGTTGATCCTGGAGCGAAGATATACAGCATTACCAGAGGAAAACGAGACGAAATAGTAGCAAAACTTGAACGTTCCCAGCATTGGGGGTTTGGCGATATGAAGGAAAGCAGTGGCAATCATTGCCTGTTTAGCTGAGGGAGGAACAATTCCATCATATCACCGTTTGCGCCATGCGAGGCGTAAAACACCGCGTGCTGGTAAGATTTATAGCTAAAACGTGGCATATATGTTTATTGATTGGTAAACGGGAAATGTATCAAATTTTAACATTGAAACAAATAATATTTAGATACTGAAACTTGAAACGAATAATACATTCAGAAACCATAGATATAAAAATAGTTAATTTTGTCTTTTACCACTCTGAACTTCTTTAAGATTTAATATATGGTATTTATTCATTTCTTCTATATATACTTCTTGCATATTAATGCAACATACTCACCGCCAAGGGTGGCAGAGGTCGTTAAGGCGCGGAATCGTGAGCGGGAGGTCTGGGGTTCGAATCCCGCCAGAATTGTCCTTCCTGACTGAGGTTTTCCTCACTCCTCATAAATGGCAAATGCCGGGGAGTACCCTAAACTTAGGCCTGGAACGTTTCCTTCATTTAAAAAAAAATCCTATCCAGATTTACCATTTCATCTCATGTATCATCAGTGTTCACCGCCTGTGGTGCCTCAGTAGCAAAAACGGGCGTTAAACAACATTAAAAATGCTACATGTTCAATTGTTTAGATCTGTGATGCAAGAGAATGGAGAATGGACATAGAGCAGGAAGCTGCTCACATATACAAATACATCCTATCTAAATTCTCGAATAGAAAACATAAACCGCACAAAAAGAAACGAAAATACATCAAATGCAACACAATCCGCAGCTCCGCCTAAAAGTCAATTGGCTTGCCGTGAACACACCAGCCTTTTCGCACAAATGTTTTAATATGCATGCGCCAAGCGAAAAGGGCCTGAGAATAGACACCTTCCATATTAAGAAGAAGAATAAAATAACCCTCTCAGGCTTTACAACACAATTACTTTCCCTGACACGTAAGTATATAAATTCATCGCGGACCACTCCTCCCCTCCCGATTCTGAATATAAGATAAACCTCTAATAATTCAACGTGTTAATAACCTTTGTAGAGATCCGACCGAGGTGTTTAGTTTTATAATTCGTCGTGTGAAGAAAAAAAAATCTTTATCAGTCCGATAATTTATAGTGGAGTTTGGATGTACCATCTAACACGACGATCTGCCGCTCTGAAGGAGGCGGGAAGAAACGTGCAGGTGTTGTTGGAGAACGGGGTAATTTGTGCGGCAATGTTGCCTGCCTGACTGGAAGTCTGTGTGAGATTTTGCGGTGATAGTATCCTTTTCGCTTCGCTTCTTCTTCTGCCCCACCAGTCCATCCTCTTCACGCCTCGTTCTCAATAAACCACCGAAACTAAATCGCTGCTAAAGTGAACGTTTTACACGCTGGTTTAGCGAATTGTGCTTGTACTTTTTGCTTGCGAAATTACCTCCAGTTGTATTAACATATTTATGTTTAACAATATCTAGTATCTCTTCCCCGTCTTGTCAATAGAGAGACAGATTTATTGATTTATACATAATTTATTACATTGGTGTAAAATGATACAAGTAAATCAATCATTAACAATAGTATAAACTACATTAAAATAATTAGTACTGTGTATAAAAGTGTCTTATATCTCACAATAAAACATAAAACTATGAGTTCAATTTTATAATTAATAAATACCAGACTATTAACACCAATGATATCTCAACTGGACATATAATTTTTGAAGAACTTCTCAATTATCCAGTAACAGTAATTGAACAAGTATGCCAGTGATGCTGATTTGATCTCCGTTGTCTATTTAAAGCTTTAATTGAATTTTTTAATGGTGTTTAACATCCATTTTTACTACTGAGGCGTTGAACACTGATGATAAATGAGATGAAATGATACAGAGGATGCCAAACAAAAAAATGTATACACACTTCAAGCAAAGAAAGAATTGTGTTAACATAACTAAACTGAATTCACACAAACAGAAAATGATGAGCACTAATCATCTTAGATTTTTACAGTTACAACAGTTGTTCAAAATGCCCACCATCGGCGTCGATACACTTCTGAGTACGTTGAACTACAGATTGAGCAACGATTGCGAAAGTGTCCCCAGCAATTGCAGTACATGCCGTCCCAATATCCGGAGAACGCGGTGGAAACTCAATCGGACCTCTTCGTCCTATCCAGTGCCACCACTACAAAATTGTTCAAATTTCCACTGTTCAAACAATAATCTTGGCTTCATTTTGTTGTAGCAACGCTAGCATAACATAATGCGAGTCAATTGTTTACAGAACATCATACGATAATCTTGGCTTCATATCTTCTAATCGAAAATAACTTCAATATTTTAATCGGTCCCATGCATACAAAGGTTTTCCATTTTTTACACACTGCCTTTTTAAATGATGCATTTATGACCAATTCGTAACTATTTCATATAAAGGAATATCTTCCATAGAACATACGAATTATATCTTCCTAAATTATTATTGGAGTGAAAATGATAAAAGCAGCAAGACGTTCTTTTCTTCTTTTCACAAAATCATAAGTATATATTAAACTGGGATTAATTAGGCTTTCACTCATGTGACGTCATCTTAAAATCGACCAATGAAACGAAACAAAGTTTTGAATTTTGAGCAATCACAACTGGATTACGGACTGAAACTATCGAAAAAGAATTATCAAATCCCTTTTGTCACGCGACGAGCATTTGTCTTCTGGTCAGTGTAGTCAATTCTACATCTCCACTATATAACTCCTGAACACGCATCACTGACCAATTTTGCTAGAGGTGATGGGAAGCTATTTTTAGCAACAAAAGCATGGGCAATCGACAATCATAACACAAAATGGAGAGTTCTTAAAGGCGCTTTAGTGATGCGCCAATATTAGGGATTTCAAACAACAGAATACAAAGAAAAATGGATACATTGTATGTTTTTATTTTCCATCAGAAAATCGAACGGTAGTGATTGTAATAGTCGACTTTATTCCATTTCAGTCTCACGGTTTCTAAATAGAATAGATATTCATAAGTATAACAAATGTTAACATTCTGTACGCGAATAAATAAATCTATAAATGAAATAGTCCTAAATCCCTCTCTATTGGCATTACTGACAATCAGTATTCTTCTGTCACAAGATGGGTAATGGTATAGGTATCATTTGGGTATTACGGAAACTACAGGTGCCTAGAAATTAAAAATAGATTTTGTTGAAATAGTGACTGCATTTTTAATGGAAATAGACAATGCTCATACGTTCATCGTGGTAATTTGTCGGTCCGTGGTGTAGTGGTAACCATGCTTGCCTTCTAAACCCAAGATTGCGGGTTCAAACCCGGCCAGATCGACGGATTTTTACACCCGAAGGAAAGTAAAGCCGTGGGTCCCTTGTCGTACATTTACGGCACGAAAAAGAACCTCAAGCTTGAAAGAAGAGGCCTCTGAGCAAAATTTGCCGGCCGTTTCACGCCCTGAATAGAATGGGAGGCGATGACCTCAGATGTTAAAGAGCGTCTTTAAATAAACAAATCAAAAAAAAAATTCCAAGTGCTACACTGGCGGTGTATCAGCCCATATGATGAAATTGCCTCATCGCTAAATAAGGTATACTCAAGGATGTTGGGATATTCATTTGCTGCAAGCAGTCTATGCATATGATAACACCATCTACCAAGTCCTCACATTGTAAATGAATGGTACAGCTTTTTTCTCAGCATGTAAGCAACATATTATGCACCGTCGAGATGTTTATTTCCCATGGCAAAACCGCACCGATTTAGGACTGTGTTCAATGGAAGTCCTAATGGCTCCAATTCTGTCATCAAAGGTTGTTGGACGGCCTAGTCCGGGTTCGTTCTTAACGGTCCCAGTGCGCTTGAACTTATTCACAACAGTTTAATTGTTTAGTTTGTAAGTCAAGATTTATGGAATCGGCAATCAACTTTCGTCCGAATAAGACGATCTTTGCAACCTCTACATTACAATGGCTATCCTCTCTAGCACACGTTCTCTCATGCACGTTCAGTTACCTGTAACAGCAGAACTAAACGTTTACATCTACAATATACCTGCAGTGCACTGTGACACACAAACATTACCTCTACAAAATCGAACTTAATTTGTGGACACCCAGTATATTTCAAAGCTAGTATATTTGGAATAATAAATACTTGTACTAACCGAGTGGGGTGGCCCAGGGGGTAACGCTTGGGGCTTGCATTCGGGACCCCAAGTTTTAATCCCTTGGGACTGACCATTCTGACCGCGGATGTTTTCGTAGTTTTCCCCTATCGCTTAGACGTATGCTGGAATGGATCTTTTTTTTCCACGCATTTGATTCATCTGTTTTGTTAAATAGTGGAAAGTATCACGGTGAGGTGGGCAGTGCATCGTGACGGTGGCTTGCATTTTCAAAATCTTTCTGCTTCGGCGCCTGATATGGAAGCAGCCCTTCTGTGGGACTCGAAATTCTTGCACGGAGACCTCCGCCGGCATTGGGTTATTCTATGTGGAAACACATCCGTATTTCCTCCTCCCACCCTTTCTCCCATAGATGCTACTATTAAGGGCGTAGGCACAAATCGCAGCCGTTCACTAAGGACGAAGTACTGAAATATTCTCCTCCGTTCCTTTCATTCCAATATACTTTTACTGTGTCCAGATTCAGAAGAAATCAACGAAATTTTGCTGATCAGAAATTTTCTGGGCCTTTGTTTCTTAATCAATATTTTTAGTAAGCAGCATCAGGTCAAAAAGGATAATTCTGTTATACAATTCGTGATAAATATCTCTTCCTTCATCGATATTAATGATCTTCAAATCAGTGAGTGTGTCCAATTTATTATCAACGGTTCGAGACAAGCAGATTCCTTATCGATTTGATCACTGCAGAAGTGACGATACTTTCACGCGCCAAAGATTTTCTCTCTCTTCCTCTTTGTACGCTCTTTCAAGTTTTGATTTAACGTTATTTTGGCCTCTTTAATATAGCAACTTCTTTCATCTTCCAGTTCTAGCTATTATAATTTTGGAACTGAACAGTTAAATTATAAATGTTTAGGTTTTTATTTTGAAAGTGCATAACCATTTAAAAACAAATGAATAGGAATTCTGAAAAGGAGCATAAAAAGGGTGACAAAAATATGGCTATGATAGGAAGATAAGAGAAATTAAATTCTGTTGTGTTTCTCATTACTCAATGTGTTTCTCTTCCATTCACTGGTATTTGTGAAGGTTTCATATAATTCCATATGCTATCTACAAAGCCTGTGTTAACAATAGGTGATATATCTTGTGTTAATTGTAAATGATTATTAATATTTAACACTTGATATTTAACAATGCCTGCTCCGTTCTGTTTTATTGCTTATATGACCTAATATCATAAAAATAAATTTATAGTCTCTAAAATATCAATTCAATTCTTTATAGGTTACTAGTATTTCAAAAGAATCCGACAAGGCCAGGAAAAGAAAGCTGAATATACTGGACATCTCCTTTTTCCTTCAAAGAGGCCCTTTGTAATTCCATACACATAGTCGCATGGTTGTAACATTACTGAAACTATTTCTGAGAGGCCTGTTTTAGAACTGCTTTCAACTTCGCCACCGTGTTCCTTGACGTCCTCGGGTCGTACCATACCCTAGATCTAGCATTTCATTGCTAGTGATCACGGTTTTCAGGAGCTATGACACTTTTCATCACATTCCAGCATTTTCTATGTGCTTTCAAGGTGGAGTTGTTTTGCATCTGCAAACACAGCTTGAATACAAATTTCGTCGCCGTTCTGCGCATGTACAAATTCTCAAATGTATATTTTTAATTGGTGTGCCGAAACTGTGCTGACCACAACTTTATTAGCAATTTCTCAATGCAACAGATCCCCATAATAAAACAAAAAACCGAGTTTCTAAAAGGTATTTTGACTTACCGATCGGGAACGCCGGGCATTATCTGCAAATGTTCATTTATCTCTGAATCGGTTTACTCAATCCAATGTAATTAAACTGCATTGTTTTCACTGCTAAAAGGCTACTGAATCTTTCAAATTGTTCCATTTAGGAATCTCCAACTTTCTGGCAACTTTTGATGCGCGCGTTTCATTATTTTGGTGGAAATGAAAATTCGATGCTAATGTATTACATCATCCCTCATTCGGAGCCCGTGGAAGTGAATCCTGCCCCTACAACATAGATTTTTTTTAACATACTTTGCATTTTGCAAATCTTTCTTTTGTTATATTTTTCAATTTTTATATCTGTTCTTTACGTTCAATGAAATACTATAATAATCCCAAGATTCTCTAAATTTCTCACTATTGTACATTTTTACACCAGCCTTGTTTTTATTGTAGTTTAATTGGAATGTTTCTTGTAAGCTTTTACCTCATCAATTTTCTTATATAATTATTCAATTTTGATTCCCTTTTTATTTTTTTTTTCTTCTAACACCCCCAAAACACTTTTATGAACTTGAGTATTTAATCCTTAGGATTCCAAATATATTACCTTTTGGTGTAATTCATTTTCTATCTTTTCTTATATAGTGTCCTTATAAGAGATTGTCAAAGAGGATTCATTTTTAGCAGTTGCTGATATTAATTTCTCATTGTTTAATATTTTTGTATAATAAAGAGATTTGTTTAGAAAGTTATAGGTACCATATCACATACTCTACACATTGTTAACATTTTCTCGTTTGCCATTATCTATGTTTTGTTTCTCTCCTTGACTGTCAGATAATTCATCATTATTTTTATATTTAAAACATAAGCTAATTTATTTTTAAAAAAGTTATAAACTGTAAAGTCATTCTGTATTTTCATTTATTGCTATCTTCTCGCCACTAGCTTATTTTCCACACCAGCATTCAAATCACCAACAGAAAACCATTTTTACTTAATTATTATTTATTACCGTTTCCGCCACCTCCTTGGTCTAGGGACTAGCGGCGCTTACTGCTGGCCGGGATGTCCTGGGTTCTATTTCCAGTATCTGCCTAGAAATTTTCCAAATTAGGGAATTCTGAAAAGGGGTACACCCAGCCTCGTGATGACAATTGGGCAGCTAATTGATGGAGAGATAGCGGGGCCCAGATCAAGAATGCCGTGTGACAGCGGTTGACGGGATGCGGTATGCTGATCACATGCGCCTTGCAATACTTCACTCTGTCCATGATGTAACAAGACGGAGAAAAGAGGACGCAACGGTCGTGTGGTAAATCTTGATCCTCTGGGGCTGTTGGGTTTGTGTTAGTAGTTATTTTTATTACTGTTTCAACTTAATTTACTATTGGCGAGCTCAGCAATTAGCTGCCTACGTCACACTCTGTATAGTCGCTGCGGAAAAATCAGTTCACTACTGTTTACAGCTGTTCTCTCGTTTAGGCGTTATATAACAATACTTTCTAGCGCATTGTGATTATTATAATTACAATTAACACTTTTATGCAATTTACTTTCATAATATATTCGAACTTCACACTGTTTTAAATACTGTGACGCAACTATATCATGCTTTCGACCTAACTTCTCGTTTCGCTTTCCGTAATCATGTACTTTTTTTATTTAACAAGTACACTGCCTTCTCTAAACTCATACGTAAGTTTTTACGTGTTTAGTAATAATGTGTACCAATTGTGCGCCTTTCTTCTGAAAAACACAGTGTGCAAATAATCTGATTTTACTCTATATCTCATATTTATAAATATTTTATAAACGCTCCTCTGTTTGGACCTAGATTTACTCTGTCATCAATTTATCCGTCCAATTATCATCATCCTGAAATGGGCCACGAATACCATGCTGTAAAAGGTGATGAGAGTGCCTGCTTCTTGGCTGTTGACCTGCATGGAAATTGTTTGGATCGATTCTATAGAGGACTTAAGAGACTGTAGAGTCGCCTTCGACTATTACGAGTTTGTCTTAGCTTTCCTTTCTCAACCTGTTTCCCAGCAGGCTAGAAAATCGATAGTTCCTAAGAGAGTTATTTGATTCAATGGACTTCATAATTTGTCAAAATGAAACGCAAGGAAAATACGAAGAATGAATGTAGATTGATCTCTAAAGCTAATAAAGGAATGATGTTATTAGTAAGACAGAACAAGGAAAATATTTAAAGATAACGTCAAATAAAACGAAAGGAATGAATTAAGTTCAATGCCCAACAGTTGAAGTGAGATGATTGGATAAATAAGGAAACATTATTTTATGTACAGAATTTGACATGCTTTAACGAATAAGGGTGAGCTAGCGTAAGAATGAGAAAAATGCTAATTTCGGAATTGAAGGGTGAGGGCCCTTTTTCTTTATTATTATTATTATTATTATTATTATTATTATTATTATTATTATTCACATAGGCTGCAACCTAAACAGAGCATTAACTTAATTTGAAAAGAAAAGTAGATAGAGCACCAATGTTATCTAATATTAAATATATCAAATACTTTTTATGCAGAAAGTACAGCGTTAGTGAAAAGGCTGTAGCAGAGGTTCACGCTATTGAATTTCATAGTAGTTTAATTCATGCTTGTGATATATAAGTAGGTATATATACGTTCTGAATTGTTATATTTTGAAAAATATAATGTTTTTGCTTTCTTTTCTGCTAAGTACTTTAAATACTTTAAGAAAATAATATATGCAATAAAAGCACTCCAAGAAAAGGACAAGGCCAAGAGATTGATTTTTTTTATTGATTTATTTATGGATGCTCTTTAACATCTCAGGTCATCAGCGTTCCATTCAATTCAGGGCGTGAAACGGCCGACATATTTTGCTCAGAGGCCTCTCTTTCAGACTTGAGATTCTTTTTCGTGGCGTAAATGTACGACACGGGACCCACAGATTTACTTTCCTTCCGAAGGAAGCCATACTTAGGATTTTTACGTCTAAAAAAAATCCATTGGTCCTGGCCGGGTTCGAACCCGCGATCTTGGGTTTAGGAGGCAAGTATGGTAACCACTACACCACCAGGACCGACCGAGGCCAACAGAGGAAGGAAGAAAATGTGCAACTTTTTTTTTTTGAAGGAATACCAAAATATTTTATTTTAATATGAAAATTAGAGTTACAAATAAATGCACTAATGTATATTCTTTTCTGTGAAGTTGAATTTGCATTAGAATTGAAAACCCCATCATTAAACACGAAAGACATTCAAAGCATAATACTGTAAACTCAAATGCTCTGCTTTAAAGGTCAAATCACAAACCCCTTTTGAACACTTCGCAGCTGGTTGTTGATCCCTATGTTGTAGGGTACATTACGGCAATCGGGATAACTACAAAGAGTATAGTGTCCTCAGCAATGTATTTCAAATCGACGGAATTTGCTATAAAAACGAATTTGTGTGACAAGTCATTATTATCTTATTTCTTGCTTTTTTTTTTTTTTATACTTCTCCATCAATAAGTTTTGTAAGACCTTTTCTTCGCTATGGAATAATAGATATTAATCGATAACCCACTGTCGAAAACCATGGTCGCATTTGAGATTGGCCAGCAGTTCCCGACGGTGGAGATGTAGCCTCAACGTATTCTATAATAAGTAACTATGTATGTTTAACACAACAAAAGAGATAAATGTTGGGATTATTGACAGTAAGTTTACAAACTTTTGGCATATGGTGATAAAATTAGATTCATCCGCTGCAATTTAAAAAATCTATGCATTTCGCATGGCAAGAAGGTGCATGTTCTATGGAATGATCCCGCGCATTTAGTAACACATGTTACTAAGGTCTTTAAATGAGGCGTGTAAGTTATTGCTTTAATGTTTACTGTGGTTTTTCAGTAATAAATAATATAGAAGTCTTATATTTGTAAGGATTATTTCACGAATAAAAAAAATTAGAATATTATATTTGTAAAATTTGCCCTCAAAATATTAATTACTGTACAAAATCCTTAAACTGAAGATTATGAGTACCTACCATAGATAGATGAAATTGTGTACTACAGTCCGATTTACTTTCTAATGCCAATTGAGGAAAACAAAATAAAATTTTACCAATGTTAAATGCATGTATCGTGCTCTTCTTTTGTTGTTATAGAATACATTTTAATAATTCTAGCTTGTGCTGCATATATATAATACGAGAGTAGGTCAACTGTATTCGTTAGTTATTTTTCTCCTTTTACCATTTTGTGGTATGATCGTTGATTATTGCTAATAATTTATCCTTACTCACAAATTTGTGGGAAAACAAATTTGAAGACACAGAGATGAAAATTAAGATAAATTTGCAGCGATATACCGCTGTGATAGATTGAAATTAAACTTTACGTTCCCTTCACTCGTAGAAATGTGTTCCATAATTTTAAAATTTAAGGGAAATTAACGTTTGCTGATTTTAAATAAAAATTTTGAGACAGAAAAATTGTTTTCTAACGTCTTAAAATTGACATTAAATACTGAGCAAAAGAGAGCAAATTCTAATTTTAGCTATGAGGGGTTACGAAGACGGAAACGGAAAGGTGGCTAATTAATTAAATTTATTATAAATAGATCAATGGCGAGGATCATGGGAATATGTGTTCAATAAAATAATCAAATTTCGACTATAATCAAGCATTGTCAAAATCATCAAATCAACCTTATCCTTGTAAACTATACATTTTGCAGGAACTTTAGATGACGATCTTGAGAGAAGAATCAAGATAGATGAATTCACAATGAAGCACTTACATAACAACCCAAATATTTTCAGACAAATTGTGTTCTCTAACGAAGCTACATTCTCCTAAATGGACATATCTTCAGACACAACTGACGGTACGCAAATTCACTATGGATGATGGAGAGCCAAACGCAACTGAATGTTTAGTCTGGCATTGTTGGCGAACACACTCGTATCGCAGGTTCGTTCTTTAGAGAAGCATATAACGCTAATAAGTACTTGGATTTGCTTCTTAATCATGGTTTATCAGTTATCACCAATTTGTTTCCAAATACACTGAAGTCTCCCAAAGACAACTTTTTTGTAGCAATTTCGGGTTCCAGACCACTATGGACAGAACATATGTCATTATTTAGACCATTTTTTCCGCAACGATGGATTGGTAGGTACGGTCAAGAATGTTTGTCAAGATCTGTCTCCTAGGGATCATTTGAAGTCAATGGTGTATTGAGAAAAACACAAAAACTTAGACCTGCAGTATGGAATAATGGAAGAGAACTCCTAAAGACTGGTTAAGTTATTCCTTAAATGACACACTGTCAATCAGCTAAGGGCTACCAGGTTGAAAAAGTTTAATTTTTAGGTACTATATCAATATAAAATGTGTTTTAGCTATAGGTACCTATCACATAAGACATATTCGGTATACAATTTTTATTTTCGTAAGGACCATCTTTAACTGCTGCAGAACTCTTTATTGGGTGTACTGTTTAATATTTGTGTTGTAAGAAATTATTAGGACATGTAAAAAAATATCTATTTTATTTACCATTTAAAATGGAAGACCTAGCATTACTTCGTATTAAAACGATTTTATGAAAATTGAAATAGAAATTAGATTTTAACTAAAAAAAACTTAAAATTTAATTAGGGAAGTCGTAATTTTTCTGAGTTCCCAGCACACCGAGTTTCATGTCAAAAAACATGCCTGAAAAAATACTAAAGTAGTGCGGGAATAAAACTAGTCCTTTATAAATTTAACCGATGAACTAACGTGTACAGGCGCTTTTATTGAATCATGCCAAATATCAGATTCAGGAGAGAAAATAATCAGCAGAATTTATCAGTCTACAACTATAATCGCCAGCCTCCTTTAGGGGACTTATGCCCAATGTAGTTGTGCATCACTACCTCTGCTACTATCCTCACAAAAACCTTTATCATTTGTTCACAACAAAGAGAGTATGGTAACAAGTTTGGAAGTTTACAGAGGAATCACACTTAAACCTACGAAAGCGAATGTTAACTTCGGCAGTGTGAGCAATATGTACTGCAATGTGCTTATATTCCTCCTACCTAAAATGACGTCCAAATTAGCACCATTCTGGATAGGGTGTATGACTGCGCTTTGCAATACAAATTACTTTTATTCCGAGATCATCAAGCAATGTAAGAGGGCATGGTTTCATCAACCCCAAGAAAGGCATCTCATTTTTGCTTAACAAGAAAGATATACGGTCTTATTCTAGAGGGCAAGAAACAGGCAAATCCACGACCAAGCGTACTCCAGAGATAATTTGGAAGTTTAACGTCCTTGTTTCTGGCATGAATCCAGCAGCACATAGAGCCATTTTATTGAAATAGGGGGTCTTAATTACAAAATGAACAGCATTTGTAATCGGAATTGGACTGCATCAAGACGAGGTTCCAACTTTGCTTTAATCCCACAACTTTTTGGAGGATATGGGGAGAGAAAAGGAAATATCTTCCATTTCTTACAGCGACATCTCTGTAAAATCATTTGGTACATCGCCAATGAATTTCTGTGAATTTGGTTACTGAATAATCTTTGGAAAGCCTACAAGAAATTGAATAAAATGGACAGCACTATAGGCACCAGCTTGCTACAATGGAAACTGCGATGCAGAACAATATTTCAGGTTTGAAGTCACCACACAGAAAATTTTCGCTAGTGGAGTGAGGTTTTTAAGTTAAAACTGTTTTAATTTGTTATCATATATCGGAAACAACTTACCGTATTTTATATTTTTATACTTTCATCTAAGGAAATCCTGCAACAATTTATGTTTTGCAGAATGTTTTGAAATCTTAACAGCAGAGATATTTACCTCAAACCAAGACATGCATATTTGACTAGAATAAGCTCGCTTTATCCAGAACATCCTAATGCACTAATAAAATGTTAAACAGTCAAGTCTTAACAAACAGAAAGGGTAGTAAAATACAATTGTTAATTTCATTTAATTAAATTTGAAAATATTCATTGTAGTAATTGATTTATAGAAAAAATAATGTGAAATATGTTTAACAGTAATTTAGGCGATTATTATAGAAACATATAATAGGTCAAAATAGCGATCTATGTTTAAACCCGATTTCTGAAGGAGCCGTGGAATTAATGCTCTTTTGTTTTATTTCACCTTACTTTCTTATGCAAATTGCATTGACCTGTTGTTTGGGAATCCTTTTTAACATGTAACATTCCACTTTTAAAAAAACATTTCTTGATGGGGTGTGCATTTCTGAAACACTAAGTACCGCAATAAAAACAAATCGGTTCGGCTTCGTGCGCGTGGAATCGTATAGAATAAATCTCACACAACGGGAGCGTAGTGCAATAAAGGTGGCCCTTGGAGATTCGCGTGTCCACGGATTGTTTGGAGGCCTAATTCACACCAAGAGTGATGAAGATCTTGGCTGTGCGATATGCTGTTAATTTACACCAGCCGAGTGTTTCTCCCTTGCCTCACTTCGCGGAAACAATTCCAATTACTTTGAGAGATATTTCAAATTACACTTGAACCGGTGTCGATCACGCAAATCGCGCCTCTTTGTCACGTGGATATCGGCCATTAGGAGTAGGGCATATCATTACGTCATTCTGTGTAACAAGCTAAGGTGGTTTTGTTCTTCCACCTCCAACTTGTGCTACTTCTCTTCCACTTATATTATGTATCTTTCTCATTTTCTTATATTCCTCCTCCTATTATTTTTGTTTGGTTTCCTACCCCTGTTTTCTCTTGCACCTCCTCTCCTTGTGTTTTGCTTAGCCTGCTTCTTTTTCTCCTTTGTTGCACTCTACTCTCCTGGTGACGTAGTGGTAACCATACTTGCCTTCTAAATACAAAATCGCGGGTTCGATCCCGGCCAGGACCCATGGATTTTTTCAGGGGTAAAATCCCTTCCTTCAGAAGGTAAGTAAAGCCGTGGGTCCCGTGTCGTACATTTACGGCACAAAAATGAACCTCAAGCCTGAAAGAAGAGGCCTCTCAGCAAAATTTGTCTGCCGTTTCATGCCCTGAATTGAATGGGACGCTGATGACCTGAGATGTTAAAGAGCGTCCGTAAATAACCCCCTTCCAAAATGCACTCTACTCCTCACTATTTTTAATTTTTGCTCATTTGTACTTCTTTTCATCTTCATCCATAACCTCGCCTTATTCTTCCTTTTCTCCTCTCCAGCATGCTCCACAGTTCTGCAATGCTAAGTATATCCTTTTTTCCCCTTTGCAATTGCTTTTTATTAGCACAAATTTACGCATTATTCTTACATTACTTATATAAATACGAGTATTTCAGAAGCATTATTTCAAAAATAAGCTTGTCCTCAAATATTAATTTTTCAAGAAAACTAAAAAGCACACACTATAACCAAACTAAGGAGGATCAAGAAAAACGTTAAATATAACTTTAAAGCCGAGTCCTTATAAGGTTATAACATTGAAAAACCAAACCAGTTCTTATATCGTCACTATTCTTTAAAAATACCGTTGGACAATTTGCTTTTGGCACCAAAAAAAAATTTAACATTCTATAGCTTTTTCAAAAAGTTTATTTAATGATTAAATTACTTCCACTTAATTTGTAATGTGTTGTTCTTTTTACCAAGCATGTTAGTTAAGATCTGAAACAAAACGATTGGTTTATTTGATTACTTAATTATTTTTATTTATTTTATAGAAGTTCTGAATCTATAACATGCAGTCACATGCTACGTGTTCATTACCATTTTCTTTTACCGTCTTATGAACGATATTCCATCGGTTTAGGCTCCCCTAATTATCACCAAACCTCTACTACAGCAAGTAATCTACGTATTATCCCCTTTTTATAATATTAGCCTTTGATGCCCTTTTTGATTTCTTTGACATACTCCGCCGCATATCTCCAATGCCATCTACTTTTTAGTAATTAGTTACAGTTGTATACTCATTAATGATCCAAACATTAGCCAAGAACAGGGGATGTTCCTAGTTTTCTATAAATTTCATGATATTATTTGGGTATCATTTCAGACACCTTCTGCATTTTTAGAGATATTCATCTAAGCTTTTGACTCTACTGCTACTCTGTTCTTCAAATTTTTCTTCTCTCTCTGGTTATTCTGGAATCTCCCTCTTTATTCTCTTTTTAATCTCTGTCCTTTTGTTTCCCATGTTTTCTGTTGTACATTATTATATATATATATATATATATATATATATATATATATATATACACACAATGTTCCTCATCTTCCTATTATCCTTATCTTATATCTTTATCCTTCCTCTTGCTTCTTCCTTTATCTTGTTCTCTCTTCCGTCTCCCCTTGTTTTATTCTTTTTCTGTTTTACCCTTATTTTTTCTGCTTTCCTTTTCTATTACGCTTCTCCTTGCCCCTTTTGTCCTCCTGTTTAATTCTACCATTTAAATGTCTGAATTTTTCCCTTACTTTTCATTATTGTTCTCTAATCTCATTTTTATTTCATTCCATTTTATAATCCTTTTCCTTTCATTCATTTTGGTGTTTACTTTTCTTCTACAATGGCTGCTTTTGCTCTATTTCCTTGGTGCTCGTACAACAACCACATCTTGGTTTTTCTTCCCATGGTCAATATTTCTTGCCATACTTTTTATTTCAATTTCCCCGGTTTTCTTCTTCGTTATGAGAATGCTGATATGCCTATATTATCACTCTGAATGGGAAATGGATTAAATTAACACGGACGGAGGATGACATTTCGGTACTTCAACCTTGTTCAAGAGCTTGCCCCTAGGGGAGGAAGGCATACGGTGAGGGCGTCACCGGACGGACAGAATTCAGGGTTTGTGAGGCACGGACCTAACAATGTCTTAAGATAAAACACTCCAAACATTTCGAACACCTCACAAAGGCCGCTTTCATGTGAGACGGCGTAAATCTTTCCTAAGTTCAACCCACCGTCACACCGCACACAGCACCAAAACACAACGCCTAATACTTCCTACCCTGTAAGAGAATATGAGATGAGAAATGGGAAAACGAAGAATTCTTGTAAAGAAATAATCCATCCCGGCATTTGCCATCTTGCTTGGTGGCTCATTATATTTCATTGAACAAAAATATAAATTATCATGCTCAAAAAATCATGAGATCAAAAACGAGTCAATTTCACCCCTTATCTGGAGTTTGTAGACACTCGATTTGTACTTAGATATCACCCGTCTGGAAATATTTATGCATTTTGTCACATGAAAACTTTTTAAGGAAACCTTAGATTTGCTACTGATCATGAGGTCACGCATGCGCAACCAAATTCCCATGGTGAACTTCGTCTTTGAAAGAACGCCCTCATAGAGCACAACTTTTAGATTAAAATACCATGATATATTTATATAAATTCTTTCTACCTGACATATTTTTAAAACAGAAATAATGCAGGAATCCACATATTTCGGTCTGCATTAAATTATCAAGCAGTTATCTCTGGGTAGCGATAACTAGAAGAATATATTCTAACTTTTTGGTGCTTTTTCCATTTAGAAGCAATACATCTGTTTGCTGTTTACTATTAATTTTGTCCTAGGACTGATAAATATATCAATTTATACACTGGTTCAATCAACGCCTTTTACACTGCATGTCTCCATCCCTATCGCTGCAGGTGACTTTGCACAACAAAATACATTTACGCATTCGTGTTTGCATATCTTTCTGTTCTTCGAGCTTGGAGTATAATTTGTACTCATGAAACGAGGTCAAAATACACCGTTCCCAGGCTGGAATACTGACATCACGCAGTGTGCAAGTGCACAGGAAACGTTAGATATTAGAACAAGTTAGTGCAAATACAAGGAACAAAGTATACTTTAGAGTTGTGCAGAGGGAACTGTGAGAAGGTTGGGCTACTGCGGGCTATCTTGACCCTGTATCTAAATTGGGGCCAATTACCGAGACAGAAACGCCAAGCGAGAAAAATGGGGAGCATGCTCTAACAACTGCCTGAATTTTAGTTTGCGTAGCCTAAGGAGCGTGGAGAGTTTTATACGAGCAACCTCGGCGATGTCGCATGAAGGAACAACCAAATAGAAGGAAAAGGTCAGAATACAAAATGAGCGGTAAAGATGAAAAAGGAGTAATACTTTTTAATATAAATTCCAAATTACAGACCAGAAAATTTCCATTTACAGCAAATTCATTAATGTCAAAACTGACAACCAGAATTTCTTCTTATTTGTGAGTTATACGACATGATCGCCCACCGCTGTTTACCATCTTTGGGAGAGGTTGTTTTTGAAGTATTTGAACAGGCAAATATCAGCAATTTAGTAGCCGATACCAGTTGTATAAGGATGCTTAAATAAAAAAATGCAGAAAATAAACATTTCTGCTTACTTATCGACACGATTATTGATATACATCCTCCTCATGTGACTCAAAAAATCAGCTACTCGGTGAATAGAATTCTTTGGATTGAGAATGAAACGATCGTTGTCACAAAACAAAACCATTCCTCTAGTCAAAAGTTCTACAATTTTAAATTCAGTGTGTTTTCATTCCATGTTTGATTGGGGGGATTTTGACCAAAACGATGCGCCCCCAGAGTGTCATTTGTTACAAAGCGAAGCAGATACGCGTCATACACTGTGATTCTGTTGACACAATCTCACATGAAGTTCGGTGTGTTTCCATTCCATGTTTGTTTGAGGGGATTTTGACCAAAACGATGCGCCCCCAGAGTGTCATTTGTCAAATGCGAAGCAGGAGCGCGTCATACACTGTCATTCTATTGACGTAATCTCACTTGTTCAACCAAGGCTTGACAATGTGAAACCCACTGCGTCCATAATATTGCAGTGACTGATGTCTAACAATAAAGCAAGTTCGGGCAAGAGGATCTTTGGTAAATGAGCTCTTTGCTTGCCCCAGTGTTTGGCCGAAATAAAACTGAATCTTTAAACAGTTCTTACCCTACTCTGCAACCATTCGTAGAAGAAAACCTTGTTGACGCTTCCATTTTGTTAACTGCGTTTTATAAGTATACAACAACAATTGACATACGCCAACCACACGGTGAGACAAGAACAACATAAGCAGCGTGACCAGTTCTTCATGTTTAGGGAAACGAGTAGCCGAGGTCACCAAGGCATGAACTGATGAGGTTCATATCATACCAGGTCCATCTGCTCTGATTGGTAGTTTTTTCATGTTTCTTCAATCCTCATCAACAGCAAATGCAAAAGGGGTATTTTAAACATGCTTCCTTCCCAAAATCCTTTTCAAAGTTTAATTAATATCATGTATTATCAATGCCCTCTGCCTGTGATGTCATAGCAGTAAAAACGGGCGTTAAACACTATCCAAATAAAAACAAATGCATATGAACTATGAGCTCGACAGCCTTTTTGCACCCAACCTTGCCGACATCCGAGAACACTGTGCAAAAGATAAAGCTGTTTAATTCGAATTATTTGTTTTATAAAAAGCTCTTCTAAGATAGAAGGTACAAATATTCAGATATTTGACTTTATCCCTAGCAAAGTATAAAAACCAAAAAATTAAGTTAGGCAATTTACTTCTATTGAATGTAAGTTCGAGCCTGGCTGACATTTTTGTGCTTGAGTCAGTTGAAGCACATGATATTAATTAATTTATTTATTTATTTGCAATATTTTTAACTTTCACTTCAAAGCTACGGCCAGTTTTTCAGAAAATAATTACGAAATAATCTAACTTTTTTACGTCACCAATTTCTATTTGTTTTGTGCTTTGCTATTTGGAAACGTTATCAATCTTGAAATAAAAATCATAAAGTTCATATTTTCTGAATTCTCGGGGAGAGGTAGTTTCTATAAATAAACGATTGTAATAGTTCTGTCTTATAGAAAAAGGTACATAAAAAGCTGAACATACTCGAGAAGACGAGACCTTTCCTGCAAATTAAAGCTCTCTGGTACAGCTATGCTATTTTATCAATGTTTATTGTCTTTTTCATTGAAAGGACATTAAAAGTTATGCAGCACATATTTCGGCGAAGTCTCCCCATAAATAAGTTGTATTAGTTACGTCATCTGATTTGATACCTTGCGATGTGTCTTAATCACAGCTTTTAAGCCTAGAGCATAAAACATGATAATGATAGCTCTTCGCAAGATTAGATCACACATGTCGAAGTTCTAAGAACGCCGTCGAATACTGGCAAGAAAACTTTGAAATTAATTGCTTTAAAAATTGAAACGGAAAATATCCAATTAAAGCCCCAAACATTCATTATAGCATTTTCACATGTTTGTGCATTACGTAATGTGCATTACGTAATGTGCATTACGTTTGTGTATTACGTAAATACTCAATATAAAACCACAAATATTTAATGATAATAGTTATTTAGCTATATTCATTTAAGAAATCCATTTACGTATGTTATTACGTAAGATAAATGCCATAATATTCTACTTAAAGCTCCAAACATTCATTCATAATATATTTTAATCATATAGATTTAACCAGTTCATGTTTTTATATTAGATAAAGGCTTTAATGTTCAACTCAAATAACAAATATTCGTTGGTAATACGCTTTAAATCATGTAAATTTAATAATTTCATTTGTATAGATTTCATGTATCAGATAAGGGCTATTACAATGTATGTCTTAATGTTTGTTGATGCTTAATAATATAAACATAACGATTCAAAGGAACACATACATAGCCAAGAACATGAAAAGGTTAAAACTACAAATAAGAAAATTGCATTACTAAGTGAATCAACCAATGACAAGCGTAACAACATTAATAATGTGTACCAAGAATGAAACACGAGAGAGACAGCTTTATTGCGACTAAATAGAAATTAACGAATTTCATTCGCATAGTATACATATGTTAAAAATATAATGCATTGTAATGTATAGTATTACTACAATTCTATTATACTTCAAAATATGTTAGTATACATTGGATTGCGGAGAGAGAATTTGTGTTTTAAATTTCATTAGCCAAAACCATGGTTCGTACTTCGTAAAGTGAAGTTACATTTTAACATTACGTAAAGATAAGTGGCGATTAATATTTTTGTGGAAGAAATTATAAAATTATTATTTGTGGTGAATGACAGGAGTTAGGAGTTTGAATTAATATCCATATAGGAAAATAGTATACTAGTTACAACAGGACAAAACGTACAGGTTGCGGGAGAAAAATACAAATTATAACACGTCTGTTTGGTATTCATTCTGCTACTAATAATATTCTCCAAGCATATCGTAATCAGAAAAGTATACTGTTGTGTGGTAATAACAAAACATTAATACACTCCTTTCTATTCATTGTGATTTTATTATACTTAAAATCAAACTCCTTTCACCCCAGAAGTGTCAATATGAAAAATCCAGTTATAATAAACCAAACCCTGAACTAGCCGAGGATATTGTGGTGGTAGTTAGGAACTATGTGTCTACGATGGCACATAAATTTGGCATCCAAAGGCGGCTTCGTCCTTATTAAACTGCTTGAATTTTGGAAGAATCAAATTGTTTCACTGCCAAGGGTGGCCGAGGTCGTTAAGGCGCGGACTCAGCGGGAGGTTTGAATCCCGCCACTCCCTGTCTGAGGTTTTTACCAGGTTTTCCTCAGTCCTCATAAATGGCAAATGTCGGTGAGGTACCATAACCTTAGGGTTGGAACGTTTTCTTCCTTAAAAATCCTTTCCCAATTTATCATTTCATCTTATGTATCATCATCAGTGTCCACCGCCTGTGGTGCCTCAGTAGTAAAAAGTAGTTAAAAGCTTTTCAAAAATAAATAAATAAAATGTCTCATAATTTCATTAAATAGAAATATATAACATTTGTGCATCTTGGTTAAAATGCATGTTTGAATGGAAATTTAATTGTGAAAATAGATTTATACCCACCCGTATTTTTAAATATTCCCCTACTCATATACTTCCAGTATTTAATTTACTTTGCTTGAAAAATATACCTAATAATGCTTAAAGAAATCAACAAAACACATTCACTACTTTCATTATTCCTGTTATAATGTGTTATGAAAATTGTTTATTATTGTAAGTAAAAATTAAATATGCACAGAATTAGAAAAGTGATCAGAATATGTTTAATTTGAATTGATTGAACAATAAAGAGCTTAAGATAAAACATACGAATATTCAAAAACATGTTTAGTCACTTGTACATTTTTAAAAACATATGTAGAGGAAAAAAAGAAAGAAAAAGGCATATGTAGTCCATAAGAATATTTTTAATATTTTTAAGCACAATCATAAAGTGCATACTCAATTTTTATTTGTCGTACAAACAGTAATAGATTATTTGAGGAAGAGATCTAACTAATCCATCGTTTAGTTATTGTCACAACATGAGTAATGAATTCATTAGAGCATTTAGTTCTTCAGATTAGCACGTTAACTGCCCCTTAGCACAATACTCTTAGCCTGAAGTCCATTAAGGTGCAAAGTTGTGCTATTCCGCACTATTTACCTTTTGGCACTTCACCCCATCACAGCAGTCGTTAGGAACATGCAAGCGTGAACCGTGTACCCAGAGAACTTTGCTACTTAGTTGCTTCGCAGTTTAATTTACTTTTCGGTCCCTAACACTTGTGTTACGGTTGATGGTATCTCCAACCCATTTAGCTTCTCTACGCATCTTGCGCTGTTTTTCTTGGCAAAATCACAGGCCATGTTGCATAGTTACGGGCAACAGTCATGCAACTTCCTTGTTGTAAACATTAAACAGTTGTAAGCTGGGTTTCCAATTCTGCAGTTGTGTTTTATGTTCTAACTGTCCAAGAAATTAAATGTAACTTTCTATAGCTGGTTGATTATATATTTAAGATTTTATATACAAAACTACGTTTTTTTATAAGTTTAATTTCGATGTTTTAAGTATCTTTTACGTTACAAGAAAGTATGGTTTAAGTTATTAGTTCTTGCATACACTTTGCGATGAATGTGACATTCTTTTACAAGAAAGCACTTAATATGAACTTAAAAATTCATAATGGTTCCAATAAGCAATTATATTACAACTTTTCGGCTTTAAATGCCTTTCTTTTAGAAATAAAGGGAGAAAAAAGGCACAAAACTGCGAAGATGTTGCTACCACGAACAACCCCCCCCCCTCATTTTTGACGTATCAAAGTATTCGGGAACCTTACAGGGAAACCTTATTGTGAACTGTAAACTTGGAGGTCGTCGCTTGTTTTCGACTGTTAAGCAGGGCAGTCAGGCCTCATTCGTGATGCAGTAAACAACTTAGTTCTGCGGCAGCCTACCGGATATCCGGGCATTCGAAATTTCTTTTCCAATTCCGCATAGGGTACCTTCAACATTTCCGTAATATTCTCGAGGTTGAATAACTTTTATTTTCTATTGCGTTGTTACTGTGATACAGGAACCATTTTCTAAATATAATGTTAATGTATTGAATACGTATTTTATGAATGTAATTATAATGGAATTTTAGCTATTTATTACGTGTTTATTAGTGGCATGTAATTTAAATTTAACTGTCTCGTATATTAGTTTTTGCGTTTTGCAGTGCTAGCTATACCCACGTAATATTCAATTCCTTTTTATTTGGAAAGTAAATGAAGATATGTTGATAAATTCTTTTGTGAAATTTTAACATATTTACGGACATGTTAATGCATTATATATTATATTCTGCCTGGCATTGTGGGGCTCTTATTTTAATTCCTTACAACGGAGATTTAAACATTTATTGTTAATGGGAGCGTTTAGTTCTATGCTTCGCTATAGTGCTTATTGCTATTTGTTAAGTTGCAAAATACTTTTCTTATTAAATTTAGTATTAATAAATTTATCAGTTTTTTGAAATTAATGCTTTCTTTCGTCTTGTTCCTTAACCTATCTGTTATCAACAAGAGTACATCTAATTTAATTGTTTTATATATCTTATTGTCTGCAGGTATTTTGGTATCATAATGTAGTTAACTGCTATGTCACATAATAAAGTTACGGACCCAAACCGTAGATTTCTGTAATAAATCAGTATATTTAACAACCATAAAACATTAGAAGGTTAAATTATTATCATGTTGCATGTACAGCGTTGTCATTTAATTAAACAAAATGGATACAAATTAGTATAAGCTTTGAGTATCTTAAAAATAAAAAGTGAAAGATTTTCAAGAAATAAAAACACCCAAATATCATTAGGCATAAATGATATATCCATTTAATAATTCACTAGCAATAATTTATTTGGTTATAAATAAATTTGATTAGCTTTCTCAAATATAATGTGCTATATCCTCTGGGAAAAATGTTACTTTCAACATATAACATTAATAAGACAAGTAGCACATTTCTTAAGATATATAAAACCTTTATAATTTGATAGTGAACTGAACTTTCAATTGTCTACTATATCTGAAACATTTATTTTCGACAGATATGGCGAAAAATTATAAGTTTTTATTAATACAGATTCTCTGTCATGTACACATTTAAAAAGTAACGTTATTTAATGAATAGCAAAGCAAAGGCAACTCTAGCTCACACTTCCATATAATATTTAATGAACAGAGTATAATATACTACAGAATCAGACGTTTGATTCGACAATGAAACAAAAAATTATCACAAGTAATGTCACGAGCATAGTGAGTGAATTTATCTGTAAAGCTCAGATCCTAGAATGATATTTATTAGGACTATTTCACGATTAAAATAGAAATTGAAATATAATTCCTTTAAACTTGGCCTACAAAATTGTAATAATTGTATATTTGTACTTAACTTTTGCAAGCAATCTTGCGACAGAAGAATGCCGATTGTCCGTAAAGCCAATAGAGAAGGGCAAATACTGGTTTAAAACGTTTTCATGACTAGAATAAGAATAAAACTTATATATATATATATATATATATATATATAAATTAAAATAATTAGAAAAACAGAAAAGAGTAAAACACTAAGAAAAGTCACAGATTTGCAATCGCTATATTTCGAACTGCTAGAGTTCATATGTATATGAAATTCGCGCACTGAATAATAACACTTGTTATACTTATGAATATATATTATATTCTAGAAACCGTGAGACTAAAATAGACAAAAGTCGACTATTCCAATCGCTATCGTACGATTTTTTAATGCCAATGAGGGGAAAAAATGATAACATACAGTTTCTCAATTTTTCTTTTGTGTTCTGTGGTTTGGAATTCCCAATGATAAGATCAATTTGCACATTTGACGCATCACCAAAATGTTTTGAAGAACCCTTATGCGTTATGATTATCGATTATCCATACTTTTGTTCCTATCAATAGCTCCCCACCGTATATAGCAAAAGTGGTCAGTGATGCGTGTTCAGGAATTATATAGTGGAGGTATAGAGTTGGCTGTACTGACCACAAGACAAATGATGTCGTTTGATAATTTTTTTTGATAATTTCACTCCATAATGCGGCTGTTAATGGTAAACATTCAAAATTTTGTTTCGTTCCATTGATCGATTTTAAGATGACACCACTTGAATGAAACAGCAAAATTAATTCTGCTGCACGTCCAAAGTCAAAAAGTTGAGACAAAGTCAACGCCTAGGTGATATGTGGTAAAAGTAGAACATTAAATCATACGTAACATGCGTGAAAACAAAATAAAGAAATCAATGAAAGGCATTTTAGGCTGAGAAGTTTCAAGCATTTAGACCCAACCGAAACTACCTGTATTGTAATACAAGAAATGAATCACCTGCACTGATAGATTCACTTTTATTAATGCATCTTAAACTATGGAACAATATTTTGTGGCACTGTTGCATTTTTTGTCTCCAGGCAAGAAGAATGGGGAAACTTCAGTTTTTATTTGGATCACACTGCATTTTGAAAAGAAACTGACCCAAGATAATGGTTATATATTCTTTGCATCAGCTATACCGCCTAGTTTGTATTAGCTTAAAATAATTCAAGTAATCTAATTACATTTTAGCTCAATTTGAAAAAAATTTGGTACAGCAGTAACACAAAAACACAGAAACTAAAGAAATGTATGAACTCCATGGTTAGTAACGCCAATATTATTTTCTAATTAGAGTGCACTCTATCTGTAAACTTACAAGGAAACGCCCTCTTGCTGACATGTTTGCTTTAGCACATCAGATTAACAATATTATCTCCCACAGCTTCTTAAGATGCTGATAGGCCGAAACAATTTTGACGCGAGCTAACGTGTATATTTGAGATTAGGTTAGCTGTAGAACACAAAAAGAGGTGATAAAAGATAATGTATGAAAAGTAACATGTTTAAGAGTTTTACTATCTTGAACGCCATCTTTTTAGAAGCGTTTTGTACAAAAGACAGAAGCACCACTTTATTGAAAACACAGTTGATGGCTGCGAAAGTCTTTAACACAATTAGTACGGCAAGTTGATGTATTTGTCGGTGATGCGTACAAAGCCACTCAGCTGCTACATGTTCATCCATATAAAATTACTGCTATATCCGAAATAACACCGGGGGCTGAATTAAAATATCCCGGGGAAGGATAAATTGCGACGTGTCTTAAAATATTTTCCAAAGGATTCAGGCATATCTCACAGCAAAGGGCAGACACATCGAGTACCTACTATGATGATGAGAGCAGCATTAATTATTAATTACTACAAATAAATATAGAAATAAACAAAAAATAACGCGCTATGAGTCACGAGTTCCGACTCACATGTCATGATTTCCCTCGGCAGGTGGCGCAGTCGTTTGTTAAGCAGCAACCTCTCTCGTCGGCAAAATTAATTTCCGATTGAGTAGCGAAATGAGCACCTTGTATATATTAAAAATAAATTATTTGTAAAAACAATATAATCATCTGGGTTTGAAGGTAAACATGTTGTTTGAAATATTAGTTATTTGCGTGACTTTTCTTCAGTGTTTAATTAATGTCTAGTTATTATTTAGCTATATATGCATTTACTCATATATGGAACTAATCTTTCTTAAAACAAATTCATTTACTTAATTCTTTTGTAGGAATGTTAAAATACACACATTTTATTTTGTTTCAAATTTCATAATGTAACAACTTCAAAAATGTTTTCATTGTTAAGTAAATTACTTATTTTAGCTTTATTAATCCCTACATATGAGAATCGTCCTTTCACACTAATCTATGCAGAATTAGTTGAAAATAAAGAAGCCGACTTAAAATATTTGGAATATATTATATCAATTTACTAATGCTTCATATTAAAATATAAATTTGGATAAAAGTAAATGTGTCTTACTGGTGGGGATGGTTGCCTGAATGAATGCATGTACAGAAATGGTTGCCTGAATGAATGTACAGACGAATCGATGCAAATGCCCCAACTTTCGTAACAATAAACCAAAAATGGGGGAAAAAATGGTTTTATTAAACAGAAAAGCAGATATTTTACAGGTTAAGATATTTATTGCAGAAAAGAAGAAACTGATTATAAAGGAGATATAATCTAAATTAAAAGAGCATCTTTCTTAATAGTGAAAAAATCCATATTTTTTTCCATTTTTTGACAGTTAGCTATCTTATTTCAAACATATAAATGAATAGAAAACTACTACAATTATGTATCAAAAAGTAACCTAAAGTGTAAAAAGTCATATTCGTGAGTCAACTAAAATTTGTTTTCTGAAGATCGTGTCTTTCAAGCTGAAAAAAAGTGATTAAGAAATGTATTAGCAATTTTTGTAGTTATTCCCATATACCGTGTCCCAGAATCGCCGTGCATTCGAGTTGTACGTTCGTGTGCTTACATTGCACGAATGTCACATTGGTGCATCTTGCAGAGATTTTAGGGATGCACAAGATGAAACATTATGCGAGTTAGTTTCTTTCCTTTAATTTTCACTTCCGAATAAGCTAATAATTAATATTAATTCGATGTACAGTTATTATAAATGTTCGTTTCCTACTCTACTGTGTCTCTAAATTAAAAACTGCTGAATTTACTGCCAGTTCACATGGTAGTACGTTCGATCAGTGATGCTTTCCTCCGCGACACAGGTTTTTTTCTATGAACCAGCCCCCACTCGTTTGCCGCGCCATGGACGGGACATCACCCTTGCTTGCTTACTTGTTGAACTTGCTGATTATCGCAGTCGTAGCGCAGCTGTTCCTGGCAGTGTTGTGTTGTTCATTTTTTAATTCCACAGTATTCATAAAGTGCATTATGCCTCATGTATTTATAACAGCACAGCGTATGTACGATTCATATGTGTTAACTCAGTGGTGAATGAAAAATCGTAGAACTATTTTTTTTTTTTTTTATCTTACAGTTGATTCTACTACTTATGTGAACACCGTACTAACCCTTTTTCTTCACAGAATTAATCGAAAGGAAGCGTGACCATGTATTTTTTTAACAGGATTCTGCCACGCTCACACTGCGAATAATTCCATAAAAGCAATTCACAATGTATTTCTACAAGACAGAGTTATAAGTAGGTATTAATGGCCCCCTCGATCCCCTCAAGTAAAGTGCAATGGGGCGGTCACCTCGCTAGAATGCAGGACAATAGATGGATCTACAAGATCTCCTTGTGGGACCCCCGGATAGGATAAAGGACACAAGGCCGACCCAGAAGAAGATGGACAGATCTCTTCAAGGAACATGCAGGTCCAGATTGGTCAAGAGGAAGAGAAAAATGGAAATCTCTCGAGAAGCAACTAGTGCAGTGAGAAATGGAGTAACCAAAGAATAAATCAGTCAGTGTCTTAAACAGCATACGAACAACTAGCGTGGAATAGCTCACCACGTTAGAAAAAAGCGAGCTTTCCCTACTTGTTAGGTGGCTTTTGTCCTTAAGGGACACAAAATGCCATCTTTATCTTTAATTATAATTAAAGATAAAGATAATTATCAATGGGAACTCTGCTATGATTTAATTGTTGTTGCATTGCTTTCATGTTTACAGAGTGAGTTCACGAAATACTGCTGTTTTTTGTGTCTGGGATAAAGCCGAGAAACCATGAACCATTATAAAGTCAAGGAATGGCCTAACAGACAATAATTTGTTACTGGGAAGGCAAATGTTAAAAGTACTGGTTGAAAGGAGTAAATTATTTTGCCTCAGCTTCATATCAAGTTAGGCCTAATGAAAAACTTCGTGAAAATTCTAGATAAAGAAGGCCATGCCTTAAATGATTTGAAACAAATATTTGCTAATTTGAGTGAATCAAAGTTGAAAGGAGGCATATATGTTGAACTGCAAATCAGAACGGAATTAAAAGATTCATCCTTTGACACTAAGCTCAGAAATTACAATTAGCTGCTTGGTCCTCTTTCAAGGCACTTTGTTAACAGAATTTGTTAACAGGGCAACAGAAAATATGAAAATATGTTTCCTTGGTGAATGATCCATTGGAGAACTACAGGAAAATGAGGTGCAGACTGTCGCTTAAAAGACATCTTGACTTCTTCCCAGAAAATTTGGGCGTAGTAAGTAATAAGTAGGGTATGCACTTTCGCCAAGGCATCCTTACTACGTATAGAGAGCACCGTTATCAAGGCTACTGCAACCCTTCGATGATGGGTGAATATTGTTGCCTTGCTCTTAGGGAGTGTTTTTGTTTAACAGTGTTTAACGCCCGTTTTTACTACTGAGGCACCACAGGTGGTGAACACTGATGATACATGAAATGAAATGATGTATTGAGAAAGGATTTTTTTTAAAGAAGGAAATGTTCCAGCCATAAGTTTTAGGGTACCTCCTCCTTATGATGACTGAGAAAAATCTGGGAAAAATCTCAGTCAGAGAGGACGGTCCAGGTGGTAATCGAAACTCAGACCTCCGTCCGGTTCATGAGTCCGTGCCGTAACGATCTCGGCCACCTGTGGCGGTCTTAGGGAGTGTGATGAAGCAACATACATCATCAGCACACTTTTCAAAGCAAAATAAAGAGTAAAAATTCAACTAGATTTTGAACTTAATTTCAGTTCTTTCTGCACCATGCCCACACGTGTTAATATATATATAAATCAACACTAAAAATAAAAGTAGATAAAGATAAAACACAGAGAAATAGTCACACTTGAAATTGCTATATTTCGAACTACTGCGAGTTCTTCAATGGCAAGAAGCTAGACAAGTGAAGGTGATAAAAGTAAATATTGAGTATCGAAGGTAACGTTATGCATGGAAACAGATGAAACTAGATATGAGAGTGTGGGAAGAAAAAAACTAATATGTAAGATTTAAACCAGGTGGTATACGCGCTTTATGTAAAAATATAGCTGCCATTTCTCTATCTCTGAGTAAACTTTCACAGCATTGTGTAGGTAAAGCATCAATAAGAGTTAGACTAAACGCATCATCAAAATCCTTACAGTGAGATAAGGCATGTTGGGCAACAGGCAAGGGAGACTTGGTTTTAACAGAACGTCTATGATTGTTCATGCGTAGCGAAACAACAGTAGAAGTTAAACCAATATAAAATGCTTTACAAAGCTTACAAGATAACATATATACGACATTCTTGGAAGAACAGGTAGAAAATGAAGAAATGTTGAATTCCTTGGATAAATTAGGGCTATGGAATGATTTGCACGGCATAATTAGTGCACAGGTTTTACATTTAGGACGTTGGCAAGGATACGAGCCAGCAAAGGGACGTGGTAAATTCGGAGAGGATAGGTTACGGCGAAATATACTTTTAAGGTTAATATATATATTAACAGTAATTATAATAGTACAAAAGGATAAAACACTAAGAAAAAGTCACACTTGAGATAGCTATATTTCGGACTCGTAGACTATGGCAAGAAGACAAGTGACGGTGATAAAAGTAAATATTGAGTATCGAAGGTAACGTTATGCATGGAAACAGATGAAACAAGCAACAAGAGTGTGCGGGGGGGGGGAATTATTACGTAAGATTTAAACCAGGTGGTATACGCGCTTTATGTAAAAATATAGCTGCCATTTCTCTATCTCTGAGTAATTTTTCAGAGCATTGTGTAGGTAACGCATCAATAAGTGTTAGATTAAAAGCATCATCAAAATCCTTACAGTAAGATAAGGCATGTTGGCCAATCGGCAAGGGAGACTTGGTTTTAACAGAACGTCTATGATTGTTCATACGTAGCGAAACAACGGTAGAAGTTAAACCAATATAAAATGCTTTGCAAAGCTTACAAGATAACATGTATACGACGTTCTTGGAAGAACAAGTAGCAAATGAAGAAATGTTAAATTCTCTGGATAAATTAGGGCTATGGAATGAATGGTACGGCATAATTAGTGCACAGGTTTTACATTTAGGGCGTTGGCAAGGATATGAGCCAGCAAAGGGACGTGGTAAATTCGGAGGAGATTGCTTTCGGCGAAATATACTTTTAAGTTTAGGGGGTGTTCTAAAAGTAATGCGGAGTACAAATTTAGAAAAATCGTTTAAAGATGAGTGCATTAACAAAGTATCATGATATTCTTTCAAAATAGGTCTGATACTTTCAATTCCAGGCACGCAGGTAGTAACAAGGTTAATGGAGTTCTTATTAGGAGTTTTAGGTTTGCATTGGAAAGTTTTGTGCGCTGGCATAAGTTTTATACCTTAAAAGTATATTTCGCCGAAACCTATCTCCTCCGAATTTACCACGTCCCTTTGCTGGCTCATATCCTTGCCAACGCCCTAAATGTAAAACCTGTGCACTAATTATGCCGTACCATTCATTCCACAGCCCTAATTTATTCAGAGAATTTAACATTTCTTCATTTGCTACTTGTTCTTCCAAGAATGTCGTATATATGTTATCTTGTAAGCTTTGCAAAGCATTTTATATTGGTTTAACTTCTACTGTTGTTTCGCTACGTATGAACAATCATAGACGTTCTGTTAAAACCAAGTCTCCCTTGCCGATTGCCCAACATGCCTTATCTTACTGTAAGGATTTTGATGATGCTTTTAATCTAACACTTATTGATGCGTTACCTACAAAATGCTCTGACAGATTACTCAGAGATAGAGAAATGACAATTATATTTTTACAAAAAGCGCGTATACCATCTGGTTTAAATCTTACGTATTAATCCCCCCCCCCACACTCTCATTTCTAGTTTCATCTGTTTCCATGCATAACGTTACCTTCGATACTCAATATTTACTTTAATCACCGTCACTTGTCTTCTTGCCATAGAAGGACTCTACGAGTCCGAAATATAGCGATCTCAAGTGTGACTTTCTATCCTTTTGCACTATTATAATTACTGTTAATTTGTTACATTGTCAATAGTGTTACTTTATTTTTCTTTTATATTATATATATCACAAAACAATTACTGAGTTCTGAGTCTGCGTTTCTTGTATGTATTTAGTTATGTCAATGTTCGCCCATAGTGTTTTTTAAAATTATACCGTGTATCTAAGTATTGTGACCTTATAAGTAAAAACTAATTTTTCCATAGAATTTTGCAATTCAAAATGAAATAAATCCATTATTTAGTTATAAGCGTAATTGTTTCAATGCATTTATAATAATTAATGTGCACCCACGTTGTATTGGATATTTGTGTTCTATCTAGTGTTGTGTATCTAGTACACGTGTGATAGAGATAAACGGTATTTTCCACTGGATTTACCGCCCCAGTGAGAGCATTATATTTCAAACCTGATACAGAAAAAAAAAATTAAATTTGTTTACGGGTGTAATTAACGCTCTACTGTACTTAAGTAAAGAGTTCAGATACAGTGTATATCAGATGGTAAGCAGAAGAAACGTCGGATTTTAAAGTAGTCATGAATGCTAAAAATTATTCTTAATGGAATACTTAAGTTTTATAATATTTAAAAATTTAATACCTAATACAGGAAAAAAAAAAAACAAGCCCAACGAAATATATATATATATATATATATATATATATATATATATATATATATATATAACCTTTATAAATGTTGATATTTTATTATTGTGATAACAAATGCAGGGGGTTTTATTAGATGGGGATTAATTAAATATGTAAAATATTTGGAGCGAAAGACTTTGGAAAAATTGGAATAATTGTTTAGATTAAGGATTGGATTAATGATTGAGATTTCAGAGGTAAAGTTTTCTTCCTCCTCTCCGATGATAGTTTCCGCTGACTTATATTTTTGCCTCGGCTCTTGAGACTCTGCTGCTGGATACTTTTATGATCCTGTGACCATAGGGGAAAGAGTCTTGGAGATTAATAATATTTCTCGTTATAGGAGATGAAATATAATTTATTGTTCAAAGTCTATTCCAGGTTATTTCCTGGAGAATGTGTCACTTTCGCACTAACTATGTGATCACTATGATGTTAACGCAGTTTAATAATTCTGATACTCTGATTCTGAACTCCACTACACTCAAGTAATTGTGAGACGCAACTGTCTACTCCTCACTGATATTCTTCCACTAGCGATACTCTTCGACTGAACTGAACTAAACTAATAATTGGATTGTTAGTGCCTACTCTTTCACACTGATAATGCCCCAACTGAATACTCTGCCTCGAACTGAAGTGAGAATGTTTATTCTTCCAACCAACTGAACTGCTCCTGGGCCGCAAAATTACCAGACTAAATAAACATGGCAGTCTGCCGGTCTCAGAACCTATCTTTATTCTTTCAAATATGTTTTTAGAAAAATCTAGAATATTTTCTCCCATTCTCGCATCTCTATTGGGTAATCTGTTCCCTCCGATTCTATTTCTGCTACATTATTGGTCTGTTGACTTACGTGACTTCTTGCATGTCACACATCTCTCACGTATTACATGGAACCGTTAGGAACTCCCTTCCAGAGGTTATCAGCCCGTCTTTTCACTCCCGTAGTCGTCATATTCTTTATTATGTCTTCCTTGCCTAACTAAATAACAGCAAAGCTTTCAGACAAAATACAAAGAAATATCTTTTCCACGCACTTAAAAATTCTCTCCAGAAAATATTGATTCTGCTTGGATCATCTTGGGTCAGCCAATCCAAAGAGTTAAGACCTGTGAATTTGATTTTTTTATTTGTTTTATTTACGGACGCTCTTTAACGTCTCAGGTCATCAGTGTCCCATTCAGGGCGTGAAACAGCTAACAAATTTTGCTCGGAGGCCTCTTCTTTCAGGCTTGAGGTTCTTTTTTGTGCAATACGGGACCTACGGCTTTTCAAAAACCCATCGATCCTGGTCGGGATCGAACCTGCGATCTTGGGTTTAGGAGGCAAGTATGGTTACCACTACACCATCAGGACCACTCTGTAAATTTGGAGGCCATAGCATTTTTGTGACATATTCCATAATCTAAGTACAAGCGTAATTTTTGAGGATTGGGATGGATTATAGTATTGTAAAATATATGGAATTTTCACATTCATACAAGCCTTGACATTCTAGTAATTAAGATAGGTACTAGTCGTGACTCGGATAAACACGTTGACGATTTATTTGGACTTCTAATGTAAACTATCTCTTATTGTAAAATGAACAGTTTCGTATCCTTTGTAGCGAAGTCTTTCATGAAGAGAGGCAGCTATACAATATTTTCTGTTATTATCCTGCAATTAAGCAATAGTACAGCTATAGGTAGATATGTAATTTTTCTCAGTAGGAGCGAACATTTCCCTAAAATTATTTACTGTCTACAATTCTGACATATGTAGAACGACCGTTTCTTGGAGAATTTCCTTGTTTGAATTTTTATATTTTTCACAACCTTCACCTTTAAATTTTTATTAGGAACCCGCCTTTTGCTTCTCCGTTCTTTGTCTTTACCTTGCCTTTATCTACAATAAAAGCAAATATTAAACCCAGTCTAAACATTCTGATAAAGAAAACAAAATTTTTAATGAAAGTATCTGAGTAATAATTACAGAAAACAGTTTTAAACAATGTTTTCAGTTTATGTATTCCTAAGCTAAATTTTTTGCCACCCGGTATTTAATGCATGGTTCAAAGACATCTTCTGAAAGTTTAAGAAAGAAATCCTCACCATATATAGTAATCACAATGAAATTAAATTATCAAAATTTTAAATAATTCATAGTGAGGACAATAAATACATGTTTAAACATTTACTTATCTCTTAACATTTATAATACTACACAAATAACCTTTAAACTTTGTTTATATCGCTTAACAAAAAAGCTCATTTTGTGTACTGTTTGGACCACCTACCGTATTATATTTTAATAACTTCGCAATGACAAACTAGCAAAATTAGAAACTTGACCCCAATGACCGATAAGCAGTCAAAAATGTTGAATGTGGGAATGAGGTGAAAGTGATTTGTAAATAAAACCTGCTGTGACCCATAGCAGAACATGAGACAGACCTCGCCTTTTCTCCACAGCTGTTATCACCTTTATTCCCCCGCCCTCTCTGCTAAACGCACAACGGTTAAGTTATGCCTACCAGCCAGCGTGGGGCCAATCTGAAGACATCCTTATCTCGGAAACGGCAAGTTGCCGGCCTATTAAGATAGTGCTGTTAGGTTATTCGGTTATCTTTTAGAGATAACACTTGAGCAATGAAAAGAACGGTAAGCGACTCTCACTTTGTGACATAGGTGTCATGTTACGCAACAATTTCCGCTGAGTGAGATGCAGATTTCAGAAGTTTGTGAAATTAGTAGATAAACAAATAGGTGAACTTAATATTTATAATTATCTAATCCTATAATGTTGCAAAGTTCCCAAGCTTATATTATATTAGGAAATTACATTTCACTTCCAGAAGAAGACGGTCACGCTGGTCTGGTGGTAGTCGTACTTGTCTCGTAGACCAAAGATCGTGGTTTCATTCCCGGCCAGGGTCGATGGATTTTTTGAGTGTAAAACTCCTAAGTATGCTTCTTTCGGAAGGGAAGTAAAGCCGCAGGCCCTCTGTCAAAGATTTACTCTCATGCCTGAAAGAAGAGGCTTCTGAGAAAAATTTATTGGCCATTTCAAGTCCTGAATTGAATGGGACGCTGATGACCTGAGATGTTAAAGAGCGTCCATAATTAACTTTCAGAAGAAAGCCTAGCAATTAGTAGTGCCCATGACTTCAATTTCATGTATTTTATTCCTCGTCTTGAAAGTATTAAACGAATATATCTATAAAACAAAGTAAGGACTGTTTCAAATACAACACCGATGATTTATATAATACATAACTCTCAGAAATTGTCTTACTCCATGTATAGACTTTAAGGGTCAGCAATACAGTGTAGTTGAAGAGTATTAGGGAAGAACAAAGCTATTTAAATTTAAATTGATGCTCAGGTAAATGTTTTATGGAGTGATTATAGTGAAAAACAAATTTACTCATAATATTAATAAATATGAACCATTAGGTATTTTATTTAAAAACAACGCGTACATGTTAGCTTGTGATCTATGCTTTGTTCATGTGATGATTCCATCCTTCAATAGAATTATGGGTGCTATGATGCTTAGCGTGACATTTTCAAATCTTTTTTGAACAACTGTTTCATAAAGTAGTCGCACAACTGACTTAGTATTTCAGGATAGGAAACATTTTTTGAATAATTAACCAGCAATCGTCAATTTAGTCGAGCATAAGTGGGAAGGCAAAACACACTCCGTACATGAAGTGGAAAATCCTTATCACAGATATGTTCACTGCAAATATCGTATTTCTGGAAAAACAACTGACCCCTCGATTCAACCTGAAATCCACATTTCTTTGTCCTCAATTGCTGGCAATTTCAATTACTAATGGATGGTCTTTTTGTCGACTGGAGAGATGATGGAAACTTTTATTGGGGGGCATTTCAAGGAATTATCTGGGAGGAAGTGTTATACAGCCTTTTTAATGGGAGTTTAAAGGAATAGCGGCCAAAATCAATGCACAAAAATAGGCCCTTTTATAAGCATAAAGCAAGCATCGAAAATAGCAATGACAAAATTCCTACACCAAAATTTATAAATTTGGCTCAGTGGGAATACAATTTCGCCAATTTATTTTACAATCTGACCTTACCTATTTTTCCGAAGGGATGAAATATTGGACATTCTCTGTATATCTTGAGAAATAAATTTATAATTAGAAAAATTGTGTTACTTTATTAATTTATCAAACTTTTCAGGAACTTCGAGTTTGGGATGTTAAACAGCCGGAGAGAAGACTTTTTAACCTTCAATCATACGTGTTAGTGAGAGATGAATCACAAAGCAGGTGTTCATGTTTCGGACGCATTATCAGTGCCTACACAAAAACGTTCAAATAACAACCTTCTGCAGAGAAGGTAATGGTTGTCTTTCGGAGCCCTGAAGGAACAATTGCCTAAAGGTGGTCAGTTGGCTAAGGTCAAATTCATGAGATATCAAAGCTTTCAGACAGCTTGTCAGCTCCTTTCTTTCAGAACACTCACCAGTTTAGGTGCAGCGCAGATGGGGAAAAACAATAAAATAAACAATAAAAATAATATGTAAAATTTATGGTCAAGTTTCATTTAAATATATATATATATTAGGTAACAAATATCTATGCAGTAAAGTTGTGATTATTGGAGGGCGCCATGAATAAACTGCTGTTTTCCACAAATCATTTGCAGCACATGCGCAGTGAATGCATGGGAATAAAAACGTTCCGGAGATTGGTTTCAGCTATTTGTGTTTATTTTTTTTTTGTTATTGTAGACGCACATACATTTAATATATATATATATATATATAAGAGTATATATCTTGCCCTCATACCGCCACGCAATCAAAGTTTGTACACACTAGTGGAAACCGGTTGACATTTAGTGGACGTGCGATTACTGCAAGACTGAAGTTAAAAGTTCCAATTGAGTTTGCTCTGTCGTATTTATAATACAGACTGTTTCAATTGTATTTCGTAGAAAGTGCCTGTTAGACTTTCTACTGCGCATGTGTGTACTCTAGAATATGCCAATAGTGCTTACGCTAGAACAAAGGGTATTTGTTTATGATTGTTGTGTGCAATGGGAATCGTTCAGTATTGTGAGAGGATTTCGTGAACAAAGTTCAAGTCAAAAGCCTTTTCATTAGCAAGAAACCCAGGGGGAAAAAACTTTTAACGCGGGATAAGCTTGATAAAAGAGGCTATCGAATAGAAACTATTCCTCGAAAGTTTTTAACACGATTAATTGTCAGAAGTGCGTATAAAGCCACTCAGCTGCTATGTGAAACCTGTAAGACGCTAAAACAAAATATTCGGGAGTTAGTTTACAAAATTTGAGAGGATGGTTTCCGGCCAGTGTCTCAACATTTTTTTCAAAAGGATTCACGCATGTCTCACAGCGAAAGGAAGGCACTTTGAGCATCGAATCTGATGTTGAGTGCAATATTCGTTACTATTTACTGCAAATAAATAACAAAAGATACAAAATATGTGCATTATGAATTTCCTTTGTGCAACATCATTTACCTTGGTAAATGATGAAACTATTACACGGTAACCTCTCATTAGCAAAATCAATTTCCGCGCAGCGGAATGAAAACTCTCTATACAGTTACTATGTGTATTATAGCATCAAGTTTTTGTGCTGTATTTCAATATAAATGACAATTTTGTTTATTTTAGCTATAAAAAGTCTTTAAGCAGTTTAAGGCCATAAAGAATGTCTTCCTATGGCTGATCCTCGGGGAATAGATAACTGACTTCCTCTTCCTTACATCACAATCCTGGAGCTGTTTTTTTTTTTACAAGCATTTCAATTCAAAATAAGCAAAATTTGATAACAATTACAACGAAAATCTTTGGTAATACCTCTAGAATAGAGTCATCGCCCAATCTGGAATGAAACAGGCAGGAAATCAACCTACCTACCTACCACCGCCACGGGTGGCCGAGGTCGTTAAGGCGCGGACTCGTAAGCGGGAGGTCTGGGGTTCGAATCCCGCCAGGACCGTCCTCCCTGACTGAGGTTTTTTCCAAGTTTTCCTCAGTCCTCATAAATGGCAAATGCCGGGGAGATACCCTGGAAGATTCCCCCTTTAAAAAGAAATCTTTTCCCAAAATATCATTTCATCTCACGTATCATCAGTGTCCATTATCTGTGGTGCCTCTGTAGCATTTTTTTTTTTTTTGATTGATTGATTTAAGAACGCTCTTTAACATCTCAGGTCATCAGCGTCCCATTCAACCCAGGGCGTGAAACGGCCGACAAATTTTGTTCAGAGGCCTCTCTTTCAGGCTTGAGGTTCTTTTTCAGGCTTGAGGTTCTTTTTCGTGCCGTAAATGTACGACACGGGACCCACGGCTTTACTTCCCTTCCGAAGGAAGCCATACTTAGGATTTTTACGCCCGAAAAAATCCATCGGTCCTGGCCGGGTTCGAACCCGCGATCGTGCCTCTGTAGCAAAAACACTATTCATTCATATACCTACCTGCCTCCCACTTTAAAGGAAGAGCAATAACTGCCCAAAGTGAAGCATTAGAACAGAGAGAAACAGGCACATTTAGATTGTCACGTGCATGGAAAGAACGTCAAAAGATGACATGATCCAGTATTAGACAACATAAAAACTGTACTTGGGTTTATCATTTGCCTATTGTAGAACCTACTACTTTTAAACTTTGCCGGTAACATTAACTTTCTTATTGATAAAACACGGTTGTTGATTTGGTTTATTTACGGACGCTCTTTAACATCTCAGGTCATCGCATTTCATTCTATTCAGGACGTGAAACGGCCGATAAATTTTGCTCAGAGACCTCTTTTTCAGGTTTGAGGTTCTTCTTCTTGCCGTAAATGTACAACACGGGACCCCACTTCCTTTCCGAAGGAAGCTATACTTAGGATTTTGGCCAAAAAAAATCCATCGACCCGCGATCTTGGGCTTAGAAGGCAAGTATGGCTACCATTACACCACCAGGACCGACAATGATATAACACAGCTATACCGAAAGTGCAATAAACTAATTAAACACTTCCATTTGTTGAGTTTTAATGAATTTTAAGGTTTATATTAATATTTAATCAACCGAAAGTTGCTAATTTAGGTTTAATTTCCTTGAAACATTCTCTACATTTTTGGATCACAGATGTGTGTACATTTACACAAAAATTAATAAAATATGCATTATATTAAAAAACCTACATGAATAATCTATGTATTTTCTTATACGTACAAGCAATAATTATGGAACGCATTTTATATTGCTAAAATGGTGGTATTGCAATGAGGTAATAAAAATATTCATTATGTAACAATTTTATAGGCGAGTACGGACATAGCATCGAAATAGGTCTCACATTGAATAACAGGAAAACTAAACAGATAACAAACCATATCGAAGAAAACATTTAGTTAACAATTCATACAATACAATTGTCGCGAATACACACATTTTCTTCAAAAGAAACATTAGAAAACTCTTGGGGAATATCAGAATCATATGCAAATTTTAGGGCGCTCTGTTAATTCTCATGGATAAAAATTATTGCATCAGAATCAAAAGAGTTCTCCCAAGTCCAAATTTAGTGTCTAACTCGGAAAAAGAAAAGCTGAGATTGTGCCAAAGGAAAACGGGAAGGAAAATGCCAAGCATCAGACTACAATTACAAGTCAGTCATGGAAAACAGGGTTAAGAGATGCAGCCAATACAGTAAGTTGTCTCAAAGAGACACGTGATGAAGATGGACTTAGGGAGGCTCAATTTGGCACCCAAGAATTTGGCACAGAAACGTGGGGTAGACAAAGAAGAAGATTGAAGATGAACATTTTTGGTAACTTCTGGTCTAGAACCAGGAGGAAAATGAAGACGATCAATGAAAGAGACATCCAAGAATTTCGTTTGAATTTATACGGAATGGCAACCCATCTTACTTTGGCAAGAGGTCCTTGCGGTTCCTGAAACTTCGTTGACTAATTATAAATTGATTTTATTATCACAAAAATACGTAATCTTATTTCTTACATTTTAAGTAGTTGATAAAGGGAATGAATAGATTAAATAAAATTTTAGCTTAGGGGTGCCGGCTACCAGCACTGTAACCGTCCGTTCCGACGGACGGTAGTTGTACCTTCAGTTTTTAGTTTTGAATTTTAGTTTTAGTAGCGTATTATAGCTGGCTACCAGTTATAGTTTTGCTTGAGTGGTTTAATTTGAGGTTGTTTGTTCATTTGCGGTTCTGGTATAGGCATCTAGGTATCAGGACGACGTATTACAGACTATTATTATTATTATTATTATTATTATTATTATTATTATTATTATTTTAAGTAGATCACATTTAATTTAACAAAAAAATAACTTAGAACGATGTCTATGCTACACCTTTTCCTTGAGGTACATGTAACTAATGTGAAATGCACAGCAAAATTATCACATATATTAACAATATAAATTTACACTAAAATATTACAGCTTCCTGCCCATTATATGTGGAAAATAACGGAGTAATTAGATAATTACATGATAATCTTACGTACGTATAATTTGTTAAGTTGGCTTCTGGGTAAGTTGTAGGAGCAATCAATTGAACAAGATCTACTGATAGCACATAATGGGGTTATTATCTAAATAACTATCGAGTTGAGAAACACTGGCATTTCGACGCGAATGTTACACGAAAATCTTACGAATTTTGCAGGCTTTACAAATTTACATTATAATAAAATAAAATACAGTGACAGACAGTTAGACTTTTTTCTCTCTTTTACAAGTTTCCAATGATGAGAATAGTTCAACGGCACCTGAGTGAAAATACAATTAGAAGCCCAATACGTAAACTATAGCCCTCGCGATTATCAGCATGAGATGTCATATGACCTGGCGAAACTATTTTTTTTGTGAGCCATTCTTAATCGTTTTCCCTTCAATTTATCTTTCAAAAATGCTAATCTACCAGGATTTTCCAAAAACACAATAGTCATGCTCTTTCAAGTTGACAAAACGGTTTCGCTTTCTTCGGCGCATTTTCATCAATAGTTGTCTTTTGTTTTGACTCAAGACATGTAATGGCGATCCGAGTTTCATCCATGGTCAAGATTCGGCAATAAATATCTTGCAGATTACGATTAAATATCCCCAAATATAGAAAAGTCCTTTGGCATGCATTTCTGGTTCACAATCAGCAATCGCCCTTCTCTACACAGCCTTTTATTGTGCAATTTGTTCACTGGAGATGCCTACAGTTTCCGTAATCTCGGTAGTTTTTCACTAGGACACTATGAATGCATTATTTCCCAGTGACATTCTTTCTATTGCGCGTTTATCTTCAGCGCTGATGCATGGTCTCCAAGAAGTTCATCCACCTGGCCTTTGATCTGCGCGTTCGTCCACTTCCACAAATTTTAATTATAGTACAGCTCATTATTTTCCGTATTTATGACACATGAAACCTTGTCGATTATCGCGGAACATTGTCTTATGTTAGGAAAAGGAGAACGCCTCACGTTACAACAAATTAATTAACCTGACAAATCTACACTTCGACAATTTTTTCTTCACATCATAAACACGCTGCACTGCTTCTACTTCTCTGTTTAAAGTTTTTCAACTAATGGAGATATCAAGTTTTTTTAACACTTTTCGCTTAAAGTTTTCTGAAAAATTAAAATATATTTAAATACTGTAACATATTGCTAAGAACGATAACTTGTGATACTTATTGCTTTGGACATCGCAAAACACACTAAAGAAAGATAAATCTGAATTTGATCATCTCACAACGCCAAAAATGAAATGCATCGAGTGATATTAGCTCAGAGCTCAAACACTGTTAGTAGCGGAACACAACGGCTCTCTCTCATGTCAACATTTTATTTCATCACATCTTTGATATGCATCGACGGTGTCAAGCTGCAGAGATTACAATGCACTGACACCTAAATAAAAACGGTGTTTTCTTTAACGCAGAATAATACTGGAGATCATAGACATTTTATATTAATGCAAACACAGAAGAACAAGGCGAGTCCTAGCATCAGTTGTGGATTCGGATTTGGTCAAGATATGTTATAAAAAAAAAAAAAAAAAAAAAAAAAAACATGCACGCTGCTCAAAACTATATGTAACAAACAATTCTTGAGCATAAATCATGTTACAAAGTCCAGGATCTTGTCTAAACTCTCTGGCCAAAGATATGCTCGATATATTTATTTTCCGGGGCCATCACTTTCTGCTTCCGAACTGAATTCCGCCAAATACTGCTTTCACAATACGGCCATCACAGAGCATGGCGTCCGAATTTCGAACAGTCATCAACAATGTTAGTTCCAGGGAACTAGTGCTTTTTAAAGATCTGGAAAATATTGCTTGGTGATATTTCGAGTTTAAGAAAGGCAATCACAGGAAAACAGTTTTCATAATTTCCGCATCACATGGTTACACCTCAAGTAATGCGTTCTTTCTGCTGCACCTGCACTCAACAGTTAAAGTGCCAGTGTCTGGAAGCAAAATTGTTTATTTGACTAGTACAGTTCCTTTCCAAAGTTTGTAACAGAATTAATGTCAATCTTAAGTACAGAGGTAGATTTATCAATGTTGAACAATTATATCGTAATATTCTATATTTAACAAGAATAATGTTTTAGAATTTTACGTTCCTGTACCTAATTTAAGGAGAAAGCACAAAATATAAAAGGAAAATAAAATTTAAATGAAAATATATATTAATCCGTTCTTTCGTAACATATTTTACAAATATTGTTGAGTAGATCATGCGACACTTTTGATTTTTCAACTTTGAGTACAGTGCGTTCTTTATAACATTCCTATTTTTCCAATTAATTTCCTCGCAAACCCAAAACTTTGCACCATTTAAATGTCACAACCTTATATTACTAGTTTGCAGATTTGTATCTCAGCCATAAGTGAGGAAATCATAAGGTAGGTGAGGAAGTTTAATGATTTCTTTTCAGACGCGCACATTTGCGTGGCACTGAGCACTGTGAGGAGGCTTTGGTCACATCTATTTTGGGCATGAATGTTAAATAATTGAACAGCAAGGCATGATCTTGGCACACTCAACTATTGTAGATATTAATGTAATGTGCAGTTGCCCGCAGAATGGGTGATCATATACATTTCCTCTACCTTCCTCTAATGATGGCATTCTGCCTGCCCAAGCAGCAGCAGCAGCAGCAGCAGTAGTAGTTGTAGTAGTAATAGTAGTAGTAGTAGTAGTAGTAGTAGTAGTAGTAGTAGTAGTAGTAGTAGTAGTAGTAGTAACAGTAGTAGTAGTAGTTGTAGTAGTAGTAACAGTAGTAGTAGTAACAGTAGTAGTAGTAGTAGTAGTAGTAGTAGTAGTAGTAGTAGTAGCATTAGTAATAGTAGTAGTATTAGCAGTAGTAGTAGTATTAGTAATAGTAGTAGCAGTAGTAGTAGTAGTATTAGTAGTAGTAACAGTAGTAGTAATAGTATTAGCAGTGGTAGTAGTAATAGTAGTAGTAACAGTAGTAGTAGCAGTAACAGTAGTAGTAGTAGTAGTATTAGTAGTAGTATTAGTAGTAGTAGTAGTAGTAGTAGTAGTAGTAGCATTAGTAATAGTAGTAGTATTAGCAGTAGTAGTAGTATTAGTAATAGTAGTAGCAGTAGTAGTAGTAGTATTAGTAGTAGTAACAGTAGTAGTAATAGTATTAGCAGTGGTAGTAGTAATAGTAGTAGTAACAGTAGTAGTAGCAGTAACAGTAGTAGTAGTAGTAGTATTAGTAGTAGTATTAGTAGTAGTAGTAGTAGTAGTAGTAGTAGTAGTGGTAGTAGTAGTGGTAGTAGTAGTAGTATAGTATTTATTCCAGTGCACCATTATAACAAAACTTCAACAGGCGCACCTGTTTTTAAAATACGTTAGGTCTGTTTGCTTAAATACAAGATATTACATTAAGGTTTTCCAAAATTTAATGTAAAATAAAAATACTTATTTGGCACTAGAATAAAAATAAAAAAGTTCTATATTAAATAATAATAAAAAGAAATAACAACAAAAATATCAAACATACACAGCGCAATTCACTCTATTTTTTTTTTTTTTCAAAAAACAATAGCCAAGAAAATAAAAGTATAGCATTATATGTTATAAATTGTTGCACTTAAGAAATTACTTTAAGCAGTATGTTTTTCTAATAATGAGCATTCTAGAAAAATTCTGAGGGCAAAAGCGCAATATATAGTAATTCATCCTGTAACCCATGAATACAAAACAGGCCGATTTAATATGTGAAAGGGTACAGAGTCTGCTGTTGTAAATCTTTTTATCGGCAATGAGGATTGTCGCCAGCGATGCACAAGAAATCAATTGATAAAACATTTACCCGTATCTCTTCATGTCAATCATACAAATCCTTTCATATCACACCACCATGGCTTTGTTAATCCTAGGATGGCTTTGCAGAGGATTAGCAAATGAAATCCGTGAATGTAAAACTTAAGCTTTCAGCATATGTTACTTCCAGCCTGCTTGCAAAAACTTGCGGGCCGAGATTTTCATCCCGCGTGTTTGCATATTATTAAAATGAATTGTGCGTTTAGTTTATCTGCAAACAATTAGTGCCCTTTAGCTAAACATTACACGGGTTCATGGTTCCGAATGCGTTATATATACGCTATTACTTGCAGTTTGGTCCTCAGTACTCAATACTGGCATGTATTATCGTAACCGGTATGACAGCGCGATTGCTGAAAGTTATTGCATTCCGGTGGGAATATAGCTGATTCATTTTGTAACCATGTACACATTAAGAAAATAAGCCAGAAAACGCCTAGTTTCGTATTTTTCCAAATTATCTGTTTATTTTGGTAAATTTTTGTTTATTATTTCTATCTGTAATATTTTCAGTTGATTGAACTTGCATTTATCGGGTTGTTCTATATTTCTTTTACCAATTGCCTTGTAATTCAGAAACGTGTAAATATGATAACTATAAGATATATATAAGTAATAATAAAAGTGGATACGGATAAAACACTTAGATAAAGCCACACTTGAAAATGCTATATTTCGAACTACTGGAGTTCTTCTATGATAAAAAGCCTAGATTCTTGCCATAGAAGAACTCCAGTAGTTGGAAATATAGCATTTTCAAGTGTGGCTTTATCTAAGTGTTTTATCGTTATCTACTTTTATTATCACTGTTAATTTGTTACATTGTTAATAGTGTTACTTTATTTTTATTTTTCATATATATATATATATATATATATATATATATATATATATATATGCGCACTCTCTGCTTTCTAATTGATTTAAGATATTATAACATTTTATAACTCAATTTCTCTATCAGGCTTTCTGTAACCTGCAATACTTCCTTAACATTATTATTATTATTATTATTATTATTATTATTATTATTATTATTGGTCTATAGTCGTTATATATTACTCTCTTTCTTCTGGTGCAAATTTTGCTTTCAAATAGTAGAGCAGAAACTGATATCGTTTTTATAAAAGGTTGCAGTTTCTTCCTTTCTTAGATTGTTCTAAATTATCTTAAATTAGTGCTATTAATAGGTATAGTTATTTTTTTTTATTTGATAAATTTCATTTATGTCTTCTATTAGGTTGGTTAAAAACATTCTCCTATAAATACTTTACTTATTAGTCTTCTAACTAATAGAGGATGTTTATATCTGTTGATGTATTCCTTTGAAGAATATTTTAAGAGAAAACAGTGGGCTGTTTGGTATTAGAAAAACCTGAAATTGGTTCAACTAGTTTAGCGATGGACATGAATGAAGACGAATCTTGCTCAAAAAGATTTTTATTTATAAATAAAAAAAAGAACAGTCATGCCAGCCATGAATTGTCAATATATCTTTGTATTTCCAAAGCTAGAGTTGCTACATATTTGCACCAACTCAAATTGTTAAGTTAATATTTATAAACACGTTCTTTAAATTTCCCTACAGGTCACATTCTGACATGTAGAAGAAGGGGAGGGGGGGGAGATACTCTTTTGAAGTAATTCTGAGAGGAGAAAGCAATGGGATACAAAAGGGAAGAGCCTCGTTTTTCTGGGCATATGTAGTACAATTTAGAAAGTGTTGCCCATTTCGAATTGCCTTCAAATAGCTTGCGTTAACGCTGAATTGTTCTGTGAGATTTAAGGCTACCCAATGCTACCCGTTCTACTGCAGCAAGTCGGTGATGCTAACCACTGAGCATCTCAGCAGAAATTTCAAGGATTTAATGAAATAAAATTCCTGCCGCATCAGATATATGCTCCAAATGTTCCGACTGCGGTATGTTTTGTTCATGTCAACCGTTTCTTGAGGAAGATGCCATATGACAAATATCTGATAAGCGTCTTTCGCTTTTAAATCCAAGGATTCCGTAACACCAATAAGTTCGGATGCTGAATGAAAGTCATCAGAAAAGATTCTGTTATGTTATGTTTTGTTTTGGCAAATAAAATGCCAATAATAGAAATAATTCACTTTACTAATATTATGTCTATTTCTATTGTATTTTTATTTTGATTAAATTAAGATTTTAATTGGAATTTTAATTGCTGAATTTTTTGTGGGGGCATTTAAAACTTGTAAAGGCAGAATTAATAAAGAGTAGATGTTCAGTGACTGCTGTGGGATCAATTTATTGACAACATGAAACTTTCCTAGTGCGGCATTGTATGAATGAATAGTGTTTGACGCCCGTTTTTAGTACAGACACCACGGGCGATGGACACTGATGGTTTTTTTTTTTTTTTTTTTGAGTAGTGTTTAACGCCCGTTTTTACTACTGAGGCACCACAGGCGGTGGACACTGGTGATACATGAGATGAAATGATTAATTGGGAAAGGACATTTTTTTTTTTTAAGGAAGGAAGCGTTCCAGGCCTAAGTTTAGGTACCTCCCCGGCATTTGCCAGTTATGAAGACTGAGGAAAACCTGGAAAAAACCCCAGTCAGGGAGGACGGTCCTGGCGGGATTCGAACCGCAGACCTCCCGCTCACGAGTCCGTGCCTTAACGACCTCGGCCACCCGTGGCGGTACACTGATGGTATATGGGATGAAATGATATATTGGGAAATTATTTATTTTTTAAGGGAGGAAGTTTAGGGCACCTTCCCGGCATTTGCCATTTATGAGGACTGAGGAAAACCTGTAAAAAACCTCAGTCGGGGAGGACTGTCCAGGCGGGATTCGAACCCCAGACCCCCCGCTCTCAAGTCCGTGCCTTAACGACCTCGGCTACCCGTGACGGTTTGTGCGGCATTGTAAACACATAAGATATGCCTCAGAAAATTGCAGTTTCAATTTATGTTTTTTTTTTCTTCATTTGATAATGTGCATTACTTCAGGATTTAATACGCAGATGTTCAGAAAATTTTTGATGACTGCATTGACAACTAATTATTCATGGTTGCTGATAATTTTCAATATCTTTTAATTTTTTTCTTTATATATGTGATTACACAAATCAAAGCATTATATTAAATATTGGCGGCTAACCAACAAAGTAAATTCACAAAATAAATATGCAGAATCGTTGCATTTAGTTAAATTAGAATATATAGATATCTTTTTCAAACTTCATAAGGAGCGCTTTTAAAGGAAATATACACTGTGAACCATAATTAAAATATACTGGAATCAGAGATCATGCGCGCCATTGCTGCGTTAGAGAAAAGGTGATGTTTATTTCAAAACAATTTTTTATATAGACCCCCCCATTTTGGACAATATTTTCACCGGATGACTCCAACAAAGATGATGGAAAATTTGTGATGATCGTTTACGAATCTTTGCAAGATTACTGCAATAAGAAATAAAGGTTAAAAGGACGACTCTGTTACTAAGTAAATTCAATCGAACGTACTCTATTTATCTTAATATAAAATAGAAAGAGAGAAAAGATGACCATCAGACAATGTATATAAAAGGGAATTGTGTTGCAAAAATTGTTGGGCTTCCTGAGGAAAGAAGAAGGAGAAAAAAAACATAGAAGAATTGTTAAGGAATTCTAGTTAAGAAAATTGTCAGCTCAAGAATTGTGCAAAATACGTCAAAAACTTTTAAAAAATCAGTTAAAGAAAAGAACTGCAACAACAACAACAATGCTTAACTACAATTAATGAAGAATGTAGGAAACCACACAGTGAAACGATCATAAAATCTTAGGTAGATTAAAATTAAAATCATGTTAACGCATTAAAAAAATTCTTGACGTCCCACTCTCAAAACTTTTAAAATTAAACTTTTCAAAAAAAATTGAACAATGCATCACCGTAGTACATAAAAATAGGCACAGTGTTGGCAAATTGTTGAAACTAAATAAAACAGAACCCAGAACTAAAGAATAAAATTCTGGCATATATAAGATTAATTGTAGAGATTGTAACAAGGTGTACACGGGCAAGACAAACAGAAATTTGGGTATCAGATTGAAAGAACACTGGGGAAATATTAAACACAAACAGATGGGAAAATCAGCAGTGGCAGCACATTTTTGAAACGAATACCACGAAATAGAGAAGGGCATCAGATTGTTAAAAGCAGTTCAACACCCAAAGCAACTCAATATATGGGAGAAATTTTTTTATATAGAAGTATGAGCATAGACTCATGAATTTCGATATCCCTGAGGCAGACAACATTTTGTTTAAGTTCATTAACAGACCACCAGAGCACCCACAGCCACACTTCCAACATAGTTTGAACCGTCAATCATTCCATGGTTGACAATGTGAGCAAGGTCTCACCAAACATGTCCCAGTTTTAATTTTACAAATTTTTAGAATGACACTCAAGAGTGTTTTTAATGTGTTAATATGATTTTAAGTAGTTTTACTTTTAATCTACCTAAGAACAATGTTTAACTTCAAACGTGTCATAATGAGCCGATCATTTCACAATTTATTGTTTAGTTGGTGTAAGCACATGCATAGTTATGTATAAACTCCTTACTGAGAGAGGGTTTAGAGCACAATTGATGTGATATGTCAAACTGATTATATTCTGTGCACAGTTACATGTGTATTATTCTATTTTTTCTTTAATTTTTTATGCCTTTCATGATTTTAAAGTGCATTATTACAAACTTTGAATATTTTGTACTCTTTCTAATTTTTCTAAACATAAAAATTACAGTAATTGCATTATTCGGTACTAAAATAGGCCTCTCTAAATTCATCACATCCATGCATTTCACTAATGAGCATTTCAAGCTCCTGTTGGCTTGGTTTTTACTTACCTTCCAGCTTTGGTGATGATCATTTCAGTTCCCAAGGAGTGAAACTTTCGCCAGAGATCCCGAGAACATAATTCCACTCTGAGATTTTGTTTCAGACGTAACCTCTGCTCCGCATCGACCCCACCACTGGACTCCACATCCTGACTGCGTCTTCTCCGCCGCTCTGAAACAGCCGTGTTTTGTTACTAAAACAATTGAACGCAGCTGGTCATAACAAACGTGCGACTGTTACGAATTTATGTAAGAGATGCTTGTCTTTTTTCTGTTTAAGAATGATTCACTCAAATTTTTAGAAGTGTTCGTAATTTTTAAAGCCAAACATATGCATAAAGATTAATAATAGTCCTCCCCCCCAAGTGGTAAAGACACTGTTTGAGAGAAAAACTTACAAATTATCAATAACCAATAATCTTCAAATTAACCATACACTTTTTACTTATATTCAACAAGTTTGCACCGGAATGCCAGTAGGCTTTACTTGGCATTACACTTTTCAGGAAATACTCTTTTTCTCAGCTTCTCCTATTTGGACAAAATATGTACTATTTCTCCATTCCTCGCCATTCAATGGACGGATTCTCTGCCAAATATAAATGTCATCTTCTGGAATTTCATCCCCCTAGTTCAAAGGGTTAATTATATATTTGATTTCTTGTGACCACATTGAATTTTGTTAGTTCGTCCACCTGTGCTTCAAACGCCATATGTACTTATGTGCCAGATCATTGTAGTGTCTGCAGCTTGACACCGTCGACGCATATCAAAGACGTTAATGAAACAATGGCGATACAAGAGAGAACCGTTTTTTTCTGTCACCAACAATGTTTGAGCTCTGAGCAGATATCACGCATTTGCAATTAATTTTTGGTGTTTTGAGGTGGTTTTTTCAGAGTTATCTTTCTATAGAGTGTTTAACGATGTCCAAGGTAAAAGCAACCACAATTTATCGTTTGTAGAAATATTTTGCAGAATTTTGACTTTTTTAGTTATTCAGGGAACAACAGATATGAAACACAGAAAAATGCACACAAAACGCGACATTTCTGAAAGGTAAGCATTCTTTATGAACGAGAAGAATAATGGTTAATTGTGTAGAAATACTATTTATACAAAACCGTATATTATTTTAATTGCATAGTGAGAATATAAATTAGCTGAAATTCTTCTTAAGTTGAAGAAAAACATGAATCATATTTGTCATCGAGATGAATATGGTGGATGGATCGCTCAGGCAAAACTGGTACTTGGCATCACTCTAACGAAACAAATGTTTTTTAAAAGCAACACATTTTTAGAACATTGGAAACCTTGTTCTGGAAACAAAGTCGAAATATTGGACAATTATGTGCTTTAACGATTTACTTATTTAATAAACCATCTTTAAAATAAATGTTGGGTTATATATTGATTATCTGTGCATTAGACTTCCATTTGTCAGAATTTTTTGGCCATTTGTTGATTGATTTATTTACGGACGCTCTTTTACATCTCATGTAATCAGCGTCCCATTCTATTCAGGTAGTGAAACGGCCGACAAATTTTACTCAGAGGCCTCTTTTTTTAGGCTTGAGGTTTTTTATCGTGCCGCGACCCACGGCTTTACTTCCCTTCCGAAGGAAGCCATACTAAGGATTTTTAAGCCCGAAAAAATCCATCGATCCTGGCCAGGTTTGAACCCGCGATCTTGGGTTTTTTTCTGGCAGTCTGTCACGTGTTTGAGCTCTTGTGTGAAATTCATGTTTGTTACGATTGAAGACTTTTAGAGTAAGGCTTTGTTTTGTCATTTTCAATCATAAAAGCCATATGACTGTAATAGACACTCCCAAGGCATTTGAAATATCCGCAGCTTTTTGCACAGAAAAACGGTCTTCATCTCCAAGAAGTAATGCGACGTTGGGTTTAACAAGAAACTCGGGGATGAAAGAAAAAAGGACACACCTTAATTTGTGAAGGCTGTCGGAAGCGCTGAAAAGGAGGTGATGCGGTGTTATCAGCAACGTGGTATTTACTCACAGTGATTGCTGATGGGTCGGCGCTTTTCATCTGTTCTGGAACAGCTGTCTTATCACACTCTACACACGCACAGCCTTTATTGTGTTTCAGTCAGATATCATACACTTCTCAATTACATTTGTTTGTTTTGGTTTTTCTTCATTTTAATCATTTCCATAATTTCAAAAAAGCATCAAACGCTTTGATTCTAATAGCTGGGCAAGTTCGTTTGGAATGGATTATTTCAGCACCAAACAATAGTGTCCCGGCTAGAAACTACGTAAAAATAAACGGTTTGTGTATAATAAATGAAATGAGACCAACGTGGGTGCTTCTGCACATTAACAGACGTCTAAAAGTAATGCATCCTCCTGTCGTTTGTTCCAATACAGTGGACTTTTTGATATCAACCACAGGGAATTATCTATTTTTAGTAAATATTTAAACATTTCTCAACACTAAGTTTTATTATAAACTCTTCGAAAAGCGGGATACTTGGTGACCACGCAAAGAGTAGGTGCTCTCTTCTGATCCCTCTGGCAGAGCAATGATGATCTTATTGTAGAAGCATTGTTTTGCTGATATGTTGCTCCAAGAAGGGTTACATTTACGCACTTGCATTTGTCTTTTAATTTTGCTTCTATTTCGCGTAATGTACAAATGCATAGATTTTTAATATTGAAAATATGATTTATACTGAACTCTTTAACTTATCATTAGCATAACATTTATGTAATTTAAAGCAGATACCTTGAAAATTGACAAAATCGGGCGGAAGCTATCGTGCGCCTTGACATGAAGAGGCAGAGAAACACAGTACTGAGTGAACCACACAAGCATCGACCAGTCGCACCACCTTTATTCCCATAATGGACATAGAAATCCTCACTGTGAACCAGCAAGCAGGCCAACTGATTATAAAATCAGGAAAGTAAGGGTTTGCATTTATAACCAATGTTTTTATATCCATGCATGGAATGCTAGTTAAATATTTCAGATTAGGGATTAGGGACAGAATATGATACAAAATTGATAAATGTAATATTTATCACTTTGTCATTACCCTCAAATAATCACATTACCCTCTAAACGACCCGAATGCAGAATGCTGACTGAACTTTGTTCTTTTCTAGACAAAGAAAGCCTATTGTGTCCCTTAAGGGCAAAGACCTCCTAACAAGTAGGGAAAGCTCGCTTTTTCCTAACATGGTGAACTATTCCACGCTAGTTGTTCGTATGCTGTTTAAGACACTGACTTATTTGTTCTTTGCTTACTTCATTTCTCACTGCACCAGTTGCTTCTCGAGAGATTTCCATTTTGCTCTTCTTCTTGCTACTCTTGACCAATCTGAACTTGCGTGTTTCTTGAAGAGGTCTGTCCTCTTCTTCTGGGTCTACCTTGTGTCCTTTTTCCTACCCGGGGGTTCCACATGGAAATCTTATGGGTCCATCTATTGTCCTGCATTCTTGCGACGTGATCGCCCCATGTTCTAGATAGCATGTTATAAATATTTATTGGTTAGAGTCTCGTGAAATGCTTCATACAAATAATTGTGTTTTTTGCTTGGTTTCCTGGTATCTCTCGGCATAACTATTTCTGCTCCGAGGTATTGTCAATTGGAAAACGAGAGGAGGAACATAACTTCCGTTTGAATTGTCGTATTTGTGTCTTATTTTGGCTTATAGAAATAAAAACAACAAACAAACGAGCAATACCCTATATTGTGTTGTAGGTATGCATGTGCTTTTCAAACTATTTGGTTAAATTTGTATTTACAATGAACACCGGTAGAGAGCCATACACTCGCGCGACCTTTTCATAATCGGCAATGTGCCGTTAGTTGCAGATTACAAACAGAATTTTCCAAGCGTTGTCTAACTTCATCTGCTTTCTCGTTGAGAGTCTGGTTATTTCATTTGTTCCACAATTCCTTTTCCCCAACGGCTAGATTTAGGATCATTTGATAAACTTGGAAATTTGTTCACATGATGTTTGAATTTGACTAACCGACTCTTTCAGCATGTGTTAGTCATAGCTCTGCAGTAACAGAAACATGTGTTGAGACGTAACGCATTTTGCAATTAATGACCTTTCCGATGCAACAGTTTCCTGCCAACTGATATGGCGCATGATTTGTATGCTCTATTTGATCACCATAGCCGCATTTGTATTGTACTTAGAGAGTATTTAGACATGACCACAAACTTATCACTCGCATATAAATGCATTGGTTAAACATATTTTGCATTACGGAATTATGGCTACACTCATTGATAATGACACAACTTTGAGAGAAACTTTATGAGCAATACTTTGTTATGTTCATTAAGGACAGATATATTAATCACCAGCTTTAATTAATAATAATACATTATTAAAACCAAAAATCCATTAATACGCTCTTGAAAAAAGAGGCAATCTAACAATAAGGAAAGCATTTCTATTGACATGATCATCAGTTCTGCTTGTAGCGAAAGTTGTTTAGTGCTGGGAGTCCATGAGGTTTTGACATTGCACAACACACAGAAAGGGTTGTTGAGCATTGTTAGCAGTCAATACCTGTGAGAACAGAATCCGACAACGTTCTCTCGACCAATCACCATCTTCTTCTTCTACTTTTAATTCCATGGATTAGATCTCTAATCATGTTTCATGTTCAACCTCTGCCCATTTATACCAGCTTTTCCCTCTTAGTTCATAATATAGAATTTTGTGTTTGAAACCTTGATTTATTTTATTTAATCATTCTATCCATATATATATATATATATATATATATATATATATATATTTATCTGTTGTACAAATTATTCCTAGATTTTATTTCAGTTATTCATGTTTTTTATAACCTCTAACTGTTCATAAGAGTTTAATTTCTGCTGTTGTTATTTTGCTCATCTTATATTCCCCAAGTGTCTATGCTCCAAACCGTATAACAGACATGGAACAAATATTATTTTATGGTACTTGAAATTAATATATCTATATTTCTATTAGTTGTAGTTTTTACTTCTCTACGAAAACTCTAAAATGTAAATTATTTGTTATAATGTGATCTTAATGGAATGAGATATGAGCCGATACTAAAATTTTGCACCTATTCCAAAATATTCTCTCCTATGCTAATCTTTGATATAATATGTAATTCCTCTTTTTGCCCTTACTACAGATATTTCTAAATTGTATTCTTTGTGTAATTTGCAAAATTCAAACGTCTCTTGACCTTTGACATGTTATTTATTTATGTTTCCAATGTTCTTTCTAGCAGTTTTTGTATTTGTTATTCTTTTATTTATAAGGCAAAATTATATTAAATTGTAGTAAAATATTAGTATTTTACATTGTTTATATGGCATATTTCTACTATAACAAAAATTGATGGCATTTCCTTAATCATTCTGCGCTTGGGTTGACCTTAGTCTCTATTTTATTAGATAGTTTTTCATATACAAGGGTAGTTAGTATATTTAGATTTTAAACACTAACAACGTTACTATTACAATTAAGAATATACAATTTAAAATAATTTAAACAAAGACCTGAAAAATATGCGCATTACGTAATTTATACTATCGTAAGATATTTGGAGCAAGTTTTTATCATAAAGTGCCTTTATTTTTATCGTAAATACAACTTAAATATTCCAATAGGTATTTATTACAATTTTAGAACAACATTAATATTTATAAAATTATAGAAATATTTTAAGAAAACTTTGTGTGTAGTAACAAATACATATTTTAAATACGTATACAAAGTTTCTCTGTGTTACATTTAAAATTAAGTTTGTGAAATTGTTTAAACGAATAACGTAGAGAGATGTTTTTTATTTATAACTTTATTTAATATCGCCTAATGGCGTAGGCGTTATAGCGATAAAATATTACACATTTACATTATTATGTCAAATATTAACAAGGTTTTCACGTTATAAACGTTTTATATAAGTTTTAGTGATTCATATATACGATGTAATAACAAGTTTCACACAATATGTTTACAATATAGTAATAAGTTTACAGTTTTAATTTAAATAATTACGGTGATTTGGTTGATTCATTTAATGCTGTCTGGAGATCTGAAGGAATTTCGTGGTTGAACCTATAGCTAGAATATCAGCATTCAGTTATAATGTATTTGTTGTCAATTTTTTTTTTACAAAATGGAGATTCTTCACAAAATGGAGATTCTTCTCTTGTGAAGAGATGGTCATGTGATAATTGGTTTAGCCAATTCTTAATTTAGAGAGTAAGAGTTTGTAGTGCAATATAGAGGTGACGCACCGTAGACGTCGACGTCATTCCTAACTACCACCACAATATGCTCAGCTAGTTCAGGGTTTGGTATTATAGCTGGATTTTTCAGATTGACATTTCTGGGGTGAGAGGAGTGTGATTTTTAGCATAAAAAATCACAATGGATACAAATGTACCGAGTTAAATAATATTTTGTTATTACCACACAACAGTATACTTTTCTGATTACGATATGCTCTGGGAATATTATTAGATGCGGACTGAATACCAGACAGACGTGTTATAATTTGTATTTCTCTCCCGAAACCTGTGCTTTTTGTCCTGTTGTAACTCGTGTACTATTTTCCTATATGGATATTAATTCAAACTCGTAACTCCTATCATTCACCACAAATAATAATTTTGTAATTTCTTGCACAAAAATATTAATCGCTACTTATCTTTAAGCATGGTTAAAATGTGGTAGCTTCACTTTATGGATACGAACCACGAGTTTTGTTACTGGAAATTAAAATACAAATTCTCTCTACAGAATCCAATGCATAACTAACAAAATTTTGAGATATAAAGCGTCACTTAATACAATAAGATTATAATAATACTATACATTACAATGCATTATGTTTTCAACATACGTATACTAAGCAAATGAAGTCGGTTCTGGTGGTGTAGTGATTACCATACTTGCCTCCTAAACCCAATATCGCGGGTTCGAACCCGGCCAGGACCGATGGATTTTTTTCGGGCGTAAAAATCGGGCGTAAAAATCCCGCTTCCTTCGGAAGGGAAGTAAAGTCGTGGGTTCCATGTCGTACATTTACGGCACGGCCGTTTCACGTCCTGAGTTGAATGGGACGCTGATGATCTGAGATGTTAAAGAGCGTCCATAAATAAATCAATAAATTAATCAATAAGCGAATGAAATACGTTCGTTTCTATTTAGTCGCAATAAAGCTGTCTGTCTCGTGTTTCATTCTTGGTACACATTATTAATATTGTTACGTTTGCCATTGGTTGATTCACTTAGTATTACAATTTTCTTATCTGTAGTTTTAATCTTTTCATATTCTTGACTATGTATGTGTTTCTTTGAACCGTTACATTTTTATATTATTAAGTATTGTCATAAAGGCTAACAAACAAACATTAAAACATACATTGTAATAGTCCTTATCTGATACATGAAATCTACCACATGAGCTTACTTAATTTGTAGGATTTAGAACGTATTACCAACGAATATTTGTTATTTGATTTTAACATTAAAGCCCTTACCTAACATAAAAACATATGCAAAGGTACTTTTTCAATTTATACGATTAAAAACATATTATCAATGAATGTTTGGAGCTTTAAATCGAAAATATGGCCTTTACCTTACGTAATAACATATGTAAATGAACTTCTTAAGTTAACATACTTAAATAGCTGTTATCATTAAATGTTTGTGGCTTTGTATTGAGCATTATAGCCTTTACCTAACATACGAACATGTGAAAGTGAACTTATTAAAATAATACAATTAAAAAACTGCTATCAGTGAGTGTTTAGGGCCTTAAATCGATCTGTTGGTGTCGGTTAAGCTTTTAATGTATACATGGAAGTAATGTGGTAAGTTCCATTTCATGAAACGTGCTGTTTTGATAATTTTCATGCCAATTGGATTACCATTGTAATATTAGCGTTTTCTTATTGTATAATGTAGCATCTTCGTGGGGAAAGGGGCAAGGGGGGGGGGTAAATTGGCGCTTTTCTCGTTGCATCCTTTGCAGCTTTGGCTTCTGATAGTGTTTTGTTTTGTTTTGTTGGAGCTAGAGAATTTGTTACCGTTTTTCGCTAATTTATCTACTGCTTAATTTTCTGCAGTGAGATACTATCCATTATAAAACAGCTCTCTTCTTGTGCTAATAACATGTTTGCTGTTACTTCTGTGGTCTGTAATTTCTCTACCGACATAAGGTGTTAGACAATTTACAACAGCACTAATTGCTGAGTTGTGAATCTGAGTATGACAAATGCTAAAAAGGATTCAATATGGCTTTACGTTGTATTAAATTATCGATAAATGATTGTGTATTGTAATGGCTAAAATACATTACTAAGAGTTTGTGTATGAGTGTTTTTTAAGTAAAAATAGGCTAGGATTTTGAGAAATGCATTGATTAAAAAACAGCATATACCTTACTAATACTGTGCAGTTTTTCTATAAGGAAATTTAACCCCGATTCTCTCCTATTAGTACATTTTCAAACAAGTTGTTTGATTTGTTTTACTACCGTCAGAATTTTGAAAGGAAGAAAAAGATTAGACTTAAAGAATGCTTTAAATATGTAATCACCTAGGTGAAATGTACTGTTTAGGATAATAATGATTTCAATGAGGAAATGTTTGTCAGTGATAATTCTAAAATACAATTTGATGGCATTGTGCCATTATTAGACATACATTTATGAAGATGTTTTGGAATGTCAGCTTCACTAACCTATCTGCTTATACAACGAGGAAATTATAAAAATATCAACTGTTAAAAATTCACTTGGTTTATCTATGACGACTTATTTTTGCAAAAGCAATATCTGTTAATGTTCCTTTTGTTAGCAATACTCCATAATTTGTTTTAAACGACTATGGTCATGGTATTCTTGTAACTTTTCATTCATTTGCCGTCTGTCATTCACAATATTAATTACACAGGAATTCTCAAATTTTATGATCGACTGTTACTTAGGCTGATTTTTATTTTTTAATCTGCATCATTTTGAATTTTTTCACTTAAATCGCTAACGCACTCAGAAAACCACTAAGAATTGTTGCTTTGAGAAGCTCATGTCAAGAAACCCCAAATTAAGAATTTTGGAATGTGTAAAATTTTTGAAGTCTCTTGTTGTAAACATTTCGAATACTCATAAAATATTGTGCTATGTAATTATGCAAAGTTTACTGATATAGCAGTTATACACACAAATGTTTTCAGGTATCTGCCCAATTGTAGATCTGAAATGGGCAAAATTGTTATTTAATAATAAACAAAACACACACACACCGCCACGGGTGGCCGAGGTCGTTAAGGCGCGGACTCGTGAGCGGGAGACCTGGGGTTCGAAACCCGCCAGGACCGTCCTCCCTTACTGAAGTTTTTTTCAGGTTTTCCTTAGTCCTCATAAATGGCAAATGCCGGGGAGTTACCCTAAACTTAGGCCTGGAACGATTCCTTCCTTAAAAATAAATACTTTACCAATATATCATTTCATTTCATGTTATCATCAGGGTCCATCGCCTGTGGTGCCTCTGTAGCAAAAACGGGCGTTAAACACTATTCATTTTATTTCACACACACACACACACACACACACACACACACACACACACACACACAGGCTTCGCTCTTATTTATACACATACAAAGAAATTTTCAAATCAAAGAAAATATTTTTGGAGTTCGACCGGAATTCGAACTCGGGATCCGAAGAACTACAGAGATACCCTCTATCGATTGCGCTATAAGGCCAGATTTTAAAACAATTATCTTACAATTTTGAGTAACCGCCCACTGAAATAAATAAAATACACTTATATTTGATGACAATTAAAAAGTATGCATTGTTAGAACATTGTTATAAACAAAGTAAGAGAGGCTGTCAAGGGAAGAGTATATTGTTTGATAAATAGCTACTTCACAGTTGTGAATGTGTAAAGGAAACATGTAGTACTCATGTTTTTATATAATTTGTATTGGCAAGCATAAAAAATTGAATTACGAAATTTAACATAGGAGAAACTTAGATTAGAGTAGAAAACGACGCCCAAGCATTGACGTTCTCGCGAACTTCCAACATTATTTGTACATGAGAAATCTGAAATGTGACAAGAAATTGATATTTATAAGTTGAAATACGTCGTTTTAAAACGGAATCTTCTTCTTTTGTAATTATGGAGGAAATATGAATCAATTATTGTTATCTAGAAAAAAATAACAATAAATTTTATAAATGTATTTCCTTCTTCCGGCCCAAATAAATTTCGTGTTTAAAAAGTCGGCAGAAAGACTCTCGCATTATGTTTTATGAGATATTTATGACATATTACTTAGAATAAGGTAAAACCATGATAGGAGCGCTTTATTATACGCTATTAAGCACGTTTTGGGTATAAAATGATACAAAAATTTAGTGCTAAACTTTCCAAATGTGTTCTTCTTGCAAGCAACTCACTCGCAGAAAATTGATGAAGATGGATTTGTTTTCAGCATATTTACTACTCTCTATTTCTGAAACTAAAAAAGCAGTTATCATCGAATCGTATTTCTTGTCGCTTCTAGTTTATGTTGAGTAGAATCTAATCATCACATTATTCTTTATGACAGCCAGACATTGCAAAACGAAACAATGAGACCATAAAAAGGGCGTGTACATATTGACTGCCACGCGGAGCAATCTTACCAACTCATTTCTTGACGCCATTGGAAGGCGACATCTTTATACTTTGTTTCATCATTACGCAATCCTACCCTCTCCCAAAAATGCATTATTCTAGATTTTCAAGGTTTGCTAGTGAAGCTGAGACAGGCAGTCATGCGGAATCTGGTTGCCCAGACGAGTAACTTGTCAGCAACAAGACCTACATTTTATTGGATTGGTTTGGGAGGTAGGGACGGAGGAGAAATCTTCAGCACTTCAGCGTGCTCAAGTCTGGCGGTTTGTGCTTACGCCCGAACAAGACCAACTCCAATCCTCAAACCACAATGTCAGTATCAACAGTAGACAAAATTGCTATGATATTGATTTACAAGCATGTTGCTAGTATTGGTTCGTTGTATTTATGTGGTTTATTACAGTGGTTTGTAGTTGGAGGTAAATGAACAATAGCTTGCTAGTTCTTTTTGATTTAGGAAACTACACCAGAAACTTGGATAATAAAGAATATTTAGTTGTGTAATCGGTTGTACTTCAATTATGGCAGTGTACCGCATACTACCATATTTAACTTTCTTAAAGAGCGTCATTAAAGGAGGAGGATATAGGGTATATTTTAAACTTAATAATAAAATTGCATGTATTAAATATTTCGAATTAAAATTTGTAGTTAGAGAGGACATTTTCCCTAAGCTACCATCATATATGACAGTAAGGCTTAGCAATGAAAGGAAAGATCTGGAAGAATGTATGACTAGGAAATGAGATGAGAGTTTTAATGAATGGCGTGAGCAGGATGTTATAACATGTTTCGACTCCTTTGCAAGCAAGATTAAGAAAGGACAAGTACACCCGCTTATAATTGTCAAGGAAGACTGTGCCCTTTTCATTAAATAGATGATGATATATATGATGCTGTCAATCTATGTCGATTAGTTTTAAGGTGTCCACTAATTTGGAAGTTAGTGTTATTTTATAAAGATTTGTACTTGCCTGTGTAGAAGTTCAGTTCGATCTGAGCAAATGTATTATAGTGTTAGCCAACATATTTATTTACAACTGTACTAAAGCGTTTAATGATGAAAATCAGAGAGTAAAAAGAAAAACTACGGATGAACTTGGAGTGAAAGCCAAGAAACACAGAGCTTAAAATTTCTAGGTAAATTGTATTTTGCATTACATATTCTTTTCCAGTTGTTTGGTCAAAATTGTTTGTTTTATTTATTATATAGAGAATTATAATTCGATATAAATGGGTATTTATTTTATATTTGTAAGACCTTATAAAAATCAAAAGTCAAACCTGTTTATAGATGCTTGTCTGTTTAAATGATCCATTACTTTTGCCCTGCAGTAATGTTTATGCGTGTTACACCAATGAAAATATTTGATTAAATTATTCTTATTTATACTTGTTGTTTGTGTTATAATTATTGTTCTTATTCTTTAATTACTTATTGTATTGCAGTAAACAGTTTTGAGTAGTAGTTGATCAACAATTTTGTGTACATGGTTGATTTTATGTAAGGCAAATTCATATTATTTTATATTTCGTATAATATATATAGAGAAATATTGTTTATAAACAATTTCAGATCATTAAAACCATCGAAATATTTTCTAATGATAACGAATGTCATTTAGTAAACATAATAGCGCGCAAAGTATTGGTGTTTGCAATTGGCAATAATTAGGCGACGACGACTTTTTCTTTGGGGGGGGGGGATTGAGGCACCTTAACTCTGAGAGGAGAGGATGAAGTAAGTGGGACACCAGGTGACGCGATCCGAGGGCGATGAAGCACGTAATTGACTTTCTCCTAGATAGAACACCCCGACATCTGTGAAGCCCTTAAGATCCTCAGAGGGGCCGCTTCCATACTAGAAGCCAGAGCAAAAAGCTTTCCACAGCGCAAGCCACCACCACACTGCACATAGCACCAGCGGAATCAAACGGTATGCAGTTTGAGAGAGAGAAATTAGTGGAAAAGAAAGATCTATGCCAGCATTCGGTTAACCCACTAGGGAGGAGGGGAGTTAGGTTGGCCGCCACGCGGAATTTAAACGCGCGATATCTCGAACATGAGTTGCAAGCACGAGACACAGGGAAGTAAAACATTCCTGGCCATAATTTAAAATAAGCGATAAGTAGAAAACCAAATAGAGAAAAGCATTTCACACAAACTCTTGAGTGTGTTGACTTATTGAGCATGTACATTAGGTAGCCAGTAAGCAAAAGCGGTTCTAAAAACTAATTGTTTATTTAGTAGCTTGTTGGAATATTTCTTTACTGACTTCTTTAGCTTTTTCTGAACATCGCTTTCTGAACCTGTTATCTGCCGGTTTCACGGTAGTATATATTTATTAGCAAAGATGATCAGACGGACTCTATAGCAACCCATTTTTGTGCGTAAACATGTGTTATAAATACTAAACAGTTCATCGCGTGCGTGCAGAAACTTTTCACAGCTTTCCTTAGCAGTTGCCTCCTTCTAGAACTGTAATCAATGATAATGTGCATAAATTAAAACAAGAAACATGAGCTAAAACGTAAAGGTTTAACAGAGCAAATACTAGACGAAAGCACTCCAAAATTAGCACAATGTAAAGGAAAACATTAGCGATGATATCAGAAACATTACGGCGACCGAGCTTTCACAATGTGTTTTCTTGATACACGGCCTGTTTAGCCGAGGGAAAAGATTCCAGCAGCCTCTACAGGGCAGAATTGTACAGATAGGTGTTCAGTAAAAGTAATATAAGTACGAGCGCCACTGGCTGATGCGCGTCTCTTTAGACCTTTGTTGTGACGGATTTTAAGTTATAACAAAGTCACTGTTGCAGGACGCTTACTAGCCGAGATGTAAAATACCAAGTGTGCGGACAGGGTTTATAGCTAAAGCCCGGTATGTAATGGTAAACAGTAAAACCTCATCGATGTGATATTTAAATAGTTAATTGTAGGATTATGGATAAGCAGTTATTCGAAGTATCAATTTTTTTACACATAGTAATAGCGGATATTTTATTATTAGCTCAGAAAAATTAAGACGCACTATGAAATTGAAATCTCCTACTTCATCCCATCAATAGTGGATTATCGCTATTCCGTTCGGGGGCTTGCTGCGTCTTACCATCTTTTCTTGGTCGACACATGTCTCATTTGCCCATAATTTGATTTTATGTAATAATTGAAGTTGGAATGCATAGACTTCTTCTCCATCTTATCTATCTTCTCGTTTTCAAAATCTGTCTTCCTCTCATAATCTTAACACACGTTCTGAATCCCAGCACGTACTATTATTACATTGTACCGTACATCACTTCACTCATCATCACTGCCCGTCTCTGGAATGCATTGCCACGGGATGTCAAGAGACTACCAAACTTTAGGAGTATTTCTTAAGAAATTGTTTAATATTATCAGAAATAATCGATTATTCTAGATTCAGATTTCTTTTGTTACAATGCATGTATTTATTTGCTTTACCTGCTGTAGAATTATTCACTCTATTATTTTATTACTATTATAAATGTTCCTATCTCCTTCATAGTATTTTCAGGGTTTAATTTTATGTTTTGCTTGTATCTTTATTTCCACTTTCAGGATTTACGTAGGTTGATATATGTATACATTGTCATTGCTGGTGCTTGTTGCATATTATTGTTCTTTTATTTTCTTATTTCTTCTTCTTATTCTTAAGTTAATATTTTTCATTATCAATATTCATGTATTAGCATACATTTATTTATATACATCATATTTTATTGGTTTATATGTGTCGAGTATTGTCAACTTTACTGTCAATGTTGTGATTGTAATACTGTCGCTATAACTTCATGTATTAGATTGGTAGAGCGGAAGAGAAGACCTAATGGATTTAGCTCTACCAGAATAAATAAATAAATAAATAAATAAATAGACTAAATGTCAATGGCAAATATTTAAAAAAATCCTTATTAATTGTTGAATCATATTAATATAATTGATAGGCCTTATACCTTTTACAGACGTTAAAACTGAGAACGAATTAAACAAATTAAAGGCAGTAATATGAACAAAGTTCACGAAGTTGTACCTTTTGGACTGGCTATACAGTGTATAGGCGCAATATAATAAACTTCAACACTTACTCGGGCTTCTTGTGGCCATTTCCATGATGCGTGATTGTTTGTGAGCTATGTGTCGTGAACTGTGTTCAAATGTTTCCCTTAGCTTCTGAACATTCTCTGCCTAAACAGATCTTACACCTCCTTGTGAAAATGCATTCATTCTTTCGTTCTTTACTCCGTGAAATTCGCATATCTATGTCAAAACGGATAATACCATACCAACGCCAAAATTCAGGTTATGTTTTTTAGTAATTGAGCTTTTGTCATTGTGTCATTTCTAATAAAACCATGCCGCTTTAGATGAAAAATTCTCCCATTTATACTAGAAAACAATTCATGTTAATTTTTTAAACATTTTTCGTTCCGGATTATCAATAATATATGCACTTCAATTCGTGTGGTTCAAGCAATTATTCCTCCGAATTTTAAATATGAAAGTTCAAATTTTCATATTTTGGGAATTTTTGTTCAAATAAATTTTGCCATGACATTATCCATAGTTTTATTTTGTACAATGGTGCTACGCAGGAATTCCATTATTTGCTGTCAATTCTTTAGCTTCTATACTTGCCATTACAGAGAACGGAAATTTGTTAAGATTCTCCAGGCGTATGATAAACACTAAGGAATTATTCACAATGAAAGTTAAATATGAAATAAGGTAATGAAATCAGATTGTTTACTGAAAATATTCGCAGTTACTTACGTGAATAAAAATGTTAACTAAATGACTAACTGAAAGGCACTTTTCTGTTGGAAATATTTCTCGGCAAATTTGTGTCATTGCAGCTCCGTTACGACGTGTTTTACCGTAAATGAATAAGATTGTATTGTGAAAAGGTGCCATCTTACAAACTGCCGTCATTTGTTTTACTAACAACAAACAAAACATTTAAAATTAGCTATTAAAACATACACAACAGAAAAACAGTCGAAACACACTAAGGGCTAGTTGTATAATAGGTTGCTAACTGAAGATTGCTTTTAACTGCAATTTTAAAAAGACACTAGAGGTTATTCCCTTTTTTTGTGTGTATATATATAAAGGTAACCTCGAGTTTGTAATAACCGTCAATCCTATGGCAACATCACGAAATAATATGAAAATTGATGTTTATAGCGAGTTGATGTTCAACTGTTCACCCTTTGAGAACCAACAATTATTCAGTTTTCTGACCTCCAAATCATATGTTTCTTTCCTTTACATCTTCAAAGATGGATAAGGAAAAGTCAAAGCAACGCGTACGGCAAATTTTAGCAAACTTGAGAAGAATATTATTATTGAGATGGTGCTGAAAATCAGGAAATAATTTTTAAAAAATGGAATAAATGTAAATAAATTAAGCGTAAAGAACGTAAATGGGGGAAAACTGCCAAAGAGTGTAAACTTCTGAAGACATCTTCATATAACCCCCAGGCGATATAATGGGTATGTGTGTGCAGTCTATAGCACCTAAAACTCCAGGAAAGTTGCGAATGTTACCGAAACCTACCATCAACTTCTTTATATCATCCTCTTCAATTGGCATATAATGAACTGAGGTCTCAGAGCTTTTCTAGTAATTTTATGGTTGGTTCTACTGGCCTTTCCTTTCTCCATTGAATATACATCCAATAATAACTATTCGAAAGCCATCTATTGCATAGAACCTTAAAATTAATAGTTGCATTAGAATTCGCATTCAAAGCATGATTTCGTTTAGTTTGTGATTGCAATCGAAGATGTCACATCTGTTCCATTTCTTCGACGTCTTTTACTAAGCGAAATCGCATTTTTGAAATTGTCGTTTAGTTCTAGGAACGGGTTATTTCCCTCTTGAAATAATTGAGGAGCACGGTGAAATTCATCTTCGGATGAGATATCGGAAATCAGAAATCTGTACAATATACCTCTTGTAATGTTAACTAACATAATCTACAATTGAACGCAACTCCCTATCTCTGTTGTTATTACGCGGAAATGGAAAGTGAAACATTGAAAAATCTTTACCAACACGAAATTAAAATAAACAGACCTAAAATTTTTATTTATAAATGAAGTTGAAATGCCTCTGTACTGTGAGAAATATTTTATTTAACAATTACTAAACTCTAAACTAGTTGGTGCTTTAACTTGTGAAATTTTACGAGTAGATTTAATTTGAGGTTAAGACGAAGTAATCTTTATACAACCACACATTTCAAGTTAAGTAACTGATGGTTAATTTTATGCCCTTAACTCAAGTTAACTCTTTATACAACTGGCTCAATTGCATTTCATTCTTGGTTTTGTGGTATTGTAAAGTTATAATGCTACAACTGACTCAAAAAAGACAGATTTTTCAGGGCTTATAATTAGAAAAAAACTATAAAACTAATAATTGAAAAATAAGTATTAAAATATTTATTTCGCCATTTTCCATAAGAAATACCACCAGGTTTTATTAATTCGTAAACGACGTGTTTAAATATCTAACCAATTACATTATTTTCTCAAAAACCGCAAAGACGTAAAAGGAAATTATGAATTCTGGTTCTATTTATGATGAATAAGCCTTCGTTGATTATTTTTAGTTAAGTAATAGCAAATTTATAAAAATTGCTTATATTAAGAGCATGTGTTACTAGTTATGTAACAGTGAGCCTTCCTTATTTACCTCAGATGTGCTCCAGAGCTGAACAAACGCAATTCTAGCAGTAAATATCATAATACCTCATTTATTTTAGGAGAGTACATCGGGATAATAGTAGAAAGAAAGAAACAGAGATGAAAAGATATGAAAAAGCGTATTTAATGGTACGTTGGCAGTAAAATTGAGTGTTATGAAAACAGCTGTATATGTATAGCTACTTTTCTATCTTCAGAGCCTTTGTGCTGTGCTCATCCCTCCATGACTTTATGTAAATATACAAGCTGTCCATATTTTATTTCTAAGCATCCAGTATATAGAACGTAAATGTCAACAGGCTTATGCCACCGCTTCCGTAAACCGTCGTTCTTTCCAGTGCCTCCGGAAGAGTGCAGAGTCGTCTCTTCGCCAGAAGTCAATTTCAACGAAAATGGGAGAACAGTACTTACTTCATGTGACAAGAATAAAATTGGTTATTGCTTTATATAATTTTATTAAAAAATGTAACACATTTGCTTAACAAACACTAACCTTTCTACGTATGCCTGTTTAATTTCAACTTTAAGTTCTGATATGGCGATGCGCTAAAATCACAACCTAACCATCCTTACCACTTCTGGGAGCTCCGTCTAGGCACAATTATTGATAGATTCATGACAATTGCGGAGGTTACTGTAGCATTATAACATGCATTAGTAGCCTTATTTTTGCCACCAGTAGTCCTAGATACATCGCAGTTTTGTTCAGTCTTGTTGGACAATAACTAGGCCTTCTTGTGTTGATATCTTTATTAACAGCAACAACAAAAAATTGATCCTGGTGGTTTAGCGGTAGCCACCCAGCCTTCGCGTTCAAACCCGGTCAAGGTGGATGAATATTTCAGCGCGTAAAAATTCTAAGTATGGTTTCCTTCAGAGGGAGCATAGTCGTTGGTTACATGTCATAAATTTATGGCACGTAAAAGAACCTCAAGCTTAAAATGAAGAGGCCTCTGAGCAAAAACTATCGGCCGTTTCTTGCCCTAAATTGAATGGAACACAAATGACCAGAGTTGTTAAAGAGCGACCTTAATTAAATTAAATATAACAGAAATTGTTTTAAATAGCCTCTAATTTATTGCTTGACATACTACAGTCTATTCCAGTCCAGGTCTTCTCAAGTTATACAAACTAAAAAATAAAAAATAACAATGTCTGACAAACAACACAATCAAAATGTCACTCTACTCTTATCTTTATATATTTCTTTTTTACCTTAAATAATAAGTCTAGGCTTCTAGCCTTAAATTTTTCATAATTATTACCATTTTTGTAATCTTAGGGAAGTTTCACTTTATCAACCCTATTCTTCATTCTTCCGTTCCTCGACAATCAAGCAATATATACGAGGTGCATTCAAGTTATGACACCTCTGATTTCCCCTCTCTCCTCAGGACTGGAAACAGATAGAAACATGCGGTTTGTTTTAAAATACGCATGCACTCGTTATCATTGCGTGACAGAGATGGCAGCACTGTGTGGCACACAAAACTCTAGCGACAGTGGCAAAAGCGAGGACTTTTTTTTTTTGATACTTCAAAATGGCGATGTTTTCTTTACAAGAACAGCGTGTTCGTTTGCATCGTTTTGCGTTGTTTGACACCAACTGAAATTCATCGCCAGTTGAGTGAGACATGTGGTAATGGTGTTATGGATGTGTCTAATGTGTGTTCACGGGTGCAACAGTTCAAGGAAGGCAGATCGTCGTGTGACAACATACCAAAGCAATCTCGGCCTCGCACAAGCCGGTCTGACGACATGATCGAGCGATGAAGTAATCCTTACGCATTGCGTTCCAAAAAGCACTATGGTGACAGGTGCATCCTACGAAGATGTTTTGAAGAAGAAGCTGCTTCCAGCATTGCGTGAAAACGGCCGGAAAAGGCTGCGCGTGTGCTCTTTCACCAAGACCACGCTCCAGCACATTGGGCAAATGTGACGCAATAATTTCTTCAGAAAACAATTTTTAAGTGCTTTCTCATGCTCCCTCTCCACCTGACCTGAGTCCTAACGACTTTTATTGTTTCCAAACGATGAAAGACACTCTCCGTGGTCGCACATTCACTAGCCGTACCGCTATTGCATCAGCGATTTTCCAGTGGTCAAAACAGACTGCAACAGAAGCATTCGCAGCGACCATGGAATCATGGCGTCAACGTTGTGAAAAGTGTGTACAACTGCAGAAAGATTACGTCGAGAAGTGACTCAAGTTTCATTACTTTCGTATCATTAGCTAGTGAGAAAAAAAAAATCGGAGGTGTTGTAACTTGAATGTCTCCCGTACATCCTTTGAGTTTTCTTTTATCTTCCAGGAATATTACAGAATGTATCTCTCTCACTTTATAACACAAAAGTTGTTTACTTGTTTTCATACCTGAAGCGGGGCGAAAGACGATCAAAGCCTGCAGTTGGAAATGCGATATGGACCAGATCTTTTGATTTTTAATTTTCAGGGAACATCGAATGTGCATTTTAATTACTTCACTCGGTTACTACCTGCACAAAAAAGGGGAAACAAAAAAAACTATCCACTAGCTGAAATGAAAAACTTTGAGAAACGTTCCGAAAGAACTATTTTTAGTGTTTTGAAAAAAAAATTTAAAGCCATGATATTGTAAACCATAGGATCGTATCTTCTATTCATTCTTTTGTAACGAACTGAATGGGTACACCAAATGAATGCGTTAGAAATATTATCTTTTATAACAGGACAACCCTTAATCAGCAACACCAACAGAAAATTGAGAAGTGAAAACTCCATGTATGGTACATGTCCCAGAAAAAGAGACCAGATGGTACGGGTCTGGAGAATAACACAGGATTTGAGCACTCGACAAAAAGAAATCAGTCTTGTGTTACTTATACGTGTCTGTCATTCAGGCTGCGAATATGGGCATTGAAGAGATTCATTGTAATTTTAATTTGCTAAAATTCTCATTCATTTATTTATAATTATATTCATTTTCAATATGGACAAATTTCTCAGACATTGATCATATTATTTGGTGGGAACATAATACAAACACATACTAAAGCCTGTGAAACATCGTGTATACATAAAGTTTTCTTTTTAATTGTGCAGGCATTTTAATCCACATTATTTGGAAAGATGTGTTTTTGACTCATATTGCTTAGAGCCCCTTCAAAATTTGAAATAAAAAAAAATGTTAATTTCCCAAATTGATAGTTAGCTCTACATAAGTACTCGTAAAAGCAATTGAGATAAATCTACAATATAGTTATATTATTTTGTTTCATTATTAATAATCTTTCTACCAGGTATGTACATACAGAGGGTGCCAAAAATGTATGCACACTTCAAGCTAAGAGAAAACTGTGTTAACATAACACTGAATTCACACAAACAGAAAATGATCAACACTAATCACCTTATACTTTTACAGTTACAACAGTTGCTCAAAATGCCCACCATCGGCATCGATACACTTCTGAGTACATCGAACTACTGATTCAGCAACGTTTGCCAAAGTGTCCTTAGCGATTGCAGTACGTGCCGGTTCAGTTTCTTCCCGAAGTGCTGTCAGTGTAGCTGGTTTTCTACGGTATACAGCATCCTTAAGAGTTCCCCATAGGTAGAAGTCCAACGCAGTTAGATCCGGAGAACGTGGTGGAAACTCAATCGGACCTCTTCGTCCTATCCAGTGCGTGGGGCTTGCTGTGCAAGGTCTCCCAGATCTGCCCTTGTGAACATCGCACACGGTACCACGAGTCTCAAATTTGTCTCGAATGCGTGCAATTGTTACTCGCGTTGGCGGTTCTGTTCTAAACACACGTCTTCATTGCCTTTGAACTGCAACAACGTTCTCGGTTTTTCAATACAACTTCAAAATTGCTTTCCGCTGTTCAGACGATAACCTTGGTTCCATTTTGTTGTAGCAACGCTAGCAACACGTAATGTGAGTTACATCTGTTTACAGAACATCATACGACAATCTTGGCTTCATTTGTTCATCGTTGATTTACCTGTCACGCAGCAACGCTATCATAATGTATGTGAGTCACATCTGTTTACAGAACATCATACTACACATTACTGCTGTTTTTCGGTTCAACTTTGAAACATATTAAATAGATATCTACTGTGAAAGTGTGTATACATTTTTGGCCCCCTGGATATATGCATTTAAATATAAACTAATATTAAGCTAAACTTTTAAGCCTGGGTAATAAGTACTGGAAGTTTTCGAATGGTATCTTAGCAATAGTGTCTTTGTAGTGAGATAACCTTCAGGATCTTCAAGGGTATAGATATAAATCAGTAGCCTAGCCAGAACTTTCTTAAGGGTAAGGTTTCAGTATTGTATATGTGGTACTAGTGGAGAAAACGTATGCATCGACATTAATAAATAATATTGAAAGCACATAATCCATTTTTTTTGTTTTAAACACTTATTGAAATATTTAATCTAATAGAACAAAGTTTAATCCGTAACTCACAATTGGTGGAGTAGCTTGTTAGGTGTTTAGCTAGGGACCTGTGTAATTAAAGAAAACTGATTAAGTATTGTTCCCAAATTTCTTTCAAGGTCTATATTTAATCGAAACTTATGGAACTTGCAGAGACAAAAGAGAATGTGCTTAAAGCAAAATATGGGTAATTTATCATTAATAGTTTCTACGCTAGAAGGATAATAAATTAAATTACTTCATAATCTTTGAAAGAAATAACTCTGAAATGTTTCGGAATTTATAAAGCAATCAAATAACAGACCCTGGTAAGCTGTTTGCTTGTAAATATTTCTTTATTAAATATGAGATTGCTTTTGGAATGAATTTGATTCATCATCTTGCATTCGCTTTAAAATATTTTTGCAATTCACGTTGATTCCTTACTTATATAAATTAAAACATCACTTTTCAGCTTACTGGTCTCTTTAACAGAAAGCGGGAAATTAAATCTAAAAAAACTAAACAGGAATTGTTTCTGATCACTTCCGCACTGTCGGTCCTGGTGGTGTAGTGGTTACCATACTTGCCTCCAAGATACCCAAGATCGGGGGTTCGAACCCGGCAAGGACCGATGGATTTTTTCGGGCATAAAAATCCTAAGTATGGCTTCCTTCGGAAGGGAAGTAAAGTCGCGGGTCCCGTGTCGTACATTTACGGCACGAAAAAGAACCTCAAGCCTGAAAGAGAGGCCTCTGAGCAAAATTTGTCGGCCGTTTCATGCCCTGAGTTGAATGGGAGGCTGATGACTTGAGATGTTAAAGAGCGTCCATAAATAAATAAAAAAAAAAACTTCCGCACTCACAAAGTTTCTCCAGTGAACGCACGGTGTGTGTCGGGAGAGTGCTAAACAGTTAACTACAGAGCGAGTTCACGTCTTGGCGCATGTGCTGTATGCCAGCAATCCTCTACCGTTGGCTAAAATAAACATTTATAAGAACTTTTAATTTTCGTAAGCTTTTTCCAGTACCGGGGCCATATATTTGAAAAATGATAAATGTATAGCTTATTACATTTGTAAAATAGGCTATTTCAACGTGTATTTCAATATTTTAAAATGAATGTAGTTCTTTAAATTACTTTATAATGAATAAACAACCCCATGACTAAATTTATAAATACATTTTGGTTATATATCATTTAGAAATTTTAGAAATTATTATTTCTTATTGCTACATATATGAAAAAAAATTGATTTAAAAAAATATGGGGTCAGTTTTTTAAATATCTCGTCCGTTTTGAGATGAAATGCCCGACAGCTGTTCACTGTCCTGGAGACATGGGAGGGAATGTCGTTTAAAATCTTATCTTTTGTGTTAAACAAATGAATTATTGTTATTTTGAGACGTTATATATTTGTCTATTACCTAACAAGGCATATTATATACAATACTATATACAGCAATTGGATATTTTATACTTCAGAATGGTTTTAATGTAAATTATTTACACATCTGTATAATGCATATTTTACAAGGGTTGAAAGTAAAGTTACCTTTGCTACAATTAATTGTACGAAAATCATTACTTTAAAAAAATAATTTTTTTAACTTTACTCTAACATTTCTAAAATCTGGAAATGTGCCACTAAAACTTCAGTTTGAATAACTGTTCATTATAAATTACACTTTTTGTTCTTTTTAGATCCTTTCTGATGCTCCAACAATATTTCAAGAATTTGCATTTGAATAGAGTAACAATGACCAAATGCAAATAAAATAAACTGTATTATTAAAGAGAGGTTTAAAGAAGACAACTGTTCTCTTCTTCTTCTTCATTTGCTGTTTCGTGTTTAAAAAATATTTCCATTTTTTAATAGTTCACCAGTACTTTTTGTGGTTTATATTTACAATAATCTGTTCATTGTGGGAGTTTGTTTAAAAAAAATATTCCTATACCTATGTTGAAACAAATTAATGTACTTAAAATTTTAATTCTTTTTGTAATTTTATTTGTACGTTAATTTTCTCAGTGGTTATTAATTTGTTATATATAATTTATATTGCTAAATTTATTTGCAATTATTGAACATGTATAACCTATTATAAAGGCTTAACTATAATTGATAAATTAGCTCGTTGGAAAATTAATGGCATTTTTGTGGTGTAAACAAATAAAGCACCAAAAATTCAACTTTAATTTTATTAATGAAATTATTAGCATCAGAAACTGCTGCCTATACATTTAGTACCAAGCTTATTTTTACCTTTTGATAAAAGTCGTGGTTTCTGTAGAATATGACATTTCTAAATTGCCCCTCAGCTTCTTCTTGGTTTGAAGACTTTGTTCTTCGGGAAACCCTCCTGGTATCTGAAATATCGAGTGAATATGCTGAACGAGGCAAAGTTTTGTAGCGCGGTTCATTCAGCTTCAGAATTGTTTTGTGCAAAGATATGTGGCCAGGCGTTATCATGGTCTCTTTGCTGTTGACTAGCTTCTGATACTAGACAACATTTCTGCGAAGTATTTCACCACGATGCAGAAGAGTACAGTGTGTTAAACCAGCGGCAAATCTCCATACACTCCCCTAAATCTTTCTCTGGTGCAATTTTATTTTTGCATCATCGATCGAAATTCAGTTAATGTATCAATCGCTTGCGGTTATTCGTCGTCAATACATCCAAAATGAGACCCTTTTTGTTGCGCAAAACTGTAAAGAAGATACTTCAAACTTACGATATTTTGCATGTTCGTTTAATTAATGTTAGAAACATTTATCAAACGCTTTTCATTTTTTTTTTTTTAAGTGTCACAAAGAAGTGAAGGTGTTAATCTGACCTCCTTAGCAAGTTCTGGAGTAGTTTGGCATGTATTTGCTTCAACAGTTTCTCTGAGTAGATCATCAACAACTTTATTATGACATTTGCAATAGGTCACGTACAAGCTTGAAAATAAAATACTTTCATTTGGACGGATGGCCGGCTTAATGCAGATTTGCATGCCCTGTTTCTAACCAATTCTGTCCCCCCCTCCACTCTCCCGCCTTTCCGTGTGCTGACGCGAAGTCTTTGGGTTGTACAGCAGCTGAAGTTGTAAGACCACGCATTTCAGTGTTCAATATATTAGTGCTATTTGAATGCTAAGCGTCCCTGTACTTTAGCACAAGTATCTTCATGTACGATTCTGCGTGACAACAAACTCTTGTAGAGAAGTGAGACGACGATTTATAGACAAATTCCTGTTCGTACTCTTGTGAATAGATTTAGGGAAACGAGTCTGTTCTTGATAAGGAACCAAAAGAAAAACGCAGTGTTCTTACAGAAGAAAAACTCGATGACATTGGAGAAAAGTTAGAACAAAGTCCAAAAACAACCTCTGAGAAAGCTTACACAGCAATCAAGACTTTCCCAAATTGGCTCGGAATGACACCATACTTTTAAATTAAAAAGTCCTGTAAGTTAACTGTAGTTCAGGAATTGTAACTACCCGATACTGTGAGTAGAGTAAATTTCTGCAATTGGATATTGTTAATGTTCCCTCTAATGACCCGCGTTTAATTTTTTGTTCAATGACGAAGCATGGTTTTATTTACATGACCATGTAGCGACACAAAACAATAGATACAGGAGTGCAGAAAAACCCGATCTTGTACACAAAACGTTCATTGTATGATCAAATAGGTGTTTCTTGTGCTGTGAATGCGTACAGAAATCCATGCCCTTGAATTTAAGGGACTATGAACATCAGACTCCGCCGGCAAACAGCGTACTTCTCAGTGCCAATCAAATCCCCGTTAAGCAGGCCATGCGATCAAACGAGGGCTCTGTATGTGTATATATACATATTGTACAGTTTAAAATTAATAATATACAAATCCGCCATTATTTTTGAGCTAGCTATTACTTTAGGTAGAACAAGAACGTTACATCAAAAGGCTCTTAATTTCGTTCATCGTTTACTATTTTAAAAGCATATTTATATATACTGATTGAATATATGTCAAGATAATTGATGGCTTTAGTCTCCATTATTTTTGAGACAGCAAAATGCTTGTTTTTCTTCCAGTAGACATTCTTCAAGTAAACTGTATTTAGTTCTGTACATGTAACATTCCATTTCAACCAGCAAACAAAACACAAACAGAAACAACGGAAGTGGTAATTTAACCTTGAACATCCTGCGCAATAAGATTTTGAGATAATGATCATAGAATCTTTCCAGTGAGGCTGTTAATTGGGTAAATTCAAGCTCTAGCTTTCGTTTTTGTATATAAATGTATGCTTAGAGACGTTTACTCTTGGAATTAAACTTTTTCGGACTGTATAACGTTATAGGCTTGTATAAATTCGTAAGACGCTTGCTAATAGCTAATAACTTGCGTAATAACGAACCTCTTGTGTAAATATTAGGGTTAGGAATGTCTCAAATATAAGATAAAATAAAATATTTATTCTGTTAACGTTTTTCTTTTTGTGTGGCATACTGTCATTATTATTAATATGTTTAAAATTTAAAACAAAAGAATTCGTTTTAAAACTATGTTGTCTTTTGTTTCCACACTGCATATTTTGCTATAGTTTTTTGCACAAGGTTTTGAAACGATACCTACCTGAGTTTTCTGTCACTTCTTCCGAAGTCCTCTGTCGTTTTATTCCAATGAGAGCCTCAACGGAAAAGGCTCTGGCACGTATACTTAATTCACACATTTCCGGCACTGTCATTTCAGTACTGCCTCCAACACTCAATGCTGCTCTTCACTGTCTATCGTCCATAAAGGTCACATCTTCCTCACTTTCAATTCCTTGAATATTTCAGCTGTCTGTTATTTTTGTGTAAATGAAACGTTAACAGTGATCCTCGTCATATTCGCTTTCTCTGTGCCGCTATGGAGCGTGGAAAACAAACAAATGAAGTGCGATCACAAACAGCAAGCAGTACTACTTGACGCGTCACGTTGGATAAGGTGTTTGGGATGTTTATCATCGGCGCGTTTCCCCTCATCCCTCGAGATGAGCGAAACGAGACAAGTCGACCGCGTTGCCTTCTCATTGGCTTACTCTCCCCTCCAACAATTTTGTCTTACGGTCCGCCCAAGCTAAGTGATCTCATTGGTTGCCAACTTAATGTTTCATTTAGAAGTAGGAGGGGTTTGCAACCCTAATATAGACTTCATGTCAAGGCCTACTGTGGGAACAATAATGTCATATGGGCAAACTTAATGACGTAAGAAAAAGTTGATGCCACATTGTAATTCAGCACTACAGCACATTATTTCATCATGTATAAGACAGCATTCTATTTTTCAGGGTGTTCACAATTTATTCCTATCCAGCAAGTAATTCGTTTCTTGTTTCTGTAATGATTTAATTGGATATCCGGGACATTCTAAGCATTAATAGTGTAACAAATAATCTATTTTGTTTTATTCTACTTTTCAATGTCTACTCAATCAGGAACAAATAAAAGGAAACATGTTTATTATAGAATAGGTACTATGTGGGTATCTATTGTTATGGGTTTTCTGGGGGGAGGGGAAGGCGCAAGAAAGAAAGCGAGAATCTAAGAACAAGCTTGTGAAAAGATATTAAAAACAGGACATCTAAAGATAATACGTGCTAGGTAACTAATGACAAGAAATTGCTGACACTAGGTATATGCTTAAAGAATACATGGGAAAGAGATATACAGATTTATGTGACGAACTGGGAAGCAAATGATGCACATAGGCTAGAACAGAAATAAAAAACCTAACAGATGCATAATTGGAGAAAGTTACCGATGGAAATTGTAGGAGAAAAGATCTTAAAGCCAGAACGCCGAAAAAGATATAAGTGCATAGGAAATTATTTAGGAAAAAAATTGGGCAAAACTGGACAAGGAAAATTAAGAGATAAAATAATAAAGGAAGTATATAAAAATTGATATGATCGACATTAGTAGTTGACAACTAAGAATTACATGATACCTACAACCAAGTGCTGCTGTAGATTGAGGTTCCAAGTTGTGTAAACGCAACTTAACCGTTAGATTTCAATTAAACAATTGTGTTATTCTAAATTATTCTAAATTTTAAATTCATATACGCTTCTAAACAAAGATATTTTAATTTAGGTCAAGTAGAGCCCAAATCCACATGGGAAACTGCTGGAAGACAAAGACCCAAGTTGTAAATATTTATGTAAAGAAGTCTGTGATCAATAGATTCATTCATACATTCGTTAAACAAGTTCTCTGGCATAGTGATGTACAGACAAAAACTTTCTTTTTTAAATGACTTAAAACTATTTACGATTGTTGTACTGAATGTAACCATATGGTGTTGAATACATTAATATTTTAATACATAACAAGTTCTTTTATGTTAGACCAAGCATTTATTTATGTTGCTTTGTACAGCAAATATGGAATTAGCTCAAATAAAGCGCCTAATAAAGAGCAAATTTGCAGTAATTACTCCATTTTACTTTGTGGACTGTTAAAGTGTATATTATCTATTTTTTGTGTTATTATTATTATTATTATTATTATTATTTTTATTTTCACTAAAATATAATTGCAATATTTAGGGGTACTACTAGCAACAGCTTTTTCGTCAGAGCACCACCGTTTCCATTATATTCCAGAGAAAAATAACTTTTATATTTATTTATTTTTCACTGGATGTGAATGTGTTGTAATACAAGGGTTATAATTAAAAACTATTTTACAATCAATACTTAGTGTGCGTAATGCGAATTTTATTATTCGTCTCGGGTAAAGCATTTAGTTATCTTAGCAGTTTAATGCATTAGTGTCCGTTAGTCATTTTCTATTCTTTAATTTATTCGTTAGTTTAGCCTTTTATTTACTTAAGTGTTGTCAATAAATGTCTTTGTTCCACACATTGAATGTTCGTGCTCTAACACGATCGATAACTGGATTCCGAGCGACAACATTTATTTTGAGTGTTTTTATCTTTAAGGATTCTTAGTTAATTTGATGTTGAATTCGTAAATATTGCAAACAATGCCCTCTTTCTGAAATTATGTTGTTAATTAGCTGCCAATCACAAAGAGAAAATATAATCATTTTTATTTTTTTAAACCACGAAACTGTTATATATTTTCCTGTTTAGAAAACACTCTAAAAATTGCGTTCATCTTAAGAATCATATAGACCAAAATAAGATCAGTGACTCATTTGTCCCCCAGGTGTCTCGATGCATCGAAGCAAGTAGTTCCATGTTAAAAACCTAAATTTAAGGGCGAATTTCTTAAATAGCTCATAGTAAAAAAGGATAACGAATATTTATAGTGTGAACTTAATTATTGCTGACTTTCTTAATCACATAGATTGCTGAATAAAATAGAACTACATCGCAACTCCTAAAAACTTCGCCGTATGTCTGAAAAAGTTACAGCACAGGAAGGGTACATAAGAAACCAGATCTTGATTGCAGCTGCCAGCTGAAGTGTACAAATAAATGTTCTGATGCTGATAAAGTAGTTATGCTATCACAGAAACTTAGTGGATATATTAAAAATAAACAAGATGCCTTTCTAATGGGAATAATGGAGAGTAAACTAGTGCAAAGAGAACGGCCAGAAGAGAAGACATTCATCTTCATGTGCTGTTAGGTTGTAGAAGAGCTAGTGTTAGTAAACAAGCATTTCTGAACTAGTACCTATGTTGTCTCTGGGAAATCTATGTATTGCTTAACATTCTTGCAATTTCAAGAAGGTCTCTTGTTGATAAGCGTGTTAATCATAGCAATGAAGTCCCTGAAGCAGCACTTCGTAAAATAGATCAACATATCAAGGCATTTCCTAAACACCAAACACTGGTGCCAAAAGGGTATACACACTTCAAGCAAAGAAAAAACTGTGTAGACAAAACTGAATTCACACAAACAGAAAATGAGTAAGATGAACTGCTGATTGAGCAACGTTTGCGAAAGTGTCCTGAGCGTTTGCAGCACACGCCGTTTCAATTTCTTCCCGAAGTGCTGTCAGTGTAGCTGGTTTTCTACGGTATACAGCATCCTTAAGAGTTCCCCATAGGTAGAAGTCTAACGGAGTTAGATCCGGAGAACGCGATGGATACTCAATCGGACCTCTTCGTCCTGTCCAGTGTCTTCATAGGAGGCACTGAAGTATTGGAACTTCAATAAAATTCTCGGTTTTGCAATGCCACTTCACAATTGCTTTCGAAATCAAACGATAATCTTGACTCCATTTTGTTGTAGCAACGCTAGCATAACATAATGTGAGTCACATCTGTTTACAGAACATCATACGATAATCTTGGCTTCATTTGTTCATTGTTGATTTACCTGTTACGTAGCAACGCTATCATAATGTATGTGAGTCACATTTGTTTACAGAACATCATACTACACATAGCTGTTGTTTTTCTGATCAACTTTGAAATATATTAAATAGATATGTACTGTGAAAGCGCCTATACATTTTCTGGCACTCTCGGTACATAAACTTCTCAATTACCTAGATCCCCAGCTTAATATTAAAAAGATGTATCAACTCTTCTGTGAAGAAACCAGAGACTTAGCAAACAGTGTGAAGTATGAGTACTTTCTAACAAAGTATACAATAAAAACAATGGACTTAGATTTGTCCATCCTCAAATAAATGATATCTGTTCGAAGTGCGAGGATTTAAATATAAAGATCAAGTCTGCTTCACTGAATGAAAAGTTAAAAGTGCTGCAGAACAGAATAAAGATTACATAAAAGAAGGGCAGCTAAATGGTGACAAATGTATTTTAAGAAGAAAAACAAAGCTATTCTTCATATTGCCTGCCCTCGTTGTGATTCTGAGCTCTTTCAAAGTGTACACGTCTCAAATATAATTAAGAACACTTTGGATATCTCAAGGCACTTGAATACATTGTTGGCACTGTCCAATACTCTTTCAAGTTGGCAAAAGGTAATGCAAATCCATGTCTGCCTTACCAAAAAGTGTTCCAATCACTAATAAGAAGATAGTAGATGTAGGATAAATAGTATAGTATATCCGATGAATATCTTTACTTCTACAAGAGAATTCTCTCATGGCCAACAATTGATGTCGGTTCTGATAACTAGACCTAGAATGTTATCCTTTGTTGAGAGTACTTTTGTAATGTCTGCATAGCAGAATAAGTTAATCACCTTAAGCGAAATATGTCAGAGCATTATTTTATTTAATTATAATTAAATTAAAATAACGAAAACCATATTTTGTTACTTTCCACAACAAGTGATAAAATTATATATAAAGCAAACAAGCCCTAGATATAAAAATTATTCTGTAAATCCGACTAATGCAAAATCGAGATGCATGAATAGCTCAAACAATCAACAATGATGAATTCTACAAGTTTGCTGTGGAACACAACTTTCAGTGGAGCCAGCTTTGGAATTTATAATGTATTTTTATGGTTCCTCAAAAATATAGACCCTGGGCTTGTTTCCATTTTCATAGCACGGGTTATTTAAGTAGAAATCATTAATGTTATTGGTTGCTGAATATACGTTTTACTCAATTTAATTATAAAACAAAAAAGATAAATATTTATGAAGCTCTGAGGTTGATTTTAATTAAGATATATGTTATGTCGTTGTAACTTTACTGAAATAATTTATTTATCTACTTTTAATTTACTAGTGCTGTCTCTAATACTGATTTTAATGCTTGAAGAAGGTTTAAAAAGCATTAAAATGAGAAAAGTAGCATATATGATAATTAGAAAATTAAGGAGGTATACATTTAAAAAATAAGTTAAAGTCTGTAAATGTACTAATATAATTGTGGAATAAAACAAACAACCCACGTTTAAGACACAGAAAACAACAAAGAAGGAAAACGAAAAAGTGACATGGCAAATTTATTGCAATAGGGCACAAATGTTTTATATTTGTACAGAATAATTTACTGTATGTGCATGCACTCAGGAGGTGCACAAATTATTACATTATGTTTAAGATAAATATTAGAAAGTGTAACAGCGAGAATATTTCTATTTACCAAATATAATTTAAATAAGATATTAATGGGATGAAGTTCTGAATGGAATAGAAGAAAGAGGAAGCCTAAGAAACAATAAAAGGATTAAATAACGGAGTGAAAAGAAGAGGTCGCAGAAGGCAGCGTAAATGTAGAACTTAAGGATAACGCCACATTATAAAGAAACCTGAAATAATTTCGTATTAAAATTACTTAGTCCTATAATTACACTCCCCCCCCCCCGTATGATCTCAAAGACAGAAGCTCTAATGCTGTTGTTTGATCAAGCGGAATTCAAGAAAGAAAGTATTGCAAAATTATTTTAAATTCTCCATATGTTAACTGTTTTACGAATAATTTTAGCTCGTTACTGGCAAAACCTTCCTACACTAGAAAATTAAGCCCTTTGTTAAATAAATTCTAAATATAAATATAATTCTCTAACATTGTACAGGACTTTAGTTATAAACCTTGTCCGTTCATGCGGTGTTTTAGTATCGCCTACTAGGCCTACATCAACTCCGCTTCTCCTCCTTTGTCACATCCTTGAGCGTCGCTTTCTGAGCTTGTTTCCTACCAGCAGTAAATACATTCCTTTGCGAAAATGGGCTAGACAGTTGAATCTAGAGCAATGCATTTTTGTGTGGAAAACATTGTTTTAAATATGAATGTCTATAATATCGAAAGTTTTCAGAATTTTCCAGATCAATTGCGTGTATTCTGAAATGCAATTCACGATTGTGCATAAAATTAAATACATAATAGGAACAGTGAAAATAGTACATCAGAGAAAATACAGCTTTAACTGAGGAAAAAGTAAGCAAAATTGGCGCGAATCTTGGGCACTCCCGAAATTAACTCAATATTTGGAGGTTTCGGAATGCAGAGAAAAACATTAATAATAAAACCACCACTTTTCAATATAGTTACCTTTATTGCAATACACTTCTCACATCTTTGAATTAACATTTCAACCCCCCCCCCCCAAATGGTCAGAAATCATGTCTGCAAAATGGGTATAAACAGCATCCACCACTTCTTCCAGGAAGGAAGGGTGAAATATGTTGTTTTTTGTCTAATGATCGTGGAAATTCTATAAAAAGTATGAAAATCCAAGCCTTACATATTGCAATATTTCGTAAAGTACTTGGGATAGAAAAGAACACAACTACATTGTTGGCACTATCCTCACTTCTTCCTTCTTGAGGTTTGAGAAGAGGAAATATTCACTGGTAGCTAGAACTGGGCTGTAGGATGCATGGTCGATCTCCTTGAAGTCACATTTCTTCACAGTTTCCTTTGCAACAAGAGCTGTGTGCACAGGCGCGTTGTCGTGAAGAAGGCTCACACCACCATTCAGCTTTACACGTCTTTTCTCTTTTATGGAAGCAGGTAATCTGTGTAGTAGGCCAGCATAGTATTCCCCATTTACTGTGGTTTTCCTCTCCTTGGAGTCAATGAAGAGTATTCCTTCACAGTTCCAAAAGATTGTGGCCATGATCTTCTTGGTTGACTGAGTGACCTTGGCCTTCAGAGGCGGTGCTTCGCTAGGTTTACGTCACTCCATGGATTCTCTTTGGTCAAGGGAACATAGTAGAGGACCATAGTTTCATCTCCTGTAACAATGGTTTGCAGAACTTCTCTCTTGTTTCTATGACAGAGCTCCAAAAATGCCTGACAACAAATGACCCGTTGTGGATTTTGGACTGAGGAAAGAAGTCTAGGCACTAGCCTTATTTATGTCTAAATGTTCATGAATAATTCGAGGACTGTTGTTTTAGAAAGGTCCAACCTTGTTGCTATTTGTGTAACTTAGAGCCACCGGTCTTCCATAATTTCTTCTTACACAAGAGCGAGTTTTCAGGAGTGAGTACCTCCAAGGGCCGACCTGCACGCTCTTCGTCTTCAATGCTTTCTCGACCTATTCGAAAAAGTTTGGCCTATTGTTTTACGGTAGAATATGAGGGGGATGTTTCCCCGCATACACCGTTCAATCGCTGTTTTATTTCATTTGAAGTAAGTGCTTCTATTGTGAAGAACTTAGCAACAGTTCGAGACTCTATTTTGAACATGTCACAATCTTTTACAAATTACCTTCTTTATGCAACTATTTCTGAACAACTGGACACAGTTGGGCGAAAGTTAAGCTGCAATTATTTACTTAACAGATAAAGTACAAAACAGATAAGACTTTTGTGAAGGCAATAATCCTTATCGGCGAGTCCGGAAACTTATGGACTTACCCTCGTAAATCTGTATATTTTGTTAAACGTTTTCAACAATAAATGTCACTTTTAGGCAATCGGTGAGAATCTCCAGTAAATGTACAATATTTTCACATAAAAAGCACACAATGCTTTGGCCAGGTTGTGAACTAAGATTTGCTTTGTAAGAAAAAACAAACGCAAAAAGTGACATACAAAACTCAATATTTTGGTGTAGTTGGTGTCCTTCAAAGACACGAAAATGAGTTTTCTTCATGTTTATGGATGGCGTATATACGCACACGCAAAACGAGTTGCTATATTTATATTAATTCCATAACGCTCATATGCAAAACATGAAAAATATATTGAAATAAAATTTAAATTAGGAGGCATGTGATGATATATTTTTATAAATGCAAGATGTGTCATGTTATTTACTATTCAAGATAATTCAACTTCATGTATACAGTGAATCATCAGGAAACAACACCACCACCACAAGTTCTTAGTTACATGTTTTCAAATTTACCAAGGTCTATTGATTCCAAGAAAATAAAGCTAAATAAGAGTAGAATGTCAATGAGTTTTTTGGGCAAGTAGTTTACGATATACCGTCATATATACGACTCTGATTTTCATACTCTTTTTAGAGAAGTTTAGATAACTAGGAAAAAGCAACACACACACACACACACACACACACACACACACATATATATATATATATATATATATATATATATATAGTGCTTTGTTTACAGTTTTGGGAAATTGTTAACAGTAATATGCAGTTTATCCTGGATGAATGTAAAATTCCTAGCTACAGTTACATGAAACTAATAAAAATGTTTTCCTCATTAAGTGCTTAGATGCAAAAGTGAAACCTATAGCTAATTCCTGCCGACCGCGACCATATTTACGTAGTGGTACTTTTATATCCTTTCCACGGAGTACAGTAACATGTCTCAATACGTGTGATGTCTAGAAGTGGGATGTACCAGACTAGAGAAGATGGTATTGTTTATCCATACTAAAAAGTACACAATATATGAAGAATTCCTTGTTTTGTTGTACTGTACACGCTGAGATACGTCAGTTGATTTGATTTGGTTTATTTACGAACGCTCTTTAACATCTCAGGTCACCAGCGTTCCATTCAATTCAGGGCGTGAAAAGGCCGACAAATTTTGTTCAGAGGCCTCTTCTTTCATGCTTGAGGTTCTTTTACATGCCTTAAATCTACGACATGGGACCCCACGTCTCCGAAGGAAGCCATGCTTAGAACTTTATGCACGAAAAATATCCATCGACACTGGCCTGGATTCAATCCGCGATCTTGGGTCTACGGGGCAAATATGGTTACCATTAATTCAGTCAGACATCCAGGATTAATTGCATAATAATTTTTATGGTTTCCCTAAATTGCAGACAAAACAGGAAAAGATATGTGCAGGTTTATCTAACAATTGGAGGAATGTGTCGTATTTTGTCTAATGATCGTGGAAATTCTATAAAAAGGCTATTTTGATTTGTTTTATTTACGGACGCTCTTTAACGTCTCAGGTCATCAGCATACTATTCAATTCAGGGCGTGAAACGGCCGACAAATTTTGCTCAGGGGCCTCTTCTCTCAGGCTTGAGGTTCTTTATCGTGCCGTAAATGTACGACACGGGACCCACGGCTTTACTTCCCTTCCGAAGGTAGCCATAGTTAGGGTTTTTACGCCCCAAAATTATCCATCGGTCCTGCCCGGGATCGAATCCGCGATCTTGGGTTTAGGAGGCAAGTATGGTTACCACTACACCACCAGGACTGACGTAAAAAGGGTAGTAAAGTCCAAGCCCTACATATTACAATATTTCGTAAAATACTTGGGATAGAAAGAAAGAAAGAAAGAAAGAAAGAAAGAAAGGGAAAAAAAAGCAATAAAGTTCTTAATTTGAACTCGTGTAACTTAATGCTAGAAATATACTTTCTAACAATTGGAATCGTTTTATGAGCTGCATTGGTGAGCTCTTGTTACGAACTTTAATTCACTGAATACATCGCATTTGGTTTCAAATGGTAGTTTTAGGTGAATAACTCTGTATAGTACATCGCTTTACCTATATCACTTCCATAATAATGTGCACACTAATTTGTGTATGATATAGAACTAATCTCTGATGTAGTGTAAAAATCAAACCTTACCTATGAACCACACTTTCAAATACTTATGTGACTGCTGCAAATATTTATATAATGCATGTAAATAGAAACTGGTACAACTAAACCTGTACTCAGAATAGGACCGTCACGGGTGGCCGAGGTCGTAAAGGCGCGGTCTCGTAAGCGGGAGTGGGGTTCAAATCCCACCAGGATCGTTCTCCCTGACTGGGGCTTTTTCGAGGCTTTCCTCAGTTCTCATAACTGGCAAATGCCAGGGAGATACCCTGAACATAGGCCTAGAAACGCTTCCTTCCTTAAAAAAAATTATCCTATCCCAATTTACCATTTCATCTCGTATATCACCAGTGTTCACCGCCTGTGGTGGCTCAGTAGTAAAAACGGGCGTTAAACACTACTCAAAAAAAAAAAAAAAAAAAAAAAAGCGATCAGGAAAACAGTGGAGGGCAAACTGTCCTTGCCCACAAGACAGCGCACCATCGTGGCCAATAGCGAAACTACAGGTATTGGTCATCTGGCAGACTGCACTAATACCTGCCAGGTAGATTACTTTCTGCACCACTGTATGCTCATAAATAAATTCTTCTTTTTTAACTATTTATCTTTGTACCTCTTGGGACTTACAGCCAATGCTCGGGCCAGTCACCGTCGGAGAGCTATTTATATATTGACACACATAGAATTCTAAGGAACTCCCTAAATGGATGATCGTCCAATGTCAGCTCACTTCGAAGACAGCACGAACACCGGAAGACACAGATCAGGCGTAGAGATGAAATGAAGATATGCAAGGTGAATTCATAGCAGAGAAATACTAACCTGGCATTTGCCCTTTCTGAAAACGAACTAAGGAAAACCACAGAAAATGGCAAAACAAACTGGAGCCACATTTAACCTCGTTCTTTACTTTTAAAAGTGAAAACGAATATCTAGCTTTGTATTTTAAGTAAACACACACACAAATATAGGCGGTGCCAAAAATGTATACACACTTCAAGCAAAGAAAAAACTGTATTAATATAACAAAACTGAATTAAAACAAACAGACAATGATGAGACCAATCATCTTAGACTTTTACAGTTACAACAGTAACTCAAATGTCCACCATTGGCGTCGATACACTTCTGAGTACGTCTAACTACTGATTGAGCAACGCTTGAGAAAGTGTTCACAGAGATTGCAGTATATGCTGTTTCAATTTCTTCCCGAAGTGCTGCCAGTGTAGCTGACGGTATACAACATCCTTAAGAGTTCGCCATAGGTAGAAGTCCAATGGAGTTAGATCCGGAGAACGCGGTGGAAACTCAATCGGACCTCTTCATCGTATCCGGTGCCTTGGAAGATGGTCATCAAGGTACGCACGTACATCTTGGTGGTAAAGTGGTGGTGCACCATCCTGTTGCATGCGGTACCATGAGTCTCAAATTTGTCTCGAATGCGTGCAATTGTTTCTCTCGTTGGCGGTTCTGTTCTGTACACGTCTCCATTGCCTTTGAACTTCAACAACATTCTCGGTTTTCCAATACCTTCAAAATTACTCCGCTGTTCAAATGATAATATTGGCTCCATTTTGTTGTAGCAACGCTAGCATAACGTAATGTGAGTCACATCTGTTTACAGAACACCATACTACACATTACCGTTTTTTTTTTTTTTGGTTCAACTTTGAAATATATTACATAGATATCTACTGTGAAGGTGTGTATAGCTTTTTGGCGTCCTCGGTATATATAAAATTATTGGATATTTGATTTTTATGGAAGTGTTCTAATCTGTATTTATATTTACGTGTATATTCTAATTATTCTCAAAACTGTATTAAATAGAATATGTGATTCTGGTTTGACCTGTTTATAAATAAAAAAAATTATAAAATCGTTTAATTGCGCTCTTTCCAATTGGACAGAAAGTGAATTAGAGGCATTGTTGTTTGTATTTTTATATATTATTTACAGTTTGTTTATTTTCAAGCATTTGGCATTTCATATTGCAGAGTTCCAGGAAATCATCGCTAGCTATTAGAGAGGCACCTGGTGGAAGCTTGTGTCGCTCTTGCAAGAAGGGGTGGCAGCTAGGAAGTCGTTAAGCATGTAACGCGAGGTGTGTTATAAACTTCAGCCAACCGTGTTCCAAACACTCGATAATTTATAAGCTATTGTTTTGAAAATTATGAAATTCAAACATCCGTCCTCCCGTAACGAGTTATCATTGCCGGAAATGAGACACCGCCGTTCTGTTTCATCACAGTTCGCACTGCAGTGGTGATGTTGCCACGCCTTCAACTCTGCCGCGCCGTCACGGGGATTCACCGCCTTTTAGCCCGATCCCACTCATGCGGAACTCCTGTTAGATTGCCCTTTCCCTTTCTATTTATCGTTTGCCATTTTTGTTCGGAAACGCCAGGGTGCATTTACTTCAAAAAAAAAAAAAAAAAAAAAAAACTCAAAACGGGATACATAATTATCTGTAAGGAAAAAACCCACGAAGCCCCACCTGGTGTCTGTGATTATGCACATTTAAGACTGACTTCATGACTCCATTAACTGAACGCATCACACGAAAATTCCGTTCAGCCATAAACAACGTTCTTGCACCGTATTAAATTATCAAAAATAATACGAATTTACTTTGAAAGAATATTGAAAAATTCTCCAAGCATTATTTATGTAGTCATCATCCCAATGCTTTGAATGCTTTGCATTATACAATTAATATCTTTTTATCATTTATAATACTTATTTTTCAAACTCCACGTGTAACTAAAATGTCATTAACACCGAATTAGGTGTAATATGCTTGATAAAACTCAGCTGGCCGAGTCCTGACTTGTTTTAACTTGACTGCACCCGTCGCTTTCATCAATATCAAGGATGGCTCTCAAATCCGTTCCAAACACAAGATTATCCTTCTGTTTGTTCCTAAGTCTGTCGTCCCGTGGATTTTGTAGACAGCAGATTCTTCTATCACTACTTTTTCATGAATACTTCTTTCTACCTTTAATTTTTGTTTTTTAAATAATTGTTAGGCACATACCACGATTAACTCCAGCTATGAAAGCTTACGCGAATTAGATAAATTAATTGCTATTTGTTAAAAGGGCGTAAGTTCAAAAATAGTAATTTTACAAGAGAAACAAAAACTAGTTTTCAGCAATACGTTGCACATTGGAGCATTCTTTACAACTCAAAAATTTATTTTGGCATAACACTATTTATCATAGCTATTTTTGGAAATGTTACATTAATTTAGGTAACAAATAGAGTTTTAATTTACTTTGGGACCTCTCTTTTAACAAACAATGAGCTTTAATAAAATCATGTTTCCTTGAAAAATTAAATAAAACACATTTCATGATAAAAGGATGATGAAATATACTAAAAAAAAAAAAAAAAAAAAAAAAAGAACGTGTTACTGAACGAAAATACAAATAATAATTCAAGTAAATTGTAAATTAACATCTTAATTTCCCTAAGAAATGAACACCTTGTGCGAGAAGAGATCTGCTTGAATTTTGCTTCTTCCCTACGAGGGCCGCCTACTACCAGCCTTCCATTGGTGGCATCACTCGACAGTAATTTCTGTACACTTTCAATCGTATATCTTAGATTTTTCGTATTGTGAGAAAAAAATACTTGCCGTGACATCCCTCGTAAGGGGTCAAGGATACTGAGGATACTCGCGGTACTTAAGCTCTGATCACGGCTGGCCTATGGTCCTCAAGTGGGGGAACCTCCGGGAGGAAGGAATGAGGTGAGGGAGACACCAGGCGGTCAGGATCTACAGGCGGTGGTAGCGCGGATGCAGATCGGGTCACTAACATGTTTTCCAAATAGAGCATTCCGATGCCAGTGGAGCCTCTCCCTGACTTGCACCTCATCATAGAAACCTTTCGAAAGCGCAAGCCACCTCGTCCTAACAATTTCGACACGGTAGGAGAACCAACGGAATGAATAATATGAAATTGGAGAGCGGAACATTTGTGGAAAGCAAATATGAGTATTCGTCTAAGTAGCCAGGTTCACCTGGAAAACCCAAAATCAGAATGGTCGGCTCAAACGGAAATTGAACCCGGGACCTCCAGCATGTGACTCCCAACCGTTATTGGCTCTGGTTGGTTAAATCTAAGGAAAACAGCATTTATTCAACAGTGAGCAAAAATAATAGACATTTGAAGTCCAAAACTTAACTCAAAACCAAAAATTTAACCTCCATAGAAATTACATACCCTTGAAATTCCTGTCACCTTATACCACTATGAACCATGTTTTATCATAAAAAGAGGCTTACATCAAAAATATATAAAACCAATTGTGTTGTGCAATTCAGAGTTTTATAAAGGCATAAACTAATTTTTAGTTCAAGCTTTTATCTTCCTGTGAGTTAAGTTGTTTGCTCTTCCGTCTAACCCCTCCAGCACGATGCATTACTGATAGAAATTTTATCCCTGGACTTAAATGTCTGGTTGAGTGGATAAACGTGAACATGCAGAAAAGAGATGAATGTTTAAGCAGATCATAACTAATTTTGTTTAAATAATGTATACCAGAGTCTTTCTGAAAGCATTGTCATTATTTATTTCCACAAAAAGTACCACAAATACAGAAAACATAATCCCACTTGCCTAGAGCAAGTCTTTGGCTATCGATTCTTATTTTTCCATATATTCACCACCACTATGCACTTTTATAAACGAGAAACTACATTGCGTTCACCTGCAGAAGTGACCCTGCTTTTCACAGCTGCGAAGACCTCCCTGTGAAAAATAGTTACCTATACACTGCATCTTTTACTTACTTGAACAGATGGAAGTTTGAAGATGTTAAATCAGGTGTGGTAGGATAAACTCAAACTTGCAAACGTTTTAATGCTCTTGGGGCAGTCAGATAAAGGTTGCCTTCTTCTATGGTCTGACACTAGAAATTCGGTTTCTTAGTGTCACAAGTTTCTCTGTTGACAAGAAAATGTAGGAGAATCATATCTTTCGATTCCAAAATCATTAGTCATCGCTGATATATTTTGAACTTCTTTTGCGAGGAATTCCTTATATGTTCCCATTCTCATTTACTCTCCGGTTAGATGCGGAGAACGCGGTACACACGTCTCCATTACCTTTGAACTTCAACAACATTCTCGGTTTTCCAATACTACTTCAAAATTGCTTTACGCTGTTCAAACGATAATCTTCACTGCATTTTGTTGTAGCAGGGCCAGTATAATGTAATATGAGTCACATCTGTTTACAGAACATCATACGATAATGTTGGTTTCATTTGTTCATTGTTTATTTACCTTGTCGCGTAACAACGCTATCATAATGTATGTGAGTCACATCTGTTTACAGAACATCATACGATAATCTTGGCTTCATTTGTTCATTGTTTATTTACCTTGTCGCGTAACAACGCTATCATAATTTAATATGAGTCACGTCTGTTTACAGAACATCATACGATAACGTTGGTTTTATTTGTTCATTGTTTATTTACCTGTCACGTAACAACGCTATCATAATGTATGTGAGTCACATCTGTTTACAGAACATCATACTACACACTACTGTTATTTTTCGGTCCAACTTTGAAATGTATTATATAGATATGTACTGTGAAAGTGTGCGTACATTTTTAGGCGAGCTCTGTCGTAAAACAATAATGCTACAGCTTCCTTTGATGGAGTAAGAAAATTTCATTCTTATTCTTTAGGCCTTTAACAGTACAATTTTTATCAGCAAACACACACACACACACACACACACACACACACACATATGCAGCTTTGTCATGTGCTTTCTCCACATAAAAACTTAGCATAACATGAATAAAAATGTAAACAATATGATCATTTAAAAAAAATTAAGAGTCAAAATGCACAAGAACATGATATAATACAGATACAGGAACAAATAAATAAAGAACATCTCTAGCATTTAAATGGAAACTTAGGAAAAAAAGTGAAAATCTAGAATTAGAAGTAGGATAATTAACAAATCTCACAATATAAACTTTTAACTAAGTTGTAAACAACAAAAGAACATTTTAACATTATTATTTGATAGAAAATGAATGGCTAAAAGTTATTGTTCAGTATTATTTAAAAGATCATATAAGATACAATTTAAAATTACTTAAAATTGAAATAATGAGCTTACTGAAAACTGCATACAATTCCAAATGAATGGAAAGATGGCATAATACTAAATCACTTACGCTCAAATACCACATTTAACACATAAATCTATTTTGATAAAATAACTCCTGAATTATTTTAATCATATTAACATTTAAGTTTTCCTTATTTACTTCATACTAAAGCATTTGCATAACCACCTATAATAAGCTTTTTCCAAATAAATGCATTTAGCTTATAATCAACCCCTTTTCTTTAATAAAGGCTTACTTACCAATGCTTTCATTATAAATATATTATTCCTTGCCCTTTTTCCCTTCCTAAAACCAGCCTGATAAGATGATGCCCTGTCATTTTGACAGTCCAATTCGGGTAATAATTGTACTTATACGTGAGAGGTAATTCATAAACTATGAGAATGTAATGTAATTACGCATCTATTATTTGTATATTAGGAAAAGCTTTTGTTAGGGTCTCTGAGGTATATGATGAAATAAATATTATGAAAGACAAAGAAACGCCTGGTCAATTAAAACAGAATAACTCTTATATTTTAGGATTAAGACAAGATACACTATGTATCATTAATAAAGAATTGTATGAAAATCAAGACTTCCCGCTGTTTCTGGCCTTAATCAGCTTGTATGTTGCAATGACAAAATTATACAAACTGAAATATATGAGAAAACGTTTAAAATAGGAAAGATATGATTTTAAGACTTTTTATAAGCATATGATTACGTAATAATTAACAGCTAAGATAACCCTATATGTCACTAAATTACAGGTTTCTTTTTCAATTTGTTAACAAATATCTTAAGACTAAAAATAAAAATCATAATTTTTTAAAAAAATGATGTAAATGATTAAATTACTAATAGTTTAACAAGAACCACATTTTAATTTTTGTCATTTTTTTGTGTTGGCAAAACGAAGGTACGCGTAAATATAAAAATAAATAATTCACAGAATGTATAGCAATTTAAAACAGAATACCATTAGAAACAGACAATTAAATTTTTAGGATATTATGGCATTCATAGTTCGTACGGATGTGAAAATTGGACACTTAATAAAGAAGGCAGAAGAATTGTTCGGTAGAGGTTCGAACGTTCCGACACATTAATAGATTAAAAAACAAGAAGAAGAATGAAATTAACATATATGTTCACAATTAGACACCCATAAGTTACTAAGAGAAAGTGAAGAACGCAAACAAGAACAGTATGAACAGAAATGACACCAGAAAAAAATGCCAATTTCTCCGTGTTGGTGCAACAACTAAGGAAGGGCCAAGGGCAGCTGCGGCGGCCGCTGCGTTCCCTGGCTAGGTCTCGCAATTTCATTTGCGGAGGGAAACAATGGAAAGGGCAGAGGTCCTGATCACTTTAAGTATTAAGTTTTTGTCACTCATAGAATCTTCGCTTTAAACGCAGAGCAAGGTGAGTTAAAATAGTACAGGCTACAGAGGTGCCTCCCGTTTACTACCTGCAGGAGAGATGTTGGTTTAGTTGCCGCCAAGCAATACTCCAAGGCACAGCTTGGAGCTTCTCGGGTTTGCAGCGATCATCTTAGAGGCACCCCACCGCGGATTCAGAGACCAAAAGAATCTCCATTAAACGTCCACACTCAGATTTCAGAGTAGAATGAGTCCGGGGCCTCAAAGACTGAAGCCAGGAATTAGATCCGGTTAGCATTGCTAAGACATAAGTATAAATTCATAGACCACAAAAGATCTATATAGGAAGATAGATTTTAAAGACCAAACACTCGACAATAACAATGATGATGACAAACAATGGAAAAGAAAATCTGAGAGGACACATTACAGTGGGCTCTCTGTGGAGGAACAAAATTAGGAAGATGGGTTGCAAATAAATTTTGCAATATATAGATTTTTTTTGATTCGTTTTATTTAAGGACGCTCTTTAACATCTCAGGTCATCAGCGTCCCATTCAATTACGGGCGTGAAATGGCCGACAAATTTTGCTCAGAGGCCTCTTCTTTCAGGCTTGAGGATCTTTTTCGTGCTGTAAATGTACGACACGGGATCCACGGCTTTACTTCCCTTCCGAAGGAAGCCATACTTAGGATTTTTACGCCCGAAAAAATCCATCGACCTGGCCGGGTTTGAACCCGCGACCTTGGGTTTAGAAAGTAAGTATGGTTACCACTACACCACCAGGACCGACCTATAGATTTTAAAGACCACACACTCGGCATTAATGATAATGATGATAAACAATTGAAAAGAAAATCTGAGAGGATACGAGGTCTGTTCAAAAAGTATCGCGAATTTTGTGTTTTTTCAAAAAGTATTTATTTATTCATGAATATCTATTTTGTCCCCTTCAAAGTAATCCCCACCAGATATTATACACTTGTGCCAACGTTTTTTCCAATCCTCGAAGCACTTTAAAAAATCGTTTTTTGTGATCTTGTTCAGCTCCTCCTTCGATGCTGTCTTTATCTCTACAATCGTGGCGTAGCGTCGTCCTTTCATGGGCCTCTTCAGTTTTGGGAACAAAAAAGGTCACAGGGGGCCAGGTCTGGGGAGTACGGTGGCTGCGGCATCATAAGTGTGTTGTTTTTTGCCCAAAAATTCGCGCACAAGCAACGATGTGTGAGCAGGGGCGTTATCATGGTGCAAAAGCCCATTTTCGTTGTTCCAAAAATCCGGGCGTTTCTGGCGGATTGCTTCGCGCAAATTGCGCATAACTTGCAGGTAATATTCCTTATTGACCGTTCTACCCTGTGACAAGAACTCATGATGTACCACGCCCCTGCAATCGAAGAAAACTGTAAGCAAAACCTTCACATTCGACCGAACTTGGCGCACTTTTTTCGGTCTTGGCTCCTGTGGCAGCATCCATTGGGATGATTGAGCTTTAGTTTCCACGTCATAACCATAAACCCATAATTCGTCACCAGTTATGACCCTCTGGAGCAAATTTGGGTCGTAGCGGACAGAGTTCAACAGCTCCTTAGCAACGTTAATGCGATGGTGTTTTTGGTCGAAATTGAGCAACTTTGGTACGAATTTTGCGGCGACCCGTCTCATGTCCAAATCATTGGTAAAAATCGAATGGCAAGAGCCAATCGATATGTTTAGGTCCTCAGCAACTTCTCTAACGGTGATTCGACGATTGGCCAATACTATTTTCTTCACTTCTTCAATGTTTTCGTCTGTTGTTGACGAGCTCGGGTGTCCCGGACGCTCTTCGTCGTTCACGTCTTCTCGACCCTCTGAGAACATTTTGTACCACCGATAAATGTCCCTTTGGTCCAAGCTTCACCATATCCACAGTCAACATTCGGAATGCATCCGCGCACTTAATTTTATTTTTTACACAATATTTGATACAGATTCTTTGTTCCATTTTTTGGAATAGGCAAAAATCCAGGACGAGCCAAAACACGTCCAAAATAGCTGTCAACAATTAACTGAACATTCAAAATGGCCGAGCTTGTCAACATAAGCGAGGGACATGAGTACCAACATAACGCCACAAAACAATCGAAAATCAATTGTTAGCCCGTGGAAATTCAAATTTCGCGATACTTTTTGAAGAGACCTTGTACATTACAGTGGATTCTCTGTGGAGGAACAAAATTAGGAATATGGGTTGCAAATAAACTTTTTAATATAAAGATAGGGTGAAGTAGGTGGAAAATGAAATTGTAGGTTCTTCAGACACGGGATGCAAGTTTTAATAAATAAATAAAATGTCTCCATTTCACTGATTTTTTTTAATAGTGTTTAACCCCCGTTTTTACTCCTGAGGCACCACATACGGTGGACACTGGTGATACATGAAATGAAATGATATATTGGGAAAGGATTTTTTTTTAAGCAGGGAAAAGTTCCAGGCCTAAATTTAGGGTACCTCCCCGGCTTTTGCCAATTATGAGGAATGAGGAAAACCTGGGAAAAACCTCAGTCAGGGAGAACGGTCCTGGTTGGATTCGAACCCCTAACCTCCCTCTCACGAGTCCGCGCCTTAACGACCTCGGCCACCCGTGACGGTCCCTCCATTTCCCTTGGAACATTTACTTCTTAGTATGAAATTATTTGCAATAAATTTATGTCCTATGTAAGATAGTGCTATTTTATCATCATCTTGCTATATCAGTTTAAATTCATATATTAATGACATCTTTAGCTAATGCAAAATGAACAATGTATAAGATATTTTTTCATAAATTAATCTTCACAGGAAGGGAATTAGATTCAATAGCCTTGAGCCACTTTTCAGCGAGGTTTGTAATCCCACGCCGGTAGCAGTTTCTGGATTTTGATGCAAATGCTCACGGCTTCAATGTTTCCGACATTTCTTCCACGCAGAAAATGGGTCGTAGATCGAAACACATGGTGATCTGAAGGCGCAAGATCGGAGCTAAAAGCTGGGTATGGTGCCACTTACAATCTTCTCAATTCCTGGATTTTTTTCCATGGTTGTTCGAGCAATATGGGGTCTCGCATTGTCGTGCTTCATGAGAACTAGGTATATCTGCCTCAAAACGTTAGACCTCCCATTTGTTGAGAATTAAGATTTGCCTACTTGACCCAAACTCCCATTGAACCATGCTTTCAAAATTCCGCCAGATACATAGCATTACTTTGAGACCGAACCGATTTTGTTTGGAGATGACTGTGGCAGGCTGACGGATCGAGCCACTGTTTCGAGGTGTCAGGATTGCAGTAATACTCCCATTTTTCATCACACGTGACAGTTCTCCTGATAAATCTATCGTCCATGGGATAGCGATAACCTGATGAGATATCAACTGTGGGTTGGGCCTGTTCAGATGTCAAATCACCAACAACTTTTATATTACATTTTAAGTATCTTTATGTAGGTTTCGATAGCTTTTGATGCACCGAATTCTTCTGACAGCGCACGAGTACTAATTTGCGCATTTTCCTCCAAAACTCTGCAAGTATTCTAACATTCAATACCTTTGCTTCTTTAGGTGGTAAATCTTTAGTGTTTTCTTCTCCGTTGTTGCAATGCTGGCGTTGTTGTGCTACCCACTCACTAACGACACTCTCCCCTCACTTCTTCGAGCCATGACAGCAGCTTTATAAACCTGTTTCCAGTAGTACTTTAGGGCTCTATTTTCAAACTTTTTCAACCTTAATTTTATGATTGTGTATTAACTCATGACTGTCACATGCTCACAGTATACAAAATAATACCCATGGCATCCTGGAAATAACCAACTCAAACAAAAGGAAACCATCAAAATCTTACAAACCATCACTTTTTCGACACATTTAAATTTCCTTTCTCGAAGGTCTTTCTATATTTTAAGACCAGTAAATAGTCACTGCAAGCTAGCTGGGCTGTAGGGTGGATGGTCAATCTCCTTGAAGCCGCATCTCTTCACAGTTTCCTTTGCAACAAGAGCTGTGTACCCAGGCGCGTTGTCGTGAAGGCTCACACCACCACTCAGCTTTCCCCACCTTTTCTCTTTGATGTAAGTACGTAGTCTGTGCAGTGGCCAGCATAGTACTCCCCATTTACTGTGGTGTTCCTCTCCTTGAAGTCAATGAAGAATATTCCGTCACAGTTCCAAATTATTGTGGCCATGATCTTTTTGGTTAACTGAGTGACCTTGGCCTTTAGAGGCGGTGCTTTGCTAGGTTTATGCCACTCTATTGATTCTCTTTTGGACAAGGGATCATAGTAGAGGGCCACAGTTTCATCTTCTGTAACAATGGTTTGCACAACTTCTCTCTCTTTCTCGTTGCCACGGCACAACTGCAAAAATGCCTGACAACAGGTGACTCGTTGCTGCTTTTGGACTGAGGAAAAAAGTCTAGGCACCCATCTTGCACTAACCTTATTCATGTTTAAATGTTCATGAATAATTCGAAGGACTGTTCTTTTAGAGCGGTTCAACATTGCTGCTATTTCTGTAGTTTTCAGCCGCCGGTCTTCCTTAATTTTTCCTTTCACAAGAGTGATGTTTTCAGGAGTGAGCACCTCCAAGGACCGACCTGCACGCTCTTCGTCTTCAATGTTTTCTCGATCCATTCAAAAAATTTGTCCCATTCTTTTAAGGTTAGAATATGAGGGGGATGCTTCTTCATATACTCCGTCCAATCGCTGTTTGATTTTATTTGGAGTACGTCCTTCTTTTGTGAAGAACTTACTCGATACTCCATTTTGAACATGTCAACAATCTTCTACACATAGCCTTCTTTATGTAACTATATCTGAAGAACTGAACACAGCGAAGTGGAAGCTATATACTGAACAGATAAGGTTTTTTTGAAAGCTACAATCCTTATCGGCGAGGCCGAGAACTTATGAACCTAACCTTGTAATTCAATCTCCTTAAATAAATAAGAAAAGATGCTATAACATTTGGTTTAAGTTTTGTATTAAGAACTGTGTTTTTAACATTCATGGTCTCGAAGTCATTATTTTATCTTTAAACTAAGCGTTTTGGGGGGTGTCAAATATACACCTTAAACATTATAACCTTTTATCAGGTTCAAACACTAGGGATATCTCACGAGATGTTCAATTTTTTTATATGAATGAAGGAAAGTAAGATTTTTTTTTTTTGAGTAGTATTTAACGCCCGTTTTTACTACTGATGCACCACAGGCGGTGGACACTGATGATACATGAAATGAAATGATAATTTGGGAAAGGATTTTTTTTTTTTTATAAGGAAGGAAGCGTTCCAGGCCTAAGTTTAGGTACCTCCCCGGCATTTGCCAGTTATGAAGACTGAGGAAAACCTGGAAAAAACCCCAGTCAGGGGGGACGGTCCTGGCGGGATTCGAACCGCAGACCTCCCGCTCACGAGTCCGTGCCTTAACGACCTCGGCCACCCGTGGCGGTGGAAAGTAAGATAAAAACCTCATGATATTTGAAGCTATTCCTACCCATTTCAGAGCGAAGTAGGCTAATAGTGAATGTTAATAATTCATCAGACGTATTAAGTGTACAATTTCGAGTTTCCTGCTACTGAACGATAGCAGCAGATAATTACAAATAATGAAGATTTATTGGAAGAGTGCTGAAGATAGACCGCCCTGCCTGCTCCTGGGGCTATCGCATGCTTAATGTTTTAAGTGGTGGTCCAGTCAAAGTTGATGAATGCATTCACGCCGCTAAGCTCCATTCATTATCCCAAATTAACTCTTCAGTGTAATATTCAATGAGATTCAGTCAGCTACCGTCCGGTAATAACAGAGCCTGACAAGAAACCCGTTCATCACCAACTCCAGCGTGCAGGTTGCATAAATAACGTTGGTTCTTTTCAATAGAAATGAAACAGCAGCGGTAGAGCCTGCACCACCATTAGGCCAAAATTTATTGACTGCACATAGTTTTTAAAGACATTCTTTACGATTTGTCTTCAGGAATTATTTCAAGCGATAAAAGGCATGATCTCTCGTGCTTCTGTAAAGTACAAACTTAAAATCGGTTTGCTACCTAAGAAAAGTTCATCATCATCATCATCATCATCATCATCATCATCATCATCATCATCATCATCAATCATCATCATCATCATCATCATTTTCTTTGGAATGCATGGATCTCCACATTCTTAAAATATATTATAATTTCTCTTTATAATAATCGAAATATAATGATAATAACAACAGAATAAGTTCTGAATCGATTACTGCCAGCAGTTTTCTGACGTTCATTTTTTCAGTGCCGAGAAACTTCACCCAGTAACTTATCCCCAAGGACCCCATTTCACGAAATTACAGATTATTACAGGTTTGCATGAAAAGCTTTGAAAATATTGCTGTAATTTTTACTACCTATGTAATATGTGAATTATAAATCACAATTAGGTTTCAACATTAGCCAATTCGTGGCCGTGTAAATTTGATGTTATCGATATACTCATATACGTTATCGATTTATCGTTGTTGAAGTGAAATTGTAAGTTTTATTGACTATTCCGTAGTTATTGAATAAAAGCCTTAGTTTGAATTGAAAATTAATTTCCGGAATAGCATTACTACTCTGAAAGAGATACATTATTTAGCGCATTTCCCCATTTCTTGTTCTTTTTCATCAGGCAAAGAAAACAAGAATGCTTTAAAATTTACACCTTTAAGCACACACCTCGCTCGTCTTAACCTCAAACTCAGCAGTTACTGATGTCAAGAATATGGTTGCAACTGGTACTTTTGTAATCAAACGACTAGTGAACTGATAGAAAACATTCCTGAAAACTAATGCATGCTGCTGCCTGCTAGGCAAAACGGTGTTACAAAAATATCAGTTGCAACCATATTCGTGAAATAAGTAAACTGCTGAGTTACCTAACTAGTAGGGCTCGGACAGCCACCGCAAGAAGTTAACTATGGCACGTGTTATAAACATCGCGCTGATTACATACATTTTTAATAGTATTTAACGCCCGTATTTACTACTGAGGCACCACAGGTGGTGGACACTGATGATACATGAGATGAAATGATATATTGGGAAAGGATTTTTTTTAAGGAAGGAAACGTTCCTGGCCTAAGTTTACGGTACCTCACCGGCATTTTCCAGTTATGAGGCCTGAGGAAAACCTGGAAAAAAAAATCACAGTCAGGGAGGACGGTCCTAGTGGGATTCGAACCCCAGACCTCCCGCTCACGAGTCCACGTCTTAACGACCTCGGCCACCTGTGGCAGCATCTCGGCTATGATGTCCCATTAGATTAAGATTCTATAAAAAATAAAATCGCATAATGCCAGAGTAGCTGTGGAAGAAGAAAAGGAGCATAGAGTAAAAAACAACAATAACAAAAAAGAAATAGAGCGATTATTTAAAATACTATGAAATAATGGCCGTTCTTATGCATTATACGATTCAGAATCTTGTCATTATTTATTTATTTATTTATTTATTTATTTATTTATTTATTCTGGTAGAGCTAAGGCCGTTAGGCCTTCTCTTGCACTCTACCAATCTAATAATAGTTATACGAAGTTATAGCGACAATATTACAATCATAACATTGACAGTAAAGTTGACAACACGTGTACACATATAAATCAACGTAAAACATTATGTATATAAATAAATGTATGCTAATACATAAATATTGATAATGAAAAATGAAAAATGTTAACTTAAGAAGAAGAAAAAAAAATAAGAAAATAAAAGAACAATAATATATAACAAGCACCAGCAATAACAATTTATACACATATCAACCTACGTAAATCCTGAAAGTGGAAATAAAGATACAAGCAAAACATAAAATTAAACCCTGACAACACTATGAAGGAGATAGAAACATTTATGACAGTAATAAAAATAATAGAGTGAATAATTCTACAGCAGGGTAAAACAAATAAATACATGTATTGTAACAAAAGTAATCTGAATCTTGGGTAATCCATTATTTCTGAGAGTATTAAACAATTTCTTATGAAATGCTCTTAAAGTTCGGCAGTCTCTGACATCCCGTGACAATACATTCCAGAGACGGTCAGTGATGATGAGTAAAGTGATGTTCGGTACAATGTAATGACAGTACGTGCTAGGATTCAGAACATGTGTTAGGATTATGAGAGGAAGATAAGATTTTGAAAACGAGAAGATGGAGAAGATGTATGGATAATTATGAAAAGTAGTGTGAGACAATGAATGTTTCTTCAATGAATGGGTCTTGGCATGCCTACGAAATATTAAATCAATGAAATAAAGTAGGAATTAAATACCTGCATGTAGTATGAGGCTGTAAGAGAGAAGACAAAATAAAATAATATAATCAAAAAAAATTTTAGGGATTTTTGTAAAACAGAGAATATTTTAGAGTAAAGACACAAAAGCACAGAATATTTATTGCATTAATCCAGAAATACTAACAAGACATATCCAACAATATCAACTAGGGGGAAACGTAATATAGCTGGATCAGAAATGAGATCGGCTGAGGTCGGAACAGATCAAACGAACTAATCCATAAAAGTAGAAAAAGAAAATGGTTACCGCAAGGAAAGGGTTTTGCCGATATGAATAACGTGCGATTCTTTTGTTAGCTTAATGCGTAATGTACATGTGCACGTGGTACTAGTTTCATTGTTATCATTTCTGGTTCCCGCCTGTAAGAGGTGTGCAAGTTAAGACATGTTCAGTTCCGCGGCGAACAATATGCTGCTCTGAAAGTCCGCTTTTCGTCTGAATAAATGTTTGGCTTAGGCCTATAAAACGTTACAGGAAGCTTATGGAGAGTTTTTTTTTTTTTTTTTTCCTATAACACACTTAGATGATGATTTTAAATGTTTAAAGATATTGTCAGTGAAAAAAAAATGTCGAAAACATTTTAAAATACTTTAAGAAATACTGAAAATGTCTCTGGATGCCACTCAAACTTGGTAACTGAAAAGTTGCACATGAGACGTGTTTGTGCTCGGTGGGTTCCAAGATTGATTGCTAACGTGCGCGTCCAGGTTTGCATGCAATTGTAGATGATATTACAGGAACATGCGGAGTTTCTTTTAAAAGTAAATGAACTAGGCCGCATAATTTAAATCCTGAGAAAACATTAAAGCTCTGTGTGGTAATCTCCATTCTCCCCCCCCCCCCCCCCAAATAAAAAGTTGCTTCAGCTGGGTAAGTTAAATTCATCTCATTTTTCGACATTCAAGGAATGGTTTACCAGCATGTCGTACCTGCACTCACAACTGTATCTGGGCAGTACTAGAGAGATGTGCTAAAAATTCTGCAAGGTCAAATCCCCGGCAAAAGGCCACATTCCCGTGTAACAAACTGTTTACTGCACCAGGATAATGTTCGGCCTCACATCGTAAGTGTTGTTGCTAAGTATCTCACAAAAATTAATGAAAAATGTGATCCTCATCCTCCCTATAACCCAGATTAAGCTCCGTATGACTTTTTACTTTTCACCAAATTGAGGAAACACCTACGTGGGAGGTGTTTTCCAACATCGGAATCAGTGATAAAGGCTGCGCAGGCGATTCCGAAGGACCTTAAAAATGGTTTCCAGCATGTCTTTGAAGACTGAATCAAATCACAATGTAGAAGAAGAAAAGGAAGACCAAGGATTGAATAAACGGAGTATGTAGCTCGCGTGGTAAAGAAAGAAGAGAAATGAAATACAGAAAATGACATTTGACCATTTTTATTTTATTTATTTATTGATGATCTTTAACATCTCAGATCATCAGCGTCCCATTCAATTCAGGGCGTGAAACGGCCGATAAATTTTGCTCAGAGGTCTCTTTTTTTCAGGCTTGAGGTTCTTTTTCGTGCCGTAAATGTACGACACGGGACCCACGGCTTTACTTCCCTTCCGAAGGAAGCCATACTTACGATTTTTACGCCCCGAAAAAATCCATCGACCCTGGCCGGGTTTGAACCCGCGAACTTGGTTTAGAAGGCAAGTATGGTTACCACTATACTACCATGCATATACATGATCGTGACAGTTATAGAAAATAGATTGACGACCCGACGCTATAATAAGAAACAAAGAAAGATGACGCTTTTAAAGTTTGAAGGGAGTTTTGAAATTTTCTGTATTTATAGGGAAGGTGCACTAAACACATTTTGTCATAGTCTTGCTGTTCTCAGTGGTTTGTAACTTGAAACAGTTGCTCCAGTATATAATTACAGAAGCGCCATTTGTTGTATTTATCTCCACACAAACGGCTTTCAGTTTGACCAACATCATAATTACGGTATTATTACATATCTTTAAAGTTCCCTATGAGAACGAGGCGCGAAAAATAAATAGCTCAACTATAGAGAGTAACTGAGTTAATTATGTTGCAAAGGGCGAAAGCTATCATATCTGGTAACATTATAGCAGTTAAAATTACCCAGGAAATTATACGTCCATTAAAGTCAATGTTTTTGTTCCTCTATCCAATTACAAACAATATGCAACGCCAATTTACCAAGCAACGCGATGCTTTTTTTTATCTCTTGAGCTGCTTGACAAAGTGCCTTAGCACACGAATCGCAAAAAACTTGCTCCAATTCGTAGCAATCCACCTGTCTTCATGGCTCTTAGATCTTCATCTGCCGTATTCTTTCCGCTGAGCGCCGTTCATAATAATCTACTTTCCATTTTTAAAAGATAGAAAGGTGGAATTAGTCTGACGTCACAATGATAAGAGTGTACAATATATTACATGTTTATTTTCTTCAAATCCAAGCAATAGCATTATGCTAACGAAGATGGTTTTCTTTAAAAAAATATCCCATTTTTACTTAACCACCTACCATGAACTACATTACATTTACTTCGTATTTAACACCATAGTTGTCGAACAAATATTTATAATAAAATCGTATAAAAGCCCACTAAAGTATAAGATTTCTATAACCTAATTGGTTGCTACTTCTGAAAATACTGCATAGCATTCAATGTATAGTTTATGCATTTTACCACGAAAAATAAAAAAGATATACATCTTCCTTGATGATACTGTATCAAAGAATAATATTTACTTTTATTTTTCTTACGTGCAACAGGTGTTACGTTCATTGTTTCCATCGGCATCTAGTAGGAAGTTGAGGCACCATTGCTTGCACTGAAATGGCCTGAAATTTTATCCCAAACCTGTTTTTTTTTAGGAATGCGGTTCTTTAACGTGCCAAAGTTCCTTGCAGCATATGCTTCTTGAGAGTTGAGGAGAGCACGTTACCCCTAGTCCACTCGTTCGGCATATATTTTATTAGAAATGAATAAATAATTATATCTAATAAACATAATAAAATGTGGCGTACATTTAGCCTTAAGCGGTTCATGGGAGACAATTTACTTATATTGATTTTCCCCGCACATATGGCCACGAGGGTAGGTCCACAAGTTTCCGGCCTAACCATTTCCTAGGTATGATAAAGACAAAATATATATTTAATTTTTCAATATAGTTACCCTTTATTGCAATACACTTCTCAGATCTTTGAATTAACATTTCAACCCCCCCCCCCCCAAATAGTGAGAACAGAAATCTTGTTTACAAAATGGGTATAAACATCACCCATCACTTCATCACACTTAAATTTCCTTTCTGGAAGGTCCTTCTTGAATTTTGAGAAGAGGAAATAGTCACTGGGAGCTAGATCTGGGCTGTTGGGTGGATGGTCGATCTTCTTGAAGCCATATTTCTTCACAGCTTCCTTTGCAACAAGAGCTGTGTGCACAGGCGCATTGTCATGAAGAAGGCACACACCACCACTCAGCTTTCCTCGTGTTTTCTCTTTGATGGAAGCATGTAGTCTGTGCAGTAGGCCAGCATAGTACTCCCCATTTACTGTGGTGTTCCTCTCCTTGAGGTCAATAAAGAGTATTCCTTCATAGTCCCAAAAGATTATTCCTTCATAGTCCCAAAAGATTATGACCACTCAGTGGCCTTGACCTTTAGAGGCGGTGCTTTGCCAGGTTTACGCCACTCTATTGATTCTCTTTTGTACAAGGGATCATAGTAGATGACCATAGTTCCATCTCCTGTAACAATGGTTTGCAGAACTTGTCTCTCGTTGCCACGGCAGAGCTGCAAAATTGCCCGACAACAGATGACTCGTTGCTGCTTTTGGACTGAGGAAAGAAGTCTAGGCACCCATCTTGCACTGACCTTATTCACGTTTATATGTTCATGAATAATTCGAAGGACTATTGTTTTAGAATCCAACATTTTTGCTATTTCTATAACTTTGATCCGCCGGTCTTCCATAATTTCTCCTTCCACAAGAGCGATGTTTTCAGGAGTGAGCACCTCGAAGTGCCGATCAGCAAGCTCTTCGTCTTCAATGCTTTCTCGACCCATTCCAAAAAGTTTGGTCAATTCTTTTACGGTAGAATATGAGGGGGCTTCCCCATATACACCGTCCAGTCACTGTTTAATTTCATTTGGAGTTACGTCCTTCTTTTGTGAAGAACTTAATGACGGCTCCGTACTCCATTTTGAACATGTGACAATATTCTACACATAGCCTTCTTAATGCAACTGTACCTGAATAGCTGAACACAGCGAAGCGGAAGTTACAGCTGCAATTGTTTACTTAACAGATAATGTATGACACCAGATAACGGTTTTGCGAAGGTAATAATCCTTATCGGCGAGGCCGGAAACTTATGGACCTATCCTCATAGCTGGCGAACATGCTTCATATGTTTTCTCTCTATGCTACCAATTGGGAACACGGACATTAATTTTAATAGCACTAATATTAGCTCTTCGTATCGCACTTATTCTTCGGAGTTAGACTTTGAGGCCTGTTTCTTCATCACTCCAAGCTCCAAAATTATGCATCCAACCTTGTCACGGTATAGTGAAAAGCATATGTACAAATACTTCACTAATAGAAAGCGAGTTTGGCACTATATACTTTGAAAGTGGAACGAATGGTATCAAACGCTTCAACATATAGCTACAAACATCGATATCGTATCTGTATCGGCATTTCATGATAAAACCAAATGTGCATTTAATAATGCAATATATTAAAATAAAAAGGGAATACAAAAGAAATTTATTACAGTAAGAATGACATACACATAGATGAATTCAGTGAATTTATTTCCTACACTGCTCTCCTTTGTTATCAGTATTTTCAGATCATAGCTGCCTCTAGTTCATAAAAATGCACCTTGCTTCTCTTCTTTCTCGTCTGCCAGCAGACCCCAACATATCCATCATCTGCCGGTTGTCCTGGTGAAAGTTAATGGTACGTATATACTTCTCCCTTCATTCTTTGGTACCTTTACATTTGCCCAGTATATGTATCTATGGTTTCTCCTCCTCACAATTTCCTTGCAAAGATTGATTCTGTATAAGGAGGCTAAGGAGTGGGTGCGCACAAGAGTGTCCAGTGTAACAAAGGCGAATATCTATAGAGTAGGACAATTCTGCTCACGAACTCTGTCAAAATCCACGTATCGAATCTACTAGGATTTACAGATGCAGACAATCGTATGACTGTTCTTTACAAGCGACAGACCCATTACTGCACACACATTTCAATTTGTATCATCTTTAAACCAAGTGCCAAATTATACGTTATCAGCTCTATGTGGAAATGCAAGTGGACATATAGGATGAAGTTTCTAGTTCTGCTAGGTCTCTCTTACGAAGCATCTTTCCATTAAGTTAAGGTCAATTGCTATAAAGTATAGATATTGGGTCAAAATAGTCGCACTATAGAGCATGAATGAATGGTGTTTAAAGCCAAGGCACCACAGGCAATGGACACTGATGTACGTGATATTTTTTTTTTTTTTTTGAGTAGTGTTTAACGCCCGTTTTTACTACTGAGGCACCACAGGCGGTGGACACTGATGATACATGAGATGAAATGATAAATTGGGAAAGGATTTTTTTTTTTTTTTTAAGGAAGGAAGTGTTCCAGGCCTAAGTTTAGGTACCTCCCCGGCATTTGCCAGTTATGAAGACCGAGGAAAACCTGGAAAAAACCCCAGTCAGGGAGGACGGTCCTGGCGGGATTCGAACCGCAGACCTCCCGCTCACGAGTCCATGCCTTAACGACCTCGGCCACCCGTGGCTGTACCATACAGCATGCATGGGACGTCTATAAGATAAATTTTATTTTGCACCAAAAGAAATTCTAGTGCTTTTTTCTTCCTTGAATATATCATAACCTGTTGTGACATGCTGGAGCAGTTCCTTATTCTCAGTTAGATGAAGATTTCAATAGCAACTTGTTCCATCAAGATGGCACACCACCCATTATTGCACATAATTCCGCCGTTATCGGGATTAATATCTTGCTTACCGTTTCCTATTGCATGCTTGCATTAATTAAATGCAATAAGAATTTGGGAGTTTTCTCCATTGATATTCTCGATTTTTTTAACCATAGTTAATTTGAATAGAATGGTAAATGCCCTTTAAATAAAAAGTTAAGATGTTAAAAACCTCTACTGGACACAAACCAATTTTTGACATTATGTATATTTAAATCTTTTTAAAAGGGAAATTTTATAAAGTTCATTATTAATTATTTCAGTTAGCATCCAGTGGGCCTAGGCAACTATGCTTAGGACTCGCTTACCGGAAGTCCAGGATAAAATCCATCCGGACATGAGTTATTATTATTATTATTATTATTATTATTATTATTAATTATTATTATTATTATTATTATTATTATCATTATTATTATTATTATTATTATTATCATTATTATTATTATTATTATTATTATTATTATTCCCTCGTCACTTAGGCGAATCTTTAGATCTTTACATGCCATGAATTTTCCGCTCTCACGTTGTATATTTTATTCTGTTACAGGATCGAAAGCGCCTGTACGAGATGTAATCATGGTTTTGGAAAGGTTTCTGCCTCGGCGGCGGATCTACCGAGAGGGGGGGGGGAGTTCTATCAGTGTCGGGGTATTCTATCTATAAACATGTTAGCGACCCCGTCTACTCTGACAGTTATCCCCCTTGGATCATGGAGCCTGCTGGCTCCTTCACTTCATCCCTAGTAGGTATCAATTCCCATTCAACAGTTAATCCGTGTTTTAGTGAAGCATAAAATACGTTGAATATCAACCAGATTTTTTTTTTAACATTTAAAGCAATTGTTACACACAATTTTAATAGAATAGGACATATATTTAATCAACGTTTACTGTGAATAATTATGACTATTTAACGTTTTAGCAAGTAGCTAATGTAAATATAATTATACATAGAAGATACGTTCTGTTAAATCATTTGCATATCTCTGTTAAAACGTTGCAATATTGAACGAAATAATATAATGAAGTGTCAATACCGCTTTGTTGGTACTGAAGAAGGTTAATGCTTATGATGAAGAGGGGGAAGTAGTTGGAGAGGGAGCCTGAGTAAATGGAAAGGGGGGGGGGGGCTCAAGAGTAAGGGTTACATTCATGTTTATGTATTTATATATAAAATTATTAATGAAAACGTAAATATATCGAAGTATTTGTATATCTGTATGCATGCATGTAAATTTGTATGTATGTGTATGGTCCTTTTGATTATTCTAAGGATGACATTAGCATATATGACCGCAAGGTCCATGCGACAGTTGTATTTATTTGAATATATTCTAAAGCTGGTACAATAAAACGTCCATTACTACTATTACTACTACTACTACTACTATTACTACTATTACTATTACTACTATTACTACTATTACTATTACTACTATTACTACTACTATTACTACTACTACTCTTACTACTACTATTACTACTACTATTACTACTACTACTACTATTACTACTATTACTATTACTACTACTATTACTACTACTACTACTATTACTACTACTACTACTACTACTACTATTACTACTATTACTACTACTACTATTACTACTACTACTACTATTACTACTACTACTATTACTACTACTACTATTACTACTATTACTATTACTACTACTACTATTACTACTACTACTACTATTACTACTACTATTACTACTATTACTACTATTACTACTACTACTATTACTACTACTACTACTACTATTACTACTACTACTATTACTACTACTACTACTATTACTACTACTATTACTACTACTACTACTACTACTACTATTACTACTACTACTATTACTACTACTACTATTACTACTACTACTACTACTATTACTACTACTATTACTACTACTACTACTACTACTACTATTACTACTACTACTATTACTACTACTACTATTACTACTACTACTACTACTACTATTACTACTACTACTACTATTACTACTACTATTACTACTATTACTACTACTACTATTACTACTACTACTACTACTACTATTACTACTACTACTATTACTACTACTACTACTGCTACTACTAATACTACTATTACTATTACTACTACTATTACTACTACTACTACTACTACTGCTACTAATACTACTATTACTATTACTACTACTATTACTACTACTACTACTACTATTACTACTACTACTACTACTACTATTACTACTACTACTACTACTGCTACTACTAATACTACTATTACTATTACTACTACTATTACTACTACTACTATTACTACTATTACTACTACTACTATTACTACTATTACTACTACTACTGCTACTACTAATACTACTATTACTACTACTATTACTACTACTACTATTACTACTACTACTACTACTACTGCTACTACTACTACTACTACTATTACTACTACTAATACTACTACTACTATTACTACTACTACTATTACTACTATTACTACGACTACGACAATTACTATTACTACTACTATTACTACTACTACTACTACTACTACTACTACTACTATTACCAGTTGGTACTGAGGATTATTTCACTTACCCGTATTAAAAAAAAAACGCTGAACGCATCTCCAGCAACCGTAGCCAAGAAAACCAACTGGCTACGATACGACAAAGTGTTACTGTGGAGTAATATTAATATTTTTTATGTTCTATTATTTTTATTAAACTTAAACTAAATTAAACGAATGAAAAAAGTAACATTATTTCGATTAGAATAATGTAACAATTATAACGATTAAAAGAAAAAGTAACGAGTTAGAAAGTGTAGTTAAGGAATAATAATTTTTTTTATGTTCTATTATTATTTTCTTTTTGTTAAACTTACTAAACTAATCTAAGCGAGCTTAACCTAATGTAAAAAAGGTAGGATTTATTCGATTATAAAAGGTGTAGAAAAAGTGTCATGGAGTACTATAATATATTTATGTTCTATTACTTTTTTAAACTTAAACTAACCTAACCTAACCTAACCTATGAATTATTTTTATTTCTATTATTTTTTTGTTAAATTTAAGCTAAACTAAGGTAAACTAACCTATGAAAAATTAACATTTATTCGATCAATAATAATGTAGACAAAGTATGAAGATTAAAAAAAATAGTAACATTTATTCTGAGAACAAGAAGATTACAAATGAGAAAAAAAAATATACCCATTGGGAATCAAACCCACGACTTTCACATCATTAGCACGACACTCTAACCTATGGATCTAACAGGACTTCATGTTCGGTTTGAAAATTATTCGCTTAAGTGCTATTACTAAAATCGTAACCAATCGGCAGTCTTCGCAACCTTTCGGGACTGCCGGCTGCAGATACGTTCAGCGGGTACGGCTAAGTGTTATTTCTGGTCTACGATCGCAGCGAAGCGCAGCGTATGCCAGTCGCCTGTCTAACACACAGTTCTCGCGCTGATGGCTGCACTGAACTAAAAGTCGCAATCAAAAGCAAGCATTATTTCTGTTTTGTATTATTATACCCTATTTATGAGACAGCGTTATTAATTATAATGCATTATTAAAGTATTATTCTACTATAATGTATTAAAATTCTACCACTAAAACAATTCAAAAAAGTCTATATCAATTATCTCTAAAAAGGAGGAACTTAAAATATCAAGTTAGAAATTCACCTCCACGGGTGGCCCAGGTCGTTAAGGCGCGGACTCGTAAGCGGGAGGTCTGGGCTTCGAATCCCACCAGAACCGTCCTCCCTGACTGAGGGTTTTTCCAGGTTTTCTTCAGTCTTCATAAATGGCAAATGCCGAGGACGTTTCCTTCCTTAAAAATTCCTTTCCCAATATATCATTTCATCTCATGTATCACCAGTGTTCACCGTCTGTGGTGCCTCAGTAGTAAACACTGACATTAAACACCATTTAAAAAGTCATAAATTTGAAAAACTACCGGAAGCAATATTGTTAGTAGTACTGATAGTAATAGTAGTAGTAGTAGTAGTAGTAGTAGTAGTAGTAGTAGTAGTGGTAGTAGTAGTAGTAGTAGTAGTAGTAGTAGTAGTAGTAGTAGTAGTAGTAGTAGTAGTAGTAGTAGTAGTGGTGGTAGTGGTAGTATAGTTAAACTAGTTATACATATATTGCACATCACAGTCGCATGGGTTGCAAGCCCGTTCATGCTCTTGTAAAATATTTAATTTATCAACAAAAGAAACAAATAACAACATTAATAAGAACGCCCAATTCTTCAATTCTATAGATACAAAATAACACATGTACAAGAGTTGTCAAAATATTGCTTACCCTAAACTAGATTCTATGTTTTAAAACCCCAATCACACACACACACACACACACACACACACACACACACACACGAAACCAACATATATACAATAATTCTGATATTCATATAAATTTTCGTATTATTGTCGTACAATATTTAAAGAAATTACTTATATAAATATTTTTTTTTAAAATGCTGGTTTAACCAGTTTTGTCTATTTACAATTAAGTTCCAGCATGCCAACCTTCCCCTACTGAAAGTCAAAAATAAATCCGGAAGAAATGTTTTCCTTGTATCTTCTGTTTGTGTACACTTAGCCAAAATGTGCACCCAATCTTCCGGTTCCCAGCATAATGGGCAACTTCTTTGCCTTCCTCGTCAAAAGCCTTACTTAGCTTCCAGTCTCCAAGTCTAAACCATGCTATCCCGACCTCTGTTTCATGCCTAGCTTCATGATATAGGTCTCTTTACCCCATCTAGTTTTAATTTCTCTCTGCAGGTCCAGAGATGACATCTGCAGGCCGGTTTAAATCAGACACTCGTCTTTTGACTTTTACACTACGCCATACCTGTTTTCAATACTCTTCTGCCAAATATCGTTTAAACCGATTTTTGACAATTCCCGTGTACAACAGATACCCACCATAAATAATGCAAGTTGTTTAATTGGTGCCGATACAGTGCTGTTATAAGTTATTGCAACTTTCATCAAACAAATGTCAGAAATGCGGTCTGTGGACGGGAACTTTTCGAAAAGTTTTTAAGGCTTATTTTGAAGTAAAACTCTTGTGTGTATGCTTATTTTCTATTAACCTACAGAAATTTTGCATACAAACACTACAATTTAGATTTCTATATTGATGTATTACAGCGCAAATTTTTTATTTATTTATTTTTTGTAATAACAGGTACGCAAATTTAGAAACACAAAAAAATCATATTAAATTAGAGAAAAAGTAATTGGGTTATAATTATTTATTTTCAGATTATTAAGAATTACCTAGCTTGTGTCAATCTTTGTTCCTTTATATTTACATATTATAGATCATTAGTATAGAATGTAGAAATATTAGAAATGCAGCAATCTATATATTTTATAAAAATGAACATGGAAAAATGATGAAACATAAAGGATTATAATTTGATTCTGTAAATTAACGTTAATAATTAGTGGATTCGCAATTATTGATCATTTGTTCGTTAAACATAACTGACTGACTTATGAATTAGCCATTTTTTAAAGTTCGAAAATCGTGCTATTAAAATTGAAATACTGTTGTAAAATAATATTCACTGAGCAAATAGGCGCAATAAGAACAGGGCGATGGATGGTCTGGGGCGAAGGATACCAGCTCGAGATCGTGCCCATTCCCCAATAGGATCACTTCCGGGAGGAAGGAATGAGGTGAAGGAGACATCGCGCCGGAATCTGCAGAATTGCAGAATGAATGAAAGAAAATGAAAAAGAATGAACAGTGGTTAACTCACGTTTTTGCTACAGAGGCACCACAGGCGGTGACATTGATGATACATGACATGAAGTGGTATACTGGAAAAGGGTTTATTTTTAAGGAAGGAAACGTTCCAGCCCTAAGTTTAGGGTACCTCCCCGGCATTTGCCATTTATGAGGACTGAGGAAGACCTGGAAAAATTTTCAGTCAGGGAGGACGGTCCTGACGGGATTCGAACCCCAGACCTCCCCCTCACGAGTCAGCGCCTTAACGACCTCGGCCACCCGTTGCGGCGAGAATTGCAGAAGGGGCACCTAAATTGCTTCCAGTTAGAACACTCCGAAGACGATGGAGCTTCTCTTTGGGTTGTGCGAGACCTTCGGAAGCTCCGTTTCCATTCCGGAAACCGGGACAGAAACCTTTACAAAATTCAAGACCCCATCACATCGGGCTAGCCCTTCTCACCTGGCACTTTCAACACTGTAACTGAACAATGAATGAAATGCGACAGCGGAAAATTGGTGGAATATTAACATCCATCCATTTGCCTAAGTGACCAGGGGAAATCCCAACAAAAACTTGGGGTCAAGATGGTCGGCTGAACGGAAATTGAATCTGGTATATCGCAAATCTCAAGCGTTCCAACTGAGACACCCCGCTCGGCAGACGAACTATTATAGTGTAGTGTCTAGTATTATCACATGAACGTCATCATTTGTGCGAAAATGGCCGCTTTTTTATATAAAACATAGTCCTCTACATTCATTTTTGTAAATCTTCTAATTTGCCTCATATTTAATAATAAAGACTTATTACTTTTTCATTATAAGCATTGTTATTTCTTTGTACAATGTTGATAACTTCGCGTGAATTAAGAGTGAAGAATTGGATATAACCGATTGAATTAAGAATTAAGTCAATATTTCCATGTTTGAAATATGTCATACCGGCTATAACCTGATATTGATACAAATTGACAGAATGTTTTGGCCAGTTAAGGAAATGTATCAGTTCTTAAACTGGGAGATCAGAATAAAGGCGACAATATTCAATTTGCAAAAGTGAAATACAGTTTACACAGATTGTGAACAATGGTCACTTTTCTTTTGCAACAATAAATTATTAAAAAACAGCAAAGATTTAATGAGATTAATGCAGTAGACTGCAAGAGACATACGCAATGAAGGTGATACATAGAATGTGTTGGGTCGGTCCTGGTGGTGTAGTGGTAACCATACTTGCCTCCTAAATCCAACATCGCGGGTTCGAACCCGGCCAGGACCGATGCATTTTTTCGGGCGTAAGAATCCTAAGCATGACTTCCTTCGGAAGGGAAGTAAAGCCGTGGGTCCCGTGTCGTACATTTACGGCACGATAAAGAACCTCAAGCCTGAAAGATGAATCCTCAGAACAAAATTTGTCGGCTGTTTCACGCCCTGAATAGAATGGGACGCTGATGACCTGAGATGTTAAAGAGCATCCGTAAATAAACAAAAAAAAAAAAAAAAAAAAAAAAATCATTGGTGTGAAGAGTTTTCAGATTTCAGAAATAGGTTACCTAACAGTAGTACAAACTGTCTACTAGGTTCTAGGCGTGTAATTACTCCTTTTATAATTTTGGGCAGCACAATATAATTTCCTTTATTCCTCTCTTGTGCATTTCTAAGTCAGTGGTTTACGCCTTATAGTATAACAGAAGCCTATCGCGTAAACAAGAAACAAAAGCACAACGCTTCCCAACTGAAGCTGCGAGTACAGCTGACATCACGCCGTTAGCTCGTTAAGTACTCTCGGGAGGTGAAGCATGAGCCAAAAATAAAAAATCCGTATCAAAAAAGCCAGTTCCACCCCTGGGGGGGGGGGGCGGTGTGGCAGCGCTTTGTTTATTGCCGCGAATTGTAGGTGTGTAGGCGTTACATTAGATACCGCTAAATACCTCGCTCTGGATAATTACAGAAGATGCTGAAGACAGATTGTAGCTTGAGAAAGTAGTCAGACCGGTTTTGACCGTGAGGAACATATGTTTCAAAGAAAGTAATTCCGCGAGCTGAAGCTGTGCGTTCTATGCCCTCAGTGTTTCTTAGTTGACACTCAAACATCATAGTGCATTACAGAGAGAGGTTGTAGCGGTTAGTCCTTCTCTCGTTTTAAACTTAATTGTCATTATCTAAGAACGGAATTTGAATTATTATGCAGAAAGATTCAAAATAATGTGCTAATAAATTGCCTTTATTCAGGTCTAAACCAGTTACTAAACATTCTTTATTTAACACTGTAGCAAATAACAAAGCAACAAATATTTAGAATATAAAAGTTTTCAACCAACTTGTTTCACCCTTTCACCAGATAATGGAAACATCAATGTATGTCTTTGAAGTGCACCTTACTTTATGTTTGCTGACCACCTGTTTTATAATCTCGAAAACATTCTCATAATTGGCGTTATGTATTGTTTTCTAAGGGTGCTTTCATCCGGTACTAACCTTTGCGTTTACTTATCAAAGAATGATTTGAATGCAGCGTTGTTGGCCTTATGGGCTGAAATTCCCAATTGGACTAATGCCATAGTAAGATCTGATCCGATGATGCTGTTTTTTCAGTTCAACTCGAGTATGGCAAGCAATATTTACACTGCAGACGACACCTTGAAAAAGTACGCCCTGTTCTCGCTGGATGGTCTCTGAAATTCATCTGAAAGTGCATAGAACTTTGACTTCTGAACGTTTTGGCGTGGTAGATTACTCGAACAATCAAACATACCAATAAACAGCCACCTTTTTTTTTTTTTTTGGAAAATAATGATAAAGGGTATAACTGTTGTAATCGCCCTGAGCAAAGATATTATTAAGAATATACCCAAGAACTCTGCAAGAAGAAAATAAAGGGCTGTTTAAATGCAAGTAGCGGTTAGAATTGTACACATAGTTCGTAAATATAAAGTTAAGACATTGAAAAGCAGAGTAAGTAGATCTTATGAAATATTTATATTAGTATTTTATTTTCGCAGTTAAAACCAAAGTGAAAAACTACTTTCAGAAACACATACATATATTGCAATAATATATATAACAAAAGACATTAGGTAACGCATTATATTCAGAAGTTAGTATGTTGAAAAAGCAAACAATGTAAGTGCAATATGTATATAATTTCAATGAATATATTTCAATGCCTTTAATATTTTTTTGCTTCTCATTTAATATTCTTATCTTCTTTTCCATATATATACATAAACTATATTCAAATAAAGTTTTATTAATATTGAGAGGCTGTAATAATATTTATACATTTATTTTACTGACCACCTGCAATATTCTATGTTGCATTGGACCGGAGAACACATGACAACAGAAACTCGTGTTGCCACAGTGACATTATACATTTCCCGTAATTTGAATATTAAATAAAAAAAAAATAGAATGAACTTTTTCTGAAAGTTGAGGGATTCGTGGTAAAGTTTTAACTTTACACCATCTTTAGGCTTAAGAATAACACCACTTTCAAGATTTTCTTTCAGTTCAGATATTCCGCCCACCAGTTCAACCACTTTAATGCGTTGAAGCACAGTGGAAAACACCGTCTTCATTTCCATTAAGGCCGATTTGCAGATTGTATTCAAATTGGACACATTACTTTAATCTTTGCACATATATACGTCATACAATATCTTTAGTAACGCCAATGTGAATGAAAAGCTTGTTTTGTGTAATGACTATCAATTTGAACTAAGTTTGCATTAAATAGGACTGACGTAATAAACTAACTGATTTGTATTGCTTAAGTGTTAAGTATTAAGTATTAAGTATTTATTATAATTTGTATCTCTTTTTTATATTTTAAAGTTGTATATATGCATACAGCCTATTTCCGAAATAAGTGTAGACTTTGTGGGGAGGAGGATAATAGGTTGAATCAAAACAAAAGTTTAATGCAGTGGAACTTGGAGTCTCTGATGCGTAATTACGGTGCTGTGCGTCTTTCAATTGGGCTTTACGAAATTTGGAAGATTGGCAGTCAATGTCCTCCTCTTTTCTTAGATGTCACGCGCTGCATTTAATAATCTGTTGTAGTGTGGTATTTGATGCTCGTTTGTTGTTGAAGTGTGGTATTCGATGCTCATTTTTTGTTGTAGTATGGTATTTGATGTTCATTTGTTGTTGTAGTGTGGTATTTGATGCTCATTTGTTGTGGCAGTGTGGTATTTGATGCTCATTTGTTGTTGCGGGATTGATCCTCATTTGTTGTAGCGGTATTTGATACTCATTTGTTGTAGTGTGGTAATTGATGCTCATTTGTGTTTTCAACCTAGTCATGATATTTCAAACGTAACTATCGTCAAAGATATGTATGTATAAAAGTTTATTTAATTTATCACAATTTTGTGCAATATTATGCTTTTTTATCGAATGTACCTTACTTGAAATATTGCATTTGTAAACAATTTATCTATGTTACGTAGGTGCAACTTTGGGAATGGAACAGTTCACGCGGGCTAAACTTGCCGAAATGCTCTAGGTCCCCATGGCGTTTGTACGCACAGATTTTCAGATGATCCACGAACATGTAGCTGTAGATCGTAGCTTATTTAATTATAAATAATATTGATATCGTTAAACAATTTAATTGAAAATGATATTCTATTGTAATTTTAATTTGATGAACAAATACTCAAGTGTTAAGCTTTAAACTTTGAGAGTAAAGTAATCCGTGTTTTAAATAATAATTTAATAAATGGTTGAAAAATTCAACAACAACGTACGCTCTTTAATATCTCAGGTCATCAACGCATCAACGTCATCATTCATTCAGGGCGTGAGACGGCCGACAAATTTTTCTCAGAGGCCTCTTCTTTCAGGCTTGAGGTTCTTTATCGTGCCTTAAATGTACGATCCCTTTATCCTTTATCCTCAAAAGCTTGTGTCAAAACTGATGTCAGTATTTAACATGTTTTCACTAAGTGTATGTTAAAGATATATCGTTCGATGTTGAGTTGGTGATACATCATGAAGAAATTATAGGTATGGCACTTATTTTAGACTCCAAAAACAAACAGTGAAGGCATTAGCTAAATTTAAAATTAATCAATTAAAGTGCGAACACTGTTGCAACATAGTGTTATTTGTTTATTAAATGTAGCCTTTTATATGTTTAAAATAATCTGTAACACCAGCTGGGATTTCAGTTCCTTAAATAGTTTTGCTTTTATTATTCATGATATTCTGCATTTTGAAAGGTGAAATACAAAAAAATTAGTTCATATGGAGCAGCAGAGGAAGATAAGTAAAAATCGCAAATATCTTCCAGTTCATCAAGGCAACCATTTATTTTCCAAAATTCTGAAGATCACCATGACCAGAATAACTTCCGGGACGATTTATGTTGGTGGCGGCAAATATTCCTTTCGCTGAGATGGGACACAAACATTTTAACATTACCTGGGAAAATATACCAAACTTCAGATCCTTGATGAATCCACTCTAACATAAAGAAATTTTACATTGCTCTACTGTGGGAACAATAACATTCTTAAATGCTCATTGCATTATTCTGTATTGCAGCATACACATTAAAATTTGTCACTTTCTCTGAACATTTATATGTGATTTGTTTTTATTTTGTTTATTTACGGACGCCATTTAACGTCTCAGGTTATCAGCGTCCCATTCAATTCAGGGGGTAAAACGGTCGACAGATTTTACTCATAGACGTCCTCTTTTAGGCTTGAGGTTCATTTTCGTGCCGTAATCTACGATACGGGATGCATGGCTTTACTTTCCTTCCGAGAGAAGCAACATTTAGGATTTTTACGCCCAAAAAATCCATCGAACCCGCGATCTTGGGTTTAGAATGAAAGTACGGTTACACCAGAACTGAAATGAGAGATGCTTCGCGTAAATATACTTTGTTGCATTCCAGAATAATAGAATATTTACTATAGGAGCTAATAAGAATAACAATGAAATGCTCTCAAAATGAATATACGAGGGTAAATCCAAAAGTTTCCGGCCTCGCTGATAAGGATTTTTGCCTTCAAAAAAGCCTTATTTGTTAAGTAAATAACTGCAGCTCTAACTTCCGCTCCACTTGTTCAGTTGTTCAGATATAGTTGCATAAAGAAGGCTATTAGTAGGAGATTGTGACATGCTCAAAATGGAGTATGCAGCTATTATTAAGTTCTTCACAACAGAAGAACTTACTCCAAATGAAATTAAACAGTGATTGGACGGTGTATATGGGGAAGCATTCCTCTGATGTTCTACAGTAAAAGAATGGGCCAAACTTTTTCGAATGGATCGAGAAAGCATTGAAGGCGAAGAGCGCGCAGGTCGGCTCTTGGAGGTGCTTACTCCTGATAACATCGATCTTGTGGAAGGAGAAGTTATGGAAGACCGGCGGCTCAAAGTTACAGAAATAGCAGCAAGGTTGAGCCTTTCTATAACAACAGTTCTTCGTATTATTCATGGACATTTAAACATGAATAAGGTTAGTGCAAGATGGGTGCCTAGACTTCTTTCCTCAGTTCAAAAGTAGCAACGAGTCATCTGTTGTCAGGCATTTTTGGAGCTCTGCCGTGGCGACTAGAGAGAAATTCTGCAAACCATTGTTACAGAAGATGAAACTATGGTCCTCTACTATGATCCGTTGTACAAAAAGAGAATCAATGGAGTGGCGTAAACCTAGCGAAGCACCGCCTCTAAAGGCCAAGGTCACTCAGTCAACCAAGAAGATCATGGTCACAATCTTTTGGAACTGTGAAGGAACACTCTTCATTGACTTCAAGGAGAGGGAGAGGAACACCAGAGTAAATGGGGAGTATTATGCTGGCCTACTGCACAGATTACGTGCTTCCATCAAAGAGAAAAGGCGCGGAAAGCTGAGTGGTGGTGTGCGCCTTCTTCACCACAACGCGCCTGTGCATACAGCTCTTGTTGCAAAGGAAGCTCTGAAGAAATATGTCTTCAAGGAGATAGACCATCCACCCTACAGCCCAGATATAGCTCTTAGTGACTATTTCCTCTTCTGAAAACACAAGAAGCACCTTAGAGGGAGGAAATTTAAGTGTAACGAAGAAGTGATGGATGCTATTTATGTCCATTTTGCAGACTAGACTGCTGACTATTATGGGGGGGGGGGGAGATTGAAGTATTAATTCAAAGAAGTAAGAACTGCATTGCAATAAAGGGTAATTATATTGAAAAGTAAAGTAAAATTTTTGTTTTTATGATACCTAGAAAATGGTTTGGCCGGAAACTTATGGACCTACCCTCTTATGAAAACTGCAGTATTTATTTATCATTTAACAGTAATTCTGCAATATTGTAAATAATTTCATGAGTCATCTGGCCCGATAACAGAATTTATGAACATTTTCTGCTGTTTCTCACCAACGAAGCTACATACTTAAGACAGGTGAAAGTCTCAAAGCGTTCTATTCTAATTTAATTCACACAATACGTCACGCAATTCATCGAGTAGCACAAAAGGCAGGTGAATTATTCATTGACGTAAATTTGCTGATATATTTCAAAAGCACCCAACAGAGTAACTTGGTTTAGAACAGCAATTTCGGATGTACAACTTTCACCATACCACATTTTAATAACATGTACCTCGTGGATTGGGCTGCCCTATATCAACCACAACACTTAAATTAGACTGTCAAGAAAGTGGTTTTTATTAAATATACACTAGCATTGTAGTTAATGTCAGATTAAATATTTTATAATCATATAAAAATCGGATCTACCTATGCTTAACCATTTTTTTTTCTTAATTATATTGCTTTAAAAATGATTATTTCCATATTATGTCACATTTCTAAGAATTTTAAGTGTGCCTTAAAATATAACGCAAATATAGCTAGACGTGGCTTCTATCTGTGCAACAAAGAAACATTAGCATGTAGTATTTATGCAAATTAGTTTTAATTATTTATACCACTGTGTTTTGTCTGAAATATTTTGTTGTATTGCAGGTTGTGGAACATTTTGATAGCGATGCGGCGGTGAGAAGCATAAGATGTAATATCTTCTGACACTTTTATGTCTGATCATGCCTTCATACAGGCATTATGCACAGCTGCCAACGCGCTGAGAGGCAGAGATATTTCCTTAATGGAAGCCATTGGAATTTTCAGTAAAAGGAACACCTGTGTAAAGTACCTGGCAGGATAGGTGAGTTTAGTGACTTCTAAATTTTGAATAAAAAAAAACTGGATGGGAGTTAATGGTTCGGATTGGGGCAATTCTGTCACGAAAAGTTCAAGGGATACATGAATTGGCTCCTTCAGAAATCGCCAACTTCAAATATGATCCAATAGCTTCACGTGAAATTGAAAGAACTTAATTAAATACAAGGTTATTTTGGGTGACAGAAGAATGCCTTTCACTTCAGAAAAATTGGAAAAAAGAAATGTTTATTGCCATTTTGGTCTTAATTATTAGAGGTACTTCACTGATGCTGATTCTTGAACGATGTATGTTAGTAAACATTAGCTGTAGTTTGTATAAACACGTTTCCTTTCATTTGTTATTTTATTCGTGTTTGAAGAATATAACTCCATAAAATTAGCCATTAAATGTTTAATTTATTCTTGCAATGAGAAATACGGGTATAAAAATTTTAATTCAAGGCCCACAAAATTCAGCCCACCTTGCCTTCCATATACATTATTACTTTTAAATGCCTACTTTGTATTCTAGCGCCTATTTTATGGACGAATTTTGTGAAGCGCCTATTTTAGATATTTTAGTGTCTTTTTACATGCCTATTTTAAAAAAAAATGTTTAATGCCTGACTATCTGGGCTCTACTTATAAATGAAAAGGACTCCATCTCTCATCCAGGAAACGTTTTGTCATCATATATTGTTAGGTTTTATTAAAATTATCGAATTTTGTGTTTATGAATGTATTATTACATTATTATTATTATTATTATTATTATTATTATTATTATTATTATTATTATTATTATTATGTAATTATACGCTAGATAGGTTTAAAGGCAAAGCAATTTTTTATGTGATTATATTTACATTTTGAAAATCAGAGGTGAACAACTTAAAAACATGATTATATACAGTGCAAATGAACGATTTTAAACTCTGAGTTAAATCTTAGGAGTTCGCGAAAGCGAGAGATTGTTAAAGGGAGTCTGTGGTCAAGGAACGTTTGAGAACGGCTGATCTACTTTTTTTTTTGTGTGTGTATGTGTATAATGTTTAATGCCCGTTTTTACTACTGAAGCACCACAGGCGGCAAACACTGGTGATATATGACATTAAATATTGGAAAGAATTTTTTAAGGAAGGAAACCTTCCTGGCCTAAGTTTGGGGTGCCTCCTCGGCATTTGTCATTTATGAGGACTGAGAAAAACCTGGAAAAAACCTCAGTCAGGGAGGACGGTCCTGGCGGCCCCATTACTCCCGATCTCGAGTCCGCGCCTTAACGACATCCGTGGTGGTCGGCAGATTTACTGAATTGCTTAGTAAAACTCATGTGAAAACAATGATTTTGAAATATATTAAATCCAGTTGATATTTTCTTTTGTTACCAAATGAATGTTCTACAAAAAGTTGATTTGATTAGTAGGGGTAAAGTCTCTATTAAATGTTTATATAATAATAGTTTGTCAGTTTGTTGTTAAAACATTCATCTGTCAATGCAAAATGGTTAATAACCGACATCTATGCTACATAACTCCAGAAGGAAAGCGGATGATCGGGGTATACACTAACATTGTAACATACATGATGACAGAAGCAACGCTTCTGTAGTCAAAAGCGGCCTTAGAAACAAGGTTAAATGCGAACACCACGATTAAAAAAAAAGTCATAATGAAGTTGACATATTTGAATGCTGTATTTAGCGGAAAAGACAATGAAAGTAATCAGGCCGAGTAAAACCATCGTTTTCTCAGCGGGGGGGGGGGTTAATCCGTGGGGACGATCAGGAAAAATTGTAGAAAAAAATCAAAGAAAGAAAAAAACTTGTGTTTATTAAATTTAATTCATTATTTTTTGCATTTGTTAATTTATTTAATATTTTAATTAGAGTAAGGCTCTAGTGGGAACCTTCCGTAGTACACTTCAACTGAAGAGTGAATTGAAAGCATATCTTTCGGAATTTTTTCCAAGATAAATAATTAGAAGTTTTAAACTATTTAATGGGAAAGTATTTGCAGCATCTGATTGTGTCAACGATTGTCAATAACATAAAATACTAGAAGAAAAAATGACAAGCCGCCAAGCTTTCTGTTGAAAATTATGAGCTCTACATTTGCCTTTCCCTCTGAGATGTTTTCACACATTTTGGTATTTCATTAATCGTTGGAGCATCTGACATATACTTTGTAGTAATAATCCCATAAGTTTTTGTCGTTTTATTTTGCTTACAAAAATCAATTAGGAATTCTGCTTTTATGGCTTTCCACTTCAAAAAATTGTGTAACCATTCCTGTAAATTCTGAGTAAAAACCTTTTCGAACGAATTTAGGTCCCTTCATATTTGCAGTGATGGCCGGTCTTGTGAGTGACAAAGATATTTTATGCATAAAGTCATTGGGCTTAATATGATCTCTTTTTTGATTTTATGCCCATGATTGAAAAAAAAAAAAAGTTAGAAAAATTGAAAAAATTACAGCTAAATTTTTTTACTCTGTAAGCAGCTGACATCCTTTTCCTTTTTTATTTCTTTTCTTTCGTTCTTTCTTTTTCTTTTCTTATTTTTTATGGCCGCAGGCTATCAAGTGTCGGTCCCGGTAAAAATCCTAAAGTATGACTTCTTTCGGAAGGAAAGTCCCATGAGTCCCGTGTCGTACATTTACGGCACGATAAAGAACCTCTAACCTGAAAGAAGAGGCCTCTGAGCAAAATTTATCAGCTGTTTCACGCCTTGAATTGAATGGAGTGATAGCCATAAATAAATCAAATCAACAAATACTATCGACTCTACACTGAACTTAAAATCCAAAAGGCAAAAATAACTCACAATAGATCATACAAAGTTATAATTTACAAATATCTGGAAATAATGCAACGACAATCTTTGATGTCAAAATTTCAATAACTATATAGTAATGGAACAAGTTAAATATCTCAATTGTTTGGAATGGCTAATCGCTTAAGAACAAAATAAATGTGTACATGAAAAATATATTAAATCTGAGATGAATGAACCTGCCAAAACAAGTGCAAAATAAAATTGCACAAAAAAATAATAATTAGAATGACCACAGCTTCAACGGTATCCTATTCAAGATATGACAATTGGGTCTTAAATATGCCATAAAGAAGAATAGAAACACGTTGCTTAACCGTATATATTGAAAAGGCATTTATAAAATCGTACCAGTAAAAAATGTGGTAAGAAAAAAATTATCCTAAATGATCGTTAGAATATAAATCGGAAGGTCACAGCTCGAACAGGCAATGTACCTAAACTGGAAGTAGTAATAGAATATTACATAAAGGATATTAGCTTTTACATCTATGGGTAAATTTTACAGTTTTTTAAAACTAAATATAAACTTTTTTTTAACAAAAAGAGGAATCCGCTTTTACGAATACAGTCCTAAAAGTTATCCACCTCGAAACTTAGATGGCCATACAATTAGCAATTGTTTTTTCCGTTGGTGCATCTGTCTTAAACAGTCATTTGTTCAGATTGTTTATTTATTACAGCTTTCTAAAGAAACGTGCTGTAGGTATTTCATAAAATGTATCACGAAATGATAAAGCTCTTTGTAAAATATTATTTAAGGCTAAAATGCATTTCAAATTCATAAAAGTTTACAGTCTTTTATTTTCAATGTTTAAAAATAGTGAATTTAAACGCCGGAGTACCAACCTTAAAGTTTTTGTTGATTGGTTTATTTACGGGCGCTTTTTAACATCTCAGGTCATCAGCGTCCCCATTCAATTCAGGGCTTAAACGGCCGATCAATTTTCCTTAGAGGCCTCTTCTTTCAGACTTGAGGTTCTTTTACATGCTGTAGACCCATGACTACTTCCTTTCCGAAACCTTGAAGATGGCCCATATGAAGGGTGTCCAAAATGCAACAACAATGGAATTCATTGAACAAGCACATGATGGTGTTAGATGATTAGAGGGCTAAAGTGTGGTTTATGCATTTCAAAGTCGGTCCTAGTGGTGTAGTGGTTACCATACTTGCCTCCTAAACCCAAGATCGCGGGTGCGAACCCGGCCAGGATCGATGGGTTTTTTCGGGTGTAAAAATCCTAAGTATGGCTTCCTTCGGAAGGGAAGTAAAGCCGTGGGTCCCGTGTCGTACATTTGCGGCACGAAAAAGAACCTCAAGCCTGAAAGAGAGGCCTTTGGGCAAAATTTGTCGGCCGTTTCACGCCCTGAGTTGAATGTGATGCTGATGACCTGAGCTGTTAAAGAGCATCCGTAAATAAACCATTCATTCATTGCAAAGCAATATATATATGTATATTATATTTTACATGAAGAATTGCATATTAATATGCTTGCTAACAGCGGATTAAAAGCACATTATAGTAATAATATTTGGAGTGTTTTAATAACAGCATATTTGGTTTGGTGCGTTGACTCATAACTGTGGGCGAGACTTGGGTCTATCATCATACATCTAAAGCGAATCAGCAGCCAAAAGAAGCCGGTTGTCGGTTGTTCAGCACCAAATGAGGCAAGTCGGTTTCTTCTCAGGAAAATTTAGCGAGAAAAGATTTGGTTTGCAGAATTTTTTTCACAAAGAAATGAAACATTTGTTTTAGCGGTGGGAAAACTGGCAGTTTGAAGTATGAATTGTTGAAGCATCCACCTTACCTCCCAGCTTTGGCTCTCTCGTACTACTATCTGCTCCCAAGACCGCAGCACTTATTCGCTGGACAGTTGTTTTTCATAAAAGCAAGAGAATTAAGCAATAGGCTTTTTGCAGACATTCGGAAAAAGCATTTCAGAATCGTGATGATGGCATTGGAGCATTACTGGAATAAACATATTAACCTTAAGGGAGATTATGGTGAAAAATAAAACTAGAGTTTAACTTAGTTCCTTCATTGCTGGGCCGAGAAGTTTTTAGACCGTCCTCGTTTACACTAGTTATTTTAAAACATGCAAGCTTTCAAATGTTGTATTTTTATTTATTTAGGGATTTTTCCGTTACATGTATTCATCAGTTCACACGCAGGTCGACAGCGTTTGGTTTCCCACTTCCGCCAAAACTTCTCATTTGGTCTTCGTCAATTTTAAACCGACATTTAGGCCAGGGCGGAAGCATTATTAAATGCCTATTCCGGACTTATACTGTGAACATATCTAAAAAGTAAACTAGAAAAGTGGGAGGAGGCGGTTTCCACTGCCTTTTACCCCACTACTTAAGGACCCCTAACCTATTGATAAACATTAAGCCATTATCCGTTTAGATCCTCCCCTGTAAGTGACCTGTTAAAATTAATTCGCCAGTCTGCTACTAGATGGCCGCATGTGAACGTAATTGGACTAGACGATTATTGATCTAACAACAAACAATTCATGTTGCTCAAGCGTGAAACTAAGAGGCAGTAAATACGTGAGGCATCAAGCACCCCCTTTCTCGCTCCACAAATAAGCGCAAGTTTACTGATAGAACTAACGATGCCTACTTTCCAAAGGAAAGCTGTCCGTGAGTGTTTAACTGCAGCACAAATGCGGATTAATAAAACGAAATAAATAAAACAGACGCAATACAAAGAGAATATGCAAATTATTAATATATTGTAAATAATACTTCATCTAAATAGTTATTCATTGGTATGGTTTTCGAACAGATCGCAGCAAACCAAGTGATTTCTGTTGGTACGAGCTGGGGAAACGTATTGGCCCTCATCACGAAATGAGTAAGCAGTTTCTCCTGTCAGAATTAAAGTTACGGATATCTATTCCACTTTTTGACGCTACCCATATACAATTCTCAAACTTGGGTGTTTTTGATATTCTGTGTAAGCGATAAATACAGCAAATTCATAGGGGGGCAGAAGTTTCGGTTTAATAAGTTCACTTCCATTATATATTTTACAATCCACCGTCTTCTGGAGAGAAGTGAACAGTGTTTATGTTATCACCCTATTTTGAGGAACCTCTTTTAAATCTGCATAACAATTATATTTCCATGTCAAAGGGTGATGAAACAAAATTTAATGTCCTCCTGAACATTAGAGAATGTTTCCCAAAGAGAATAGATAAAAATGGATACTGTTAGTGTGTTTGATGGATAAAACATAGCATAAAATACAACGTACTTAAATACTAGTCGTATTTTGCTGAAACCATGACAAGCTGCATTTATTTTTGCAGATCATAATCGGCGACTAAGTAATTGTAGACATAAACTTATCATATGATTCATTGACTCAATGATATGTTATTTTTTTCCTGAGTTTTCCGGCCTGTCAGTTTGAACCGTATCATTCTATATCTATCCTTTCTATCTAAAATAATCATTCAGAGGTTGCCAAAAATGTAAACACTTCAAGCAAAGAAAAAAAATGCATTAACATAACAAAACTGAATTCACACAAACAGAAAATGATGAGCACTAATCATCTTAGACTTTTACAGTTAAAAACAGTTGCTCAAAATGTCCAACATCGGCGTCGATACACTTCTGAGTACGTTGAACTACTGATTTAGCAACGTTTGCGAAAGTGTCCTCAGCGATTGCAGCACGTGCCGTTTCAATTTCTTCCCGAAGTGCTGCCAGTGTAGCTGGTTTTCTACGGTATACAACATCCTTAAGAGTTCCCCATATATAGAAGTTTAGATTCGGAGAAAGAGGTGGAAACTCAATCGGACCTCTCCGTCATGTCCAGTGCCTTGGAAGATTGTCATCAAGGTACGAGGAAACGGGACTTCTTGCTGTGCGAAGTCTCCCAGATCTGCCCTTGTGAACATCGCATACGGTACCATGAGTTTCAACTTTGTCTCGAATGCGTGCAATTGTTACTCGCGATGGCGGGCGGTTCTGTACACTCGTCTCCAATGCCTTTGAACTTCAACAACGTTCTCGAATCAACTTGAATCACTTCTTGTAGTAGTGGCTGCATACAAAGAATGTTTTTACACCTATTTAAAGAAACATGGCGTTCAGCATTTACAAAATGGTTTTGACGGATGACACGTTATATAAGATTTAATAGAGAATACTTTGGAAATATTAAATGATGAGACCCCATTTTTTCACAAATTTATTGCTTTCATACTCAAATTTTTATAGTGCCTCTCGTACTGTGACAATAGATATGCCAAACATTGGAATTTCCCATTCATTTCTAAGTTAAGGGTGTAACCGTTTAAATGCGTAATTTCAAATAACATAATGTAATATTAAACGATATTTCTTACATAGCTTTACAGCCGCAATGATATTCGAGTTCACGGACGATGAAGTTTGCTAATTTTTAATAGTAGTTACTTAAAATATAAATTGTGTATTTGTGCCAAAATGCATAAAAAAAAAACTGAAGTTACCGCTGGGACGAGGCACCAAATATTTCACACCTTTCTCCTTTCTTTAACTGAATGAATAATTGTTTATTCGAATATAATTTCAAGTCCACTCTGAAATTTGTATTTTGTTCTTGTGTTATTTTATGACCCACCTACATTTATACTAAATTTATATTTAGAAAAAATATATTTTAAACACTTTGAGACTCTAAAGTTTACAAAATATATCTTCTTCTTCTTCTTCTTCTTCTTCTTCTTGTACGACATATGATATAGTTTAAAATCTCCTTTATATAGAGCCAAAGCTAAGTTGCCTAGGGCATTGGTATGGAAACAACTGAAACAAAAGAGGGAGTATGTTTGAATTCTGTTTGACACAGGTCGCATGGACAGCATTTTCTAGAATATTTTCTTTCCTGAATAGGCAAATGTCAGCTAATCTTTTTGCGCCGATGGACACGGCTCATTTACGTCATCACTAATTAACTTTCCCATTCATCGTGGCGGGGATCTGGAGAGTTGGCATAGGAAGTTAACTAAAGAAATACAAACTATAATTTTTAGTATATATGAATTATTCTTGGAGTGATATCAGATAAATACAATTTTTAAATTAGAAGCATTTATTATCAAGTTTAGATTCGTTCAAAAGTACAAACATTTCGAGATTTTGTATTACTATTTTTAAAACTCTCTTATTGAATTTACTTTTTCTGACTATAGTAAAGGCTGATAAACCTGGCATTTATCTTCTCATTTTGAAATTTGTTGACCTAAGTTTATTTTTTGAACGGTAAGAAAAATTGAAGTCTTGGATGATTTGTTTTTTAATGATAGTCATTTCATTCCACTCCAGTTGCCTTTATTGTATACGAAAAATAATATTTTTAAGTTGAAAAAAATTCTTAAACTGTGATATATACTGTCCATTATCAAAATATTTAATTTAATTTATATTTTCACTTTAAAAACAAGAACATATTTTTAAGAAAACAGTATTTAAAAACGGGCAAGTCTTTCTGACACTGCAGCAATAAATTATTGCAGAATCTTAGGTATTTGAATTTACAAAATATTTATAATATTTATTGATAACACTCGTTGAAAGGATGCAGTTGCATTAACAAAAAACGGCCAAGCTTCCGCTGTCTTGATCAAGGTCAACCGTCTCTTCGATTCTATCCATAAGGAGTGATGGCCTTCAAATCAGCTGGTTGTCTTGTTAGTAATAAAAACGAGCAGATTCAGCGGAAAGAAACATATTTTAATGTTAATTATTATATTATCGTATTTGTTTTACACTTCTCATCTATAGGTAAATTAAAAATAGTATTTTATTAATCTTGAATGATATTTTTCAGAAACTTAGTTATAAATCTTGCGAATAACTTGGAAGGGGTACAGAACACTTGTAACTGTGTTTTGAAGTAATAAAGCTGAACGGTAAACCTTTGAGCTGGAGTCATGTAATTTATCACCCACCCCATTCGCAGTAAAGCAGTCTATAGAAGAAGCAAGTTAGTAAACAGTGGCCTTGACATTAATCATTAGAACGAACCTATGCAACATTTCCTGCAAAGACTAAATTGGAGGATTGAAACCGTACTGTCCTACAAAGCTGTTAAACTCATTGAAATTATTCAATTCAAATTTCTAAAGTATGCATTGTTCAAAATATTTCGGTTTTTTTCTTCATAATTTAATTTCTTGTGATATTTTACTTCAATAATTTCAATACAAAAGTTTATCTCACAGAAGGAATCGTCACTTGTTACTTTTCCTTTACAAACTATTACATACAAAGGTTAATAATAGAAACATAAGACAATCAATATGCTTTTATGTTACATATATCACACCAAAACGATTTCGTAATATCTTTTTTATTCCAAGGATTAATATTGATGCGTAAAAATATTCTCCTGTGCTTAGAATGCAATTACTATAAAACAAATTACATTATTTAACTATTGATATATTCAATATGAGTCTTAACACTTTTGCTTTATCCCGTGATCTTTTATTACAAAGTACACATTGATTAACTTATCATGTACCAACGTTACCATTTTTTTTTGTTTTGTTCTATATGTTTTTGTAACTTGTTCGTAAAATTTGATTTATCGTATTCTGTTTTTCTTTTGTTTTATTTTTTCATTGTCTTAGGATTGTAACATTGTAATTGGGAAATCTGTAACGTTCACACAATAAATGAATAAAAAAATGAAGATGAAAAATAAATAACATTAACAATAAATAACAATACCACTACAAAGGCTTCCTACAGCGATTGCCAAATTTATTGCATCACTATGTGAAAATGTTTTCTTAAAAATTCACAATTATAAGAGTTTGAATTCTTAGGTAAATAAATGTTTTATTTGCACTGAAAAAGAATTCATGAGTATGTTTAAAACTTAGAAAATGGTAAATTTAATTTATATTTTACATTGAGTAATGTATAAAAATAAACATTTCTTTAAAATATTTGTGAATAAATAGTTACAAATAATTGTATAAAATGAATAAAATTCTGTTTTAATTAAGTGATTTTTAACCAAATTTCACACTTATTATTGCAGAAACAAGATACCCATTTGCCTTGTGATGTGATCATCTCGGTAGTATTACTTAACATTAGGAAGTAAGGTTAATATACATATCCGAGTGCATGTTTCTTTTTTATTGTTAGAATTATATTATATCTAACATGAATGGCTCTGTTTATATTTTCAAGATGCCATCATTGTTTTATTGGAAGGAATTTTATATGCATTATCTCTTCACCTTTTCTTTCTAAAGTGCAGTTAGTAGAATTTGTAGACTTAAAAATGTGCAGTTTGAAATATTTGTTTTTTCAGATCATGGCTTAATGTGAATCCACGACTGATGCTCGGAATAACCCTTGTTCCGCAATCAAAAATCATTCTTAATAACTAAGTAACAATAGGACGTTGGAATGGCTAAGAACCAGGTGCTAATTGTTCGTTAAAGAGAACACCGTCTTTACTTAGATGCCAGATTATTACAGTATCTGCAGCTTGACACCGTCGAAGCAGATTAAAGATGTCATGCATTAAAATGAGGGTTTTATTTGTGATAAGCGCCCGTTTTCACTACTGAGACACCACAGGCGGCGGACACTGATGATACATGAAATGAAATGATATATTGGGAAAGGATTTATTTAAGGAAGGAAACGTTCCAGGCCTAAGTTTAGGGTACCTCCCCGGCATGTGCCATTTATTGAGGAAAACCTGGAAAACACCTCAGTCAGGTAGGACGGTTCTAGCGGAATTCGAACTCCAGACCTCCCGCTCACGAGTCCGCGCCTTAATGACGTAGGCCACCCGTGTGGTAAATGGTGGTGTGAGAGAGCCTTATGTTCTGCTACCCAGTTAAGCTGTGAGATAAGGTCACTGGGTTGCATTTAATTTTTGGTGTTGTGAGGTGGTAGATTTCATAATGATCTATCTTTCGGTTGTTTAACAATGCCCAAAGCAAAAGCAACCATAAATTATCGTTTGCAGCAATATACTGCAAAATTTTGGATATAGTGGATCTACAGCAAGGTGTTCAAAATCGGATAAGTGCTTGAAAAAAATAATGGAATTTACAGCACGTGTAACATTTCAAAAGTATTGAACAGCTAGCATGAAAAATATATTGCTGTAAGGTGTTGAATGGTATACCCAGGTGTAAATTTGTTTCACTTTTTTTTTTTGAGTCTATTGTTTACCGTAATGTATCAGCAATAGGGGAGGCATAGCAAAAGTTATCATGTACATGTATATATTGATATAAAATAATTCAAACTTAACCAAGTATTGTATTTTAGCACATATAAGTACATATTTTAGAACTTAAAATCGAGCCCTAATAATCACCCTCATAGATCCTTTGCCATCTGGTTTATTCATTGAAAATTTAAAAGGCTTTTTGTAATAACAGTTTTCAACGTTTGGATCCACATAAAATAAAAATTAAACAAAAATTACTTTTGAAAATAAAGTGCAGTTTGAAATTATACAATTAACACAGTATTAAGTATTTTTATTCATGTCATATTTACCAAATACGTTTTTAATCAATTTTACACTTTTGAAAATGTTTTTGGTAGGTAGAAGCACTATATAAGTGCAACATCCCTTTGGTATATTTTTTTTAATCCATGGCTTGAATTACTGCAGGTATTGAATTAACTAGACATTTTATATAGTTCTGTGATAGTTCATGAAGCTCAAGTTTGTTCTTGGTTTCTTTTTGGCAACAAAGTGTCTCATGATCTTTCAGTTGTTCTCTATAGAGTTTAGGTTTGAACATCATTGTTTTCAAGGATTTTCCTGGTTTGCAATGATAGTCCATACGGTTTTAAGCTAAAAATATTAATTTTCGTGTTTAGAAACTCATGCTTCTAAATGTAACCAGTTTTTTTCATGCCCTGTTGATAGAAGCTGAGCCGTGTTGAAATATCCATTTTATTGAGCCATCAAAATGATCGTTCATAGTCTTAACCTTCAAGAATTCTCTTCAAGAATGTACTTACCTGCATAGGTATTGTCATTTACAAAGTACAAGCGGCCTCTTCCATGAATGGATATGCGTCTCCAATTCATTGGTTACGCTTCAAAGTTGACGATAAATAATTCATCCTCTGACGCGACGAACACACACTGGGGCCTTGCAGTTAAATTCCGAATTATCTAAAAACGTTACATTATTTCATTGGGCATGATCCTATCCTACTGAAGGTGTAGTTTAGCATTTATTTTGCCAGTTGGGGAGAATAAATCTCCTCTTAGCAGTCCAATTAAGCATTGTGCATGTCCATTGCTTATATTGTTGTATTGTGTTTGTTGTATCAGTATTATTGGAGGGAAACTTCCAAACAAAGCTGTTAACCGCCGCTTCCAAGTAACTGGCGATTCCCCAATAATATTTAAATCAACAAACAAACACACTACAACAATTGAAACTAAGAATATGCCACAGCATCAAACATTTCCTCTCTCTATAAGGAAAGGAATGACTCTTTAAAGTTTGTTTGCTTCAAAATTCGTTTGGTTAGATGTTGAAACCTTTTTCCTGCCCCTGCCTCCTTTCCGGCCAAAATTACCACTGTCTTTTGAACTCTTTCACAAGCCTTGCAATTGTTGATTGATTTTTAACTTACTCTCAAGGCAAATTGCTTTATAGAGAAGTTTACCTATGAGTATGCATCAGTATAATTTATTTTACGAAAATTTAATTTCACTCCTTTGCCCATTTCAAAGAACCCGATTAATGCTCCATGATGTCATACACTGGAGTGAACGTTGAGCTTAGCTGAAGCCGAAAACTCAATAATACATACGCCAATAATAGCCAAACAAATTAATAATAAACCTAGGAATGAGAGAACGTAGGCTTTCACGGCCGGAATCATAGGTGTAACTACAATTTTCTTCCGGTCTACTGGAGATGAGAATTCCAGACGTTTCGTCTGCAACTACGGCGGACATCTTCGGTGGTTTGGACGAAGTCTCCTCGGGGAAGGTATCACTGTGTCTGAAGTGTTGGATTTCTGATTTATTTATTAATTAATTAATACCTTGGCCTCACTGGACGGCCTTAAGGTATTATTTTACATGGGTGTACATTTGGTAAGATTTATGCTATTTGCTTTTACGATATGGATAATGGAGGAACACATATATGGAGTGGGCGGGGCCCAATCAATTTATCATTGTCTTTAATATATGTGCACTTTCTTTAATAGTACTATAAGTCTACATAGAATATGAGATAAGTTTTGGACTTGGGGGGTATTCACAATTTGGAGGTTTTTATATATTTTTTTAAACTGAGAAAACTATACGCATAGGAAACTTAATCTACTTATAACTATGCTATTATGTACACTATATACAGATGTGCGACTTATGTCGCTTGTAGATTGGGACTTTTTATTCTTTTGTGTTTCCGATGCATGGGTAGGCCACTAACGATATTTTGATCTATCACCCTCGGGTGGAAAATTTTGTCCATAGTTTGCGAACTTTGTTCTCAATAAAGTCCGCCAGCGGCTCCATCCTCGTCTCGCGATGTATGGTAATATTTGCAGTTATCAATGGAACGCACATGAGCTTCCTGAGGTTTAAAAGTTTGTAGTTTTAGTAGTAATGCTTTTAGCGATATTTGCCCGAGCTGCGCAGGTATATGAAATAAAACTTAAAATGAAGGCTTTGTAAAGAATTGCTTTTGTTTGCAGTGTAACGTGCTTGCTCCTAAAGACGGGGAAACACTTTTCATTGCTGCTGTCTGATATTGGCACTATTTTGGATGTTGTTCCGTCAGGTCATTTTTGAGTCCAGTGCGACTCCGAAGTATTTTGTACGCCGGCGAAACGGCAATATTTGCCGTCAACTCCAATTTCCAACTCCGGGATTTTTAATTTTTTGCAAAAGTAAACTGGGGTACTTTTGATTAATTTTGATTTTCCGTTTTTCTAACCACCCCAAAATGTTATTGCTGTAGCGTTGGAGAATTTTGATTCCATAAGTGAATTACGTATGATGGATTTATCATCAGCGTGTATTGCAACCTTGCATCTACTGTCTGTGGGACAATCCCTCTATATATTGCGAATGGGTATGGTGCCCTGATGGCACTTTGTAGCACTCCTGCAAGGATGTTTCTCGTCGTGAACTTGAAACGGGAAATTTGTACATGAAGGTGGCACTCGAACAGATAGCTTTGTAGAAGGGGCAGGAAGGGCTGGTGTTGAAGTTAATCGTAAATTTTGTAGAGAATGCCTGCGTGCCTGCCTGTCGAAAGCCGCTTCAACGTCCAGAAACAGTGCCAAGGTAGAGGCCTCTTGTTAAATTGCTCTGTGACTCTGTTGGTAAACTTTAATAGTTGCAATTTTGTTGAATGGTGTTTTCTAAATCCAAACTGATATTTTGACATTGCCTCCTGGCCCGAAACTGAATTTTGTAAACGAGTTAAGACGTGTTTCTCGAACAATTTACCAACTGCAGATACCAGACTAATGGGTTTGTAATTTTGTTGTTCCCGAGGACTTTTTTTGTACTTTCCGGAGCATCACAATACGAGCTTGCTTTCACACAGTGGGGAAGTAATTACATTGCATGCAGGTAATGAAACTTTTTGTTAAATTGAACAAGCACTTTGCGGGTAGGTGCTTTAAATCCTCATTAGTCACATTATCTGGGACTTTGACTTTGCCCTTTTTAAGTAGTTTAATCTGCCGGAAGACTTCCTGTATCGTGAAGAGTTTTACGTATTGCCGTTGCTCCGTTGGCCTTTGCTCTTGGAGCCAAGCGTGAATTAGGTTTCCCTGTATGGGATCGGGACTGGGGTTGGGTTGAAAGCGCTGCCCCAAATGCTCGCAACATTTGCTACATTGAGCCATCAGAGTGAATGCATTTTTGCGTTTTCTCCTCCCATCTTTGGAAATAGTTGACAGCCAGCGATTTGATTACTTTACGCAACCAGCTCGCAGTCGACTTAAAGACGGGGGCGTCCTAATCGCGCCATCTGCGCATACACCTACGACGTCTTGCACATAGGGAAACCTGTCGCATTTTTCTGGATTTTGTTTCTAGTTGTGCTGTTCATGTGGGCTGTTGTTAGTGAGGCAGTAAAGTTTGCAATGCCTTGGTCGATTTCTGCGTTTCCAAATCGTGCTCTGGGGTCAGCAAGTCCATGCAACAGAATTTTGGTTTTGTTCCAGTCCGTCCTCGCCGTGAAGGGTACGATAGGAGCCGTGGTTCCATACAAGCGGCCTAGGATGCCAAAGGCTACCAGGAGATGGTCTGAGTCCAGACTGCAAAATAGTTGAAGATATTGATGTAGTTGCACGTTTTTAGTGAGTACAATATCCAGAACATCCGAGTCACATGTACCTGCGTGGTGATAAAAACTGGGGTTAAGGAAGGCGTGTACTTCGACGTCGTCTGATTCAATAATGATGTTGCACAGAAGAGTGCGCACCTGATTATATTTCGCGAATTCCAAACGGGGAGAATGGCACTAAAATCACCAGCTGATAAAACAGATCGACATTTTTGTTTAAGTTCTCTAGGAGACCCCGGATACCTGGAGGCCGATATGCTGCAACCAGTAGAAATGTTCGGTTGTTTATGCCTACTTCGCTTGCAGTGCCATCAAGACAGGCTAGGTGTGGGAGGGACGCCGGAGCAAAAACAATAGTGTCGTGTATAGCAATATGTCCTCCCCCCCCCCCCCCCCGTCTCTTTAGTCTATCTGACCGAATGAGGTTAAAATTGGCTTCGGAAAAATTTTGCCTCGCGTTTAATTTTGTTTCCACTATGAATGCAATGTCGATTTTATTTCTACTCAGGAAGCTTCTAGCCTGAGGACGCCGTTGGCATTCCAGAGCAGCGATGGAATTTCGACGTTTGAGTGCCTCTGTGCATTAGCCATTTTACTTGCAAAGGACGTTATCAACAAATATTACTAAGGCATGCAATTTTCCATAATGTTGGTGCTGTGTTTTATTGCTGTTGTCAAGTTTCGAGATTTGCTAGTAAATGATTTACATTTAGAAATTTGAAGAGATTTAGCAATTCTCTTAGATCGCCTAGCCGGCAGAGGCAAGTGCTGCAGTTGGGGCTGGGCTGGCATACCACTTGACAGTGCCTGGATCTGCTTCTGTCCTTGCAATGAGGCTGTAAAGCTGTGACCGTCTTTCATGAGTGCTGCGTTTGCAATAGGGCTGGCTTCTTTAACGGCTCGGGCGTTGCTAAGCTGCCTATTGAATTCAGCTCGCTCCCGCCTGTTCTTTTGGTCCTGGAAAGTGTCCCACCTCCGGGAACTGTCTGGATGAGTTTCACCGCAGTTTGTGCAGCGGGATGTGACGTTCTCCATGCCTCTGCTAGGGTATGTCAGCAGGCAGTGCGCACCACCACAAAGTATACACCTTGATGGCAGTGCACAGAGCTTATGTGTATGCCCCAGCTTTTGGCAGTTGAAACATGGGTTACATGATTATCTGTTTTAAAATTCTCAATTTGAGCTATTATATGACATATCTGTCGCTAGAAAATAAATGTCTTATTTGTCTCTGTACGTTTCATCGTCACTACAAATATGGGAAGTGGCCTACCTTGCTTCTTCAGTTGTTTCAAGTTAAACAAGTACTGTGATGTCTTACTTTATCTCTTCTATATCCACGAAGGTTGGTAACTTCTTGATGGCGTACCTCAGCGGCAGTTCATCCCTTGGCGTGAAGCTATAGTACTGAACGCCCCCGCGCTGAAGAGCCTCTAGCGTAGGCGTGAAATATCTTCGGTCCTGTAGGAAAAGTTGTAGTCCTTGGTGCTCTTTTGAAATCTTGTATTCCTCAGTGGGGCAAGTATTTTTCAGTGCTGTAACACCCGTTGATTGACTTTGGGTCTGAATTACGATCTCGGTGGCTTTTTGGGTACCGCGATTTTTGGAGCGGTGGTGGGATTGGCTGGAGCAGGTGTGGATTGAGCTGGGATTGGCTGGGAAATATCTGGGGCTGGTGTGGGAATGGTGTGGGAGTAGGCACTGGAGTGAGGATAGGGTTTGTATTTCGGATTTATTTTATTTAGATGAGAGAAACAATTTTCTTTGAGATTTTGGTTTACGAGGGGTCGTTTTTTTGTGGAGTAATTGTAATATTCTGCGTAGACGGCTTGTTGGTTAGCTCCGCCTCCGGACGCACTGTCAGTTGACAGGGCCTCGAAGCGGTTGCTTGTAGTCAATTGAAAGTGTTGTTGTCTGGTAGCTGGCGTCTGATCTTTTTGCCACAGCATGGTGCCTCCTCTTCGCTGTCGCTCCTGCTGCACTGCTTGGCGGAACCTCTGTGCCGTTTATTGGTTGGTGGACGAAGTCATACAATGCGACTGTTGACCAATTGCCTAAGGTCTGCGCTACCCCCCCCCCCCAGCCCCATTTGTCTTCTCTTTGAATTGAGCTCATTCAGAAAAGACCGCTCTTCTTGGAGTTCGGTAAGTTTCTTTCTGAGGGCAGCTTCCACAGCATCCACTGGAGGGTCGATTTTAGCTGCCGCTGAGGTACTCTGGCCGGGTGATGGAGCTTTCGATGTAGATGCTGGCAGTGCCCGGAAGGGCAATGCTGCCGTGCTATCAGTGATATCCGTTTCTAGGGCATCTTCTGTTGCTGCCTTTGCACTGATAAGTGCCATCCGGGTTACCGGTGGCCAGATTTGCTTTTTTAAAGGCCAAGGGGAATGTATATTATACACAGCACTACACTTAATAGCTTTTTTTAAGGTTTGGTAAGCTCTTGGCTCACTGCACGAACACCCTACACTGGTGTAGAAGCTTAAAAACTGCTTTAACACACGCTTTGCTCTAGCAGTTTTTCACTGCGTTCAATCTAAATAGGTGACTGCACTTTCAGTGCCAGCCTAAACTGCGAAAGCGTTTCTGCAACGAAGACTCCTGGCACGGACACAGAAAACAATCATAAGGAACACACAGAATCGTCATGGATCCAGGTCGATGCCCGAAGAAAACTGGCAGGCTAAGGTTAGTGCTCAGCCTGTGTGAGGATGCTGCATACCTGCCCTGTGTTGGGTTTAACCGCAGAGAAGGGATGGGGGTTGTAGGGTGGTTGTGGTGTTTTGGATGTGGGGCGGAAGGATTGTGCAGTAATTGAAAACAAAGCACAACACACAACACGTGAAAACATAGCGAGCCTATCACAAGAGAGCAGCAGCACAGCAGAGGCGAGGCTGCTCTCATCAGCCGACCGACCACTGCCCGCCCCGGACCAACCAGCGTAGAGCACTGGCAGTATAAATATAGCCATTCTGACAGCCAATGTTCCAGACACAGTGGTACTTTCTCCGAGGAGACTATCAGGTTAATGGATAAGTCGAATAAGTAGCTTCGTTGGCCATAGCGAGGGAGTGAAAGTTTAGTTCTAAAGACAAGAAATGACACACCTTAACTATCATACATTGCTTCCACTTCACTTCCACCACAATCTCTTTGTGCGACGTCATTAGTTATGCCATGTTGTACGTCAAAGCTCTCTTTTTGCATCTTATTCAGGCGTTTTAAGCTCAATGTCGTACTTAATTTAGGTTTTCAGATAACCTTGGTGATACAATAGTAACAGATGTTATGAGGAATGGGTCATTTTTAAAAATAAATTCTGCTGAGAACAGTTGATGATGTAAATGTATTTATCCTGATACAGGACTGAACTTATGTGAAAAGTTGAACTTCCCTTGCTATGACGAACAAGTGAATAGCATTAGTCATACACATTGATACTAATAATGTGCACATTTTTAAATAGTGTTATTTATTACAAATTCCTCTACACACTTTGTGTTAGACATCGTCTATAACAGGTAGCAAGCGCATTTTCGGGATTTGAAGGTACTATGAGAGATATATTCGTAAGTTTGCTGTTGTGTCATGCAATGGAAAGAGAGTTTCTCGATTAGTAACCCTGATAGATGGAGGCCCCGTTGTACTTTGTATTTGAATTTTTCTTTGCATTTTATAAATTTCAAATTTCATTATAATAGATGTTTGAGAAATAAAAGAATTACTAGTTTCTAGAGACTGAGGTTAGCTGATAAAATAATGGTATAGGTAGAGTCATTGAAAACTTTTATTTTGGTCCCTTGGGTTGGGTCGGAGCTTAGTCCCCTGGAATCCCAGTAGATTACTGCTGATGAATCGGGGTCTGATGCAGTCCAGGTGGAAATTTTATACTTTATTTAATTATTTAGATAAAGGTTGGTATAAAATCATCATTGTATTAAATTTTATGTAATCGCGAGGAGGTACACCTTAAATGGCCTGGACCAGATAGGTGGAAACCCTTTTAGTTTGTATTTTTCTTAGCACTTTCAATAAATTTCAATTTCAGTAGTAACCACTGCATAGGTTACCTTGCGACACCCATTGTTGCAACAGCAGAAAATGTTAATTATGGTCGTGCATTCATTGTTTAGTGTTCTAAGAAGGAGGTGACTCGTAAGTATTTTAGAGGAACAGCTGAACCAACCAGAATGCCAGGAAAAAACACAGGAAATTATTTCAGATTCTTCTTCTTCACATATAAAAGTTTAAAACTTTCAGAGCTTAGACGAAGAAGAGTAGCATTTAAAGTCAGAATACATGAGGCGTGAAGCGTGAAGAAATCCTGCACAGATATCTTCAGTGAGGATGCTTAGTTGTGGTTGGCTTCTTACAACTCCACACCAGCTCAGATTGGCGTCATGAAAGGTTCGTTGTTTCGACAGTGCCAACCCCAGCTTGTTCACGATATTTTCACAGATTTAGAGTGCTGCATTTTCCAATACAACTCTGAATTGAAGGAGTTGGCGATCTGGGTCTTCCCTAATGTCAACTCCAAGTGATGTCTAAGTGAAAGCCTGAAGATGGTTGCCAGTTTCTTCCAGCAAGTGACCACATGCAACAAACCATTCCACTCCAGAGCCATCTACCATCTGGTACACATTATTTTACCTCCCGAGGGTCTTTAGAACACTTAGCACAAAGAAGACCGAAGTCTGGATTGCGAGAATTTCTGTTTCACAATGAAAATAAAATACATTTCACCACACTTCTTTAAAAAGAATGGGATTTATTCAAGAATCGGAAGTGAAACCGCTGAATCACCAACCAACTCAGATCTGGCTCCATGTGACTGTATCCTGCTTTCAAGTACAAGAAAAACTAAGGAGCCATCAATTTGGGAATCCGGAAGAAGCTGTTGCGTTCTATGAAGAGGAGGTTGGTGTCGGTTCCGAAGGATGCAACTTTGTATGAGAGATTACTTCAGAAAGAAAGTCAGTTATGAGTTATGACCTCATATATAGTACAGTTCAGAAAATTAAATAGCCACCATATTTAATTTCTCTTACAATTCTCGCGTTAACTGCCGAAATGTCGCAGGATAATTTCAGTTGTCTATGAATATTATTAATTGTAACTGAAATTTTAACTAAGCTTTATAAATCAGTTATTTAATGCGATAGAGTGAGCTTAAGAAGTTGGAGGAAAATATCGAATATGTATAAGGAAGGTCCGTTATTGGCGATTCAAGCTAAAGCCATTTTTTTTAAGTGGGTTTCCCTAGTCACAAAATAAATGATAAGTTAAATAGTTTATTTCATTCAAAGACTCGTTCACCGATAAAAACATGAAATAAAATGCTAAGGACATTATCAAGTCTTCAGCTGCAGGCATTAATTCGGGTTAGTAGGTCAACACTGGACTGGGCATAATATAAGAAGCTACATTTACAGCATGTGCACCATTCTCGATCAAACCCGTGCTGATCGAGGGTTACTGAAACGTAATCAAACTTTGACCGCGATGAAATTGTAATTGTGGTACATCATAGTTAATTCTCGTTCAACGAACCGCCATCAGCTGACCGGGCACTAGATCACGATTTTATATTACTCAAAGGAAAGCATCTAACTCTATAGCCAAAGGGGTTATAGTGTAATTACAATATCATTGACTATATCGCTTTGTTTTTGATTTGTATTTGATTATCATATGTAAGTAAACGAACATGGAAAACAATTAAAGGTCTGCAAAATGTTTTCAGCATGAGATTGACATTCTGTTGGAACTAGCTATCTCATATTCCAAAAAACTGGAAAATAAAAAGAATGATTCACATTCTTTAAAGGGAAAGAAGGAGTCATGCATTTCGACATTACACCAGGCGAGTTTTAATTACCAAATAAACAAATATATAAATCAATCAGTCACTATTTGTTAAATAGGGTGAGTCATGAAGTGTTTAATTCTATTCATAGGTGAAACAGAATGATTGCAGTCAGTCATTTCATTTACTAGCCTCCATATTGTAACCTTTGATAGCCGCAATCTTTCTTCAAATTTACTGTCCCCATACTCTTCAAAATGATCACCTCTTTTCACAATGACCAGCCATTTCGTGTAACTTGACCGCAATCAACGAAGTTGCTCAGTCCAACACCCGCGGTGAAAGTTGACCATCGTCTTTGATGGTTTCTAACTTTGATAATTGTCGATGCATCGAAAAATCGTATTACCTCGTCTTAAAAACCTTTAAGTAAATCGAAACGGGCAGCCATTTCGTGTAACTTGACGGCAGTCAACGGAGTTGATCGCTCCGGCACCCGCGGTCCAAGTTAACCATAATCAACTACCCCGTTTAACTTTGATCATTGTCGATGCACCGAAAAATCGCATTGACCGTGGTCAAATGATGATTTGATCACCTTCAAACATAGATCGAGGATAGTGCACATGGCCAAAAGTCGAGCGATCAGAAGATGACAAGCGAGAGGAATGTGCTATGTTAACATTGACAGTTCTGTCAGATACTCGTCTATGGTTAGAGGTCCAGTGCAAGATCTGAATCTGATCGCCTAACATGTGGCAACATGGGTACCCCACATACACTCTTCGTGTGCAGATAAATAGTCCAAATCCCCCTCGCTCTTCAGCCCGCACTCGCCTTCTTCTGATCGCCAGGCTGTACATATTCGCGACTCTCTGTAGTGAGCAACGTCAATAAGACACACTTATTACAAATTTATAAAATCAGACGGTAAAGGAAAACTACTGTTCCAGTAACGCCATCTGTTTGACAAAAAGTGAAATAAATACTATTTTGAATGTCACGAGGTCAGTAAGAAATGTCACTTCATGACCAATGAAGTCAAAGTGAAAATGAAAGTGCGCAAAATCATTGCACTCATGGAATGTCTACACTCAGATGATGTTTCGGTGTTACTTGTGCAACTAAAATTTATGTCCTATCTGAAGTCAGTTCTAGAATATAATTAACACTTGTTTAATTACTCCTTTTGGATAAACAGTATCTACTTGATATATTTCTAAACATTGTTATTTAATGACTTTCAATAGCTTAATCTCTATATTCCATCTGGCAAATTCATTGTTTGAGTAGGGAATATGAAACCGAAATCCGCTTGAAACTCCGTACTTTAAAGATCTAGTTGATATGAAAGCGTTAGAAGTCAATTTCATACCTGAAATTTAGATGATATCCAGCATAGTACGGGACATACCTTGATGCCCCCCCCCCTTGGAAATGAGATTACAAATATCGAGCTGCTTACTTATACTACATTGGTATCGGAATGAGATGTATCGGAGTTTGCCCAGGAAACCAACCTTGTCACGACTCTGCAATCTCTTTCAGTACATGTTTAGCGTCTACCGAGTCAGGGAAATGAGAATAGATAATTTATTCCTTTATTCTTTATTTATCAATCAAGGCATCCTGAGATATTCTTAATGTGAGAAACAGGAAATGATCTTAGTTTCTTTGATATACGAAAGTAACACTGGCAACGCTGGAAGGATTGCTAAGTAACGTGTGTTACTCTTTAGACGAAATAATAATGCTAGACACTAAGATGAGACAAAATTAGTCCGGCACTTTAACATAGACACGTTCTGACTTTAGCTAATGAAGATTACCTATGACTATTTGATTTGATTTGTTTATTTATGGACGCTCTTTAGCATCTCAGGTCATCAGCGTCCCATTCAATTCAGGGCAACGGCCTGCAAATTTTGCTCAGAGGCCTCTTCTTTCAGGCTTGAGGTCCTTTTACGTACCGTAAATGTACGATACGGGACCCAAGGCTTTACTTCCCTTCCGAAGGAAGCCATACTTAGGATTTTTACGCCCCGAAAAAATCCATCGACCCTGGCCGGGTTTGAACCCGCGATCTCGAGTTTAGAAGGCAAGATCTATGACTATGGGTATAATATTTAATTGAACTGACCATTAAAATTAAGAATTAGTTTTGTGTACACTTTTCTTTTCTCTAAAATTTAACGATAATTTTTTGAGAAAATGGTGGGACAAGTCCCAGGCTCTTTTGAAACTATTGCTTTTTATGAAAACAGAAAAATGTTACTAATATTGTTATATCAGTTAAGGCAACTTTTAAATTTAATTTTATTCCTTTTTATGTTATATTATAGATTTTTTCTATCACTATGCAGTTGTGATGTGTCTTGTTCAGATTTAAATTAAAAACAATTAATATTTATTTAAATATAATTCTATTTAAGACGGTATGAAAAATGTACAAGGCGTTATTTAAAAATATAATAGAAAACCTCAAAACTTGCGCAGCAATAATCGTAAATGTTTTTCTTTTTCATAAAATAATCATTTAAAAGTATAAGAGTTCAGTGTCAGAGAATTTTCCTCAATAAGTTTCTGATTTCTGTTAAATTCAAACAATTCTTTATTTATTTAAACATCCTTTACACTTCTTTCGGTTTCGAAGCTATGAAAGAGCTGTGATGATATCTAATGTAGCTTATGCTTAACGGCAGTTATTTAGTCACTTCACGCGACGCACCGAAAGGTAGGCTACATGAAAGTAACGCCAGGAGGGGCTACAGGTGTGGCGGAAACGTACTTTTTTATTTCTTCGAAGTGAGGTAATCGTCCCCCACCACGATGTCCCCCATAATTGAGGCAACCTATTGTCTGAGTTAATTCTCGTTCAACTGGAAACACATTATCGAATTATCATACAGATATCGACATTATAATGTTGGAGGAGCCTCGGTCTTTGGTGCCGAGTGTCTTATGACTGGATGCTCTCTCTTTCCAGAGGCCTACGCCCCGTTCCCTTATATCCAGTTGTCTAGTTTTGTAGTGTTTTACTAGCTAGTGCCACAGGGAAGAACGAATCTGTAACTTATAATCCCAAGCCCTTCAGCGTTAATGATATTTTCACATTTTTAGAAAATGTAACACAAAGTAATTGAAAATTGCAGCTTAGGTGTATGGTCATAAACCATAATGCATAATTTGCGGTCTATAAAGAAATCCTTTGGTGAAATGAACATTAAAACTTTTTCTTATATATTATTCTTTGATTATAAATATTGTCATATAATTGAGTTTTATTCCCTTTTGTTTAAAAAAATAAAGTGTTTAAATATTATTTTTTTCAATATTTTAAAGCAATATAATATTTAAAATTAATATAAAGAAAACAATAATTAATAAAGAATATTATCATATGAAATTATGATAGTAATTATCATGGAGTTATAGGAAAAATTTAAAAGGAATGTATAAAAAAATATGTGTGAAAAAATTTAAACCTGAAATGTACAAAGTAAATTATTAATCGAGAGAAAAACGAGAACTGTATAATAAAGAATTTTTTGCGGGCATAATTTCTCGCGTTAAATTTTAATTTACAGCATTTTGATGCGTAATGTGTAATACACACATGGAATGATTTCACTGTTGACAATCCCGGTGCTTGCCTGAGAGGTATATTCATTTCCGCTTACAACAAAATGGAAGGGCACGCGATAAACAATATGCTGCTTTGATACTCTGCTTTCGTTTCAAAAAATCTCTAGCTGAGGTCTCTACAGGGGCCTTTGGAGAGTTTGTTCTTCCCTATAGCACAGCTGAAAGATAGTTTAAAATATTTAAGACGGTAGGCAATCAATTTCAAATAAAGTGGAACCTGATGGTGTTCAAGATCATGCTCTGACTTAAGAAAACATTTCTACAGCTGCTTGCTTTGAAAGAGCATCGTTTAATAACAATAAGAACATTGAGAAAGTGTGAACATTTCATTGTTGGTAACTGAAAAGTCCCAAATAAGACGTGTACCTGCAGGGTGGTTCTAAAACTGCTGATTATCCAACAGAAGGACATTCACATGCAGTTGAAGATGTCACAGTTTCCTTCCTAATGATGAAACTTGACCGTGTCATTTCGATTCTGAGAGCAAACACCAAAAAGTGTTGCTTTTGATGGGAAAGTTACGGTCATCTCATTTTTCGATATAAAAAGGTTTACTAGCATGTCGTAGCTTGAAGGAGTTATAGGTGGTGGGAAGAATGGTGATGGAAATTTGATTATATGCAGATCCAGCTCACCACTAAATAGCTGTTCGTGTCGATCTACAGGGATGTTGCTGGTTTTTGGGACCTCATAATGCCGGGTTGAGTGAGAGGAATTAAAGGAGTTTTGTTGCTGAGAAAGAACACCGTATTATCGGCCACTTGAAGTTGTTTATTCCACAAAAATGCCTACCACTGCCTTTCTCTTCGGATCACAGTAATGAGACGTTTGGCAGACACGCGGAGCTATAATACTGGACAAACAATAGTTTTCTGACTGCTAAGAAGAAACGCCGAGCAGAAGTGAAGCTCGAGCATTAATGTTCCAGTGCGAGTTCCCCAGACTAATTCTCCAAAAAGGCGATTTCATTTCCTTGAATACTCAAAAATACCCGCTTGACCACGTGATACAGGGACGCTCTATTTTCCCGCCACTGTGAATTTAGACATCCTCATAGGCTATCGGTGACATCATGCAACTCTCATATTATTGGCTAGTCAGATTATCTGAACGTAACCACTTGGCTATTCGTCCACCGTTCAATTTCAACTTCTACCATACGTTAGAGTTCAACGTACTGTAACGGTAGCACAGGTGTTAACAGCGTTCTTCTTTGCCAACATACCCGCCCGGGGGTAAGCAACCCCCTTCCAATGAAAAAAAGTAGAATCTACTCTATTATCTGCTGTCCGAGTGAGAAATCCTGCTTTTCGTGACATTTTTATACACTTACAGCTAGCTGAAATAAAATGTTACACATATTCTAATTATTTGCTTACAATTGATGGAATACCAAGGTCGGTATCAATCTGCCCATTCAACTGTAACAATGCTACAGAATTGTCCTAAAAATTCTGCAGGGCCATATCACACGCAAAAGATCAAATTTTCGTTCAACAAGTTGGATGTTGCGCCACGATAATGCATGACCACACATCGCAAATGTAGTTGCTGAATATCTCACAAAAATGTGTTCTTCACTCTCCGTGTTGTTCAGATTTAGCCCCACGGAATTTTTTCATTTTTTAAAATTGAAGACACACATGTGCGGAGGGGGGTCAATTTTCCATCATCAATCGCAGTGGTGAAGACTGCGGAGGCGATTCTGAAGGACTTGTCAAATATGTTTCCAGGATGTCTTTGCATACTGGCGAAAACGTTGGGACAGATGGATTGCATCAAACTGGCACTATTGTAATAAAAAGCACCAAAATTATCAGGGTAGCAGTGGTAGTGGGGGTGCTGGCGGCGGCGACGGCGGTGGCGGTGGAGAGAGTTTTGGAAAACCCCCGCAATTTAGCCATAGGCTTTTTGTGCCACCCCCAAGTCCCTTGCTCCAAATTCTGTGTTCTTGATGAGGTCCAGAACCTTACTTCCTGTTAGGGGATCATCCACTTGGGATATGGTTGTGGACGAAGAGTTGATATCTTCTTCTGTCCAGGACTTCTCATTCAAACAGTAAGTGCTACGCAGTCTCGTGAGATTATCTACATGTGGGTTCTTCCTGTAAGAGTTCCATTTTCTGGAGATGTTGCATAAATTGACCATGTCCAGTAATTAATTCCACCACTCTTAACTTTTTCCTTCCCAACATCAGGAGCTTTATGGTGAGTGTGGGATTAGGCCCACTGACAAGGCTTTTCCCAAGGGCTATCGTATTTTATGTTTCTCTCTGGCCCAATCAGATTGGTAAAAGGTATATTGTCAAAAAATTATGATAATTCCTTATTGAACAGTCCTTGTATTTTATAACAACATTAAACATGGACAAATCATTCTATTATTTATAATTTTCTTTCTTGCTATATAGCAAAATAGCCTGCCTTCCCCACACACATATGGTTCACTCTAATAATAACTCCAGTAATTGGCAATGTTCTCATTGTGGCATAATGAGCTTATTTATTCCATAGAACTTTTAAAGCAATTGGCTTGGCAAAATGTTTTCACCTTTGATTTTACACAGGAGAGCAACGATCTGTAATAAACTTGAAATGTTTAATTTTTTCCCTAAAAGGTTGTGTTTTGCTGACTATAAAGTTTTCAGGTTGAGCTATTAAATTGAATCGCTTATTTCAGAAAGGCATTATTTTAACATTTTGAGTTATTCACATTTACTTTTCCTTAGAGGTCGATATATCGTTTAATGCAAGAAGTAATCAATAATCAAGAAATCAGCCTTTAGGTAAAGTTAAAAATTCTTGTTAATTGCAAAGAGCCCGATGTCCACGACATAGGAATTTTTTGTCTCAAGATTTATAAACACTGTGATAAGATGGTGCACAACAGAATGTTCAAACTTGTTTATAATGCCTCAAAGAAAGTAAGAGATAATGGAAAGGAAATAAAGAATTTGGCAACAGTTGATTCAGGTTTATCGTATTCACAGCTTATAAGATACTATAGCATTTAATTATTTTTATAACGAAGGCATGTGTCAGGAAATCTGCACATTTCTTTAGAACTACTTGAATATTAGTGTCCCCATACGTGTTAAGGAGGTCCATCTGTTTTGTGAAATTGCCCTACGCAGAACAAAAACACTGCTTACTGCCAAGCTTTAGTGGATGTTGCAAACTTTTATAAATTAAGTTATTCTATCCAGTCAGGGAACACTCTAATTTCTTTTAGAGAACTCAACTGGCAATAAGGACCAAGTCTTAAAATAATATGAAAGATAAAACAAGATTGACATACAAATTACCTAACTAATGACATAATAACGGGTCATCAACAAGTTCCTCCGCACTCGACTTTCATGGATAACAGGACTATGATGTAGGTAATGTGGAAGCAATTTATTACAGGCTTGTCATTTCCTATACCTATAACTAAGGTTAATACTCCCTCGCTTCCTTATGTTTAACCTAACCACTTATTCATAAATCCAAAAGTCTGCGTTATTTAAGTCTGACCCTTAAGGTACGTTTTTTTTAGCAGTTCGGTGAAAGAGGAGTGGTGTACGCATTACATGCGTCATAATAGTAGAGGATTTAGGTAAGTGCATAATTGTTCGGTTCTATGATTTGGCAAGTACGAGTATATTACTTTTTTCTTTTTGGATGTTTTACTCTGTAAATTCACAAATATTGATAAAAAAACTAGTTAATCCCTTCTGTATTCCCTTGCTATATTATCATTAAGGCATGCTACTATTACTCAATATTTTCTTTTTGTTAATGGGTATTGCAAATGATATAACATAATTTATCTATCGCTAAAATACGAGCATGCAATTTTTGGTTTTATTTAATTGTTTACTGTTCTTGAAATAGTTCAGATGGATTGACTACAGACTGAAAAGTCCTGCCTGCAGATGGCAAGGGAATTTCTCTCCTATCTTGTATGAGTTCATCTCTGTTCATGTTAATTGGGCTGCTAAACAAATGGTTAACTGAGGATTTTCCATTTTTTCACTTTAGAAATATAGACTACAGTCTTTTCTGCCTCCACTCCCTCTGTTATTTAGAAGTAATTTTTTTGGGGGGGGTCTATATTAAATAATGCATATTTTGTTATCCTAAAATTTTATGTATATTCTCGCCACTTTCACCGTTTGTACCTTTTTGTTAAAGTGGTTCGTATGAAATTCTTTATTTACACACACGCGCGCGCGCGCGCACGCACACACAACTTGAAAATTAAAGTAAATCTTAGAATAACGTAATTAACGTAACAGAAACTAGAGAAGCAGAAATAGACAAAACTTTTAAATAATTACACAGTTGTATTATATATATTAATGAAACATAAAAATAAAGAAACACTATTAACAATGTAACAAATTAACACTAATAATAAAAGTAGATAAAGATAAAACACAGAGAAAGAGTCACACTTGAAACTGCTATATTTCGAACTACTGCAAGTTCTTCAATGGCAATGGCCTAGAAGGTCTAGCTTCTTGCCATTGAAGAACTCGCAGTAGTTCGAAATATAGCTATTTCAAGTGTAACTCTTTCTCTGTGTTTTATCTTTATCTACTTTTATTATTAGTGTTAATTTATATATATATATATATATATATATATATATATATATATATACATTAAGACTGCTGAATAGCATTTGTGATGGACAAAGTTGGAATGTTCGAATATATAATACTCATACGCATTTTATTTATGTAAATGTTTTCATGTTTTATGAATGCCTTATGAGTTTCTCAGCCCCCCCCCTCTTTTATCTTTTAAGTGTATTACCTTGCTTATTTAACGTTTCTTGTCTAACATACAAAATATTTTGGGGATAAAAATGTCTGGAACATGATTTCAGATTAATGATTATTATACTTCTTGTAACGCAGTTAAAAAAATCTAACCAATCTGCTTCTTGTTGCAATGTGTTTGTGTTTTATGGTATAAAGTATATACTTTACAATTGGTTTTTTATGTTGATTTCATGTTAAAAATTATGGGAAATACAATGCGGTTATTTTAATTATGGGCCACCTGAGCACGGCTACTAACTGCGGAAATGCAGTTGCCGCTGCCGGAAAAAAGAAGATAGAATCGCCGCACGTAAAGTTGAACTTTTTATTTTAGCATTTGTGTTTTTTCTGAAAGCATAAAGTGATACTGCATTAAAAACTGATAATAAACATTAACCTGTTTTTCGTGTTAACTTTTCTTTCGTAAGAATACGGCGGTTTACACGTTTCTTGTTATTGAGAAATTCTGTATTTAACTAGTTGACGAACGCTTTTCTACTTAAAATATGATTGCGAGGGATAATTTCTTGCAATCGCCGTACCACTTTTCTGCAAATATTATTTAAATATAAGTATCGTACATAAAATACATTTCGTCTAGATTGTATTTATGTATTGGCATGACTAAGGAAGAACAATTAGAACACAATTTATATTGCTGACAAAGGCTCCCTCAAACTAACCGACACGGGTGGCCGAGGTCGTTAAGGCACGGACTCGTGAGCGGGAGGTCTGGGTTCGAATACCCCAGGACGGTCCTCCATGACTGAGGTTTTTTCCAGGATTTCCTCAGTCCTCATAAATGGCAAATGCTGGGGAGGTACCCTAAACTTAGGCCTGGAACGATTCCTTCCTTAAAAATTAAATCCTTTCCCAATGTATCATTTCATCTCATGTATCATCAGTGGGCATTGCCTGTGGTGCCTCTGTAGCAAAAACGGGCGTTAAACACTATTTATTAATTTCCCTCAAACAAACTACAAGCTGGTACCTGCACGTGCATTGTACGACCTTGACGACTGGCATTTCTCTATAATCCTAAAATAAAAAAAAATGTGCATCTTACACCAAAATGTAGAAAAGTAAACTAATTTTATATGGAGCCCAGTATTTGCAAAACCGACTATGTCTATAGCCAACTTTAAATCGAGCTTAGCACATTTGATATGCTTATTTCAAATGTTTAAGTTGCAGGTGTCCAGATGTGTGTGTGAGCTCTTTTTCTAGTTACTGCCTGGTTGACTAGTCAATAGGTATATAGACTTCGAGCTTGGAATACTTGCTGAAGAAACATAAGAATAACGTTGTGGATGGCTGCAGATGAGTGTTGCTTGCAATACGAAGGATGAGCGTTTCTGCCCATTAAAGAAGATAACAATCAGGTTCCCATTGTTTCTATACTCCCCTTTTTCTTTTTGATAATTGCCACGATAAAAGTCCCCATTAAACTTTGACAAACGAGCGGGCGTGTAAAGCTAACTTTATATTGCCACTCGCTGCGTTAAAATGGGACACTTCTAGTTTTCCTCGCGCCATGATTTATTCGTCTTTTCACGGCACTTTCTTCGTACCGTGCTCTCTGCTCATCAAAAAGTGGCCGTTAAGATACAGCACTAAACCTCAGAAGGTATTTATTTATGCGCACAAAGTAGTGATAGTCACAAACACATTCCGCCCTGATCTGGATCCAGAGGCTTTCGGTTTGAGACCAGGTAGCAGATTACTAAGAGGTTTTTCAACAACTGCAAACCTGTTTTTACACGACCAGCTCAAATTACCTTCGTTAGACAACATTTTGATATAAATACTGTCGCGTTATACTGATATGTGAGATTTATCTTATAAAACATGACTTTTCTGTGTTGCATTAAGTTTAAAATATACATATATCCTCATTTTAATTTCCTTACCATTAAAGCTATAATGAATTGCAAATAAAAATGTTACGTCGATCTTATAACACAATGCTGTGTGTGATTTTTAAAATTTTTGCTAAAATGATATATTTCCTTTTCATTTTGTCAAAAAATATTACAACTTTATTAGGAAATTTATTTTGCACATTATTACAACATTACTTTGCACAGCTTATATCTAAAATATAATTTCACTATAATAAAACTTCCATTAATTAAAATCTCATATTTATATATTTCTTAATCTCTTAATATGAATTACAAAATATATAATAAAATTGAATACGGATAATGATATTTTTTTCTCATTTGTCCATTATTAATTAAACACCATTTAATGAATTATTTGCAATAAAATGTACCAATATGAAATATTTGAGTAATAAACAATTGCCTGCAGCACTGCACTCAATTGTCGGTCCTGGTGGTGTAGTGGTTACCATACTTGCTTGCTAAACCTAAGATCGAGGGTTCGAACCCGGCCAAGACCGATGGATTTTTTCGTGCGTAAAAATCTTAAGTATGGCTTCCTTCGGAAGGGAAGTAAAGCCGTGGGTCCCGTGTCGTACATTTACGGCACGATAAAGAACCTCAAGCCTGAAAGAAGAGGCCTCTGAGCAAAATTTGTCGGCCGTTTCATGCCCTGAGTTGAATGGGACGATGATGACCTGAGGTGTTAAAGAGCGTCCATAAATAAATCAATAAATAAATAAAAAAACAACAGAATTGTATCGTTTTATTACAAGAAAATTCTATCAAGTGAAATCTAGCTATGGTGAGGTAACTATGAATAAAGTTGATAAAATTTTAAAATAATATTAAACCTAACTATTAACATTAACATTATTAACATTAAAAAGTAGAATTAAATAACGAGTACTTTAATTTTTAAATAGTTTTAGTCTCTCCGGTAAACCGCTACGGATGGCCGAGGTCGTTAAGTTGCGGACTCGTGAACGGAAGGTCTGGGATTCGAATCACACCAGGACCGTCATTCCGTATGGTTTTTTTTTTTTTCAGATTTTCCTCAGTCCTCATAAATGATATATGCCGGGAAGGTACCTAAACTTATGTCTGGACCGTTTCCTTCTATAAAAAATATCCTTTTCCAATATATCATTTCATCTCATGTATCATCAGTGTCCATCGCCTGTGATGCCTCAGTAGTAAAAACGGGCGTGAAACACTATTTAAAACAACCCTGTCCGGTAAAAATCGCAGTTTTTGGAGTTACAGAGTTGATAATTATACTGATGCTATTTCTCTGAAAAGTATTTTAAATTATATAAAAATATAGGTATATAATTTTTAATATGGGTTTCTTTTTTTACCTTAATATTGAAAAATAAGGAATGGGAGGAAAATAAAAAACATTGAAAGTTGCTCCAGAGTGATTTTCAACAATAATTACATTTTTTATTTTCTATAATGTTTCTTGTATGCAATAAAGATAAACCTCAACCAATCTAAAAAGAATGAAATATTAAAAAATTAACACTTAATAAACTTTTCTTGATAAAGATGCTATCTTTTGTATTTATATTATTCAATGAATCATCTTTATATGAATTAATTGCTACACAAACCTGCATTTCACATAATGATGCTAAAATTCAGGATTACTTATGGGCAACGTTTAAACAAATTCAGCAGTGGCAACATTTACAAGGAAACTCATATAATTATATATTTACACATATAAATACTAATTATATACCTAAATATGGGAATATATAAAACATTACGAACATTAATTTAAAATTCGCACAAATACACAAAATGCTATCTTATATCCAAGAACACGTATGAAATAAAGTGAGCAAATGGGCAATCTATTTTAAGCTAGCGATGGAATATGTCTTTTTTTTTCTGTGCATATTTTCAAATTTTATTGACCCTATGATAGTTCGTTTTGCACCGATTTCTCACAACTATAGCCCAAAAGGCAAAACTCAAACTTATGAGAGCTTAAGATATGAGATATTCCATTTTGTTTTTAAAGACATGCTTGTTAGATGTTGATTTTCAAGACACTATTCGGACGTTAAGTGAGATAGAGACATGGTATTTTGTCTCCCTGACAAGGCTTTCTCCTCAGGTGACGATAAAATTTATTTCATGCAGTCATCAGTGACTCAGGATTGATACCCTTAGTATTTGAGGGAGATTCTACATCCATAGAGGTTGATTGATGCTAAATTCGTTTTGAATTTCAAGTTTGGTGATTAAATTTTGTGTGAGCTCTTGAGGAAATTTTAGAAGTTTCAGATAAAATGTCCATGCTTAATAAAGATTCATTTGTTATAAACTTTGTTCTGTGAAGGAAATGTAACTAAATAAATCATGAATCGATATTATCAAGTCATAATGTATGTAACAAACCGAGCGGGATGGTTTAGATGGAAACGATTGGAGCTCACATTTGGGAGGTCGGGGTTGGAGCTGGCCATCCTGACCTTGTACTTTTTCGTGGTTTTCCCTGGTTACTTATGCGAATGATAGGATGAATATTTTATTTCCACAAGCTTTCCACTTTCACATTTCTTTCGTTCGTTCTAATAAAGGGTGGAAAATGCCAGAGTTAGAGACTGGTGACTTGCGCCTTGTAAAGATTTCTGCCCCGGCATCTGGGAAGCGATCTTCCTGAGGCACTCGAACTCCCTGGAGGATTGCCGTTGGCCTATTGGAGTGCTATCTGGATACAATATTGGTGACCGCGCCTAAAATCCGTGCCTCATAACCTTTGGCTTCTGGTAGCCTGGTGTCTCCGTCACCTCATCCCTTCCTCCCATTAGGCATTAACGGCCAACCTTTGAGCATGGGTGAAATACCAAAATATCTTTCCCCGTCCTTAGTCCAAAGGAAGCATAGCCTCGTCACCTAATTATAGAGAAGTGTAAATAATGTTGCATAGTAGTGCAGGTTATTATTAAAACACACAAAGAAAGTGGCTCTGAGCTTAACCAATATCTTGCCTCCTAGACCTAAGATCGCGGGTTCAAACCCGGTCAGGATCGATGGATTTTTTCGGGCGTAAAAATCCTAAGTATGGCTTACTTCGGAAGGGTCCCGTGTCGTACATTTACGGCACGAAAAAAAAACCTCAAGCCTGAAAGAAGAGGCCTCTGAGCAAAATTTATCGACCTTTTCACTCCCTGAATAGAATGGGACGTTGATGATCTGAGATGTTAAAGAACGTTCGTAAATGAACAAAAAAAAAAAAAAAAAAAAATCTTAACCAATATACATAAAATACATTTTTTGAGACATACAAAAAAGACTCTCTTTTATTAGTAAGTTGATAACAGCTATCTTAGCTTATTATTATTATTATTATTATTAAAAAAGGACGCTCTTTAACATCGTTGGCATTAACCTTCTGTTCGGGTGTTTAAGTGCTGATAAAATTTGCTCAGAGGTCTCTTTCAGACTTGAAGTTCCTTTACGTGCCTTAAATCTACGACACGGGACCAACGGCTTTACTTTCCTTCCGAAGGAAGCCATGGGATTTACGTACCCAAAACATCCATAGACCCTGACTGGAGTTGAGCCCACGACCTGTGGTCTGAGACAAGTATGGTTATCAATAAACTATCAGTAGTAAAAAGGGGGCGTTAAACACCATAAAAAACATAGACCAGCAGGATCGTCCCATATGTTGCGGAATATTAGACTGCATTGTCGACGTTAAATGATATTCATAAGTCTCAAGTAGTGAAGCCATCTTATTTGTTTGGTGTCAAGGCAAATTTAATAACTTCTTTATTTTTAATTACTATACATTGCTATTATTGCTATTACTGCTCGAGGAAGCTTCCGGAGGTTTTACTCAAGAATTTTGTGTCTTCGGATAGCAAAGGATTAAAGGAGAAAACGTTTCATTTTTACAACATTGCCACAGGATGGCACAATCCCTCAGTATTGAAATCCTTAATAACGGAATACATATTAAACGAAATTTCCCTTCCTTGGGAAATCAATATTTAGTGTTGAGTTTTCTATGGTGTTATTTGGCACACTCCATTTCATTTGTGTGGTGACGGGCCTTTGATGATTTAAAAATATCTTGCCCAGAGATTAAAAAAGCTGCATGGAATGACAGCAAACCTACAAATTAAAAACCATATTTCATTATCTTTATCTCTAAGATAAATATTACACCTAGCTGAATATGCTAAATAAAAGTGCAAAGCAAGATCCTGGGAATAACTTAAGGACAAAATACCTATAGTGTTAATAAATCAGTTATCTCAGACAACAGACATCGCACAAATAGGTACCAGAAGCAAATGGCAATGGGGCGGTCACGTCGCAAGAATGCAGGATAATAGATGAACCTACAAGATATCCATATCTTCTGGATAGGAAAAAGGACACAAGGCAGACCCAGAAGAAGATGGACAGACCTCCTCAAGGAATATACAGATCCAGATTGGTCAAGAGGAAGAGAAAAATAGAAATCTCTGGAGAAACAACTAGTGCAGTGAGAAATGGAGTAACCAAAGAACAAATCAGTCAATGTCTTAAAACAGCATACGAACAACTAGAGTGGAGTAGCTCACTATGTTAGGAAAAAGCGAGTTTTTCTTACTTGTTAGGAGGCCTTTGCCCTTAAGGGACACAATAGACTGTCTTTATCTTTATAAGCATGCATGAAGTTCTTATTTTATGTAGCCCGATTCTCCAAAGAACCTGTAAGACCCCATTCCTTAAGTATGGTCCAATACAGAGTAGTTTAACAGTCTTTCAGTTTTCACGACCACTCTTAGGTTTTCATATATATTGAAGTACTTGAACGCATGATCAATTCAGAACAAACCGACGGTAACACCTTTGTTCACACACCTCTGCGACTGGTAAAGAAATTGGAAGTAAATTTAATCCCTTGTTCTGTTATGAAATGTCAATGTTCACCAGCTGTGGACGCACCTTGATATTGAAACGACCTTGTACTGCGGATTCTGTTGTTCATAGAATGCAACGTCCCGCAGCTTTCTTAGAATTGTAAACAACGAGCTACAAGGGACGAAGGAAGGGATTTGACTCGAGTCCAACCTTTCTGTTCTTGCTTACTTATTCAGCATAATATTTAAATATTACATTTTATTACAATTACTTTCTTCAAGGGCCGGCAAAATGAGTTCCCGAGGTCTTATTGGTCTAATGCATTATAAGGAACGGAATTGTAAGTTGTAGGTTAGATCAGTGTTTCTCAAATTTTAGTACTTTACAACTCCATACTTAACAAGTGTACAAGCGATGTTTTACTATTTTGTTCCACAGAATTACTGATATTGGTAATGCACTAGTAATTTGTTTAGATATTTCTATTTTTCTGCAAGCCTAGTGCTAGTACTAGTGAAATGTTTAATATTTTATAAATAACTTAGTTATGTTTATAAATAACTTAATATGTAATATAGTAGTAGCGAGGTGATGAAAATGGTAATAAGAATAGGCGTGCATGTAAAGAAAGAATAATTTAGTATTTGAGTACAATTAGCGTGCAATTCAAATAGAATTTAGATTAACTTTAACTTTGCCTATTAAAAATACATTTTCAGTCTCGCATCTTATCTTGTGTTGTTTCTTGAAGCTCCCGCTATATATCGCGTATTTATTTCCTTGCTGTATTCGCTTTTAAAAGAATATAGGCTCTTTTGATACCATTTTCATAAATTTTGCTTGTGTGAAATTTCATTGCTTAGCAATACAAATTATAAAAAAGATTAATAAATAAATGATCGAGCATAATCGGGAAGATCGATTCTTGTGCCATTTCTGGACTAAAATTGATGCTGCAATGTAGGCGCATGCATGTAAATTTGCGGCTATCATCGCAAAGTGGAAGATTGCACTTGGTATTAAGCAATGCAAAGCAAAGTATTTAAACAAACGTTATTTCTGAGAAGAAATACAAGGATATATCCAAATGTTTCCGATATTTTACAAGTGCTATGCAATAATTTTTGGAACAGAAAGTTGCAACTTCATAGGTGATAGTGCCTTGTACTAATTCATTGCAAAGTATTAGAACATGCTTTTATGTGTTAGGACCGCACAAGAGTCCAAGCATTATGCCTCTTTTACAATGAAAACGCAGCAATAACTCATGACGTAAGCACATGTCGTATATAGATACAATGGTAAACACGCAAATATCTAGCTACTACTAGATTGCACTTGAAGTACATATGACCTAATGAATAGTTATTGAAACTTCCAACAGAATGTGGCAATATTTAATTACAATAGCCACAAATAATATAAATTTATGTAATTAGACAATTTCACAGATTTGCTGTAACACGAACATTTTAATTTATTTTCTTTCATATTTTTATGGCAAGTTCCGGTAATACATTTATAATCTATTCATGGCTATTTAAATTCCGAACACACCATTGCTAACATAACCTAAACCTGGTTTTTAATTGATGTGATTATTAGAAAGGAAATTAAAAACATTTTCAGAATATACTACTGTAAAAGAAAACATCTTTCTCGCGTTAAAGGAAACAATAACTTATAAATTTATGAATACATTACATCATACAAACATACACACATACCTTCACATTTCATGTCCTTAACTACATATTATCTTTATAGTATTTGCCACGCTTGTCATGAAGACAGCAATGTTCTTGGTAAAAATTATTAAATGTTCATCAAACGATTCTCTATGTAAATAAACGCAAGCCCCAAAGCTTGGAGTTTGCAAACCTCCACATAAACGTTTTAAGTTCACGTTAGCGTTTGCGCTTATTTATTTAATGTGACGTAGGTACAAGTTTTGTGTTTATGTTACGTTGCGTTTCATTGTACTGGGATATCAAATCTCGTTTTTGCTATTACCATTATTTTCGAAAGTGCATTATTAACAGTAAAACTACTTTCATCTACATTGTAAAACCGTCAAGGTTTATCAAAAATAAGAATATCTTACAAATAATATCAAGTATGCACAAACTCTTCTTCTCTAATAAGCCTTTGAGCTCTAGCTCTTGATTTTTTTACACTCAGATTTTTGTGGCATCTCATGAATCTAACTAGTGTATTTTCTGTGTTCTGTATTCCAGAAAATTTTTAGCGTTATTAGTTTCTGCAAATTCAAATGTTGTCTTTTTATTTGTAGTACATGTAAACCTAGCCCACTATTCATTTAGAGGAATTTAATAAATCGCCACTCACCATGTAAAATAATATAGTTAAATTTTTAAACCGATATGCAATAACATGCACACTTTTTTCAAAAACACTAAGAACAAGTTTCCCCTTTTCGTTTGTACATCACTGGCATCCACACAGAAGTTACACAAACACTTTAATAGATGTATTTTTCATACCCCATATCAACAAACTTATTTTACGTTACATCAATTCTTTTAGAGCACATAGAGCTTTTACATCCTGTGTGCTTTCCGTATTTACTTAGGTATGGAGTTTGTGTATTTCATTTCATTTAGCGGAACAAAGTATTAAAAAAAAAAAACTGGCTAAAAATATATTTTATTTGGAAGTCTAATCATTTTTATACATTGCTGAGCCAAAAATCTTTGCTCATTGTAGGAACTTAAGGAAGTGAAGTGAATTCTAAATAATCTTGTCCCATCCCACCGAGCCGATTGTCTAGTGTTATTACTTTCTTCTAAACAGTAACACATTGCCACGGTACTTTTCTAGCGTTGCCACTGATTCGTACATTAAAAATTGTACAGAAACTATATTTCTTGTTTCTCATATTATTAAGCCTATTTGAAAACGCCTTAATATATGAAGATTAATTACAAATCGCTTAATCATATTTTCTTTCCTAATCTGTTGAAAGAAATCACACACAACCTTCTTCAATTGAACACACTAAAACTGAATTAATTTAATTACTGCCTATCTATGACATACGTTCAACGAAATCAATTGAATATTAAATATTAAACAACAAAAAAGTTCACATCTAAAGAATTAATAACTTATTTACTCTCGCTTCCACACCCTCTGTTAGCACTAAACATGTAGTGAAAGATATTGCAGAGACGTGACAACGCTGTTTTCGTGAGCGAACTCTGATACACCCTCTTCCTCAGGCGTATCAACTTAACATAAATAAGAAAATGGATAACACGATCCCATTTCCAGGAAAAGAAAAGTAATCATGGTTTGTCCCATAATATAATTAGTTAACTATTAAAAAAATAAACAACATGTGGTTGAGAAGGATTGCCTTTTAAGGAAAAAGTGTCCGACGCCCAGATAACTAGAGATAATTGTAATTATTAAAATGGAAAAATTATTTCTTACATGTTTGTAATACTACTACAACTCCACTGCTTGATTGTGAAAACATTTTATGCTATGTTTACTAATAATGATTGGCTGTGTGGATTAAAACGTTACGAAAAAAGAGAGAGATAGTGGCAGAGAAGAAAGAAATGTACACACGTAACGGAAAGTCGGTTTTAAACCCAAACAAAATGAATAACGCAAAAAACGATAAACGAAAAGCGACTAGGGAGTTAACGGCCGTTATTTCCGAAAAAGGGGTTTTATCTTCGTTTGTGGGATTTCCTCTTTGAGCTCTACCACGTATCAGGGCTAAGCCGCGGCATTTGTGGTACTCCGGGATCAGCTTATTTCGTTATTAGACTATATATTGGCACAAATGCTTCACTCCCTTATAGAACAATGGCCTATTCTTTTAAACATTAAATACGACTATGTTTATAATTAAAAGAGAGTTGGGTTAAGTAAAGAACGAACAAAAATCTCTAATATTATGATTTGAGTAACATTACTGCTAAATTGAATTAATTTCGCCAGTTGGTGAAGAATTTCTAAGACTATAAAGGTTTTACTAACCATTAATATAACCAAATAAGCAGTGAAATTAACTATGTAGGTGCCAGTGTTAGAAACAATAAGAGCATAGACAGTATCAAATAGTTGTAATCAAAGTAGAAGCATAATTTGATGATGATGATGATGATGATGATGATGATGATAATGAAGACTGCAAACACGAACACATTTTGTAAACTGTAAGAAAACGAATGCTTATTATAGGTCCTTCAAAGTGTTAGGGAGTTTAAAACAAATGAAAGTAGCTGGGATTATTATAAAAAAAAAAATTAAAAAAAAAATTAAATATTCAAAGGTGTAGAACAAAATAAATTAAAGAAAAATTAAATGTTTTACCAATCACCATGTTAACGGAGAAAGCTTGTAACAATATACTAACTAAAGTTTTTGAAATTGCTACCTAAATTTATACCTTCTTTCAACTGAGTTATTTCAGACAAATAGCTAGAGTGAAGAAAAATCAATTAAATGGTACTACAATATAAAATGGTAAAAAGAATACCATAAGATTTTAATGTTGTTCTCCAATTGCTATACAATTAGTAAAAGACAACTTTAAATTCCCACCTCTGTGCTCATAAAATAACACATTTTAAATGTTCATGTCCTATTTTTTCAATATAGATGATTGAATAGTAGACTGGACAGAATAATTAGCAAAATTAATAACTAATTTAGATATTTAATTATTTTTATTTCACAAATAGCTCTTGAGTTCAATTTGATTGTGTGTAATGTAAATGTAGTTTAGAAAACTAATGGATAGAATATCTGTTTATTTAAATAATTAAGCGAATAGCTATAGCCCATATAAGTAATTTGGAAGCATGTAATTGGGATTTTATTTCCAAGTTTAAAAAATGTGCCTTTAAACAATCTTGGTTATTAATGCTTTTGAATTCATAATTTATATTTTTAAACCACATTAGTGACATGGTTCAACATAATGTCTCTATATATCTTTAATATTTTGCTTTAGTCACTTTAATGCATATAGTATATAAATGTGTTTATAAAATTTGATAAATGACAGAATTAGAATATATTTAAGTAATTTGACTTTTTGTGCTGCTATTTTTATAATTTTATAATTTTTTTACATAAAGAGTTATGCTGGCAATCATGCCCGATGAACAAGCATAAAAGGTTACATAATTCATTATATATTAATAATTAATATTTATATAGAAGGAATAATTGAAGAATTACAGCTTATTTTAAAGTATTATCAGTTTTTTGAAAGCAGGGCTTTTATTCATAACTATAAAGTAAAATGTATGCCGTATTTATTTCACCCACTAGGGAAAATGTTGCTGCCCTGTCTAATCCGAAAACGAATCTATTTTGCATTAATGCACAATTAATACTGCAATCGTGAACAACATTTTTATCTTTTCTTGAAAGTGAAGCGAACGTGATAAAAATATTATCATTTTGTTATTACATTATTGTTATTTCACATTTAATTTCCAATCGGTGCAAAGCTATCAAAATTCACAAAAATACGTCAAACTGATTACAATTGTGTTGAACTATTGTCAGCTAGGCAGTTCTTAACTATACAAAAGAACTGAAGAGCTTTCAGAGGAAAATATAATTCGCATTTCCCGCAATATTGCTTGCACTGCATGGTTTTAGAAACCTCTCTTTGATGGCAGCACGTTGCAAGCGTTGTCTCTGAGGCGAGTTCCGTAGAATGCCGCTAGATGTCAATGGGTCCTCTGCTCATTGGAAGGGATGGTAAGTGACTTGAATAAGAAAGGTAATAACGAAAAAGAAAAAAGGTTAAGATGTTAGTGAAGAAGGGTTTCTTATAATATCAGAACAGGTTAGAAGAAAGTAATATTGAACACTTAATAATCTCTTACTATTTATATAAATAACTATTACATAATACTACTGGAATTATTTTATATTATCAAACGTAATATTGTTTACAAGACATATCTTAACATACATATGAAAATTGCTGTTAATTAGGAAGGGAAAAATTACAGCTGTTTGCAATCTATTTTCCACATTGTACAATTATTCTATTCCGATCCACTTTAAATGCTACGTTTTTGTAGCTTTACTCATCAAAGCATTATAGCTAAAAATACATTACAGCGTTTGAAATTGGAATATATGCGAGGCAATTACAGTTGCTAAGAAGGGTTAAGAATCATCATCAATAACAAATTACATTACACGTAACAAAGGTTACTATAATTATTGTCAGCTTTGCTGGTTTAAAACGTATTTTGTACTAATGTTTAAGTTAAAACCAAATATAGGATTCAATTAACGAATAATTGAATAAAGGAATCATTATTTAAAATTAAATCTAATCCATCATAAGATATAATAATATATTTAACTCGTATTATTAAGCTTAGAGCTTTGAAAAACTTTAAAATATAATTAAATAAATGAAATAAGCTTTGCCTTGTATTATATCAACTTAATTTTGTTGAAAAGAGCAAATGAAAGTTACCAATGTCACTTTTTAATAAAGATGTCACTTTTTAATAAAGAACAAGTTTAGCAAAAACGCCCCAAGTATTGAAGCAAATGTATTAATTTAATAAATGAAAACTATGTGTTTTTTCAAACCATGAACGAGTTTTCTTACACTTAAAATGCTCGCCTTTTTCAGCGGTTAGTTCTTCGAAATATATCACAATTAAAACACATTTTGAAACAATTCCGAAATAACAAGGAATAGTTTGAATGAGCACAGGCTGGACATAAATTATATCATATACCGTTTACTATTATTACCTTTCTTGGGATCCAAAGCTCCCATGGGTTATGTCAATTCTTACAAAAAGAGAACTCAGTGACCCCGACGTGATTCGAACACGCAACCTTCTGATCTGGAGTCAGACACGCTACGTTGTGCCACAGTGTCCTTATCATACTAGTCGTCAAACTACAAAATCATAAAGTTTGCCCCCAAATAAATCGTTGCTTAGTTGGGTGTGGTGCTTAAAAGATGTTGGTGTGTTAGACACCAAGCTGACATAAACATGCGCATCAGGTGGAAACAACTCAGACGTAGAATAACAAATGATAACAGTCGTATATTGGTATCACAGAAGAAGTCAACATAGCCAATTAAAAGGAAATTCCAGAAAATATTATTCGAAATCAACTTATTTATACGTTTTTGATATATACCTAATTTACTTCACAGTTTTCGGAAAATTATTTATAAACTCGTAGTGAAAGCTAACCTAGACCCAACCCACCGGAAGATATCACAAAATGCACACACTTCATAAATTATCTTAATATTTCTGAATGACACGACGACCAAATTTCGCCTCTTCATCTTAATAACACGACCTTTTCCACATTGTCATTGTCGTGAATGTGTTCGACAACCTCTTTTAAAAAGGAATACTGGTCTACAATGAATCCATGCATGAATCGATTAACAATTCTTCCTGCAAAACTTCCTGGCGAATTGAAATAGATACAAAACTGTAGAGACAAAACGGAACACAACCTAAACATGCACACACACACCTCAGCTCCACAGAATTCCGCTGCAGTTGACAAAATAATAGAAAAGCTAAGAAGACTAGAATAAAATCTACCAACAATCATCGTCCAGAAAATAATTGTAGGTTTAGCTATTAAGGGCATCCCAGTAAGAAAATATCACTAGTACCATCACAAAACTCTCAACAATTCAGCTAAGGCTGATATATAAACAGAAAATGTAGAAAATCAACTCATTTTTTCACCACAAATTTCAGTCGGCGAAGAATAAATCAGCCCCTCCGCCAAACATTTTTCGTAAGTTAACAGGTGTCGCTATCAATATACCCTATATAATGCTACTCTGAAATCAAAACTATTTTTAAGTGTCATACTTACGGATTACCTACGCTTAAGGAATACTGAGGAGGAATATTTAGGACTCAGATAAAAGGAATCAACTAACATAGCAGCACCAAAATAATATAAAAATTAAAACAAGTTAAAATGTTATTAAAACAACGCATCTTCATGGTCTCATTTTAGAATCGATATGTTAGGTATTTAACATCTGTCTACAATTAGCGTTTTGTTTCAATATTTGGCCTGGAAAATTAACACAATTAAAACCTAAGCTTTGGATGCAGGAAGGTCTGTTGTCAGGAGATAATTGATCCTGAAATCCAAGAAGAGCAACGGAACTACAGTGCCTGGGATTGGATATCAGAACTGTTGAAGACTGTACTGTGAGTGTTATATTTCAACCTTCGATACTGTGCAAGAAGATATAAAAAAGTGTACAAGAAACTTATATTAAAAGTTTTCCATTCTTCTCAGAAAATTGACGAATCAAGTTCAGCTATCACATTCGCCCGTTTTTCTTGTCCATCTTACCTTTTTAAATTAGCTTTGTCTTTTCTGCTTGTTCTGCTTTAACATGGGGAAAAAAAAAAAAAAAAAAAAAAAAAAAAAAAACATCCTGCTTTATTCTATTTGTACCACTATTTATCAAACCTGCCCCTGTCCGTATTATTTTTAGAATTTTGCTTTCCTGCTCGCATTTTGAAGAACTGATATTATCGTGTAAGTAAATATTAAAGCAAAAAACTGTAAATAAGAGGGCAAGAAAAAGTAATTGCAACTGGATAAACCAGAGCCACAGAAAAACAAAAGAAACAAAGAAAAGACAAGCATAATATTAACGTTGAACAAAAAATAAATATATACATATTATAAACTTAAAGTATAAACAAAGAAATACAAGAATAGCCTCCTTTAGCCAAAAAAGGTAACATTTATGTTGGTAAAATAAAAATAATGGTTAAAAAGAAATCCAAAACAAGCATTTATAATCTTGATAATTTAAGCAGGAGAAAAAAAAATTTAAAGTTAATTCATGAACTGAAATAAACGGCCATGAAAAGAAAAGAATAGGCAATTACAGCCTGGACAAACTAACAAACTAAAACAGACAAATATAAATTTAAAAATAGAACAAATAAAGGGAGAGATAGATAATCCAATAACAGGAAAGTTCAACTTAGGAAAAGTAAGTTATGCAAACCTAAACTTACAATAATTGAAAACATTAATTATAAAAGATTAAAAAAAGTTAAGAGCACACAAATACAACCTGGTTAATTGTGAATAGAAAAAATAAACACAATTAACAAATATACAAAGATGAACGAAGAATGTGAAAACAAATTAATATACCTGGATAACGTGTCATAAACAAATTCAAGCTAATTCGATTAATAAATAAAAATTAAGAGAGAAAGAAATAAAAACAATAGACGAGCATAACAAATAATATAATAATCTGAAATATACTAAATAGGGACCCCAAGAAACGGTAGATAGGGTATGGATGAATTAAGAGAGACCAACATAAACGAAAAATTAGTGCATAAACAAGCTAAAATAGAGATACGCAAATAAAAATATTTCAATTTTAATAGAAAATAAATGTACAAGAGAAGTTAAGAAATTACAAGTATTATGGAGCTAAACTTGCGATAAAGAAATAAATTAAACAATCTATGAATAAACTAAAAAAAAAAAAAAAAAAAAAAAACAGGGGGACTGCATAGGCCAAAAATCATCTTTTAAGGTAAGACAAGCTACTCGATCTCGGGTGGAAGGACGAGATTAACTGCTACATTAAAATAAAGGGAAAGAGAAGTTCACAACAGGCAAGCCCAGCACAAATTAGCTAAGATAACCAGGTAATTTTTTTGTAAGATATTACTAAAAATCAGCAATTCCAGCAGGTGCACAAATACGTTATTCAATTTAAGAGACACAATAGGCTACCTTTATCTTATACCATTTACTATATAGTACTGTTTCGCAGTATGTGTTATATTTTTCAACACCAGGGCAAACCTGTACCTCAGCTTCAGATTTTTCTCAACAATGTGCATCTGCTTGAGCGATTTCAATTTTTTTTTTCACTTTTAAACCCAACAGTAATATAATTTTAAGATGTATAAACAATTCAACATGTTCGCATACAAATTTGGTATGTAAATAACGCAACATCTAAGAGCTGGTACTTTGCTATGTATTACTTTACCACTATTTCACCTTTTTTATTTGCTACTTTGGAAACGCATTCCTTTTACCTAGTAATGTCTACATCTTTTATTTCAGATAACTTTTTGCTTGGTTTATGAAATTTTTCCTTATTCACTCTTAACCCTTTCATTGCCGTTTCTAGTGTATCTCTTACTTTTGCTACAACCGTGACTGAGCACTTTTTGAAAGGGGGGGGGGTTGCACTAGCTTTTGACAGTCACACCATTTACTAATGCTGTTTTTATTAATTGTTGTTATTTTACATATAAGTTTAACACTTTCATTTCTCTGGTTTACACATAATAAAATTTAAGCGAGAACATGAACTTAAAACTAAAATGAAGATGCTAGGACCTAAGAGACGCTTATAGGAAAATAAAGAATGTTAATTTTTTATTTGGAACATTTCATTAAATATTTTATCTGGAAAATGTATTGATAGCTTCATACTTCTTAGGAAACGAAACATTCATTTACAAAACAGAATACTAAAAAAATATATCAGATAATTAAGTAACTTTTCTTTCATATTGGTTTAGTCCTTATTGTCAGAGGTATAAAAGCACGGACTTTCGTGTTATAAGAAAAAGCACTTTAAATTACTTAATTATGGTTCTCGAACCCGTTGAAAATATTATGGCAAGGAATGCTGGAAGGAAAGAGCAATTCGTAAATGGAAATTAGTCTGAAAGCAGATTTTTTTGGAGGGGGGGAATAATTTTTAACGCCGGTTTTCAAGCGAATTGTATTTGCGTACAGTTCTAACAAGGAAAGGTCACTGTGGAATACCATACATTTGTCTAACTGAAAGAACTAAACACAATACGTCAAAACACGAAACGTGAAGTGCCATGGTAAACACACGCACCGTTAAAGCCTATTTCCAATGACTCAGCAACACATCTTTTCTATTTGTAACCCAGCAACATAAATTTTCTGTTTGTTTTAGTGCACTAATACAATACAATAATGCTACACTTCGTTGACAAGGGAATACGGATTGTGATGGATGTTTTATAACATTTATAAATATAAATTTAAATGTTTCATAATCTAGTTGAAAATAAAGTTTCTCGTGGAATTTAAATAAATAAATAATCGGTGATTACCTAATTTATGTTGCTCCAAATGTCGAACATGAGTAGATTAATTTTTGATATGTTAATCTAACAACTCAGTGTTTTACGATGTCGATCCTGGTGGTGTAGTGGTAACCCTACTTGCCTTCTAAACCCAAGATCGCGGGTTTAAACCCGGCCAGGACCAATGGATTTTTGCGGGCGTAAAAATCCTAAGTATGGCTTCCTTCGGAAGGGAAGTAAAGCTGTGGTTTCCGTGTCATACATTTACGGCACGATAAAGAACCTCAAGCCTGAAAGAAGAGACCTCTGAGTAAAATTTGTCGGCCGTTTCACGCCCTGAATTGAATGGAACGCTGATGACCTGAGACGTTAGAGTCCGTAAATTGGAGGGGGGTGAGTTAGGGGTTGTTTTTATATTTAAACATATTAGTTTCGCTATAGTGTTTAACAAAATATACTTACCTAAAATGCCTAGTTTTGCTCGTTAGTGAATATACTCCTTCTTTTAATGTAGCGCTGATATAATTAAATAAATCCCTATTATCATTAGTATTAGTTCCTAATTTTGTGCGAATTTTAAAGTAGTTTCGGTTTTTTGAAGTTTTACTCCAAGGTTTAGTCCAGTTCCTCTGTCACAAGACGCGCCACACCACGGCTATTCAACAGTAGGAAATGTAGAAATTACCGGTGCATAAAGCACCACCTGTTGAGTACATTTCAATGCGAACTACTCTTAAAAACAAAATATGTTAAGATTATTGGCCTAATTCTTAACATGTTCAGATAGCTCATGTGGTAGGGTAACTTACAATGGATTATCCGCACACATGTAAACAAAATTTGTAATATAATTACTATGTTCATAGTTAATTACTAATTAAGTACCGAAAGTAAAAGAAAAAGAGTTAAACAGTGCTTTTTTATCTGCGATTGAAGAATGGCAGTATTGATGATGTCATCGATGACGAATTTATCCCCACCCAAATACCCCTCTTACAACGGTTTTTTTTAAGGTAAGATAATGTACGTAATTATCATATGCTAACCAGGACAACCCAGAAGTAAAATGCACTGAAACCCCTTTATGAATCATTCTATGATATCTAATAGAAATAAAACCATAAAGTACAACAATAACTTGTTTATTTAGAGGGAGGGAGAAAGTTAACCTAAACTTAACATAATTTGAATCCGGAGCCTTGTTTCATAAAAATTGACAAGTATGACAATTATGACTACAAAATTGTCACGACATAGTGACAACTAATTGTTTCACATAACTTACAGATGTTACACATTACAGATAGAAAATTGTAACTTGTCACAAAGCATTACATTTCATAACGCTGACAATTATGTAAAAACAAATTGTCAACAAGGTATTGTGCTACCACAAACAAAGAAATATTGTTTCCTGTGCATTTATATTATAACATAATTATTAATTATATTATATCGTAATGTAAATAAAATATTGCGAAGTGCAATGCATACTTATCAACTAATACAATTACTATTATTATTACCTTATTATGTGTAATAATCGATATTAAAAGGATTATCTCCGTTACCATACCGTGCGTTTTAAAATGTAGTAACAACCAGCATAAGCGATAAGTTAGCTGTAACCAACAATGTTAACTCAGCTATAGAATAATAGTTAGTTAAGCTATGAGAGCCTTTAAGACAGCATAAAAATCGCTGCTTTATATTGTAAATTGGGGGGCTGTAACAAATTTATGTTCATCATTGTTCATGCTGTATCGTATATCACATTAAGCTAAAATATTATATCGCATATTGCAATAAACTATTGCTGCCACACATGCTATGACAGATAAACGTTCTTCTGTCAAATTTGTTTGACCATTTCGCTCCTATAACGTCATCTTAAAATGGACCAATTAAATTAAACAAAGTTTTGAATTTTGACCACTCCAGCCGGATTATGGAGTGAAATTATGGGGGGGGGGGATATCAAATCCCCTTTTAACACGCGATGTACAGTCGCGTGGTCAGTGTAGCCAACTCTATACCTTCACTAAATAAATCTTAAACACGCATCACTGACCACTTTTGCTAGAGGCAGTGAGGAGCTGTTGATAGCAACAAAAGCATGGACAATGGAAATCATAACGCAAAATGGAGGGTTCTTCAAAGCGTTTTGGTAACGCGTCAAATGGGCAAATTGATCTTATCATTAGGAATTCCAACCACTGAATGCAAAGAAAAATAGTATGTTATCATTTTTTTTGTTGGTATTAGAAAATCGAACGCTAGCGATTGTAATAGTCGACATTTGTCCATTTCAGTCTCACGATTTCTGAATAGAATAGATATTCATAAAGTATAACTTTTTATACAGATGTTAATATTCTGTGCGCGAATTTAAAATTTAATCACTTTTATTCTTATTCTATTCAAGTTCTAAACAGTATTTCGCTCTTCTCTATTGGCATTACTGACAATCGACATTCTTCTGTTGCAAGATTGCTTGAAAAGGCTAACTACAAATGTACAGTTATTACAATTTTGTAAGCCAAATTTAGAGAAATTCTTAAATTCTTGTTTTACTCTTGAAATATTTCTAATAAATTAACTCCAGGGTCTGATATTACTTGTGACAATTGCATAAATATATCAGCTTGTCGCTATCATGTGACAATATAACGTTTCATAAAATAAACATACCAAATTATTTCTGACAAATTGTCACTTTTTGTCATATTAAACTTTTTATGAAACAGAATATGACATTTTTTTTAAATTGACGTGCTTTATGAAACATAAACTTGTCAAATTATTGACTTGTAAAACTATTGCCTGTCACCTGTCGCGAATTATCAGTTTTTATGAAAGAGAGATAACTTTCTTTCCAAATTTGGCGTAACATGCTCACAACGAAACGATAAATTATGTTTGTTCAACATCAACATTGCCACACACTCGGCGGTCCATTTAATAGTTTCACTTAGAGTGATGAAGATGTTATTTTTTCTACAAAATCATCGATGACGCATCTTAAAATAAACTGTCTTACCAAATAGTACCCTATCATCATATTGTGTATTATAACCCAATATACCACCCACTTACCTACTTCACATATGTATTATGTGCTTAAGTAATTTCACAACCGACCATAATAATGATTTTTAAATATCACGTAATAAATAAAAGATCCATATCCTTAGAAAATATTTCTGTATTTAACTCACGGCAACACTTATTTGATGAAGAACATCATTTTCATGAATATGATGAATATAACTCCAGCACAAATTTTCTTCTTGTGAGCTCTATGGAACTTATAAATGTCTTTTAAATAAGTCCCCTGACTCCTGATATGTGTTTCAATCGTTTAATTTTATACGCTGCACTGGTGCCAGTTCCAACGGTTTTCTTTCCTAAAGTAAGTAGTATGTGGTTATCACTTGTTTCATATGGCGTTACCAACGTAACCAAAATGTCACCAAAGATTTGATTAAAACAGCGATGCTATCACATTGCCTCCCACTAGCCCAATTTCTCATTGGAAATAAAAAATATCTTCTTCTTTTTTTGATTACTACCCACTTCTTATATTTAACAATGCGTGTGAGTGAGAAAGAATACTAATGCCAAATGACTTGCTTCTGATTTTTATGATTTGTTTATTTAAGGACGCTCTTTAACATCTCAGATCATCAGCGTCCCATTCTATTCAGGGCGTGAAACGTACAAATTTTGCTCAGAGGCCTCTTCTTTCAGGCTTGAGGTTCTTTAGCGTGCCGTAAATGTACGACATGGGATCCAGGGCCTTACTTCCCTTCCGAAGAAAGCCATACTTACGATTTTTACGCCCGAAAAAATCCATCGATCCTGGCCGGATTTGAACCCGCGACCTTGGGTTTAGAAGGCAAGTATGGCTACCGCTACCCCACCAGGACCGACAGGCTTGCTTCCGGGTTTCGCACACGGGTCATAGAGGGTAGCAGCTTAGTCCATTTTGTAAGGCGCTCATCGAGAAAGGCGGTCTGTATGAGCTGAATGGTGGTGAAGATGGTGATGAGTAGATGACGATGGAGCAACAGTGAAATGAATGACAAGGGAAACTGAAGCGCTCGGAATGAATGAATTTAACGCCTATTTTTAGTACAGAGGCATCACAGACGGTGGACACTGATGATCCATGAAATGAAATGATGATAAGGGAAAGGATTACTTTTTTTTAAGGAAGGAAACGTGCCAGATCTAAGTTTAGGGTACCTCTCCGGCATTTGTTATTTATGAGAACTGAGAAAAAACTGGAAAAAAAACTTCAATCAGGGAGAACTGTCCTGTCGGGATTCGAATCCCAGGCCTCCCGCTCACGAGTCCGCGTCTTAACGACCTCGGGCACCCGTGGCGGTGAAGTGCTCGGAGAAAACTTGGCAGGCGCCACAAATTTGGGCCGTCTCGATGGAATGAGAACAATGTATGGACTCGGCTGCGTTGTGTTATGCAATTCAACTAATAAATGTTTAAACATTTATTTAAACATTCGTAAATACCCTGCAAGCGGGAAATCATCAGCAGGAATATATTCCAAGACCTTTTAAGGATCAGTAATCTTTGGATCCGAGTATAAATTTGATGGCGAAATAACGATAATCCGTGAAGCCACTTTCGGCTTTTTATGAAATGATTGTAGCCTCATACAGGGCTGCAATGAAAGCCTTCAGTATTTTACCGAAGCTGGTTTTCAAAAGAGTATTCAGCGGACCCCCCATGCTGACAAAAACAGGTTGCAGTCTCCTACAGTCTAAATTTCTGGCATCCCAACGCTCTGTGTACTCCAGAATCGATGTCGCTGTCAACAGACATTTGGAAAACATCCAAAATATATTGCCAGAGATGAAAAATGAAACTGACTCATAAGAAGACCAGTACTGGAAAGTTTTCCTCGACCTGTCGGTGTAGCGGCTTCCGCTGGGCGGCAGGACAAGCCCATTTATATTGGCCTGACACCAAATGATCAATGCCCACTCTGTAACCAAGGCTAAAGTGACTGTAAACATTTTTTCTTGATTGCAAAGAACGGGCATTGAGTAAACAAACTTCTAAATTACTGAATTATATTTATAAGCGCGAACAGTTAATAGTATTTTTACAGTTTCTGTTCAAATGATATCTTTAAAAGCAAGCAATACTGTTAAAATGAAATACTGTGAAAAAACGTTTCCATAGTGAAAAAAGTAAAATACTCAACGACAAACAATGCCTGTATTTAGTTAAGAAAAAGAGAACACTAAAATTTTACTGCGAATTATATTTATATGCAGCTACTGTACGTTTTCTGAACATAAATATGCTAAAATGGACATTTTATATTGAAAGTGGGGATACCTAGTGTCTTTGTTTAGTTAACATTCCTATCACAAAATAAATTACACTCGTAACAATTACGTCATAATAGTATATTGTGATATTAGTTTATAATTTTATACTTCATTGCATGAGTAAAGGTTTAAGAAACTAGAGATGCAAGTTTAATAATTTTTACGAACACAATAATTTAATAACGTTTTAAACGAGTTAATATTTTTACACCCCGGAACTATAAAAGAATTTTAATCAATATTATTTATTCTGAAGTGATTGGCCTCTTTTATTGTACGTGTGAGGACTTTGTATAGAAGGAGATTATTTAGTTCGTTTCTATTGATCTTGTTGCTAGTAAAGGTGGATTCATTTAACCCAAGCTGCCAAGTCAAAATAGACACCAAGAAAATATTGATACCTATTAGAATGAATATGGCAAAGTAATTAATTGGATGAACATAAAACATTAAGGATATTTCAGAAACTTTAGTGTTGGCATTTATTTAAGAACATGTTAGTATTGTCTAATTTCTATTAATTAATTTGGTAATTAACTAATATTAACTTATTGATTATGTACTTCTGTATTTGCAATGAAAGTAAATAATTACTTCTATTTTCATTGATATATAAATTGTTTCTTTAATATTATCGTAATATTATATTAAATTTATTACACCATTTTAACAATGAAAACAAGTTTAATGACGTATTAGTATATTCAATATTTTTTGCAACTGGTTTCATAACATGGAATTTTTAATGGTTTATTTTATTGTCGCTTAAAAAAATACCCAGACAGTTTGACCTGATCGGGATTCGAACCCAAGATCTCTTGATTAGTAGCCGCAAGCGCTACCACTAGACATGGGGGCGGTTCGTAGCGTTTTATTAACTGTTTTAAGACTCCTTATACATTTATTTTCCTGATATTTTTATTTTGTGACACGGGTTATACAGAGTAATCAATGTTTCAAAATGATATTTATTTATTCAAACACTATTTTGAAATTAGATGTTCAAGGGAAAACTTAAATTTTCCCTAAGTTCTATCATGATACAGATCTATAGACTCCATATCCAACGATATCATTATTATTAAATTGTCTTGTATTTTTTTTAATATTAACAGCATTTTGCGCCCCTTAAGTCTCTAATACTCTGAGTCCAACCTCGCATGTTCACTTTTTCGTGGTCACTGTGGCAATTATAAAACGGTACTAATAATAAGGCGTTTATTATTAGCAACAGAGTGTAGGGCAGTTTGTTTAAAAGGTTAAAGTAAGATTAAAAGAGGAGGATAGCGATTGGTCGACGCATTATGCGTCACGAGTGCCTTGGTTTTTACAACGGCAGTCGAGAGTAGATCTTCATTGCAGCAAGAAGCAAAATACGCCCTCGAATCGCCTAGGAACAAAGGCCCATATTTGTAAGTAATTAATGCCGTGTTAGCTTCAAGTATAATAAATTGTGATACAGTATATTCAACAACAATAGTGTTTATTGTGCAATATATCCCGAAGAATCCCTTTTCCCAACAAAATGATTAAGATATATTTAGATTAGTTAGGTATGGGATTAATGTCGCAATAGCCCCCCCCCCCGGAGCAGTGTAGGGTTTGAGTAGGTTTTTATCGTTGAGGAGGCCTAGGTCGCGAGAATACAACTCTTTTCAGAGCATCTACAATTTTTACTGCAATTAATAACTGCGTTAAACTTTTCTTATATGTAAGTACATTTTCTTGTCGTCTATCGATTCAGGATGATGTATTATTATTGAACATTCAACATTTTGTACTTGATTGACTTAACAGTTTTCACCCCGACGTGATTCGAACGCGCAATCTTCTGATATGGAGTCAAACGCACTACCTTTGCCAGGAAATCTACAGTTATTAAGGTTGATTTAAGCTCTTCAGGCCTTCATAAACAAATGCATCGATGTTTTCCTGAATTCCTGTCAGTTACTTATTGTTAACTTTTCAAATTGTATTAAATGTGTATTTTGTATAAAATATTAAAATCTATATTAAGTACATAGCATTCGAATAATCGATCTTGTTTATACATTTTTTATTTATTTTTAGAAATATCCAAGTGTCACTTATATTGTCTTGGAGCAAAATCTATTCATAAAAAAGTATTATTCCGTTTATAGGTCTTATTTATTTGTTTACAATCTTATATTATCTGTATTTTGTTGATAATTTTTATTCTTAAAGCCATTAACTTCTAAATTGGGAACAATTTTTTTGGCAAATAGTCGTTAAATGTAAAATATCTAAAGTTATTTTTGGATAATCTGATTAAAAATACAAATATATATATAATATTAGAAATATGGTCAGTTTGGAACGGTAAAACGCATTGGTTGCCCACCTTTCGCTCTGTAAGTTGTATTTTTATACGCGAATCCCTATCTATTAAACTTTCATTAAGTGTATGCTACTTTATCGACGAAACAATGTTTCTTTATAATCAGGTGTTGTTTCCACAAGCTGCTTGGTCATATATTTAACAATAAAATTCTTTGACCCCGACGTGATTCGAACACGCAACCTTCTGATCTGGAGTCAGACGCGCTACCATTGCGCCACGGAGTCTTGGTGTAACGTCATTCTTCAAACAGCTATATGCTCTTTGCTCCCCCTCCGTAATTCATTCTGTACAAACAAGTTTGATAGTGTATTTATTTCAATAGTATGTGGTCACAAAGTTTGTTTCCTATGTATCAATATTATATGGTCACAAGTCCTCGTTATGTTAATATATTGTTTGGCAGTTTAAACATAAGCGTTTTGAGTGGGAGTGAACAATAGATAATATTGGAGTTCGTCGTGTGATCCAATTCTTTATTCTGGAAGGGAGTACAACATAGGAAATTCACGAAAGAAGTTTTCATAAGAAACGGTTCGGCATTACGTAAATGAGTTAAAGCCTGGCAGAACAAACATCGAAGACGCATTACTCCTGGAGTTCCAAAAACAGTTGAGATCAGAAATCATCGATATGGTCCGTGATATTTATTTATTTTTGGTTGACATAACGTGCGAAAATTCGCGGTATTGGGCATCTCTATTGATTGAGTCCATTTTATTTTGCATAGTGAATTCCACATGAGAAAATTTTGCGCAAGATGAGTGCCATGTCTGCTCTTACTGGAGTAAAAGCGAAATCACATGCGAACCTTGATCGACTGGTTGTAAATGTTTAGGAAGAATCCAACCCATTTATTTTCATGTCGTTTTGCAACTGTGGGCGAAACGAAACAGCAGTCTAAACAGAATCGACTTCCAAAAATGCAAATGGGTTCCATCCGCTGGAAAGGTGATGGCTTCAGTTTTTTTGGAACGCAAAGGGAATTCTTTTAATTGATTATTTGGAGAAGGGAAAAATCATTACTGAAGAATATTACACATCACTTTTGTAGATAATGAAGCAACGATCGTGAAAAACTTCCGGGAATGACCCAAAAGAAGGCGTCGTTTCACCATAGCAATTGCCTAATACATTCAAACTGCGTCGTTCAGGACAAATTGACCGAATGCAGATTTTAAATGCTTCCGCATCCACCATATTCCCCTGATCTCGTCCCTTTGTTTACCATCTGTTCTCGAAACTCAATTTTTCTGCTGCAAAAGCCAAACGAGGGCCTCGAAGAAACCCACTTCCATATAGGAATCACGAACCTGAAGAAACGTTGGAACAAGAACGCTGAACTTCAGAGGGCAAGTCAAAATTAAAGATCGTTGTAAGGCTGAACATGTTCTCTTTAATATCAAACCACTCTCTTACTTCTTCTGACGCTGGATAGGTTTGACTAAACATGAAATTATTTAGATAGGCGCTTTCTTAACATTGTATTGCATTTATTGGAATATTCTGGTTGTAGTTTTCCAGGTAGAGGTCTTGTTAAGAGGATAAAACCACAAGCACTTGAAGGTACATGAATTGCCTGGGGGTGACTAAAAGTATTTATTGATGATAAGACTAAAATATTATATTCTTGTAATCAGTTTTATGAATTCTTTAAAATTTAAATGAGTCCTAAATGAACCGTTTATTTATGTATGATTTATTATTTTTTTTACAAGAACATTATGAGCACTACAAGGAAATGTGTTCAATAAACTATAAAGACTGCTGTGTTTTTCTTTTATAAAACAAGACCGTCAAAATCTATTCCATTTTCGTAGTAATAATAGTTGGGCAATAATAAGAGGTTTACAATGACAATGGGGTTTGTAAAAAGGCATAATACCACATTCTTATCATACTTTTCGGTAAAAATAGAATATTTTCAATATCGCGATAATTCTCCTTAGGACGCACGATATAACGCTACAAAATAAAGGATAATAAACAGAGAGAAAATATGGAACTTTAAAATATAGCTTTAGGAGTTTGCAAATAAAATTACCTTAGATAATTTTCAACACACATAACCAAGTGGACCATTCTATATCCATGTTATATCTAATACTTTCACACATTTAAATTATTGGAACATTTTATTTTCCAATAAAACTTTAATTTTCTTTATCAAATAAAAATGGGTCCAAGGGCATACAAGTTAACGTGGAGCTAACGCTCGATAGCTCTGCACTAGGTATACGTCACACAGTGGAGGCAGCTTCTCTTCTACCTGCTGAGACGACATTCATCTCTCAGACCAATACCGGAGCCTTATGTACTACATATCGCACTCTAGTGAACTATTTGAGTGCTTATTACCTTAAAAACATCTAGTCACAGAAGCTAAAGACGACATACAAACATTTTAAAGTTCACTTGTTCACGTGCATAGGTACTTTTCTCCTTCAAGCACAGAATTAATGTTTTTTTTAGAGAACAATGCTTACTACAGAAGAAGATGGACTCTCACTAAACGGCTTTCATTTTGCCACAGTAACAGACTCCAAGTGCGGGAGCTCTACACTGCTGTTTACCAATAATATGATGTAATGGGAGCAGATGCGTTATTTAGTTTATTGACTGCTCGTTGTTTGTTTAGTGCGGTGAGAGTAAGTTAAACAATCCGCGTATTCATCCAACATCCTAAATAGAGGCGAGTAAAGACAGAGAGGTGTAATTTGTTTTTTCACTGGCGAGGATGCTGCAGAACGATGCATTCTTCGTTGTGTTCGGCGAGCTCTATATTTACTGTTCACATGTGCTGGAGTAGCATGAGGCATTCCGAAACGAACTCATGTCACTGCAAGGCGATCCGAGCCCAGATCAAGTCCATCGCGTCATTATGTCTGAAGTTACTGCACTGGTGGCTTCTTATCGCGAAAAACCGAAGGGTCACAACGGAAGAAATTCGTGTTTGGTGGAGACAGGCTGTGGTCCCATAAACACCATTATCAAAGTCCACTTCAATGTCGAAAAATTTGCACCAACACAAACTCACAGAATGGCTGTATCATAGCGTTATCACGAGAAAAGGAAAGGATCACCAGGGATGTCGCCACATCGAGCCCGAGAGCAAATCACAAAACCATCAGTTCTGAAGTTCTGAACTGTCGATACAGTTCAAAGCCGTACACACTTGTAGTGACTGCGTTCCTCTACTTGTCAATTTTCTTGAGCATGGGAGTCAGGCGCTATGAAGACTTCAGAAACTGAGAACTGGACGCCCTGGGACTCTGCGATTTTCACATTTGTGGTCACTTGAAGAGAAAATTCGTGGACATAAGCTTGATACGGAACCTCAGGCGTCAGCTGCCTAAATGCTTCCACCGTCTTTTTCCCCGGTGGGTTAAATACATTATCTGTTATTGAAAATACTTTTGAGGTAATAAATGTGAAATGACACTTTTTGGCGCTAGTCCCGATTCTATTTGACCGCCTCTCATATATTATGTAATGCTGTGTTGATATTGTACTAGCCGTACAGCTAGTAACAGATTGGTTCATAAACACACTAAAGTTCGTTGTGGATTCGTCTGATGCAAAAATATCATCTGCTAAATTAAAAGTACATGCCTGAGACTCCAGATAATAAATTATAATTAAAACAAAAATGTGCCCAGAATTAATCTTTGAAAACGCAAAAAAACATTAAAAGTTTCATTATAACCTTTAGTTATTATCGCAAATGCGAATGTTTTCACATATTTATTTTTTTATTTTCAAAGATACCACATTTTCAATGTATTCAATAAAACAAACAGTAACTGTTTAACATAACATTGAACCAATAAGGTTTCCTCATTTCCCGTGAGTCATCACACTCCAATTTATCGCGAGAAAAAATTAAAATTTCAGCGCACTAGACCTCGATACATTTGGAAAGGTAGTTTTGTACATTATTTCTTTAACCTTTAATATTTTTTCATCATTTACTTTGGGAAAAACTTCTTGAAGTGTCTACTTTAATCACTATTTATATTAAAAAAATAATGGATGGAAATTCACTTTGGTAGAGAATGACAATGATTGTTGCTCGAGAGTATTAAATACGAAAAAACAAAAAACAAAACAAACAAAAGAAAAATAATAAAGATTAGCTGTTAGAAATGCCATAAGAGTTGTTTCAGTTAACCTGAGCACGTATGCTTACTGCAGCCGTTGTAACCGAAAAAAAGAGATACGAGGCGCAGGGCGTAAAGTTAGTATTTATACTTCTACTAAAAGAATAAAGTGATACTGTATTTAAAACTGATGATAGTAAGTACTAACTAAGCTATAAGAGATTTTCAAAATTATGCCCCTCAGCGACAATACACGATCATCATCGGCTGTATTTTCATCTAGCTTTTCTTTCGTAATAACATGGTTGTTCGTAACACGTTTCCTGTCATTGAGAGGTGTGGTCTTTTGAGCCGTTTATCTACCTAGATTGGCAGGACATTTTCTTGCGAATCGCTTTGCTACTTTTCTGCACGTATCCGTTCTTACACGTAAATCCATTCTTCAAAATTATGTATATGTAGTGCCTTTACTATCGAAGAACTATTAGCACACACTTTTCACAAAATAAAAGAATTGAGAATAAAGTCTCCCACAAACTAAGTATAAGCTCCTACCTGCACATCATAGGCACATTATAGGCCCTGACGACTAGCATATCCCAGTACGCAGTCGGCCCATAGCTCAAATAACCTCTCTGTATTTATAACATGTGATCAGTTTTGTTTTCCCCCAAATTGTTTAGTCTAGTGAGAACACCTCACGTTAGCCGGTTAGTAGGACCAGCTGGGTGTCGGTGATTAGCGGGAAGGTAAAACAATAAACAATTCAACCATACAACAATACACATCAATTTAAGAAGCTCATTGGTTACCAAATTGCCAAATGAGGGGTTGAAATTGCCCCCCTTCAATCTCCATTTTGGGGGGGGGGATTTCCTTAGGAAATTATTCATCATTTGCTGAAATTCATTTTGAGAAATTCGCACAATCTTCTGACGAATATTATTTTTTTAGTTCTTGTATGGTGTGCGGGTTCGTCTTGTACACGATATTTTTGTATTTACCCCAGAGATAGTGATCGCAGGCTGTTAAATCGGGGAACCGAGGGGGGGGGGGCAAATCCCTACCAATATCTCTGTCTTGTGGAAAAACACTGTTAATTGCTCTCATGGAATTATTCGCAGTGTGGGCAGTGGCAGAGCCATGTTTAAAAAATGCATGATTACACTCCCTGTCGGTTAATTCTCTGAAAGGGGGGGCGGTAGTATGGTATTCACATATGTAACAGAATCAACTGGATTTAATAAAAAAATATCCTCTGATTCTTTCACCATTGAGTTACACATATCAATCGTACATAAAGACACGCTGTGCCGTTGTAAACACTTTATATATACTGTCTAATTAAGTAACGAAAGCAAAATATGCGCCCGAGCACAGGTGCGCTACGACACCGACAGTCAGCAAGGTCAACAAGTAAGCAAGCAAGCAGACTTTCAACTCCCTCCATGTCGCATCAAATCAGTGGGGGCTCGCACATAGGAAAAACCCCGCTATGCAGGGAAAAGCATCACTGATCGCATTTTAGTACATACCACATTAATATGAAATTCATAACATAATTATGGTACAAAACCAAAGCCTCTGGACTTTGGTTTTGCTGTAGTGCATCTGTTATAGAAATAATACAATGTGCATAAATCATAATGATGAATTGATTTAAAATTTTACCCCTTTTTACTTAATTTCCTTGCATTGAATTTATTACATTTATTAATATGATTCATGGCATAGGATGCACAGAACTGTATTTTATAATGCCTATTGTACTGTATATTCCTTTTGAAAGTTAGTGTCTCTTATGAGTAAGGAATATAAATTTATAATATAAAAATATTTTGAACAAAATTTTATTTTGGAAAATTAGAATTTTTATACCTACTTTGTTATTGCTATCTAGGCTTTCTATTGCCAACTGTAATGTTTCAAGAACAGCAAACACAATAATGAATATACATACATACCTGACAGCAATAACAATATATATAAAACCCAAACAATGGTAATGTCAGTTTCATTGTCGTTAGTCGAAGTGGTCAATAGCATAAAACAACAATTGGTTCATGTATTTTATTTAGTTTTCAATTGTGTTAAATTAGTCAAGACTAGTATATCTTTTATTTAAGACGTGTATGTACATTTTCTAAAGAAGAAAATATGTTATTAATGAAACTGATAATTTCCGATCGCATTTGCTGTTTGGTTTAAATTACTTTAAATTTATTATTTTATTTTTTAAAAACAGAAGAATTGCAACAACAGGCCAGAAGGGATAGAAATAGAGCAGCATCCATATAATGTAAACAAAGACAGAGGTTTTAAAATAAGAAAGGCTCGTAATCCCTTATTGGTCAACAAACAACGTCTGCGCCTCAACTCTTCCATCTCTAACGCCTCTTACTTCTACCTCTTCATATACTTTCAGTCCACTGATAATGCCGGTCTTAGCGTCGGCGAAATCCGGTGAAAGCCTAAGAAAGTTAACATCATTAAGTGTTCTTTGGCATTGAATAAGGGGAGATAAGGCTTTTATCAGATTGAAGAGTTGTTTCCTGTCAGGTTTGATGTAAAGAGGTAAACATATTAATTAATCATTGCGCACGGAGTTTTTACGTTCTTTCAAGTAAAACGAAGGAGAAAGTGCCATTTTCATCAACACAAAAGCACGTCTATATAACAGGAAAATTTAAGGAAAAATAGTAATAGTGGTACATCCTTGGCGCAGTCTTTGGAAAATATGTTTTATCTTAGAATTTTTTTGTAATTCGTGTTATAAAATATATAAAATATATAATTATATAAAATATATAATTCGAATTATAAAATATATAATTTAACTTATTATTGTTGTTTACTTTCTAAAGTTAATTTTATTTGTTGACGTCCACTTAATTATGTTTTTAGTGCTCTTAGGCAGGCTATTTTTTCAAGAAATCAGCTCCAATTCTAGTGATGTATTGTAAGGCGTGAGCCAAATGGTTAGCATAATGAAATATAATACTTTTCTAATCTTTCATGAGGGCTCTTAATACATAATAATGTATGTTAACAATATTTCCATTTGGTAAAGTATTAAATATTGCGCATATGCTTTATTTATTTAAGCTTCATATTTTAAATTTCCATCTTTCTACAGTAAGATTAGCCTACATTTAAAATTCCTGAGCATATTATGCCACACACGAAGTTCCGAGATCGTTTATCAAGAACTTGAAGTTCTCTAATCAATAACCTGACTCCGTGGCGCAACGGTAGCGCGTCTGACTCCAGATCAGAAGGTTGCGTGTTCGAATCACGTCGGGGTCATTAACTTTTGTTGTTCCCCTAAATGGGAGAGCATGCCGACATGCAAGCGCAGGTATAGGGTTAGCTCCATCGTGAACGTGACAGTGACTAAATAAGTAAAAAGAAGTTCTTAATTTTATATTAGTTATTTTTATACACATTTTTCATAAGTTAAAAGGGAACGTTTTCTAGGAAACTATTATCAGACTGTGTGTACGTTTCAAGATAAACACTTGAACCATTGCAGGAATTGAAAAAGGCATATCCATGCCAATTAAAAAAAAAAAAAAAAAAAAAAAACGGCACCGTTTTGAAAGGGCAGCTGTAAGTAAACCAGTTAAATTTTTTCCTCATTCAAGACGAGTTAGTCGAGCCGTAACTACAACACAATACAAATAAGACGGGTATTTGTGATGTAGAGCTTACATAAAAGTATCTGCTAAACTGAGTTTACATGCGCTGTGGACATTAAAGCTTATCTCGTTTAAGAGATTTGGACGATAAGAGGCCACTTGAATATTTGAATGGTTTTGGGCCAAGGATTCTAGAAAATCCAATTCAGATGGTTAATATATATATATATATATATATATATATATATATATTTTTAGATGTTTTTACACAACGCTGAAGATATCTAATTTGTGTCCTGACCCATTACCTGGAAAATTTCCCATATGAATATCATGACCTAAAAGGACATTGTTAAATTAAGATCAATCTACAGTTAATTCGAAACATGTGAAACAAAATGGATAGCTTAAGCAGAAAAAGCTACAAAACTATCAAATTTAGCAGATGAGAAGACCATATGTACACATATGAATTAATGGAATACATTTAAATAAATTATATATAATATTATTGCAATTTTTGGTACTAATGAATCAGAAATGGATGTTTGCACACGAGACGTTAGCAAGTTAATTAGATTGTTAGAACGGGAGCGTTTAACTGAATACCAACGTTAAAAAAAAATTGCTCTAGCGGCATTAATATTTGTTTTTTTTCGCAACAAAATTCGGTTTATACAATTTAAATAAAATAAAGAAAATAGTTTCAGAAATTTAGGGAAATCGAACCATTAGGAGTAGGGATACACCTGAAAACCGAAATTAAAAAGTGCTCTATGGTTTAATTTTCTTTCTATTGTTTCAAAATAAAAGGAGAAGTTAACTCAGCATATAAATTGTGTTTATAACGATGCATATTTATTTCTTTTATCTTTTTACCACTACACCACCAGGACCGACGAAACGATACATAGGTTTTATATTTGACAAAAAGCATTGGGTTTCAGGTAACGTTCCCCCATTCTAACTATCTAATTTCAGTGATTTTAAGAAACTATTTTTTTTTATTTCAACGGCATAGACCGAGTTTCCTTTTAAATTTTTAAAAATTATGGCTCCTAGAGCCATTTTTAAAATTTTGCTTTAATCCCTCATTCTTTAAATTTCGGTTTTCAAGTATGGCCCCCTTATAATGGCCTGGTTTTCCTTATTTTCAGAAACTATTATCAATTTATTTTAATGACATATCGACTAAACAAAATTCTGAAAATGTGAAGTATTAATCTAATATGTGTTTGAGAATTATATTTGTATGTAAGAGCGTTCTTTAATAATTTTCAGAATACGTTTGCATTACTTATTTTTACTACAATAAAATTTAAATTACATTTCAAAGCCACTGAAAATCAATATAACTTTCGATTTTTTATTGTCTTTGTGTATATTTGCTTAATACATTGTAATTGTTTTTAAATAGTTACATGTTTTTATTTTATTGAAACTATGATCATATTCTTCTTAAATATACAAGATAAGTCGAAGAGTTCTGTTATTTCTATTTTAGTGAATGTAAAGATGATATCAAGAGCCCAGTTCACAAACATGGTTACATTTAAAATTTTTTAAAAACACCCACACAGTATAGCTTTGTCTATCAGTGGTCATATGTTTCATTTAATTAATAGTACACCATTAGTTTTTGTGGCTGAATCTCAATAATAATAATAATAATAATAATAATAATAATAATAATTCTAAAAATGTGGTTTCTCTTTTGTAATACTTATTGATTGAAGAATTTAAATTTTGTTTCCCTAATACCACACAGTAATGCCATAACTTATTTCATTTCATTAATAAAAAGCCTAATTTAAATTTTATATTCATTTTTAAAGTAATTCAACTTGTTAAGGAATTCGCTTAGTTTACGCAGTTATTCAAATGTAGCCTAGCTATTAATTTCTTCACACTTCTATTTTTTTCCATATTGGGGTAAATTACTACTAGCGCAATTAAAAATTAATATTTGTAAATATTTATAATTAATTACTATAAGCTATGGTGGTCCATTTTCAAAATCTTTCGTTAAGGTGTGACGAAGTTGGTCATTGTAAAAGTAATGAAAAGCTTAGAGCACCACTTTCAACATAAATCGCGAGTAACTAAGAAGACCTCCAAAATGACACAGACGATCTCTATGTTGACAGCACAAGCCTAGGGTTACTCTCCCCAACACAGGAGTTTATTAATGATCATTGAGATAAATGTTGCTTTAGCTTCGCTAGATGGAGGGTTGACCCCTGGCGCCACGGCGCCTTCGTTCCAGTTCATTTACAACAACAAATATTGACGTTCCTCATGTGTCTCAGACCGCGTCCATATGGGTAGCGTCCAAGGAAGTGACAGCACAAGATACACATTAGAGGGGCAGCAGATCATATTTGAGTGATGGGCTGTAAAAACACGCCCAAATTGTGCAGTTCTTTCAGAAAAGTTACTCCTGCAAGTATATTAAAAGTGATGGATCAAAAAATATTTAATTTGTGGTTTCTTTAGCATATAATAAATAGTTAATGTTACTCTAGGAGGAGAATAAGAAACGAAAAAAGAAGAAAAGAAGGAGAATAACGTTGTGTCCTTTCTTTTACCTCGGTTCTCTTTTTTCCAACCTTCTTTAAGTTCTCTCTATCATATCCTGTGTTTCACTTCCTTTCGATTGATGTTCCTTTTAAATTAATGAACGAAATTCATTGACATTTGACACGACACTACCTTGGTGTATTGAAAGAATGATTGCTGAAGAATACGAGACGCGATATTATTCTCTAGCCCTTTGATGCACATGCCGTGAACGCCAATAGCGTGTTCGTTGCCCTCGGAAATAAATGATGCACATAACTTTCCAATGTTACTTTTTTTTTTTTTTTGAATAGTGTTTAACGCCCGTTTTTACTACTGAGGCACCACAAGCGGTGTACACTGATGATACATGAGTTGAAATGATAAATTGGAAATATTTTTTTTTAAGGAAGGAAACGTTTCAGGCCTAAGTTTAGGGTACCTCCCCAACATTTGCCATTTATGAGGACTGAGGAAAACGTGGAAAAAACCTTAGTCAGGGATGATGGTCCTGGTGGGAATCAAACCCCAGACCTCCCTCTCATGAATCCGCGTCTTAACGACCTCGGCCACCCGTGGCGGTAGTGTTGTTTAGGGAATGGTGAAAAATTATCTTAACTTTGTGTTACGAGGAATAAATAGTAAGTACAGCGTGCGATAAACGGGTACAAAGTGAAACTTGTGTGTGTTTTGTATGCGCACACTGGAAAACTGCGTTGATAAAGGGATGTTGGTTTGGTTGGTTCTGCAAGATACTTGGTGAAGCAACGATGCAGGAGAAAAACAAACTTCAGGCTATCTCATAAATTCATTGCTTAAACTGTCGCAGCAGAAGAACGGGAAGCTAAGCATTCCATGTTATTGTTGTGCAACAATTGAAACCTCCAGATGAGCAGAAGGCGATTCCAGTAGTTATTAATGCACGTACCTGCATACACGTGGTTTCATTTAAATGACACTTCCCAGAATATTCGTATTTGAACTGGTGAGACTCTTGTGCTAATTTTCCCCTCACCCAGACTGCAGTGATTGCAGTATGTTTATACAGGGTGTCCCACTCACTGCCGAAACCTACTTTTCTTTAAACACAAATGAAGATATTGCATTTGAAGTGGGTTTACCTTATTTTGTGAGAAATGTGCAGACATCATAATATGTGCTGGAACTGATCACCATTCCATCCAGACACTTCAACGCTGTGCACATTTTGCAAAGTCCTTGCTAGTATGTCCACTGTTGATTTTCCTCGGGAATGTTTTTCATTCAGGGCGTCTGTGGTTCTTGGTTTGCTGCAGAAAACTCTCTCTTTCAGATGTCACTATGAAAATAACCAAGCTGCGTGTAGGTGGGCTCGGCGGTCAAAGTCCCTGCTTTCTTCTTGGAAGACGCCAATAGACGGTCCACAACATGCCGGATCGTTTCTTCAGAAAAGTGTCAACGACCTCCTGGTTGGTCGTGCAATAAAGTTCCATTGGTTTCTTTCACAATGCCCAAGTACTTGGGCGATGTCGGCCTCCAACACCTCTCTAGTGATTACTGTTGACATGCCTTTATCGACTTCGTTTACCAATAAATGCAAAGGATAAACATGCGCTCCTTCAGATAAATGTGAAACACAGTATATCTTACACGTTTTATTCAAATAAATATGTAATTAAATAAAGGAAAAAGTTAAAGCTATGTAATTAGATGACTAAAAAGTGATGTAGTGCTAGATTTGCATTTTCAATCACCGTGAGTCGTATTAACTTCTTTTAGTACCTGGCAAACCACAATATCAGCTTGGTTGTTTCCTTCTATGAAGAAGTTGCATTTGGCCGCCAAGGTCGCCTGCCCTTATCTCATCAGATTTGTTCCTATGGACATGCTGAAAGGAAACCTACGAGGGGAGGCCCATAAGTTTCCCATCTAACCATTTGCTAGGTATGATAAAGACAAAACCTATATTTCACTTTTCACTATAGTTACCCATTATTGCAATACACTTCTCACGTATTTGAATTAATATTTCATTACCGCTCCCCCCCCCCCGAATAGTCAGACATTTTGTACACAAAATGGGCATAAACAACATCCATCACTTTTTTGTCACACTTCACTTAAGGTCCTTCTTGAGTTTTAAGAAGAGGAAATAGTCACTGGGAGCTAGATCTCCGCTGTACGATGGATGGTCGATCTCCTTAAAGCCACATTTCTTCTCAGTATCCTTTGCAACAAGAGCTGTGTGCACAGGCGCGTTGTCGTGAAGAAGGCGCACACGACCACTCGACTCCCCTCGCCTTTTCTCTTTGATGGAAGCACGTAGTCTGCGCAGTAGGCCAGCATAGTATTCCCCATTTACTGTGGTGTTCCTCTCTTTGAAGTCAATAAAAAGTATTCCTTCACAGTCCCAAAAGATTATGACCACTCAGTGGCCTTGGACTTTAGAGGCGGTGCTTTGCCAGACTTACGTCACTCCATTGATTCTCTTTTGGACAAGGGATCATAGTAGAGGACCATAGTTTCATCTCCTGTAACAATGGTTTGCAGAAATTCTCTCTCGTTGCCACGGCAGAGCTGCAAAATTGCCCGACAACAGATAACTCGTTGCTGCTTTTGGACTGAGGAAAGAACTCTAGGCACCCATCTTGCACTAACCTTATTCACGTTTATATGTTCATGAATAATTCGAAGGACTGTTGTTTTAGAAAGGTCCAACATTGTTGCTATTTCTGTAACTTTAAGCCGCCGGTCTTCCATAATTTCTCCTTCTACAAGGGAGATGGTCTCAGGAGCGATCACCTCCAAGGGCCGACCTGCACGCTCTTCGTCTTCAATGCTTTTTCGACCCATTCGAAAAAGTTTGACCCATTCTTTTACGGTAGAATATGAGGGGGATGCTTCCCCATATACGCCGTCCAATCGCTGTTTATTTCATTTGGAGTAAATCCTTCTTTTGTGGAGAACTTAATATCAGCGGAGCGGAAGTTACTGCTGCAATTATTTATTTAACAGATTAAGATATTACACCAGATAAGGGCTTTGTGAAGGCGATAATCCTTATCGGCGAGGCCGGAAACTTATGGACCTACCCTCGTATACCCCAACAAGCCTAGAACTCTCGTGGAACTGCAAGATAATATTCGGCGGAAATTGAAACGCAAACTGAAGCCTCGATTCCCGATGAGGGTAAATATCCTTAACAAGAGAAGCGTTTCCAGTCAAACGTGGATGCTAATACTAACGTTTCAATAGTTTTTGTAAACCCACCATGCTTTACATGCAACAATGTATGTCAAGGCTAAATTTTATTGAATTAATTTTAATCCTAGCTTGAAAGTTATGGGTAAAATCAGAGACGAGAGTAAATGAAACACACCGCATTTTTCTCATTACCTTTATTCTTCTTCCAGAACAAGATAAAGATAGTAGATAATAATATATTTATTTGGCACTAGCTTTGCAAATAGCGAGTAGGATAGATAGTCATAAAGGACAAGAGAAAAGAGAAAAGGAGAAGCAAAGTGAAATAAGAGAGGTATTTATTTTACCTATGTTAAGGGGTCATTTTAAAATTTACAAAACTTTTGAAAACTTGTACATAGTATTTTTTATTTCTATCAGAATGAAATATAGGGATGAAAAAATAAAGAATGCGACATGTCAAGTCCTAGAAGGGATTGTTTATTAAAATAAAACATCTCTACGGTCACTGTTGTACTATGACGTCAAGGTCAACATTTCTAAATACCATTCAATACATTCTAAAAGAGAATGTTTTTCTACAACGCTATGCAGTACTTAATTCGCTTTACAGAAACACGTGTTTTAACTTGTTCAAAACATCAACAAATTCAGAAACAGACTTCGTTTTTAATTCTTCCTTTCTTGTATGTGCTTATTCTTGAGAGCCGATTATACTGAATAACAAATGTTAACTTTTCGTTTTGCAATTGAATGAAGCAATAGTTTGTATAATTAGCAAAGCCTAATTTTGATCTTGAAATAAAAATTTCTATCACGTATCGTCTTTTCGGGTTTAAATGCTTCAAAAACACACACACACACACACACACTGTGTTTGTCTGTTAACGCTTTAACAGCCGATTTTTTTCCTTAACAAACTCGACATAAAATGAACAATGGGCAAACGATTCATTGAGTTCATTAAACAGGAAATTGGACCATTGGGAGTGGATTTTAACCTAAAGCAAAAATTTAAAAATCACTCTAGCGATCGCAGTTTTTTTTTCTCAACGAAATTGCGTATATGCTACTGAAATGTCCACAATTTAAAAATCGCTCTAGCGGCATCAATATTTGAATTTTTCTGGACAAAATTCTGCATATGTCATAAATAAAATAAGAAAAATAATTTATGAAAATCAGGGAATCGGACGATTTAGGAGCGGGAGGTATATCTGAAAATTTAAATTTAAAGATTGGGGGGTTAATCTAAAGCGAACATTTAAAACTTGCTCTAGTGGCCTCAATTTTTGTCTTTTTCTCAACGAAACTCGATATATCCCATTGAAATAAACAAGAAAATATGTTGTGAAAATAAACAAAATCAGATTATTAGAAATGATGATTTACCTAAAACCCAACATTTAAAAACGCTCTAACTGCAACAAAATTTCTTTTCTTCGCTACGAAACTTGGTGTACAACATTTAAATAAAATAAGAAAAATAATTTCTGAAAAGTATAGAAATCGGGCCATTAGAAGTGGGGGTATACCTTAAAACCGAAATTTAAAAAGCACTCTAGCGGCAGTAATTTCTCTGCTCTAGCGTTCTAATTCCCTTCACAAATTCAACTTGCAGAGAAATTCTCTTAGATCTCGCAGCTCTTGCGTGACGAACTTTTTTCATTTGTGTAACTTTTAAAGAAGTTATACACACTGAATGTTATTTTCTAAATTTTTCTATTATAGCCACTCGAACGATCTTCCTGAGGGACATATCTAATTGATTTAAAACATGCTGCCAAAACAAGAAAACACGATTTATTGAACATGTCACAACACTGAACCCAGTTACAAACCAGACTGATATGTTCTTAGTTCAGCAGGCATTCCTATGTCTGTTAAATCTTGCTGATTAAGAGGGTTTGATTATTCAAAATGCGGAAAACACCAGATCGTTATATTTTTCCGGCGTATTCATATGAGCAAATCCTTGCTGTCGGGTCATTAGTTAAGTGACGTAATGATAAATTAACATTGAACTGTCCGCTATAGCTTCATGGTTCCACATTTCTGCATTCACAAAATTTACAATTAGCATTAAAATATATGCGAAACAAAATATTGTTACGGTTCCATCATGGAAAAATAAATTTGAATTTCAAATATCTCGTTAAAATATGTCCGAGATTTCAAAATATCACTCACTGATCTACATAAAGTAATTAAAATCCACGCATGCAATTTCTCCCTAAATATTCTACTGTTAATTTTAATATGTGGTATTTGTATATTGCAGCTCCTTTGATCCCGATATGAACGTGTAGTCTTCCTGTCTGGAGCCATACGCACTAACATTGCGCCATTGATAAACGGCCGCGAAATGCTCAGTTTTAGTTCTGTCAGAATGCCGTCTATTAGTAGAAAACAATGTACCAGTTCGTGTTCACTTCTGCCTTGAAACGTATGCATATTTTACACTATGAAGGGGGACCTATGTACAGAATGCTTTTTTTGATAAATAGAACGGAGGTTTAGTTTCATTCTGCCCCTTTTAAAATGGCTTTGAAACAATTTTGCTAGTACTGTGGATCAAAGGTTTTTGCCTCCTGAAAATCATAACAAAGGATGTTGAAGCTTCCAACAAAATAATAATAATAATAATACATATTATTATTATTATTATTATTATTATTATTATTATTATTATTATTATTATTAAGGCTTCAATAATTAATTCTATTTCAATCAAAAATGATTGAAGGTGCATAGGACCGCCTGACTGAAAATTTAATAAAAGTCGTGGGAGAACCGAAAAGCCCCGCACAAGCACAGGGAGAAGCACAAGGACAAAGCCGGAGAAGAACGCAGACAAGGACAGAGGCAGTAGCAGTAGCAAGTGCCAGCTTTAGAACAATAAGAGCGAGTAATTAAGAAAGATTTGTAGCGAAATTTACCCAGAGAATTCGGTAAATTGGTGGACTATTTTAAACAGACATAAGCAATTCAGTGGTAATACGAAAGTGATCGGAGGTCGCGTGTGTCCGCGCCTAAGAAAAACTCTCAAGTGTATAGTCCCGTTACGTGTTGTATCGTATGTAGATTCGTGTGGATTTTTCAAGGTTATCTTCTGGCGAGCAAAAACTTGATAGAGGTATAAAGAGATCCTGCATGTATAGAAAAAATAAACATTACTGGAGAAACTTTTACAAAATTCTTTATATGAAGAAGGTGATGTCTCCCTTCCATATCCTGTCTCCCTGTAACGTAACACACGTTCCTAAAATAAAAGACAACTAATTGACTCTCATGTGCCGGCGCTGTGAAATGACATGGTGAACAGGAAGACTGAAGAGGGAGGAAGTCAAGCCAGAGCTACAACAACGAGAAGCCACGGCCAAATACGAACTTGTATTTACTTCCGCTTCCGCCTTACGCCCAACTGCGGAGCCTATTAACTGACGGGCTTCTTCTTTCTCTGTCCTCATTATCACAAATAATAACCTGAGATCCTATTATAATAATCCTTATTAATAAATTAATAATCCTTAACCCCCACATTTATAATTACCCCCCATCATAATAAAAAACCACTTCAATGTGAATTTCATAGGGTCAGAAGGCGAATAGGATCACTTTTTAAAACTAAGTCCTCACCACCAAACAACACGTAACTAAAGAAGTGCTACTATCTGGCGACAACTATTAGAACTCCGTCCAGAAGTTGTAGGGTAGAAGTCGGTGTGAGACGTGTTTATTACTGTGCAATTTGTTGTGCAAACCTGTGCTGTTTGAGGTCAGTTCGTATTTATTTTCCTTTTTTAAAATAGTATAAAAGTGATATCGTAATGGTTGGGATAACTTCCTTAATTATTTTTTGAGAATTGCTTATCTAATTACTTCAACTTTTCATCAGAGGTTATGTCGATGTCCGCGCTTTATCATGTTGTGCAGGCGTACCGACATAGTTAAATAAAATCCTGTATTTCTGGCGAATAGTGTCACAAAAATGCGCATGAAAAGGACCAATATTTTCGAAATCCACATTTTTTAGTAGTGTTTAACGCCCGTTTTTACGAGTACTACTGAGGCACCACTGGCGGTGAATACTGATGATGCATGAGATGAAAGGATTTTTTAAGGAAGCAAGCGTTCCAGGCCTAAGTTTAGGGTATCTCCTCCAACATTTGCCAGTTATGAGGACTGAGGAAAACCTGGAATAAAACCCAGTCAGGGAAGACGGTCCTGGTGAAATTCGAACCCCAGACCTCCCTCTCACGAGTGGGCGTCTTAACGACCTCGGCCACCCGTGGCGGTGTGAAAGCGGCATATTAAGCTTTTCAATCTCTTTTAGTTTATATTATAGATGCAGAAAAATAACTTATAAGTGGACAGAAGCTGACATGCCGAAAGCAATTAAAGCTTTGCTTTAAGACAGAAGCCAGCACAACATTGCAGAATTATTTGCAATTCCACATTCCTGTCTTCAAAGGCGGCTGCAAAGCGGTAAGAATACTCCAGTAAAGATAAAAAGGGCCAGACAATATTTAATAAAGATCAGGAACAAAAATTACTTTCGAAAATCCTGAAACTATCTGCTTGCCGATTTATATTGGATTGAAAGGTCGGTTCTGATGGTGTAGAGGTAACCATGCTTGCCTCCTAAACCAAAGATCGCGGATTCGATGCCGACCAGGACCGATGGATTTTTTCGGGCGTAAAAATCCTAATTATTGCTTCCTTCGGAAGGGAAGTAAAGCCGTGGGTCCCGTGTCGTACATTTACGGCACGATAAAGAACCTCAACCCTGAAAGAAGATGCCTGTGAGCAAAATTTGTCGGACGTTTCACGCCCTGAATAGAATGGGACGCTGATGACCTGAGATGTTAAAAAGCCTCCGTAAATAAAACCAAATCAAACCATTGGATTAAATGACGTCAGGAGGGCTACCTTTATGTTTGTAGAGTCCAATAATTAAATAACAGGTAAGATGTGGTTAATGCGGTTTAGGAAAAAAATATTTCATTGAAGAAAACAGAAGGGCTCCCAAAATGTTCAGGCGGAAGCAAATTGCAGTTTTTCTATCTTCTCCAGAAAATATTATTGAGACTGCGGTAAGGTTACAAAGGAAAGAAAAAGACGGTTTCCTCAACAAGAAAGTAACATCATGCAGGCCAGTAATACGTGAACACGTAATCAATCTACGTCATCATCAGTCATCAGTAACCGATAAGATGATGATGACGATACATCATGTGAACTCTGCCAGATAAAATACAATGATCCAAATCCGTCAAACTGGTTGACTGCATTCAATGTCAAGGCAAGGAAAAGAACGGTATCATGAGAGACGTGTTGATGCAGTGGGCAAAAAGAAATTTCTCTGTGGGAAATGTGTTGTCTCATATGATACATCAACACTTCTACTGACCCGATTCATCCTACTTGAGGAAGGCGAATAGGGTCATGCAGCACTATGGTCAAAATCATTTTACGGAACTCTGAACAATATTTATTAATTCTTAAATAGTGACATGTGTTCACAGAATAATGAAGGTTGTAAGCATGTACATTGATCAGAATTTATGTGAAAGACTTTTCCAATTTTTGATCCTATTTCCGCGACCTTGCTCTATATAAACAAATTGTATTTGAGAGCATATACGTTTGCGATATTAAGTATACGTTTCAGCACAAATTTATTCAGAAAATAAAATTGATAAAGATAATAGATATATGCATTTCAAGGATTATGGAACATTTGCTATTTTAAAAAATATACTGGAATATTTTGAGTCGTTTATTTTTTGTTGCTATTTTTGATATGGAAGAGTGAAATGATGTATGATTTGCTGGGGGTAAAGAAACCTGGAAAGTTAATTTCATAATGGTAAATTATTTTAAAGGCTGCTATATGCCTCTATCTCTTGCCAGAAAATCTCTCAGATTTTCGAAGCTCCAAGGCGCACCTGAGCAGACAACTTATAACGTGTGTGAAACGTTTTCAAATCTAAGCGCGATTCGAAACTTTTCCCTTTTATTTTGCGGTTCATGATTGATGGAATGATTTTTCTCAGAAGAAAATGTTAAGAACGCGGTGAGAAGAAACTGGGGTTCAAGAAGTCATTTAATTTTTTAGCATTATCAGAAGAAGAGAGCTGAAAACAAAACAAAAACCTCACGTAGCAGACTCCTATGTCGATGGTTGAGGGACGTTAAGTGGTTAACAGTGTTAATAAAATGATATTCTACAATGCATGCAACAAGCAATTGGGTTGGAACTTAGAAGCAATTAATTTTGCATTAAACACACATTAATTTGGGGGGTTGCTTCTAATAATGAAACAGTATTGGAATATTATTTTATTTCGAGTTAAAATACAAGAAGTGTGAATTCTTTTATTTATATTATTAAAACATGTATAAGGAAACATAAAGGTTTCAATATTAGACACTGTAAATTAATTTTTTTTCCTAAGAGAACGTTAAGGCAGTTTTAAGGAATATTTGGATAAATATTTTGCCGTTTTTCGAATATCAAGTTCTTATTCCTATCCATCAGAACTTGCACAGTCAATTGCTCGAGTTTTCAGTATCGTCCAAGCTGAAAGCATGCACCTATATTGACAGATGGTCAAACATTTGTGATAGATCCTCGCACCCACGCATTAGCCTTTGGATAACGTAGCAAAATGGGACATTTCATGCATTGCTAAAATGTATTCATGGCTGCCTGGACGTTTGACTCCATGACAATATGGAAAAGATTGCCTTTTGTCATCTTTTGTGTTTCTTCTGCTAGTAATGGCTACAGCGATGGGTCTCTCTACTATAACAAAGCTAAGTGGTCGAACAATAGATCTTAGATTTTAGTTGCTGAAGATATTTCAAAATTTGTTGAAAGTAGAAGGGGGGACAGGTGTCGGCTTTAACGTCGTCACGTCGTATAATCGGGAACTCTCCAATAAGGCGTTAAAGAGGCGATGAATTTAAAATAGGCGCATTTGGGAACTGAAGAGCTCACCAGTAGTATTTAAAGATTTAAAGGCCCAGGAAGCCGTGGGCGCTGTACTGTGAACCTCCGTGAGGTTTTGTAACTACGTGGCGACGTTTTGGATTTCATACATAAGGAGAAACAAATCTAGCAAAACACGTTTTTCTTTCAGAGTTTTTTTTTTAATTGCTAGATGGCAGTCGCAGGGTTCAGATCAGGAAGTTAAGGCAGTACAACGCATTACCAGATCGCTTTACCAGGGGCAGTAGACGAGAGGCACACAGATGCAGCATATGTAGCACGTGTCATCAAAGTCATAGAGATAACGGACCAGGTGGCCGATAACTAGTGTAGAGTGATAAAACATTTCAATGCGCTTAAATGAAACAAGGTCTTGTGGTTTGATCTATCTCCCTCCTCCCGTGACCAATAAAACACGTGCGGGAACTTTGGGGCCCTGAACGACCCGGGGTATGAAGTGGGACCCTCGGTTAAACAACATCATCGGCATATAAAAACCGCTTTACACTTTTCTGGCAGAATTGTGAAGGAGATGTACATTAAAATCTCAATTTGAACATTATTTACTAAAAGCTGTGTGTTAGAAATAAATTAAGCATTTTTTTCAAAGAAACAGGTGTAACACAGTTGTGGAGGCAGTCAACACAATTTAACAGTGAGTTTTTTCAAACCTTTTCATGGCAATGGTGTAATAAATAAATCTGCATAAATGTTGGTACCCCATTTTAAATATTTCTTACAGCAATTTTGCAAATGCAATATTTTAGATGTGTCAACTGCGAGAAAAAAAATTACTTTGGTCATTCGATCTACACATTATAAAAAAACCAGAGATGCATAAGTGATTCGGTAATATGGGTTGTGAAGCTAATTGTGAACAAACGGGATCCTGATGTATCCAAAACCTACTTGATTTACTGTAAGCCTTTGGAATAAACCAATTGTTCCTCTATTACACGATAAATTAATGATGAACTAAACCGCTAAGAGCAGATAACATCAAAGAAGAGGATCGTATTGTTGTACATATCTACATGTTAAAAAGCAGCGAAATCGCATAATGCATTTTATCCGAAATGAGTGCTTTGTTTATTTGGTTTATTTTCGGACACTGTTTAGCATCTCTGTTCATCAGCGTCCCATTCAATTCAGGACGTGAAACAGCCGACAAATTTTGCTCAGAGGCCTCTTCTTTTAGGCTTGAGGTTCTTTTACGTGCCGTAAATGTATGACATGGGACCCACAGCTTCACTTTCCTTCCGAAGGAAGCCATACTTAGGATTTTTACGCCCGAAAAAAATCCATCGATCCTGCCCGGGTTTGAACCCGCGATCTCGGGTTCGTCGGTCCTGATGGTCTAGTGGTAACCATACTTGCCTCATATGGTTAAACAAATTATTTTTTTAGAGGTAATTCTTTATAATCATTTGCATGCTAGCTATCTAATTATGTTACTCCAGGCGCAACGCATGTACAGAAAACTTTCCCTTTCGTTCACGTCGGAGTCACAAATTCTCATTTTACAAGAAATTACGGATAGGAAAAAAAATCGGTTTCGAGGAGTTCCATTTAAAGTTATAAATAATTTTGTTTTATATTCAGATGATAGGATGCGATTTAGATCAGTGCTTTCAGTGTATAAATTAAAAAAATAAAGACTTTTTAAAGAAGAGTAAAATATATGTATTGTGTTGTATGTATCACATGCAATGGGAACGGCTACTTATCTGACTCCGTGGCGCAAAAATAGGGCGTCTGACTCTAACTCAGAAGGTTACATGTTGGAATAACTTCGGGGTCGTTTAATTGCACTTTGGCTCATACAAAGTGTAAACAAATCTTTAGCTTTCCTTATAACAAAAAAAAAAAAAAAGTTATTTTGGCCATTTTAAACAACCTTGAGAAATTATTGGTAATTAATTACTAATTCTTTACGTGATCAATTGAAAATTGTATTCTTTTTTTTTTTATTTTGGGAAAAGGAAGATTTATCTCCTTATCTATATGTTAATACTTATTTAGCAGTTTCAGAGTATTCTGAATGTAAGCTTTGAGAGGATTGTTATTTTTTGCAATAATTCCAGCCTCACAGCATTACACTGGAAGTTTAAGAATAAATTAGGTCGAACCGCCGCCGAATAGAGGTTCTGGGCTCCAATCCCGGTCAGGTCAAGCCTAGCTATGTAAGATTTTTATTGTAGTTTTACATTACTCTGGGAAGGTGAATGCCAGATAGCTTTAAAGGGTCAAGGACTGCGAGCTTATTTGTATCATCATTAGTTCATCTCATTTATCCCTACAGACTTATAATATTCAGCCCACAATCTACAGACCTCGCGATAACAACAATAAGTCAAAGCGACAACAAACAGCGACAACATACGTAGCGTATGTTTTTACTAGCGATCGTCAACTGTTGTGTTGCGTGTGTTTTGCTATCTAATTTCAACTGTTTGTTTATCTTCGGAGTGAAACAAAAGATGTTAGTTTGTAAGATAGCTCAGTTTGGCATTGCGGAATATCTTGAACTTTTAAATATTTGTGGTGAAATATATCGTAACGGGGCTGCACTAATTTATTGAGAAAGTTTCCAAACAGAAGAGCTCTGTATCCTAGGATATTTATTAACCTCAGTCAGCTGTGTACGTAAGTAACTGTGAATAGTTTCCATTAAATTATCTGAACTCAAGTCCTGGCGTCTCTATTTTATTATGTCTAACTTTCACTGTGAATAACCTCTTAAAAGTTTGTCGTTTGCAAGGACAACCTTTTTAACGACATTACGTTCATTATTGCGGCAACTGCAGTAAATAAGGAATTGAAAATAGTTGAATTGTTTCGTTGTAAGATTGTGAAAAATAAAAGTGATTTTTTCAGTGATACCACGAGTACTTATAATTTTCGACAATTTAATTGAGGTTAACGAATGTTTGTGATCATATTAACAACAAGCATGGGTTTGAGAACTCAATTTAATTACTTAAGAAAAATTATAAGCAAGAGGCGAATTCGGTAACGTAATTGAAATACTAGAAAAACAAATGAACATTTGAGGTTATAATAATGGTTCTTAGTAAATGGGAATAAAAAAGTAACGTAGCAGAAAAAAATCTATGAGTCATTAGTTTTGGAACACCATGCTATAAAATTATCGATTAAGCTCCATTCCAACTGGAGAACTAAAGTATCAATGAGACCGTATAATGGCTGAAAGACACTCGCTTGCAATTATCTTAGGAATAAATAGAGCTGTGGTAAATTTACTTTAAAAATACTCAAATTATCACATTTTCTGTGGTTTAGAGGAAGGTCATGGGTTCCCTTCCATTCTGTATAAGTTGTGACACTAATTTAGTACATTTACACTTAAATAAATAGATTAAACAAAAGAGTAATTTTTTATTTAAAATAATGTATGTGATGACAAACTCAAAACAAAGGGATAAGCTGCAATTATTTTAAAAAACAAACGGTAAAAAATCCATTTTATTTCTCTTTCCATTGGAAAGATCTGTAAAATAGAAATTTAAAAAATAATGCATACCTGTACCACAGCAGTGAAAACAGTGCACTTTCAAGAAGATTTTTCCATTCTAGATACATAAATTATAGTGGACAAAGCGATTTTTAATCGGATTTGTTCTGGATGCTGCGATGTTTTGGCTAGTCAAATCTTCACGTTCAACCCCTCCATCCCAGTGTACTCCTTAGTAGATTTTTCTCTACCATTCCCGTAAACCGTGAGTTGGAATTTGTCAGTATGATAAGTTATGTCTGTTCGAATAAAACAGATAACCGTTTTATTAACATGACACTTCTAGTTAAAGGGGCATTCATAAGAAGAAGCAAAAAAAAACTATTAACAGCTTTTTTAGTATGTTTTACGACTTATAAATGCTTCAACTTCGAGAATGTATTTTATATCCGGTATTAAAACAAAAATTGGAGAAATCAATAAATATTTTTGAGGTTAGAGTTATATGTACATTAATTAAATGTAGTTCCTATTTCTATGTGACTCCGTGGCGCAATGGTAGCGCGTCTGACTCCAGATCAGAAGGTTGCGTGTTCGAATCACGTCGGGGTCACTGTATTTTTAATGTATCTATTTTAAGATGAACATGTATGTTAAAATTTGAAAATATGGTAAAATACGCTTCGAGTGTTGTGTTATAAGCATAGAACTTTCTAGCTAATGATGGTCGTACTTTTGTCAGTTCTTGCCTAATTTGTATGAAAGGAATGTGTATGTAAGGTTACCTGTAATTGTGTGATGTATTCAGAGAATTTAAAACGTTTTTACGGAGTTTATTAATTCTATTTCACAATTCGTTATTGTGGTGGGACATTAAAATAACGCATGGGGAATGTTACTTTAGGAATGCAGTAATTTAATAATAAATATAGCAACGAAGACTTTGCAGTGTGTTTTAAACCTTATAATGACCACTGAAGGCTTCAGTGACGAGGATTGAATTTGTTCACACTTCAAGTTATCTGATTTTTTGACAGGAAAAAATGTTCGTAGGCTCAACCAGCTTTGCAGTTGGCTACGTTTGGTGCTAATAAATTTTATTAATCTATAAAATACGAGAAGGTTAAAAAATTACCGCAATTTTATGATATTTTATGAAGATAAAATCCTAAGGATTTCAAACTCCAGCGCATGGAAGATATGAGTGTAACCATTTTCTAGGTATGATAAAATCAAAAACTATATTTCACTTTTCAATATAGTTACCCTTTATTGCAATACATATCTTTGAATTAACATTTCAACTCCCCCCCCCCCCAAATAGTCAGAAGTATTGTCTGCAAAATGGGCATAAACAGCATCCATCACTTCTTCGTTACACTTACATTTCCTTCTTCGAAGGTCCTTATTGAGTTTTGAGAAAAGGAAATAGTCACTGGGAGCTATATCTGGGCTGTGGGGTGGATGGTCGATCACCTTGAAGTCGCATTTCTTCACAGCTTCCTTTGCAACAAGAGCTAAGTGCACAGGCGCGTTGTCGTGAAGAAGGCGCACACCACCTCTCAGCTTTCCTCGCCTTTTCTCTTTGATGGAAGCACGTAGTCTGTGCAGTAGGCCAGCATAGTTCACCCCATTTACTGTGGTATTCCTCTCCTTGAAGTCAATGAAGAGTATTCCTTCACAATCGCAAAAGATTGTGGCCATGAACTTCTTGGTTGACTTAGTTTTTTTTTTTTTTTGAGTAGTGTTTAACGCCCGTTTTCACTACTGAGGCACCACAGGCGATGGACACTGATGATACATGAAATGAAATGATAAATTGGGAAAGGATATTTTTTTTTTTTTTTTTTTAAGGAAGGAAGCGTTCCAGGCCTAAGTTTTAGGTACCTCCCCGGCATTTGCCAGTTATGAAGACTGAGGAAAACCTGGAAAAAACCCCAGTCAGGGAGGACGGTCCTGGCGGGATTCGAACCGCAGACCTCCCGCTCACGAGTCCGTGCCTTAACGACCTCGGCCACCCGTGGCGGTGGTTTACTTAGTGACCTTGGCCTTTAGATGCCGTGCTTCACCAGGTTTACGCCATTCCATTGATTCTCTTTTGGACAAGGGATCACCGTTTCATCTCCTGTAACAATGGTTTGCATAACTTCTCTCTCATTGACACAGCATAGCTCCAAAAATTCCTGACAACAGATGACTCGTTGCTGCTTTTGGACTGAGGAAAGAAGTCTAGGCACTAACCTTATTTATGTTTAAATGTTCATGAATAATTCAAAGGACTGCTATTTTAGAAAGATCCAACCATCTGCTATTTCTGTAACTTTGAGCCGCCAATTCTTCCATAATTTCTCCTTTCACAAGAGCGATGTTTTCAGGAGTGAGCACCTCCAAGGGCCGACCTGCACACTCTTCGTCTTCAATGCTTTCTCTACTCATTCGAAAAGTTTGGTCAATTCTTTTACGGTAGAATATGAGGGGTAAGCTTCCCCATATACACCGTCCAGTCGCTGTTTAATTTCATTTGGAGTAAGTCTTTCTTTTGTGAAGAACTTAATAACAGCTCGATACTCCATTTTGAACATATCACAATCTTCTATACATAGCCTTCTTTGTACAGCTATATCTGAACAACTGAACACAGCGAAGCGGAAGTTACACTGCAATTATTTACTTAACAGATAAGGTAAGGCATTAGATAAGGCTTTTGTGAGGGCGATAATTCTTATTGGCGAGACCGGAAAGTTATAGACCATGACATTTAGTGCTTAGTGCTTACCTTAACTCTTGCACTTCTGCTGTAGTTTTGCAAAGTTTTTTTTTTTTTTTTTTTGGTAATTCTTACATGTTAAGCCTTAATGCTATAAAATGAATGGCTACCGCCACTGGTGGCCGAGGTCATTAAGGCGCGCACTCGTGAGCCGGAAGTCTGGGGTACGATTCCCATCAGGACCATTTTTCCTGACAGGATTTTTCAGATTTCCCTGTCCTCATAAATGGCAAATATCGGAAAGGTACCCTAAACTTAGACCTGGGACGCTTCCTTTCTTAAAAAAAATACTGCTTTCCCAATTCATCATTTCATTTCATGTATCATCAGTTTCCAACGCCTGTGGTGTCTCGGGGGTTAAACACTACTCAACAAACGAATGCCTGCATGAAATTACATTTTATAAGTAAAAATTGCAAGTAAAACACGAAATGAATTTAATATACTAAAGATAACAACGTACATTACAATGGAAAGAATGGTTAATTTAATTAAATCAGAACTAAAATGCAAAGACACGTTAAATCTTATTTTTCAAAAGGATTTTTTTTTATTGATTTATTTATGGACGCTCTTTAACAGCTCAGGTCATCAGCGTCCCATTCAATTCAGGGCGTGAAACGGCCGACAAATTTTGCTCAGAGGCCTCTTTTTCAGGCTTGAGGTTCTTTTTCGTGCCGTAAATGTACGACACGGGACCCACGGCTTTACTTCCCTTCCGAAGGAAGCCATACTTAGGATTTTTACGCCCGAAAATATCCATCGATCATTGCCGGGTTCGAACCCGCGTTCTTGGGTGTAGGAGAGGATTTATTTTATAAATGCATAGAGATATAAGGTTTTTTTTCCCAACAACCGACTGATATTGAATGCCGATCTGGGCATTTCAAACTGAGCTGATTGAAATGAACGACAGTATTCTAAAGATTCCAGAAATGGGTAGATTTACGAATAGCAGGACAATATTTCAGGCATCTTCTGCCATAAGTAAATGCTTATTTCCATCGTGACAGTAGTTGTAATTGTGAGAAATTCAATCAATGAATATTGTGTTACTTTTTCTTTCAGTTGTAATTCATTAAAAGCTACACAGGTTTTAGAATATCCATTATAGTGTAAACATTGCGTGAGGAAGTACTGAACGTGTTATATTCACGACAATTGTAACAGTTTGGCATTGAAGGAAGAAAAGTGCACCCGATCGCTCCCCCCAAAGTGCTACGACCGCATAACGTAATAGTGTTGAGCGGACAACTTAACAAATATGTTTCATGGTTTGTAGCCTTGTTACATCGCGCTGACAGGTGGTTGCTGTCGCTGACAGTTGGACGCTAAGTGGACCGGCCCGCTCACGCTGCCTAAGTCCCAGTGGAAATTGTTACCGTAAAGTGGAAAAACGAGACACTAATCTGTTAAAGTCATTAGTTAATATGTAGAGCGTTCAAGCACAGTGAGTCTGCTTTCGATCAAAGTTGGAGCATTTTAAGAACTGGAATTCATTTACTTTATTTGATCCTTAAATTAAAACATTTCTGGTGATTTGTAGACAGTGGATTGTTAATTTATTTTTCTGAGTCTCAATATAAACACAATCCAAGTTGGACAGTTCATGAAATTATGTGGCTATGAACCTTATCTTTTCATACAAATAATAAACTCTCTTTTGTATGCTTACATACGCCTAAAAATTTATATTTCCGCATGCAACGTATGTTGAGGGACGAATTACTTGAGAGACAACCGAAATAATATATACAGAATGTGCCAAAAATGTATACACACTTCAAGCAAAGAAAAAACTGTATTAACATAACAAAACTGAATTCACACAAACAGAAAATGATGAGCACTAATCATCTTAGACTTTTACAGTTACAACAGTTGCTCAAAATGCCCACCATCGGCGTCGATACACTTCTGAGTACGTTTAACTACTGATTGAGCAACGTTTGCGAAAGTGTCCTCAAGATTGCAGCACATGCCGTTTCAATTTCTTCCCGAAGTGCTGCCAGTGTAGCTGGTTTTCTACGGTATACAACATCCTTAAGAGTTCCCCATAGGTAGAAGTCCAACGGAGTTAGATCCGGAGAACGCGGTGGAAACTCAATCGGAACTCTTCGTTCTATCCAGTGCCTTGGATCCAGTCGCGGGGCATGTTGCTGTGTGAGGTCTGCCAGATCTGCCTTTGTGAACATCGCATACGGTACCATGAGTCGCAAACTTGTCTGGAATGCGTGCAACTGTTATTCGCATGGGCGGTTCTGTTCTGTACACACGTCTCCATTTCCTTTGAACTTCAACATTCTCAGTTTTCCAATACCACTTCAAAATTACATTCCGCTATTCAAACGATAATCTTGACTCCATTTTGTTGTAGCAACGCTAGCATAACGTAATATGAGCCACATCCGTTTACAGAACATCATACGATAGTCTTGTCTTCATTTGTTCATTGTTGATTAACCTGTACATAGCAACGCTATCATACTGTATGTGAGTTACATCTGTTTACAGTACATCATACGATAATCTTGACTTCATTTGTTCATTGTTGATTCACCTGTCACGTAGCAACGCTATCATACTGTATGTGAGTTACATCTGTTTACAGTACATCATACTACATATTTCTGTTGCTTTTCGGTTCAACTTTGAAATATATTAAATAGATATCTACTGTGAGAGTGTATATTACATTTTTGACACCCTCGGTATATATATACTTTTATAAAGACTTGCCATTCCTATGGGCACTGAGAATCGCCTTTCGATAGCCACTGTGCTGGCGATTCATTAAGATATATAAATGAACATCACTGTCATGAATTAAATAATATTATTCAATATTTTTTTTGAAATGCTTCAATGTGGAGACCATCTACCCTTGTAATTGGATAAAATATCGGCTTAAATTCAAGCGGGTCAATGCCGCATCTACGCAAGCTGCTTGCTACTTTTGGTATAAAGGTATTTGTCAAATATAGCTTCACATCTGAAAGTATTATCAACTCCAAAACATTAAAACCACAATCAGGCTTCTCATGACAATGCTTATGACAATATTAAAAACAATATCGGAGGCAATATCGATCCCCCCCCCAAAAAGTGCAGTGAGGAAGTTTATCTTCTAATGGATCTAAATGATGCATTGTTTGTTCTCAAAATAATATATATATATTATTTCTATCTAAAACTTTTCGGAATCACATGATTGCATTATTTCAGATTAGTGGCCCGAATTGATATTCAAGTTATACCTGAATGAAAAATTTCCAGCTTACTTTTTTTTTTATTTTAATTTTTGGCGGTTCTTACTTTCTTTCCCCATATTTTGTTTGTTTGTGCGGTAACTAACATATTATTAAGCCATATGCATAAAAATAATAATGAGTCTACATACCATTGCAGGCCTCTATGACAAATAGTAAGATTTTCTAAGGGTCAGAAGGTTGGAAGGTGATTTGAAGGCTTCCATAGAGAACACATCTTCTAAGTTATATAGTAAAAATTTGATTTCCTCAAAGCAGCATTATCGTTCATCAAATTCTCTAGGAGTGTATTTATTTTGTGAATGTAACATGTTGAAAATTGCTTGCTGGCACAAGTTAACTTCTAAAGCATTAACGAAACTAAGATGCTGTTCCAATTTTACAGTTGAGTTTATAAGATGGTGGCAATATTAATACCGAATATGTCCTCACCGTTCGCTTGGGGTTTTGCGTCCCAACCAAGACTTCCGCACTCATGGCTGCCTGCTTGTCCTTGAATTTCCGAGCAGCCAGCAGTCTACATTCGTTCGCGAAGATGGCAAGACAGTTGACTTTAGTTCAAGACATTTTGTGTTTATGTTATTATAAATACGAATTAGCTCGTCACGTTCTAGAGGAATGTATTTGAAAGTTGCCTAACAATTGCCTTATTCCAGAACTGAAAAGCATTTGATGCTACCGGTTAAGTCACATATGCGAAGAAGACAAGTTAGACAAAATTGGCGCAAATCCTGAATGTTCGCCAACAAAGTAACTATCGAAATTAGTGTAGCGAGTGGAGGCTTGCAAATACATCAACAAAGCTGTTAAAACTGAAATCTTACAATTACACCTACCCATTTTCTGCGGCAAGGTGTTCCCGTAGCCTTTTGCGTTATTGTGAGTAGTTTCTTTCATCGGTGACTGAGAGTTAATCGATCCACAGCTTGTGTCCTTTACAGGCGAGACATAATTCCACCAACTACACTATTGATATTCTGAAAAGTTAGATTTTATACAAGAAACCTCTGTTTATGAAAGGAAAATTAGAGTTTAGTGTACAATTAGCACAAGACGCATAAGGCACGACCGAATATGGCATGTCCAACTGCCGAGATGCAAAGCCCCGTGTGGGCGGTAAAGACATATTCTGGAAGCCCTGTAATTATAACAACACAGTAATAATAATAATAATAATAATAATAATAATTGTTGTTGTTTCATTTTACAGTTAAGAACAAGGGAACCATTCGAAATTTACCTGTAGTAACAATCATTTTGGAGAATGGCTGATTCAGAATATTTTCATACTGACCTTGTAATCTATTATAAGTCTAAACGTAGAGAAACGAATATCAAATCAGGAAAACAAATAACCGTGTTCTAATACATAGACAATGTATTATTGTTATTCGGAAGCAAAAAGAATTTTCAGAAACTTCTCCACCATATATTACAGAAAAAATAAATAAATCGGAGTTTAAGCTAGCAATAGTTGTTGCGAGCCGCTAACAACTTATTACCGCTGAAGTAATAGTTGATACTATTCTTGATCTGATAAGGGTATTGGATGCATAACTTACTAGATATTCTGGCATAAGAAAAATAGCCTAGTGGATTTACTGAGTGCTGATTACAAATCACCAAATTATCACCAAATTCTGATGAGAATGTAAAGAAATTCTGACATCTACTGATGATTTGCTACTATGGATAAATCGTTGATAAAGTTCTTCTATCCCCAGACAAGCGTTCAGTTCAAGCAATGAAAATTCTTTACCAGTTCAAAAATTTCGTTCCCTACACATTCGTTTTGCAATACTAGTAGTCATCTTGTACGCTGTCTATACATTAGGCAGTTGTTTTTCATCTTATCCTTAAGTTTCACTCTCTTCGATATATTTGTATATTTATCATATTCACTAAGAACGATTACTAAATAACGGATACAACAATATTCTCGAAATATGCACTACCGTTTCTAATTGATAAAAAATGTACAGTAGTGCTAAAAAACAAAGTATTTGGCCTTAAACACGTTTATCACGAAATACACGTGTTTTTGTTCTGCAAGTTCTCCTCGCACAACGTTCGTTCATAATAGCATGAACATGACATTTTTTTTTCATAATGAGCATTAACATGTGTTGTAATAATTCTTCTGCAGTCACATGTTTCTGGCATATTTTAATGAAATGCTTCCATAATTCCTCCGAATCTTCATAAGTTTCCGGTCTCACTGATAAGGATCATCGCCTTCACAAAAGCTTTATCTGGTGTTATAACTTATCTGTTAAGTAAATAATTGCAGCTGTGAATTCCGCTCCGTTCTGTTCAGTTATTCAGATATAGTTGCATAAAGAAAGTTATGTGTAGAAGATTGTCGCATGTTCAAAATGGAGTATCCAGCATTTATTAAGCTCTTCACAAAAGATGGACTTACTACAAATGAAATTATCAGCGATTGGAACGGTGTATATGGGGAAACATCCCCCTCATATCCTACCGGAAAAGAATGGGCCATACTTTTTCGAATGGGTCGAAATAGCATTGAAGACGAAGAACGTGCAGATCGGCCGGCCCTTGGAGGTGCTCACTCTTGAAAACATCGCTCTTGTGGAAGAAGAAATTATGGATGACCGGAAACAGCAGCAAGACTGGACATTTCAGTCCTTCGAATTATTCATCAACATTTAAACCTGAATAAGGTTAGTGCAAGATGGGTGCATAGACTTCTTTCCTTCTTTCAAAACCAGGAACGAGTCATCTGTTGTTGGGCATTTTTGGAGCTGTGCCGTGGTAACGAAATTTTCTGCAAACCATTGTTACAGCAGATGAAGATACGGTCCTCTACTATGATCCCTTGTCCAAAAGAGAATCAATGAAGTGGCGCAAACCTGACGAAGTGTCGCCTGTAAAGGCCAAGGTCACTCAGTCAACCAAGAAGGTCATGGCCACAATTTTTTGGGACTGTAAAGGAATACTCTTCATTGACTTCAAGGAGAGGAACACCACAGTAAATGGGGAGTACTATGCTGGCCTACTGCACAGACTACGTGCTTCCATCAAAGAGGAAAGACGAGGAAAGCTGAGTGGTGTTGTGCGCCTTCTTCACGATAACGCGCCTGTGCACACAGCTCTTATTGCAAAGGAAACTGTGAAGAAATGTG